>CM077034.1:221738330-222938330 GCA_039090855.1 Macrothele yani | reverse complement strand
TTTAGACCCCGCGTATAAGTCGACCCCATTACTTTGAAGCTCTCATTTTGTCCCAAATTTCTCGACTTATACGCGAGTATATACGGGATGTAAGGTCAGGTGATGCGTAACATTACAGCCTCTCCTTGACAAATGTCAACCCCGCCTTCTCGTGGTGCATCCTGTTCCCACTAAAGGGGCTCTGACGACCGCCAATAGCGGTATAACTATACCATCGGGATTAGAGGAAATGCTATCCCACACTCACCAACCCGCTTGGCCAGCGTGGTGAGTTATGGCCAAACCCCTCCAAAATGACTCCACAACTTAAATCTTGGCCCTCAGTTTCCGGCAGCTGGAATGTACCTGGCCAAGGCAGCGGCCAGTGCGACATGAAGGCAGAGGGTGCTAAGAATCCCCGGAGGACCGGACTAGGCTGCCATCTGATGCTGACCTTGGCTACGTATAACGGACGCTCCCTGTCTTCTGATTCAAGGCTTCTTGAATTGGAAGAGGAACTACAAAGGATCAAGTGGGACATCGTTGGGCTAAGTGAGGTAAGGAGAAAAGGAGAAGATCTCATTGAACTGAAAAGTGGACATCTCTTCTACTATCGTGGGACAGATACTGGCAGAACTAGTGGTGTTGGATTTATAATAAACAAGAAACTGAAGGATAAAGTTGTAGAAGTTGAAAGTTCCTCTGACAGAGCTGCACGACTCGTTATCCAACTCTCGAGAAGATACCAGGCTCAGATCATTCAAACTTATGCACCCACCACAAGTCATCCTGAAGAAGAAATTGAAGAATTTTATGAGGAAATTCGTCATCTAAATAATAAAGGTAAGCAGCACTTGAAGATAATTATGGGAGATTTCAATGCAAAAATAGGGCAACGGCAACAGAATGAAACTTCAGTAGGTAAATTCGGTCACGGCAACAGAAACCAGCGTGGAAATACTCTCGTAGAGTTTGCAGAGGCAGAAGGGTTTTTCATCTTGAACTCCTTTTTCAAGAAAAAGCCACACAGGAAATGCACATGGAGACATCCAAATGGGACGACAAGTGAAATTGATTTTATTATGTGTAACAAAAAATTCATCATAGAAGACTGCAGTGTGCTAAACAAGTTCAACACAGGCAGTGACCATAGATTGGTGAGATGTAAGATGCACCTCAACACTAAACTCGAACGTAGCAAGCTCATAAGACAAGCAAAATGTATTGACATAACCAACCTTAAAAAACACCATAATACCTTCAAATTGGAACTGAAGAACAGATTCTCTGCTTTAGAAGGCCTAACATCGGAAGAAGTGGATATTTCTGAAGTTAACAGAAAAGTAACCAAAGCTCTTATGGAAACAGCAACAAAATTAGCTGGGTCTAAGAACAAATTGTATGTGAACAAATTATCAGGAAAAACTAAAATGTTGATGCAAAAAAGAAGAGGACAACTAAAGAAGATGTGACTTCCAAAGTGGAATATATAGAGCTATGCAAGACAGTACGAAAAAGTATCACTGAAGACGTAAGGAAATTCAACTGTGAACTAGTAAGGAAAGCAATTGAAAACAACCAAAGCCTAAAGATAGCAAAGGGACATCTCAGTAAGGGAAAAAAACAGATTATGGCACTGAGAAAAGAAGATGGTTCTGTAACAAGAAACAGAGGCGAAATTTTGACAAGAGTGAAAGATTTCTACTCCAAATTATATGAAAGGGATAATGCATGTACTCCAGACATCATGAAAGGTACCAGTACCAGAGTTCTTCTAGTCCTCCCAGCAGAAGTTGCACATGCAATTAAGAACATGAAGCAAGGAAAAGCTCCAGGAGAAGATGGAATTACTGTAGACATCATACAAGAAGCAAGTGGAGAAATCGAAACAGTACTCGCCCAAATTTTCACTCAATGCCTTAATGAAGGGAAAATTCCTGAGGATTGGAACAACGCTACAATGATCTTGCTACATAAAAAAGGTGACATTGAGGATCTCAGGAACTACAGACCTATCAGCCTCCTATCAGTGGTTTATAAAATCTTCACTAAAGTTCTTTCACACCGCTTGAAGGTGACACTGGACATGACTCAACCGAGAGAACAAGCTGGATTCAGGAGTGGCTACAGCACAATAGATCATATCCACGTACTGAGAGAACTAATTGAAAGAGCGAGGGAATATGAACTTCCATTGTGCATGGCTTTTATCGATTATGAAAAAGCCTTTGATTCGGTGAAACCATCAGCAGTTGCAATGGCTCTGAAATCCTGCGGTATTGAAGATGCATACATTAATATTATTAATAACATCTATGAAAATGCAAGTGCAAAGATTCGGCTGTTTGAAAATACAACACACATAAAAATTGGAAAAAGAGTGAGACAAGGTGACACCATATCTCCAAAGCTCTTTAATGCCACATTGGAAAATGTCTTTCAATCACTGAACTGGGAAAACAAAGGGATAAAGATTAATGGAGATTATCTAACCCACCTTCGTTTTGCTGATGACATAGTCATTTTTGCAATTACCCCATCAGAGCTACAGAGTATGATCCAGGAACTTGCTGACAAGAGTAAAGAAGTGGGATTAAAAATGAACTTTCAGAAGACAAAAGTGATGTACAATGCTTTTACACGAAATGAAGATTTATTGATTGATGGAGAAAAGCTGGAGATAACAGACACGTACATTTATCTTGGACAGCAGATATCAAGTGAGGGTCACATTGGTGAAGAAATTAATCGGCGTACAAAACTTGCCTGGAGAGTTTTTGGAAGAAACAGCATAATTTTCAAGAGCAATATGCCATTATGTCTTAAAGGAAAAGTGTTTGATCAATGCATCCTTCCAGTGCTTACATATGGTGCAGAGACGTGGACCTTAGCTAAAAGAGACATACAAAGGCTGCAGACAACTCAAAGCAGCATGGAGAGGTGCATGCTTGGTGTAACCAGGAGAGATAAGAAGAGGAACACGTGGATCCGAAAAATGACAAGAGTGGAGGACATCATGATCAGAGTTAAATCCCTGAAATGGCAATGGGCTGGACATACTGCCAGAAGAACAGACCATCGATGGACAGCCAAAATTTTAGATTGGATTCCAAGGGACAGGAAAAGACCCAGAAGAAGACCACATGGAAGATGGGTGGATGAAATTCGAAAGTATGCGGGAGTGACATGGAAGAGACTGGCACAAGACAGACCATTGTGGAGGAAACTTGGGGAGACCTTTGTCCAGCAGTGGATTGATAATGGTTGACAATGATGATGATGATGATGATGATATACGGTATTAAGTTCTCGTATTTGTACTACCAAATCTATCGTGTTTTATGGATGCTATGATCGGGAGTGTTGAAAACTTTGAATGCATGCGCTCATTTGTAGATTTTATTTCAGAGTGGCGTTTGGGAATAAATTTATGTCTAAATAATAAATATTTTCTGGAGAAAAAGTGTAAATACATGGAAGATTCCTTTAAATAATTACATGTTTTCTTTCTGTTTCTCGATGGACTTCTAAAAGCAATTGTCAAAAATAAAGGGGGTAGCGGGAATTAGGACGTACTTTTTAGGGGGGAGATGTCAACAATCAGACAAAATGTGACATGGAGGAGGGTGGGCTAGTCTAAAAATAGTAAAAATTCACCGACGTACTTCATGAACGACCCCTAAATGGTCAGGTGGTCCTAATCCCTAACAAAGCTCATTGTTTTTCTTCTGTTTGTTCCGGGAAACGGGAAGGAAGGGGGTGTACTACGATTCGAAATATCGGGCCCGGTCAACGAACCTCACTTTCCGCCGCCCCTGATCTTAAGACTCCCGTTAGAATATCGCATTGCTCATAAAACCGCACAATTGTATAAATTCCATTGCATGTGGATGTCTGCTACAAGATGGTTCTCTGTTCACCGCAATAGAATCCATCTTAGAAGTAATTAATTTATAAATTATCGCTTGTAATGCTTACGATTAATGTTTTCTTTAATAATATGTTCCTTCTATGTTATGCTTTTTTTCTCATGTACAGATGTTTTGGTTAGAATGAAGTTGCGCTTCCTTTTACCAGCTGCATCGCACGTGTTCGCGGATCTGGCCGCCAACACTTCGAAAAAGTGGTGCCGCTTTCTCTCTTTCAAGTGGTTAGACCTACTTTCATTTACTGCGCACTGAGCCTTCGCGTTGAGCTTCGCTTTTAAATGAATGGGAAAGCTCTCCCTTCTTTTTTTTCTTTTCCAGCTGAAACCTTCAACTTCCCCTATTGTCAGTCAATAAAAAAAAAAAAAAAAAATTGAAATCGAAGCAAAACTCAGAAGCACGAGCCAAGAAACACCTGTATCGCATGCCAGATTAACCAAGAAGAGTGAACAGAATTTGTCCTTCCGTCCCGCCAGTATTGTTCGGAATAGGTCTCTGCCAAGGCTGAACTAGATCCTATCAG
Source organism: Macrothele yani (assembly GCA_039090855.1). NCBI lineage: Eukaryota > Metazoa > Arthropoda > Arachnida > Araneae > Macrothelidae > Macrothele > Macrothele yani. The sequence continues at coordinate 222,933,902 of CM077034.1, read as the reverse complement.
GCTGCAACATTATCGTTGAAGACAATAGACTTTTGGTGATTGGCCAGTGGGCGTTAGGGACGATTTCAGCCGTTAGATGGCACTGCGTCCCAAAGTATAAACACCTCAGTTTCTGCGTTGTTTGAATTGCGGGATTGTGTATGTTCGTCACTTTTTCTTCTTTCTTTTAAAAAAACCCTTCTAGTTTTAAAACCAAACTGTTGTTTTCACAACAAAATCCAACCCATTTTCAAAATGGTTTACTGCTGTGTGCCGATGTGCACATCTTCTAAGAAGAAAAACGTGGGATTTTCATTCCATGTGTTTCCCTCAAATCAGAACCTAAAGCAACTGTTGCTGAAAGAAATATCTCGTCAGGATTTTGCTCCAAATAACAAGTTACCTTCAACTGTTGTTTGTGGTAAGCATTTTCATTCTGATAATTACGTACCTAATTCAATTTTAGACAAAAAACCTCAGTTATATAAACTCATATTAAGTAAAATAGTAGGTAAATGTGTAGATTTGAGTTTTAAATTATTTCGTCGGAAAAATATTAGTACTTCGAAAAAGTGCGACGTACAGGTTTTAGATTGTGAAAATTAATGGCAAATGGTGCAGAAATTTTCTGTTTCAATTCAAATGTCTTTTAAAGATTTTTATTGTAACATTTACCTGTACGTTCAATACGTTAGGCCTACGGCAGTGCCTCTTCACAGCATCGAACTTACAGGTAAATGTTATGATAAAAATCTTTAAAAGACATTTAAAATACCAAATTTCCGCACCATTTGCCATTAATTTCCATATCTAAACTCTGTTTGTCGCATTTTTTCCAGGTACTAACATTTTTCCGACGAAATAATTTAAGACGCTAATCTACACATTTACCAAAATCTCAGCCCTAGATCGTTGAAGAATAAAGAAGGAATGAGATTTACACATAAATTACACCAGTTCTTACAGAAAAATTATCTTGCCCAAGTACTACGAAATCAGAATACAAATATCCATCTGTTCATGTGAAAGTGAATATAAATACACTGTCGGACAATTGCTAAGGACGGATGACAATAGCAATGATAGCAACCATAAAATGGAAGGCAGGAAAATGTGGAAATTAGCATAAGTGCGGGATACAGTAGGACGTGTTGTGCGTATGCAAATTTTGGATTGCCGAACTTGTTCGTGACGTCATAGCGCTGATAAGAGATATAAAGGATTTGACGCGTATTGACCGTTGTTGTTCAAACGCAAAGTTGAAAGGGAAAGAATCAATTGACGAACTTGCAATTTTCAGTATGTCTTCCCGACATCACCTAGATGATTTTACGCGTGGCCGTATTATTGGCAAGATTTAAGAAGGGCGAAAAATAACAGATGTTGCCAGGGAGTTCGACGTCAGCCACAGTGTTGTTTCAAGGCTTTAGAAATTATTTCAAACAAATGGAGAGTGTAGCAAACGTCACAGGGGAGGTCATGTTCACAGTACGACACCTGCAGAAGATCGGTACATAGTGCTACCAACAAAAAGACACCCGCGCAGCACAGCTAGTGAGGTAGCAAATCAGTTTATGGCTGCTACTGGCAAGCGGATCTCCCGAAAAACTGTCGCCAGACGTTTGCATGAAGGAGCACTATACGCCCGCCGTCCTGTTGTGTGCATCCCATTGTCCAGATATCACCGTACCGCCTGTTTGCAATGGTGCCATCAACATCGCAATTGGACTGATAACGACTGGTCTGCTGTCCTCTTCTCAGATGAGAGTAGATACAGTCTATCGTCTGATTGTCGACAACTGATCTGGCGTGATAGTGGTACTGCATATTGTCCAGCAAACATACAGGAAAGGGACCGATATCCGACATGTAGTGTCATGGTATGGGCTGGCATCATGACCAATGGCCGTACGTCCCTCTATGTGCTTCCAACTGGGACTATGACTGGCCAACGATACATTAATGATGTTCTGCTACCTCATGTTCGCATGTTCCGTGGTGCTGTCGGTGATAGATTCATTTTCATGGACGACAACGCAACATGTCATCGAACAGTCGCTGTCCAGGAGTGTCTTGAGAGCGAGGATATTCAACGCCTTGTATGGCCAGCATGTTCTCCAGATCTGAATCCCATTGAAAATGTGTGGGATGCTTTGGGGAGGAGTCTTGCTGGTCGCCAGTGCCCTCCAATAAACAAGGACACCTTCATCCGTGCACTGACAGAGGAATGGGATAAATTACCCCAACAGCTGCTTGATAATGTTGTGCAAAGCATGACACGACGTGTGGAATCTTGCATCGCCCTCCATGGTGGCCATATCCCGTATTGACATCTTACGCCGGAACGCCTGCGGACGGTAATTGCATTTTTTTCACGTTTACGTATTCTGCACAAAATGGCCTGTTTGTCCCTTGAACACGTTCCAAAGCCTTCTGGATTTCAGAGCACAATAAATTGTCTTTCTTGTAATGTCCTGGCATTCTGACATTATTTTATTTCACTTGGCATCCAACCACACTTACTTTTTTATGCGCTATGTAGCCGTTTATGATTCGTCCTTAGCAATTGTCCAGCAGTGTAAAATCTCAAATGTAAATAATGATACGGAATCAGTTTGTTAATGCGAACGTCAATAGATGGCGCTGCGTCCCAACTCATCTTTTCTGTCCTCGCTGTTTTTGCTTAATGTTACAGCCTGATAGGATCGAGTTCTGACTTGTCACTCCTAATGGAATCATCCTGGGTCAGGCTTTTGCATTGTTCGTGTTCTTAAGCTTTTGTTCCGGAAAGTGCCCATCAAACCGGTCTCCCCACCCCAGTGAAAATCAACGTTCCTTCCCTTGGTTGCATCGCACCTTCCTGCACGACGTATGCTGCAGCCAACGAAAGAGATACGCTGGGCGCCGCTATCCACAGAAGCCTCGGACGTCACGCTACTCGTCTGCGTGCTTATGTCCCCATTCCCTCCCCCACGCAAAGGGCATTTCAGTCAGTCATTTCTGTCCTCCCCCACTTTCCCTCCTAAACCAACATCAGTACAGCGGAGTTATCGTTTAAATAGACGTGTCTAACGTATGAGTAGAAAGGGGAGAAAACTCGATCACAGTCGAGTTTGTGAAAAAAAAAGATGTGATTTGAAAAAAATTTACTAAGCACCTGCATGAATAAAAAAAAAAAAAAAAAAAAGGGAGGGAAGAAACAGTCTTATCGAAAAACAAATTCGGCATGAGGGCCGCACACCCGAAAATTTTCACTTTTAGTAACGTAAGAGCCGCGGCTCTTAGCCCCAAAACTACGGTATTAACGAATTTGAAAATGTGAGGGGCTAATAGCATTTTATAAATACCTTTACCAGAGGAGGACCTCTCAGTCGACACAGCTGACAAGTTATTTGTGACACTACCTGGCGATTTCAAGGCAGAGAGCGGTTTGGATTTCCCAGGAGATTTCGGTGACGATGCCGTTTTGGCGCGCCGCCTCTCCGGTGTGGATGGCTGCTCAGGAGCTTTCTTGACGCGCTGCATTGATTGGTTGGGAGGCACCTGGACATTTTCACTGCTGCCGGCATTCTCAGATGGAGGAGTGGGCAGACGTCGCTTGCTACGTGCGGAGTTTTTGTTCACCTTGTTCCATTGCACACTTGGTTCAATGACTCCTATGAAGTCAAACTTCGTTAGAAATTGAAAATCATTTTATGAAAAACTTAATGACTACATCACAGACATAACAGTAGTTACTAAGACATAAAACTTCATGAAGAATAATTTTGAAGATGACAATACGATTTTTGGCGTAAATGTGACAAGGATGGTAAGTCAGATAATACCCGAAAACTTGAAAATTTTCATCATCCTGGAGCGGGACTCGAACCCGCGTCTCCCAGAAAACGTCTGAGTATGCTAACCACTACACCACCCAGAATGACCAAGTTTCAAGTTTCCAATCAATTTGAATATAACCATTCCAGGATTCGCTAGTCAAAGCAACCGGCATTCATGTTTAGTGAATCTGGAGGTTAAGAATCTTATCCCGTGTTTGCCCGGAGAAGCAGATAATCATGAAAGAAATACGGGATTACGCCATATAATACAAATTTTGAAGATGACAATCCAATTTTTGGCGAAAATGTGACAAGGATGGTAAGTCAGATAATACCCGAAAACTTGAAAATTTTCATCTTCCTTGAGCGGGACTCGAACCCGCGTCTCCCAGAAAACGTCTGAGTATGCTAACCACTACACCACCCAGAACGACCAAGTTTCAAGTTTCCGATCAATTTGAATTTAACCATCACAGGATTCTCTAGTCGAAGCAACCGGCATTCATGTTTAGCGAATCTGGAGGTTAAGAATCTTATTTATTTTTTTTTTTTTTGATTGGAGGTTTAACGACCACCGTGAGCAACTCCAATGGGCTATAAGCAGTCGCCCGTCCCTAATTTAGGGTCACTGGTTCCAGGGAAGGGAGAGAGCCAGTGCCGTAAGACAAACACAACATCCATGCCTGACCGGGATTCGAACCCGGACCCCTCACGGACGAATGATCAGAGGCCAACGCCTTAGACCACTGCGCCACCATTAAAAATCTTATCCCGTGTTTGCCCGGAGAAGCAGATAAATCATGAAAGAAATACGGGATTACGCCATATAATAATAATTTTGAAGATGACAATCCGATTTTTGGCGTAAATGTGACAAGGATGGTAAGTCAGATAATACCCAAAAACTTGAAAATTTTCATCATCCTGGAGCAGGACTCGAACCCGCGTCTCCCAGAAAACGTCTGAGTATGCTAACCACTACACCACCCAGAACGACCAAGTTTCAAGTTTCCGATCAATTTGAATTTAACCATCACAGGATTCTCTAGTCGAAGCAACCGGCATTCATGTTTAGCGAATCTGGAGGTTAAGAATCTTATCCCGTGTTTGCCCGGAGAAGCAGATAAATCATGAAAGAAATACGGGATTACGCCATATAATACAAATTTTGAAGATGACAATCCGATTTTTGGCGTAAATGTGACAAGGATGGTAAGTAAGATAATACCCGAAAACTTGAAAATTTTCATCGTCCCGGAGCGGGACTCAAACCCGCGTCTCCCAGAAAACGTCTGAGTATGCTAACCACTACACCACCCAGAATGATCAATTTGAATATAACCATTCCAGGATTCGCTAGTCGAAGCAACCGGCATTCATGTTTAGAGAATCTGGAGGTTAAGAATCTTATCCCGTGTTTGCCCGGAGAAGCAGATAAATCATGAAAGAAATACGGGATTACGCCATTTAATAATAATTTTGAAGATGACAATCCGATTTTTGGCGTAAATGTGACAAAGATGGTAAGTCAGATAATACCCGAAAACTTGAAAATTTTCATCGTCCTGGAGCGGGACCCGAACCCGCGTCTCCCAGAAAACGTCTGAGTATGCTAACCACTACACCACCCAGAACGACCAAGTTTCAAGTTTCCGATCAATTTGAATTTAAATTTGAATTTAACCATCACAGGATTCTCTAGCCGAAGCAACCGGCATTCATGTTTAGCGAATCTGGAGGTTAAGAATCTCTAATTTGGAGGTTAATTCTTTCATGCTTTATCTGCTTCTCCGGGCAAACACGGGATAAGATTCTTAACCTCCAGATTCGCTAAACATGAATGCCTGCTGCTTCGACTAGAGAATCCTGTGATGGTTAAAATTCAAATTGATCGGAAACTTGAAACTTGGTTGTTCTGGGTGGTGTAGTGGTTAGCATACCGGGGCGTTTTCTGGGAGACGCGGGTTCGAGTCCCGCTCCAGGACGAAGAAAATTTTCAAGTTTTCGGATATTATCTGACTTACCATCCTTGTCGCATTTATGCCAAAAAATCGGATTGTCATCTTCAAAATTATTATTAAATGGCGTAATCCCGTATTTCTTTCATGATTCATGAAGAAATATGCACTTTTGAGTTTTATGGGATAAAACCATATACAGAGGTGTAACCAGGTTATCCAGAGTTGGGCAAAATCGTAATTGAATTAATCGGTAATGCATTACAGCGTAATGGTAATGGGAACAAGAACTTAGCATTATCATTACATGATAATGGTGAACTGGTCATTAAAATTACATGGTAATTGTAATGACACGTAGCAGTTATCCATTATCATCGTAATGATTAACTATATGTTGGTAACTAACCTATAACGTATGAGTAACAATACAACGTGAATAAACCAGCAACCACTACAACCTTACACGTTGTGTAGGTTATTTGACGTTTGTTCCATTGCCTCACATCCTTCATTTTCCAAGAAGTTTTTCCCTGTCATTCACGATCTTTACTTTCGATTCTGAAAAAAAAATTGCTCCCACATCATAGTACACTATCTACCAACAAGTAATTGGACACCCCTGCAATCGACGATATCTGCGGTCCTGATACACGTCACGGTCGCCGCCGTTAAATATCGTGTGGGAAACAACAACGCAACCAGTCGCATGCAAGATGCCACGCAGTTCGGAGCTCTCTGATTTCGAGAAAGGTGTAATCGTCGGGTATCACAGAAATGGCCGATCCATACGTGACATATCCAGCGAGTTGAAGTACCCAAAATCGACAGTGGACTACGTGATTGGCAAGTGGAAGATGAGAGGTGACTGTCGGAATGTGCCCCGACCCGGCAGACCCACAAAACTGGGAGTTAAGAGACCGACGGGTGCTGTCCAGAGAAATTCGGATAAACCGCACCAAATCGATGGGCCACATCTGTGAGGAGTTTCAACAGGCAATCGGGAGTGTTCTTTCGATGAATACCATCCGTAAGGAAGCCCATCTGCTCGGTTATCATGGACGTGCTGCCGCGCACAAGCCTTTGATCACCAAGTCCAATAGCGCTGCTCGGCTAACGTGGTGCAGAGAACGTCGACAGTAGACCGCTGAAGAGTGGAAACAGGTTCTCTGGAGCGACGAATCAAGGTTCACCCTCTACCATTCGGATGGCGGGGTCTGGGTTTGGCGTCCGCCTGGAGAACACCTCCTGCCGGAATGTATTGTGCCAACTGTGAAGTTCGGCGGCGGTGGAATTATGCTATGGGGGTGTTTCTCCTGGTATGGCACGGGACCCTTGGTCGCAATTCCTGGTAGACTGAACCCCGAGACCTACTGCACCATTTTGGCTGACCATACGCTTCCTATGTTGTGGCAGTTTTATGGGGTGGACCCATGTTACTTTCAGGATGACAATGCCACCTGCCATGTTGCGAGGTCCACCATGGCTTGGTATGGTGACAATGGGGTTAATCGAATGGACTGGCCTGCGCAGAGCCCGGACCTTAACCCTATCGAGCACCTCTGGGACGAGTTGGAGCGTCGACTTTAGGGGTGCCCCCACCGTCCGAAATCGGTGAAGGAACTGACCTGTCTTCTCCAAGCCGAGTGGAAGAAAATACCACTAGCCGTCGTACAACGCCTGGTTGAGAGTATGCCCCGGAGGGTCGCAGCTGTAATCGCCGCTCGTGGAGGCTCCACCAACTATTGAAGCTGAATAAACTTTGTTTTCCTTTGCTATCACAGGTGTCCAATTACTTGTTGGTAGATAGTGTACATGTTAGTGAAGTTTCATTAAAATGAACCTTAAAATTTCAAAAGTTACCAAGGACGAGGCATTACTTTCAGGATGCCTCTTGTAATTGTTAAAAATACAACACCCACATAGAGTATCCCAATATTTTCTGCCAACATTCAAAGACTCGTGATATTTAAGAAAGTAAACATCCAGAACCTTTTTCAAGTCCTACAGAACAACAGAGGTAAAAAGAGTGGCAAAATCAAATGTATCAATCTCTAAAAGAGGCTCACAAACCCCAATCTGATTGAGTATCTTCCTACTGTTGTCAATAATCCATGTACATTCAGAGATTTTATAATAAATAATCTTAAGCAGATTCTGTAATAACATACCAGCCCCCTTTCCATAACTCATAGATCCAAAAGTAATGAATCTGAAACTCATGTTTTTTTTTGTGAAACTTAAGAATAGCAAAAACATATGGGGAATTAAGCCTGTAGTCTGTAATTTTTAATCTATATATTAATTCTATAAGTTTTTTTACTGTGAGTCCTATTTTGAGAGAACGGCTGAACATAAAGATATGGTTGAGGTATCAAAATAAAGGTCCTACCATTTAGATGTGTTAGTCGAAGAGAGAAAATGAGATTGGGCCAACGGTTCGGGCGTTGTGGGACGGAAAAGTTCCCATGTAAAGTCAATGGGAGAAGCTTGCGGTTGACATTCGATCGCCTGCGGTTGACTCACGCGCTGTCGAAGGCGGAGACATGGAGGGATTGAGATAGTCCAAAGTCCGAAGTCAATGGGAGAAGCTTGTGGTTGACCCACGCGCTGTCGAAGGCGGAGACATGGAGGGATTGAGATAGTCCAAAGTCCGAAGTCAATGGGAGAAGCTTGCGGTTGACATTCGATCGCCTGTGGTTGACTCACGCGCTGTTGAAGGCGGAAGCATGGAGGGATTGAGATAGTCCAAAGTCCGAAGTCAATGGGAGAAGCTTGCGGTTGACATTCGATCGCCTGTGGTTGACTCACGCGCTGTCGAAGGCGGAAGCATGGAGGGATTGAGATAGTCCAAAGTCCGAAGTCAATGGGAGAAGCTTGCGGTTGACATTCGATCGCCTGTGGTTGACTCACGCGCTGTCGAAGGCGGAAGCATGGAGGGATTGAGATAGTCCAAAGTCCGAAGTCAATGGGAGAAGCTTGCGGTTGACATTCGATCGCCTGTGGTTGACTCACGCGCTGTCGAAGGCGGAGGCATGGAGGGATTGAGATAGTCCAAAGTCCGAAGTCAATGGGAGAAGCTTGCGGTTGACATTCGATCGCCTGTGCTTGACTCACGCGCTGTCGAAGGCGGAAGCATGGAGGGATTGAGATAGTCCAAAGTCCGAAGTCAATGGGAGAAGCTTGCGGTTGACATTCGATCGCCTGTGGTTGACTCACGCGCTGTTGAAGGCGGCGGCATGGAGGGATTGAGATAGTCCAAAGTCCGAAGTCAATGGGAGAAGCTTGTGGTTGACTCACGCGCTGTCGAAGGCGGAAGCATGGAGGGATTGAGATAGTCCAAAGTCCGAAGTCAATGGGAGAAGCTTGCGGTTGACATTCGATCGCCTGTGGTTGACTCACGCGCTGTTGAAGGCGGCGGCATGGGGGGATTGAGATAGTCCAAAGTCCGAAGTCAATGGGAGAAGCTTGCGGTTGAAATTCGATCGCCTGTGGTTGACTCACGCGCTGTCGAAGGCGGAAGCATGGAGGGATTGAGATAGTCCGAAGTCAATGGGAGAAGCTTGCGGTTGACATTCGATCGCCTGTGGTTGAATCACGCGCTGTCGAAGGTGGTAGCATGGAGGGATTGAGATAGTCCAAAGTCCGAAGTCAATGGGAGAAGCTTGCGGTTGAAATTCGATCGCCTGTGGTTGACTCACGCGCTGTCGAAGGCGGCGGCATGGAGGGATTGAGATAGTCCAAAGTCCGAAGTCAATGGGAGAAGCTTGCGGTTGACATTCGATCGCCTGTGGTTGACTCACGCGCTGTCGAAGGCGGAAGCATGGAGGGATTGAGATAGTCCAAAGTCCGAAGTCAATGGGAAAAGCTTGCGGTTGACTCACGCGCTGTCGAAGGCGGAAGCATGGAGGGATTGAGATAGTCCAAAGTCCGAAGTCAATGGGAGAAGCTTGCGGTTGACATTCGATCGCCTGTGGTTGACTCACGCGCTGTCGAAGGCGGAGACATGGAGGGATTGAGATAGTCCAAAGTCCGAAGTCAATGGGAGAAGCTTGCGGTTGACTCACGTGCTGTCGAAGGCGAAGGCATGGAGGGATTGAGATAGTCCAAAGTCCGAAGTCAATGGGAGAAGCTTGCGGTTGACATTCGATCGCCTGTGGTTGACTCACGCGCTGTCGAAGGCGGAAGCATGGAGGGATTGAGATAGTCCAAAGTCCGAAGTCAATGGGAGAAGCTTGCGGTTGACATTTGATCGCCTGTGGTTGACTCACGCGCTGTTGAAGGCTGAAGCATGGAGGGATTGAGATAGTCCGAAGTCAATGGGAGAAGCTTGCGGTTGACATTCGATCGCCTGTGGTTGACTCACGCGCTGTCGAAGGCGGAAGCATGGAGGGACTGAGATAGTCCAAAGTCCGAAGTTTCTTTTCTGATCGGACCGTTGCGCAAAGCATCGCTGGCAGGAATTTGTATCAACGTTCTTCTCATCGGTACAGGGAACACTCTCGAAGACCTGCTTGCGTTATGCCGTTAGACTGTGTGATGTATATACAGAGTGCGTCAAAGAATTTTTAAGACTGGGTCTGTAAAATGAAATAGAAACAAGAAATTATAATTTGTTTCTGTTTGTTATTCAAAATAAGTCCCTCCGGCTTCAATACACTTGTTACAGCGATTTAATAATGATTCCAATGCCTGTTCCAGTTCACTTTGCGGAATTCCCTCCAAAGCACGCGTCGAAGCTGTTTGTATGGTCGAAATATCATCAAAATAACACCCTTTTAATCATTTTAAGTTTTGGGAACAAACAAAAGTTGCAGGGTGCTAAATCAGGCGAATACGGTGGATGATTCAACACACAGACGTTATTTTTCGCCAAAAATCTACGAACAAGAAGTGAGGTGTGACTGGGTGCATTATCGTGCAACAAACACCAACTGTTTTCATCCCGATATTCTGGACGAATGCGACGAATTCTGCCCATCAAACGCCGCAAAACATTTAAATAAAACTCACCAGTAATTGTTTGTCCACTTGGAACAAATTCTTTGTGGATAATACCCTTATTATCGAAGAACGTAATGAGCACTGTTTTGATTTTCGATGGAACTTATCTTGGTTTTTTGGCTTGTGGCGAGTTTTTTGACTTCCATTCCGCACTTTGTCGCTTTGTTTTAGGATCATATTGAAAACACCATGTTTCATCACCAGTAAAAATCGATTTTAAGAAGTTTGGATCATTTTCAGCGGCTTAAATGATGTCTGCAATGTGCACTTCTCCTTGATTTTTGTTCATTGGTTAACGTGTGTGGAACAAATTTAGCACAGACTTTTGTTTTGCCCAAATCTTCATGCAGGATGGTTCGAATCGTTTCTTTGTTGATGTTTAAAGACTCTTCCATCATTCTTAGTGATGCACATCGATTGTTTTCCACGAAATCACGCACTTTTTCAATAATCTCAGGTGTCCTAGATAAACTTGGTCTTCCGGTATGCTTATCATCTTCTGGCGTCCAAAAAAAAACGTTTGTGCCACAGGAAAACATTTGATCTACTTAAACAAAACTCACCGTAAACTTGTTTCATCATTTGGTACGTTTCCGAGGCACTTTTACCAAGTTTTGCGTGAAATTTAATAACAGCCCTTTGTTCCATCTTAATAATTCAACATGAAAAAAATTGTACTTCTCTAATGAACGCCCGTTTCGTTTGAGTTACTTTAACAACTGCGCAGTACTTTTGGCAGAAAGCAAGCAGATGGTCACGGTTTATAACGCATTCGCGATTACACTGGTGGTGCCACCGTAGGCTGAAATCTAGCGCCAGTCTTAAAAATTCTTTGACGCACTGTGTATACAATATTAGATTCCATTATGAGACGTTTTCCATTATGTAAAGATATAAATAAAATTTCCGTTGACTATTGCTAGTGAAAATATTATGGGTGACTGCTTATTGCCCATTGAGTTGCTCACGGTGCTCCTTAAATCTTCAGACAAAAAAAAAAAAAAAGAAATCACGAACCTGGACTGTTGTTTTAACTGAAGTGGTTGAATGAATTTGTCAATCAAATAAGGTTATGAAACAACAAATGTAAACCTTATTTGATTGACAGTGGATTTTAGTCTATTCTTTTTAAAAAACAAAACGAAAACTAACCGTCCATTGTGACGGGTGAAGAGTACTCGCATCGCGAATCTCATTCCAACAACATTTACAAACACAGTTGTGACTGAAGATGAGAGTGAAAGAGTGCGCTATCCAGTTGAATTTTTGCATACGATCGAGATGAGTGGACTTCCGCCCCACATTCTACGACTGAAAAAGGGTGCAGTAGTGATGCTCATCACGGACCTGGCCACCCCGGTGGCGCAGTGGTCTAAGCGCTGGCTTATGATGAATCGTTCGTGAAGGGTCCGGGATCGAATCCCGGTGAGGCATGGATGTTGTGTTTGTCTTACGGCACTGGCCCTCTCCCTTCCATGGAGTCAGTGGCCCTAAGTTAGGGATGGGCGACTGCTTATAGCCCATTCAGTTGCTCACGGTGGTCATTAAACCTCCAATACAGAAAAAAAGAGTCCGTGTTCGAATCCCGGTGAGGCATGAATGTTGTGTCTGTCTTACGGCACTGGCCCTCTCCCTTCCCTGGAACCAGTGGCTTTAAGTTAGGGACGGGCAACTGCTTATAGCCCATTGAGTTGCTCACGGTGGTTGTTAAACCTCCAATACAGAAAAAAAAAAAAAGAGTCCGTGTTCGAATCCCGGTGAGGCATGGATGTTGTGTTTGGCTTACGGCACTGGCCTTCTCCCTTCCATGGAGTCAGTGGCCCTAAGTTAGGGATGGGCGACTGCTTATAGCCTATTGAGTTGCTCACGGTGGTCGTTAAACCTCCAATACAGAACAAAAAAAAAGTGTCCGTGTTCGAATCCCGGTGAAGCATGGATGTTGTGTTTGTCTTACGGCACTGGCCCTCTCCCTTCCATGGAGTCAGTGGCCCTAAGTTAGGGATGGGCGACTGCTTATAGCCCATTGAGTTGCTCACGGTGGTCGTTAAACCTCCAATACAGAACAAAAAAAAAGTGTCCGTGTTCGAATCCCGGTCAGGCATGGATGTTGTGTTTGTCTTACGGCACTGGCTCTCTCCCTTCCCTGGAACCAGTGACCCTAAATTAGGGACGAGCGACTGCTTATAGCCTATTGAGTTGCTCACGGTGGTCGTTAAACCTCCAATACAGAACAAAAAAAAAAGTGTCCGTGTTCGAATCCCGGTGAAGCATGGATGTTGTGTTTGTCTTACGGCACTGGCCTTCTCCCTTCCATGGAGTCAGTGGCCCTAAGTTAGGGACGAGCGACTGCTTATAGCCTATTGAGTTGCTCACGGTGGTCGTTAAACCTCCAATACAGAACAAAAAAAAAAGTGTCCGTGTTCGAATCCCGGTGAGGCATGGATGTTGTGTTTGTCTTACGGCACTGGCCCTCTCCCTTCCATGGAGTAAGTGGCCCTAAGTTAGGGACGGGCGACTGCTTATAGCCCACTGAGTTGCTCACGGTGGTCGTTAAACCTCCAATACAGAAAAAAAAAAAAAAAAAAAGAGTCCGTGTTCGAATCCCGGTGAGGCGTGGATGTTGTGTTTGTCTTACGGCACTGGCCCTCTCCCTTCCATGGAGTCAGTGGCCCTAAGTTAAGGACGGGCGACTGCTTATAGCCCATTGAGTTGCTCACGGTGGTCGTTAAACCTCCAATCCAAAAAAAAAAAAAAAAAGAAAAAAAGAGTCCGTGTTCGAATCCCGGTGAGGCATGGATGTTGTGTTTGTCTTACGGCACTGGCCCTCTCCCTTCCATGGAGTAAGTGGCCCTAAGTTAGGGACGGGCGACTGCTTATAGCCCATTGAGTTGCTCACGGTGGTCGTTAAACCTCCAATACAGAAAAAAAAGAGAGTCCGTGTTCGAATCCCGGTGAGGCGTGGATGTTGTGTTTGTCTTACGGCACAGGCCCTCTCCCTTCCCTGGAACCAGTGACCCCAAATTAGGGACGGGCGACTGCTTATAGCCCATTGAGTTGCTCACGGTGGTTGTTAAACCTCCAATCAAAAAAAAAAAAAAAAAATAAAAAAATCACAAGCCTGGACTATTACTGAAGTGGTTGAATGAATTTGTCAAACAGTTTATATTTGTTTGTTGCTTTTGTTGTTTCATATGAGTTTATTCTTTTTAAAAAAAAAACAACTAATTATCGATTCTGACGGATTTCATCTAATAATTTGTTAAATCCAATCATTTTTTTTCCTTAACAGCCTTAATATCAGCAACCCCCTTTATGGATTGAATCATTAAATAATTTCTTAATTATGGTGGAGTAGTAAAATCTTTTACATATAAATGCAAAGTTATTGGGGCACTTATCAATAATAGTGACAATGAAATTACCTTGATTACGGCAATCCATTTCTGACAAAATTCTGATCTTGTTTGATATGCAACATGACTCCCTTACCATTTGAAAAAATTGACTTTGACCCAATACAGTGGATTTCAAGATGACAACCATGTTCCAGAAACAGCCTAAAAGATTGGCCCCCTTGTTTATTCTTTTCTGGGTATTCAAATTTTCCTGTTTCTGAAATACAAGGGTGTCCTGTGACTTTTGACTTACCCTGCACTTTTATATTCACGCAAGTTTTCCTGCTTTCCCATTTAAAAAAAAAAAAATCAGCCTCATTATTTAATTGCTGCGCTTTGTATATAAGAGTTGCTTCTTGCAAAACATTTTATTTCGAGCCGCGGATGGCTTAGTGGTTAGCGAGTCAGACTATCAATGCAAGGTCCTCAGGTTCGATCCTGGGCTGATCTTTCAGAGGTGGTGTGATTTCCTAACAATCGCTAAATATCCGCCGGGCATCGGACGAGCACGTAAAGTGACGGCCCCCAGACTGGACCCACTGGTAAAATGGGTATTCTTTCCTATGCCCCCCTGATATTCTCTCACCTCTCTATGTGCAACATCGTACTTGTACGGTGGCGCCATCTACTGTACTCTAATCTCACTACAAACTGTTCTGTCAAAGTCACTAGACTTGCTCTCATTACTTCCGTTTCTGTGTCCTGCCCAAAAGCCGATCTCGCTGTAGGTGGCTGGGACCTAAACTCTACTCACTGTGGACGGAAGTCCTACAAGAAGACGGTGGCGCCATCTACTGTACTCTAATCTCACTACAAACTGTTCTGTCAAAAGTCGCTAGACTTGCTCTCATTCCTTCCGTTTCTGTGTCCGGCCCAAAAGGCGATCTCGCTGTAGGTGGCTGGGGCCTAAACTCTACTCACTGTGGACGGAAGTCCTACAAGAAGACGGTGGCGCCATCTACTGTACTCTAATCTCACTACAAACTGTTCTGTCAAAGTCACTAGACTTGCTCTCATTACTTCCGTTTCTGTGTCCTGCCCAAAAGCCAATCTCGCTGTAGGTGGCTGGGACCTAAACTCTACTCACTGTGGACGGAAGTCCTACAAGAAGACGGTGGCGCCATCTACTGTACTCTAATCTCACTACAAACTGTTCTGTCAAAAGTCGCTAGACTTGCTCTCATTCCTTCCGTTTCTGTGTCCTGCCCAAAAGGCGATCTCGCTGTAGGTGGCTGGGACCTAAACTCTACTCACTGTGGACGGAAGTCCTACAAGAAGACGGTGGCGCCATCTACTGTACTCTAATCTCACTACAAACTGTTCTGTCAAAAGTCGCTAGATTTGCTCTCATTCCTTCCGTTTCTGTGTCCTGCCCAAAAGGCGATCTCGCTGTAGGTGGCTGGGACCTAAACTCTACTCACTGTGGACGGAAGTCCTACAAGAAGACGGTGGCGCCATCTACTGTACTCTAATCTCACTACAAACTGTTCTGTCAAAAGTCGCTAGACTTGCTCTCATTCCTTCCGTTTCTGTGTCCTGCCCAAAAGGCGATCTCGCTGTAGGTGGCTGGGACCTAAACTCTACTCACTGTGGACGGAAGTCCTACAAGAAGACGGTGGCGCCATCTACTGTACTCTAATCTCACTACAAACTGTTCTGTCAAAAGTCGCTAGACTTGCTCTCATTCCTTCCGTTTCTGTGTCCTGCCCAAAAGGCGATCTCGCTGTAGGTGGCTGGGACCTAAACTCTACTCACTGTGGACGGAAGTCCTACAAGAAGACGGTGGCGCCATCTACTGTACTCTAATCTCACTACAAACTGTTCTGTCAAAGTCACTAGACTTGCTCTCATTACTTCCGTTTCTGTGTCCTGCCCAAAAGCCAATCTCGCTGTAGGTGGCTGGGTCCTAAACTCTACTCACTGTGGACGGAAGTCCTACAAGAAGACGGTGGCGCCATCTACTGTACTCTAATCTCACTACAAACTGTTCTGTCAAAAGTCGCTAGACTTGCTCTCATTCCTTCCGTTTCTGTGTCCGGCCCAAAAGGCGATCTCGCTGTAGGTGGCTGGGACCTAAACTCTACTCACTGTGGACGGAAGTCCTACAAGAAGACGGTGGCGCCATCTACTGTACTCTAATCTCACTACAAACTGTTCTGTCAAAGTCACTAGACTTGCTCTCATTACTTCCGTTTCTGTGTCCTGCCCAAAAGCCAATCTCGCTGTAGGTGGCTGGGACCTAAACTCTACTCACTGTGGACGGAAGTCCTACAAGAAGACGGTGGCGCCATCTACTGTACTCTAATCTCACTACAAACTGTTCTGTCAAAAGTCGCTAGATTTGCTCTCATTCCTTCCGTTTCTGTGTCCTGCCCAAAAGGCGATCTCGCTGTAGGTGGCTGGGACCTAAACTCTACTCACTGTGGACGGAAGTCCTACAAGAAGACGGTGGCGCCATCTACTGTACTCTAATCTCACTACAAACTGTTCTGTCAAAAGTCGCTAGATTTGCTCTCATTCCTTCCGTTTCTGTGTCCTGCCCAAAAGGCGATCTCGCTGTAGGTGGCTGGGACCTAAACTCTACTCACTGTGGACGGAAGTCCTACAAGAAGACGGTGGCGCCATCTACTGTACTCTAATCTCACTACAAACTGTTCTGTCAAAAGTCGCTAGATTTGCTCTCATTCCTTCCGTTTCTGTGTCCTGCCCAAAAGGCGATCTCGCTGTAGGTGGCTGGGACCTAAACTCTACTCACTGTGGACGGAAGTCCTACAAGAAGACGGTGGCGCCATCTACTGTACTCTAATCTCACTACAAACTGTTCTGTCAAAAGTCGCTAGATTTGCTCTCATTCCTTCCGTTTCTGTGTCCTGCCCAAAAGGCGATCTCGCTGTAGGTGGCTGGGACCTAAACTCTACTCACTGTGGACGGAAGTCCTACAAGAAGACGGTGGCGCCATCTACTGTACTCTAATCTCACTACAAACTGTTCTGTCAAAAGTCGCTAGATTTGCTCTCATTCCTTCCGTTTCTGTGTCCTGCCCAAAAGGCGATCTCGCTGTAGGTGGCTGGGACCTAAACTCTACTCACTGTGGACGGAAGTCCTACAAGAAGACGGTGGCGCCATCTACTGTACTCTAATCTCACTACAAACTGTTCTGTCAAAAGTCGCTAGACTTGCTCTCATTCCTTCCGTTTCTGTGTCCTGCCCAAAAGGCGATCTCGCTGTAGGTGGCTGGGACCTAAACTCTACTCACTGTGGACGGAAGTCCTACAAGAAGACGGTGGCGCCATCTACTGTACTCTAATCTCACTACAAACTGTTCTGTCAAAGTCGCTAGACTTGCTCTCATTACTTCCGTTTCTGTGTCCTGCCCAAAAGGTGATCTCGCTGTAGGTGGCTGGGACCTAAACTCTACTCACTGTGGACGGAAGTCCTACAAGAAGACGGTGGCGCCATCTACTGTACTCTAATCTCACTACAAACTGTTCTGTCAAAGTCACTAGACTTGCTCTCATTACTTCCGTTTCTGTGTCCTGCCCAAAAGCCGATCTCGCTGTAGGTGGCTGGGACCTAAACTCTACTCACTGTGGACGGAAGTCCTACAAGAAGACGGTGGCGCCATCTACTGTACTCTAATCTCACTACAAACTGTTCTGTCAAAGTCGCTAGATTTGCTCTCATTCCTTCCGTTTCTGTGTCCTGCCCAAAAGGCGATCTCGCTGTAGGTGGCTGGGACCTAAACTCTACTCACTGTGGACGGAAGTCCTACAAGAAGACGGTGGCGCCATCTACTGTACTCTAATCTCACTACAAACTGTTCTGTCAAAAGTCGCTAGATTTGCTCTCATTCCTTCCGTTTCTGTGTCCTGCCCAAAAGGCGATCTCGCTGTAGGTGGCTGGGACCTAAACTCTACTCACTGTGGACGGAAGTCCTACAAGAAGACGGTGGCGCCATCTACTGTACTCTAATCTCACTACAAACTGTTCTGTCAAAAGTCGCTAGATTTGCTCTCATTCCTTCCGTTTCTGTGTCCTGCCCAAAAGCCGATCTCGCTGTAGGTGGCTGGGACCTAAACTCTACTCACTGTGGACGGAAGTCCTACAAGAAGACGGTGGCGCCATCTACTGTACTCTAATCTCACTACAAACTGTTCTGTCAAAAGTCGCTAGACTTGCTCTCATTCCTTCCGTTTCTGTGTCCGGCCCAAAAGGCGATCTCGCTGTAGGTGGCTGGGACCTAAACTCTACTCACTGTGGACGAAAGTCCTACAAGAAGACGGTGGCGCCATCTACTGTACTCTAATCTCACTACAAACTGTTCTGTCAAAAGTCGCTAGATTTGCTCTCATTCCTTCCGTTTCTGTGTCCTGCCCAAAAGGCGATCTCGCTGTAGGTGGCTGGGACCTAAACTCTACTCACTGTGGACGGAAGTCCTACAAGAAAATGAGAAATACTGTGTGGCTTATCGTTAATATTTTATTTCACATCATTTCACTTAAATTTCATCTCTGCAATGCATTTCATAATAACAACTAAAAAAAAAATTACCTTTCTGCTTTGGACTGATGGAGTTTTTCAAAGGTGCTTGTTTGAGGCGGCTACTCAAACAAGGAATCTGCATATATACATAAAAAAAAATGTGTTTATTGTACATAAACACGCACACAACACACACACACAGATACAGAAATTTATATATATATTTTTCATATAAGCTCACCAGACAAAATATCAGTAATTTCTGCAATTTATGACCTGATACTTTGTAATAATACCTTCCTTTGGTTTAATTACAGCAGAAATCCTGTTAAATACAGATGCCATTACTCACTGAATATCCCCCCACAGTCATTTTAACCCACTCCTCTAACAACAGCACTCATAATTAAGCTTGATTACGTGGATTCCAATTACGAAGTTCCAATGGGATTTCAATGTGGTGATTCAGTAGGTCAGTTACAAACACCTTTAGCTGTGTGCATCCTGCAGTTGTCGCCTCTCGAACACTGGAATGCCTATGATGCATCTGGCCTTCAAATTTTGGACAAAGGGTGACACCTTGGAGCCCCAAAACTGACAATTAACAATATTTGCATTTTTAAAGACAATACAGGTATACACAGTCTGATCAAAAAGTTATGACCACTTCTGGTGTAAGAAAGAACTGTAACCAGCAGCCTGATGGCATGCATAGCAACATAGGCAGATCAAGTAAGGCATTTAAAAGAACAGGACCTCGTGGACAGTATGGAGTTTCATATGAAAATGGGAAAAGGATGTGACCTAACAGAAGGATGTGAAAAAGGAATGATTGTTGACTGCAGACTGAAGGATCGTAGCATTACAGAAATGGACAATATTGTGGGTTGTTCACAATATTGGCCATTTTGGAAACTGATGGACAATATGCAGTTTCATGTGAAAATGGGAAAAGGATGTCACCTAACAGAGTTTGAAAAAGGAATGATTGTTCACTACCGACTGAAGGGTGGTAGCATTACAGAAATGGCCGCTATTGTGGGCTGTTCACAATATCGGCCATTTCTGAAAGCAATGAACAGTATGCAATTTCAGGTGAAAATGGGAAAAGGATGTGACCTAACAGAAGGATGTGAAAAAGGAATGATTGTTGACTGCAGACTGAAGGATCGTAGCATTACAGAAATGGACAATATTGTGGGTTGTTCACAATATTTGGCCATTTTGGAAACTGATGGACAATATGCAGTTTCATGTGAAAATGGGAAAAGGATGTCACCTAACAGAGTTTGAAAAAGGAATGATTGTTCACTACCGACTGAAGGGTGGTAGCATTACAGAAATGGCCGCTATTGTGGGCTGTTCACAATATCGGCCATTTCTGAAAGCAATGAACAGTATGCAATTTCAGGTGAAAATGGGAAAAGGATGTGACCTAACAGAAGGATGTGAAAAAGGAATGATTGTTGACTGCAGACTGAAGGATCGTAGCATTACAGAAATGGACAATAGTGTGGGTTGTTCACAATATTTGGCCATTTTGGAAACTGATGGACAATATGCAGTTTCATGTGAAAATGGGAAAAGGATGTCACCTAACAGAGTTTGAAAAAGGAATGATTGTTCACTACCGACTGAAGGGTGGTAGCATTACAGAAATGGCCGCTATTGTGGGCTGTTCACAATATCGGCCATTTCTGAAAGCAATGAACAGTATGCAATTTCAGGTGAAAATGGGAAAAGGATGTGACCTAACAGAAGGATGTGAAAAAGGAATGATTGTTGACTGCAGACTGAAGGATCGTAGCATTACAGAAATGGACAATATTGTGGGTTGTTCACAATATTTGGCCATTTTGGAAACTGATGGACAATATGCAGTTTCATGTGAAAATGGGAAAAGGATGTCACCTAACAGAGTTTGAAAAAGGAATGATTGTTCACTACCGACTGAAGGGTGGTAGCATTACAGAAATGGCCGCTATTGTGGGCTGTTCACAATATCGGCCATTTCTGAAAGCAATGAACAGTATGCAATTTCAGGTGAAAATGGGAAAAGGATGTGACCTAACAGAAGGATGTGAAAAAGGAATGATTGTTGACTGCAGACTGAAGGATCGTAGCATTACAGAAATGGACAATATTGTGGGTTGTTCACAATATTGGCCATTTTGGAAACTGATGGACAATATGCAGTTTCATGTGAAAATGGGAAAAGGATGTCACCTAACAGAGTTTGAAAAAGGAATGATTGTTCACTACCGACTGAAAGATGGTAGCATTACAGAAAATGGCCGCTATTGTGGGCTGTTCACAATATCGGCCATTTCTGAAAGCAATGAACAGTATGCAATTTCAGGTGAAAATGGGAAAAGGATGTGACCTAACAGAAGGATGTGAAAAAGGAATGATTGTTGACTGCAGACTGAAGGATCGTAGCATTACAGAAATGGACAATATTGTGGGTTGTTCACAATATTTGGCCATTTTGGAAACTGATGGACAATATGCAGTTTCATGTGAAAATGGGAAAAGGATGTCACCTAACAGAGTTTGAAAAAGGAATGATTGTTCACTACCGACTGAAGGGTGGTAGCATTACAGAAATGGCCGCTATTGTGGGCTGTTCACAATATCGGCCATTTCTGAAAGCAATGAACAGTATGCAATTTCAGGTGAAAATGGGAAAAGGATGTGACCTAACAGAAGGATGTGAAAAAGGAATGATTGTTGACTGCAGACTGAAGGATCGTAGCATTACAGAAATGGACAATACTGTGGGTTGTTCACAATATTGGCCATTTTGGAAACTGATGGACAATATGCAGTTTCATGTGAAAATGGGAAAAGGATGTCACCTAACAGAGTTTGAAAAAGGAATGATTGTTCACTACCGACTGAAGGGTGGTAGCATTACAAAAATGGCCGCTATTGTGGGCTGTTCACAATATCGGCCATTTCTGAAAGCAATGAACAGTATGCAATTTCAGGTGAAAATGGGAAAAGGATGTGAAAAAGGAATGATTGTTGACTACTGACTGAAGGGTGGTAGCATTACAGAAATGGCTGATACTGTGGGCTGTTCACAATCGGCCATTCTGAAACTCGTGGACAGTATGTAGTTTCACATGAAAATGGAAAAGGAGGCCATTCTGACTGTCAGATTCACTGCAGTCAGCTGCTGCCCGCACTGCACATAATCTAGCTGCTGCCCACACTGCACACGGTGGTTACTCTGGATATTAGGTGGAGGTCACAATAATGTGACTTGACCGTGTAGGTAGCTTTGTATAAATAAATGTCAAGCTTCACTTTTAAAGCACTGGATGTCTTGCAGATTGAAGCTATTTAACCCTTTTGATCCGGTTGTAATACCATTGCTCTGCAATGGGTTGTAAATAAAATGATGGATTGTAATAATCCAATCGCTCTGTCCCTGAGCTGCTGAGGAAAAGTATGAGGCCACATAGGGATTCCATGTGGAGCATGTGGGGAAATAGGCAGTCACCTAGGATTACGTACATGACAGGAGACAATATTTATTCACAGCAGTCGATCAGATATTTATTCGCAGATCTGGGATGTATAAGAGGGTGATTTCTGCAAGTGGTTTATTTCAGTTTTCGACAAAACAATTACACGTTGCTATTCATTTTAGTGCCTTTTAAGAACACTGGATAAAAAATTAGTCACCCCTAAAAGAAATGACAGTAGGAAGATACCAGATGCACAGAGGACACCATGATAGCAGTGGTGAAGAGCAACAAGTGTGTTGAATTTAGTCTGCAATTTGGGTAGTAAGACAGACTTTACTGAGTGGCAAAAAGGAGCCATCATGTTCGGCAGTGCCTACGGACAAAAAGCGAATGAAGTTGCCCAATTTGTTGCTGTGTTGAATTTAGTCTGCAATATGGGTAGTAAGACAGACTTTACTGAGTGGCAAAAAGGAGCCATCATGTTCGGCAGTGCCTACGGACACAAAGCGAATGAAGTTGCCCAATTTGTTGCTGTGTTGAATTTAGTCTGCAATATGGGTAGTAAGACAGACTTTACTGAGTGGCAAAAAGGAGCCATCATGTTCGGCAGTGCCTACGGACACAAAGCGAATGAAGTTGCCCAATTTGTTGCTGTGTTGAATTTAGTCTGCAATATGGGTAGTAAGACAGACTTTACTGAGTGGCAAAAAGGAGCCATCATGTTCGGCAGTGCCTACGGACACAAAGCGAATGAAGTTGCCCAATTTGTTGCTGTGTTGAATTTAGTCTGCAATATGGGTAGTAAGACAGACTTTACTGAGTGGCAAAAAGGAGCCATCATGTTCGGCAGTGCCTACGGACAAAAAGCGAATGAAGTTGCCCAATTTGTTGCTGTGTTGAATTTAGTCTGCAATATGGGTAGTAAGACAGACTTTACTGAGTGGCAAAAAGGAGCCATCATGTTCGGCAGTGCCTACGGACACAAAGCGAATGAAGTTGCCCAATTTGTTGCTGTGTTGAATTTAGTCTGCAATATGGGTAGTAAGACAGACTTTACTGAGTGGCAAAAAGGAGCCATCATGTTCGGCAGTGCCTACGGACACAAAGCGAATGAAGTTGCCCAATTTGTTGCTGTGTTGAATGTAGTCTGCAATATGGGTAGTAAGACAGACTTTACTGAGTGGCAAAAAGGAGCCATCATGTTCGGCAGTGCCTACGGACACAAAGCAAATGAAGTTGCCCAATTTGTTGCTGTGTTGAATTTAGTCTGCAATATGGGTAGTAAGACAGACTTTACTGAGTGGCAAAAAGGAGCCATCATGTTTGGCAGTGCCTACGGACACAAAGCGAATGAAGTTGCCCAATTTGTTGCTGTGTCGAAGCGTACTTACCAGCGGGTCTATAAACAGTGGTGTAGTTTGCAGTCAGCTGAAAAGTAGCAATGTAACTGTGGCCAGAAAATGATTCTCACAGACAGGGATTGCCGCCATGTTTCACTCCTAGTAACTGCAAATCACTTTAAAACCAAGCAACAATTGCTCCAAACAGTCAATGAAAGTCCACTCTAACGAATTTGTTGGTGTGTCGAAGCGTACTCTCCAGCGGGTTTATAAACAGTGGTGTAGTTTGCAGTCAGCTGAAAATTGGCGACGTAACTGTGGCCAGAAAATGATTCTCACAGACAGGAATTGCCGCCATGTTTTACTCCTAGTAACTGCAAATCAGTTTAAAACCAGGCAACAATTGCTCCAAACACTCAATGAAAGTCCACTCTAACCAATTTGTTGGTGTGTCGAAGCATACTCTCCAGCGGGTCTATAAACAGTGGTGTAGTTTGCAGTCAGCTGAAAATTGGCGACGTAACTGTGGCCAGAAAACGATTCTCACAGACAGGGATTGCCTGCATGTTTCACTCCTAGTAACTGCAAATCAATTTAAAACCAGGCAACAATTGCTCCAAACACTCAATGAAAGTCCACTCTAACCAATTTGTTGGTGTGTTGAAGCGTACTCTCCAGCGGGTCTATAAACAGTGGTGTAGTTTGCAATCAGCTGAAAATTGGCGACGTAACTGTTGCCAGAAAATGATCGCCACCATGTTTTACGCCTAATAACTGTAAATCAGTTTAAAACCAGACAACAATTGCTCCAAACAGTCAACGAAAGTCCACTCTAACCAATCTCCAAAAGGACATTGCGACGAGAACTGTATGCAATGGACATCTGGAGCAGAGTACCGTAGAAGAGGCGTCTTTTAACAGCAAGTCACAAAGTCGCACATTATCAATGGGGCTCAGAGGCACCAAAACTTGTGGAAGATTGGAAAATGGGTAATGATGGTAGGTGACGAGTGCATTGCGGGCTCAACGAAGCCTTTAATCCTGATTGTGTCGAAGGTGTTGTTCAAGCTGGAGAGGGTTCTGTGATGTTTTGGGTACGTTTTTTGTACGACGAAATGGGCCCTCTCATTGCAGTGATGATGAATTTGAACCAGCGTGCCTACCTCCGCATTCTGAATTATGAAATGTTGCCCTTTGTCCTACATCTCCAGGTGCAGCATCACACTGCCACTCCCGTCTTTCAAGAAGACAATTGCCAGGTGCACAGGGATAAAACTGCGTCCCAGTGGCACGACGAACGATCAACAACACCGTCTCACCTCAACTGGCCTGCCAAATCCCCAGATTTAATTCCTATTGAAAATCTGTGGGACCATTTGGGACAGTAGGCGAAACGCTGGAATAAACACCCACGTACTCTGGCGGAACTTCTGGACAAAATGTCGCATGAGTGGCTGCAAATTTATTTTGAATACATCCACAACCTCTTGGAGTCTCCACTACACCGGATTCATGGTGTCATCAAGGCAATAGATGCTGTCACCCATTTTTAGGTAAGTTCTGACAAGAATGACTGATTTTTTGTCCGGCGTGCTTAGTAAGTATGTCTATCTCATTCACTGTGTGGAAACTTCAATATAAAAGCGAACAACATCCATTTGCAAAATGCCACAAAAGCTTCCAGTATCTGTGAAAGAAAAAAGGAGGGCACGGGAAGAAATTTCCAAAACTCAACCAGTTGTTTTTGCCACGGAGTCAATTAAGCTCAAGCATCATTTCTGATGAAAAGAATGATGATTTGATTAGCACGTCAGCTGTTCAAAGTTTAGAAGCAGACGTTTTACAAAACCCAAGTACTTCAGAAAGAAGAGAAAGTAAAATGGGTGAATACCAGTGGCGGCTCGTGGCGACTGAAACAGGTGGGGGCCAGTAGCCGAAGACAAACAGTGAAATAAAAAAGAACTGTCATTATTAGGCCAACTATTCAGACCCCCACCCTACCCCTAAGATTCCTTTACTCTGCCTCTGCTTACCCCCTTGACTTACAATAATGCCCAAATCAGGTAGGAATGTGTCAACTATTGTATTGCACATACACAAAAAAATTTCCTCAGAATAGAATGCATAATTATTAACAGAAAATTGTTAAAACTCCTTAAATAATTTTTTTACCTTAAAACATATGAGCATTAATTTATGTTAGTTGTGCTTTGTGTTTCTTCAGATTTCTCAACTGAGGAATATTCACAGGATAAAAATGTAGTGAAAAATAATAACTCCAAATATTTCAATTTACTTCCGATATTGGAGGTTATTTTTTAACGTGGATTAATGCATTTGCATTTTTGAACTTCACTTTTAGTTGGTAAAGTTCGATGAACACTTACCGCACGTGGGGCTTGGCTTTCAATTCTTATTTCCGTTATGTGGATGCGGCATGGGGTTTTTTCATTTAGTCACGGGTCCACTTCATTTTTTTCCCGTTGGTATTTATCTGACCTCGTCACTAAATGAGTTTTTTTCCTTTGATGCTCCTCATTTACTTCAATAATTTTTCATAACCCGAGTACTTTCGGTAATAATCCATTACCGTCATATCTAGGGGACGTTTTGCTCCGACTAGCACGGACCGTGTCAGCTGCGCATTTCGGTGGTTCTCGCGGGCTGCTTCTGTTGTCGGCTATCGCTTCTTCTTCGGCGTTGTGGCGCCATCTCTTGTTGGTCACTGATCTCATTTTTCAAACTTTTTCATTTTTTTGCTCAATTTTAATTAAATTTCTCCAGCTGTTTCTCAAAATATTAGGGTCATTATGGTTGCAAACTTTTGTCCTATTTTTTCAATCATTACGGACTCTGCTATTCTGAGGTGTTTTTCGGATTTACAGCTTTTAATGATTTTTATATTTTCTAATTTAGGATATTTTTGGTTAGCCAGACAGTATTGAATAAGAGCATATACGCACTCTGAAAATAGTCAGTTCATCAATGAAGAAATCAAATTCATAAAAAAAATTGCAGGTAGCTTTGGTTATCCTAACCATTTAATAAAAAATGGAACACAGAAGTATTAACGAAAATAAAAAATAATGCTGTAGTAAATAAAAAAGAAGTCAAATTTCTAAATGGTTTTCCTTACATTAAAGGTACTACCAATGAAATTAATAATATTTGTAAAAAGCATAACATTCAAATTGGAGGAAAAGTAAATACCATAAAAAATATGGTAATAAAAAATAATGAAAAAATAAAAATGTTAGAAAAAGCAGGTATTTACTCAATTCCTATCACTGAAAATCCTCCAATGGCTTATATAGGAAGTACCAAAAATAAGCTTAAACACAGATTAAAACAACACGTAAAAAATTGGCAGAAAAAAGAAGAAAAAACAGCACTTATTCAATACTGTCTGGCTAACCAAAAATATCCTAAATTCGAAAATATAAAAATCATTAAAAGCTGTAAATCCGAAAAACACCTCAGAATAGCAGAGTCGGTAAGCTGTAAATCCGAAAAACACCTCAGAATAGCAGAGTCGGTAATGATTGAAAAAAATAGGGCAAAAGTTTGCAACCATAATGACTGTAATATATTGAGAAACAGCTGGAGAAATTTAATTAAAATAGAGCAAAAAAATGAAAAAGTTCGAAAAATGAGATCAGTGACCAACAAGAGATGGCGCCACAAAGCCCAAGAAGAAGCGATAGCCGATGACAGAAGCAGCCCACGAGAACCACCGAAATGCCCAGCTGACATGGTCCGTGATAGTCGGAGCAAAACGTCCCCTAGATGACGGTAATGGATTATTACCGAAAGTACTCGGGTTATGAAATATTATTGAAGTAAATGAGGAGGCAGCAAAGGAAAAAAACTCATTTAGTGACGAGGCCAGATAAATACCAACGGGAAAAAAATGAAGTGGACCCGCGACTAAATGAAAAACCCCCATGCCGCATCCACATAACGGAAATAAGAATTGAAAGCCAAGCCCCACGTGAGGTAAGTGTTAATCGAACTTTACCAACAAAAAGGGAAGTTCAAAAATGCAAACTCAAAATATATGCAGGAAGGGAATGTTTCATGAATTTTGTCCCATACAGAATGAGTACAATATTTGCATTTGCATTATTTGAAAGGTTTAACCTTTTTTCTTTAAAGAACTTGTGAAGCCTAAAAACATATATGTACTCGTGTGCAAATTATAATTACAGGTTTTCTCATTTATTTATTTATTTTTAACATAGAAAATTCTCTCAGTTAAAACTGAAAATAGTTCTGCAAAGCGCTTTGTAAACTTTATACTCTTGGAAACTCAAATTCTTGGGCTGATAAGCACAGAGTTTTTTTAATTTAAGCTTTTCGACTCAAATTCTTGGGCTGATGAGCACTGAGTTTTTTTAAGTGAATCTTTTCTTCCAGATTTAAAGCAAAGAATGGAGATTTTAACAAAATATCCACTCCATTCATTGTACTCGACAAGCAAAAAAGTCACGACACAAAGGAACAACACATCACCGAGAGAGACACATAGAAAAAACAACTAACTGAACTTTGAGCTTGGTCGGGGTAAGCTTCTCTGTCAATCCACGGCGTTAAGGAAACGGATAATCTACTGGCCAATCAAATTAGAGCGGGGCCAGATAGACCTGGCCCCACAGCTGTTTTTGCACACGCGTTAAGGCAGTGTTGTATGAAGGTCTTCATACTGAATGAGACCGGGAGAAAATAGTCTCCTCTGCGCTTGCGTAGTGATGTTACTAGGGCCTGTTGGAGCTGGAACCAATAACCTCACACTCTGAGAGTGATCTCTTTCCTCAGTGAATAGTTTTTCGTTTTTGAAGGAAACTTTTCCCTTAGGTAATGGATTTTGAAGGGAAAGGTTTATCACCATGTAGTCAAGAGAGAGACTGGGGCCTGTTGGAACTGGCCCCAATAACCTCACACTCTGAACGAGATCTCTTTCCTCAGGGAATAGTTTTTCGTTTTTGCAGGAAACTTTTCCCTTAGGTAATGGTTTTTAAAGGGAAAGGTTTATCACCATGTAGTTAAGAGAGAGATTGGGTCCTGTTGGAGCTGGCCCCAATAACCTCAAACTCTGAACGTGATCTCTTTCCTAAGGGAATAGTTTTTCGTTTTTGAAGGAAACTTTTCCCTTAGGTAATGGATTTTGAAGGGAAAGGTTTATCACCATGTAGTTAAGAGAGAGACTGGGGCCTTTTTTTTTTTTTTTTTTTTTTTTTTATTGGAGGTTTAACGACCACCGTGAGCAACTCAATGGGCTATAAGCAGTCGCCCGTCCCTAATTTAGGGTCACTGGTTCCAGGGAAGGGAGAGAGCCAGTGCCGTAAGACAAACACAACATCATATTTTTTTCTTTCATTGGAGGTTTAACGACCACCGTGAGCAACTCAATGGGCTATAAGCAGTCGCCCGTCCCTAATTTAGGGTCACTGGTTCCAGGGAAGGGAGAGAGCCAGTGCCGTAAGACAAACACAACATCATATTTTTTTCTTTCATTGGAGGTTTAACGACCACCGTGAGCAACTCAATGGGCTATAAGCAGTCGCCCGTCCCTAATTTAGGGTCACTGGTCCCAGGGAAGGGAGAGAGCCAGTGCCGTAAGACAAACACAACATCCATGCCTGACCGGGATTCGAACCCGGACCCCTTACGGACGAATGATCAGAGGCCAGCGCCTTAGACCACTGCGCCACCGGGGCGGCTTATTTGTAAATAGAACAAAAACATTGATGCATTGTCTAAAACTGAAGTTGCTACATTTCATCCTGGTTTGCGATGCACTTGCGCCAGTGGTTCGGAAGCTTGAGAATGCCGCTCAGGTTGAAATCTTTTGGTTGTCGATGTAGCCACTCCCAAACAGCCTGTATCACATCCTCGTTACTGCCAAACCTTTTCCCTCCCAGATATGACTTAGAGGGCAAAAGAGATGATAGTCTGAGGATGCAAGTTCAGGACTGTATGCAGGGTGTGGTAGAACATTCCATTTCAGTTTCTGGATGGTTTCCATGGTCCGAGCAGCTACGTGTGGATGTGCGTTATCTTGGAGAAATGACATAGATAGATGTTTGCGCACTTTTTTGGTTGTCTCTGATGATTGTCTTTACTGGGTCTTTGAGAAGTGTCGAATAATATTCAATGTTTGTTGTGTTATGATCTGTGAGGAAATCCAAGTACAGTACACCTTTAAAGTCCCAGAATCCAAGTAGAGTACACTTTTAGAGTCCCAGAATCCAAGAACAGCATGCCTTTAGAGTCCCAGAATCAAAGTACAGTACACCTTTAGAGTCCCAGAATCAAAGTACAGTACACCTTTAGAATCCCAGAATCCAAGTACAATACACCTTTGAAGTTCCAGAATCAATGTACAGTACACCTTCAGCATCCCAAAATCCAAGTACAGTACATCTTTAGAGTCCCAGAACACAAGTACAGTACACCTTTAGTCCCAGAACCCAAGTACAGTACACTTTTAGAGTCCCAAAATCCAAGTACAGTACATCTTTAGAGTCCCAGAACACAAGTACAGTACACCTTTAGTCCCAGAACCCAAGTACAGTACACTTTTAGAGTCCCAGAATCTAAGTACAGTTCACCTTTAGAGTCCCAGAATCCAAGTACAGTACACCTTTAGTCCCAGAACCTAAGTACAGTACACCTTTAGAGTCCCAGAATCTAAGTACAGTTCACCTTTAGAGTTCCGGAATCCAAGTACACTACACCTTTAGGGTGCCAGAATCCACGTACAGTACACCTTATTGTCCCAGAATCCAAGTAGAGTACACATTTAGAGTCCCAGAATCCAAGTACAGTACAGCTTTACAGTTCCAGAATCCAAGTACAGTACACCAGTCCACAGAGTCCCAGAATCCAAGAACAGTACATCTTTAGAGTCCCAGAACACAAGTACAGTACACCTTTAGTCCCAGAACCCAAGTACAGTACACCTTTAGAGTCCCAGAATCTAAGTACAGTTCACCCTTAGAGTCCCAGAATCCAAGTACAGTACACCTTTAGTCCCAGAACCTAAGTACAGTACACCTTTAGAGTCCCAGAATCTAAGTACAGTTCACCTTTAGAGTTCCGGAATCCAAGTACACTACACCTTTAGGGTGCCAGAATCCACGTACAGTACACCTTATTGTCCCAGAATCCAAGTAGAGTACACATTTAGAGTCCCAGAATCCAAGTACAGTACAGCTTTACAGTTCCAGAATCCAAGTACAGTACACCAGTCCACAGAGTCCCAGAATCCAAGAACAGTACATCTTTAGAGTCCCAGAATTCAAGTACAGTACACCTTTAGAATCCCAGAATCCAAGTACAGTACACCTTTTGAGTGTCAGAATACAAGTATAGTACATATACAGAGCCCCAGAAGACAGGGGCCATAATCTTCCCAGCAAAGAACACGGTTTTCACTTTTTTGGGTTTCAGGGACCCTGGCTGACGCCATTGAATCAAAGAACATTTGTTCTTGAGCGTGTAGTAATACACTCACATCTTGTCCGTTGTCACAATAGACGCCGAAAAACCTACACTTTTCTGCTCGTACTGCGACGATGATGCTTGCACCACTTGCAGCTGTACTCTTGTGTTCGTCTGTCAACAAACGCGGGATCCGTCGGGTGCATACTTTCGAGTATTGAAAGTGTTGCTTGATGATTGCTTTCACACTACCTTCACTGATGTTCAGTATTCCAGGACCATAATTCACCTGTTTTATTGTGGACCATAATTCCCGTTTTCCCGAAGGAGTGTATCGACACGGTCACTGTTCGTGCCTGTTATGGAAGTCCTCGACGGGCGCTCATGAGGTTCATTCTGCACTATTTCCCTTCCATTTTTAAACGCAATGCTCCACTAATAGACGCTCACATTGGACAGTGTATTCTCACCATGCTGTCTACACAATTGTGAACAGATTTATGATGGTTTACAACCTTCTTTGTCAGGAATTTGATTATAATGCACTGTTCCATGCTAACGCGTACCTTCGCTTTGCTCATCTTCTTCCCAACTGACCTATGGTACCGTAGCACACATGAGGTGGGTGAAATATCTTGGAACAGAGCTGCCACGTATTATAGCTTTCAACACACCAAGCTGCATTATTGAATTACAAACAAATTATAATTCATATTTGCCCGCACCTTGTATAAATACACAATTACCCCCTAAACTTGTTCCTTACCATTATGTATACATATGTGGAAAATTTCAACACAATCAAGAAATGTTTTGAGGTTTCACAGCACTGTCAAATGTTAACATGCTCTTCCCTGAGGGTATCACTATGCATGTCCTATCACTCCACAGAGGTCAAGGTCAGTGATTTTCACCGTGCTAAATGGTGGCTGACAGAAGTTTGCAAACACAGAACTCGGATGCCTTGGTTCACTTTTCAAAGCTTTAAGTGCAAAGTAAGATCTTTCGACTTCCCACCCTGCTGAAACACCCACATAAGTGGATTAACAATAGTGCGCACAGAGAACACCAACATAAATGGATTAACAACAATTGCGGGCAGACGGAACACCAACACAAATGGATTAACAACAATAGTGGACAGACGGAACACAAACATAGATGGATTAACAACAGTTGTGGGGGAAAACAACATAACACCAACACAAATGGATTAACAACAATAGTGGACAGATGGAACACCAACATAAATGGATAAACAATAGTTGTGAGTACACGGAACACCAACATGTATGGATTAACAACAATAGTGGACAGATGGAACACCAACATAAATGGATTAACAACAATAGTGGACAGACGGAACACAAACATAAATGGATTAACAACAGTTGTGGGGGAAAACAACATAACACCAACACAAATGGATTAACAACAATAGCGAGCAGACAAAACAGCAGAACACCAACATAAATGGATTAACAACAATAGTGGACAGACGGAACACAAACATAAATGGATTAACAACAGTTGTGGGGGAAAACAACATAACACCAACACAAATGGATTAACAACAATAGAGAGCAGACAAAACAGCAGAACACCAACATAAATGGATTAACAACAATAGTGGACAGACGGAACACAAACATAAATGGATTAACAACAGTTGTGGGGGAAAACAACATAACACCAACACAAATGGATTAACAACAATAGTGAGCAGACAAAACAGCAGAACACCAACATAAATGGATTAACAACAATAGTGGACAGACGAAACACAAACATAAATGGATTAACAACAATTGTGGGGGAAAACAACATAACACCAACATAAATGGATTAACAACAATAGTGGACAGATGGAACACCTTCACAAATGGATAAACAATAGTTGCGAGTAGACGGAACACCAACATATATGGATTAACAACAATAGTGGACAGATGGAACACCAACATAAATGGATTAACAAGAATAGTGGACAGACAGAACACCAACATGAATGGATTAACAACAATTGCGAGCAGATGGAACACCAACATATATGGATTAACAACAATAGTGGACAGACGGAACACCAACATAAATGGATTAACAACAATTGCGGGCACACGGAACACCAACTTATAGGGTTAACAACAATAGTGAGCAGACAGAACGCCAACATAAATGGATTAACAACAATAGTGGACAGATGGAACACCAACATAAATGGATAAAGAACAATAGTGGACAGATGGAATACCAACATAAATGGATTAACAACAATAGTGAACAGACGGAACACCAACATAAATGGATTAACAACAATAGTGGATAGACGGAATATCAACATAGATGGATTAACAACAATAGTGAGCAGATAGAACACCAACATGAATGGATTAACAACAATTGCGAGCAGATGGAACACCAACATATATGGATTAACAACAATAGTGGACAGACGGAACACCAACATAAATGGATTAACAACAATTGCGGGCACACGGAACACCAACTTATAGGGTTAACTACAAAAGTGAGCACACAGAACGCCAACATAAATGGATTAACAACAATAGTGGACAGATGGAACACCAACATAAATGGATAAAGAACAATAGTGGACAGATGGAATACCAACATAAATGGATTAACAACAATAGTGAACAGACGGAACACCAACATAAATGGATTAACAACAATAGTGGATAGACGGAATATCAACATAGATGGATTAACAACAATAGTGGACAGATGGAACACCAACATAAATGGATAAAGAACAATAGTGGACAGATGGAATACCAACATAAATGGATTAACAACAATAGTGAACAGACGGAACACCAACATAAATGGATTAACAACAATAGTGGATAGACGGAATATCAACATAGATGGATTAACAACAATAGTGAGCAGATAGAACATCAACATAAATGGATTAACAACAAGAGTGGAAAGATGGAACACTGCGAGAAAAAACAACAACTTATGATTAAGAGAGAAATCATCTGCCTAACTTCCGTTTTCGGAAAGTTTTGAAAGACAGAAAAACTTGCATCTTGCATGAGAGAAGAAACATCCCATGGGGGATGGATGATAACAGGAGAAATTACTGGTTCGCCTAACTTCTGTTTTTGGAAAATTTCCCTTCATTTTCAAGTTGAAATATAAAAATTTAAAAATTTATGGAATAAAATGATATTTGACAATACTGGGCAGATGGAATACCGTGAGAGAAAAAAAAAAAATACAATTATGGCAGAAATTGTCATTTGGTATAACTTCCATTTTCAGAAAGTTTCTAAAGATAGAAAAAACTAGCATGTATTACAATCTGCATCACCATAAAAAAACCGTTGTGGACACGAAGGAAAAGAAATACCTGTTTGATCGAAGATGAAGTTGTGCTAGAAGAATAGGACGTCACAACCGAACTGGACAACTGAATGACTCCGAAAACTTCGTCTATCTTCTTTCTGGCTTCTTCTACGTCACAATCGGTGTGCTCCGTTTCCACTGTGTACGTTCCGGCTTCGCTTTTGTCGTCAGGTAACTCTCCTCCCTGAATGTTTTCCTTTTGATCACCGTCTCGGAGAACAGAGTCTCCATTTAGCATTTTTTTTATTAGAAAGGAGGCAGGTTCTTTAATTTTGGATGATTGTTCATGAAATTCTATAAGAGTAAAAATGATATCCTAATTCATCAAACAGAAAACTATAAAAAAGTAAAACAAAACAAAAAAAAAGAAAAAAAAAAGCATTCAATGCAGACATCACACAATACACACAATATTAGTCTTTTTGTTGGTAGCACTATGTACCGATCTTCTGCAGGTGTCGTACGGCGAACATGACCTCCCCTGTGACGTTTGCTACACTCTCCATTTGTTTGAAATAATTTCTAAAGCCTTGAAACAACACTGTGGCTGACGTCGAACTCCCTGGCAACATCTGTTATTTTTCGCCCTTCTTCAATCTTGCCAATAATACGGCCACGCGTAAAATCATCTAGGTGATGTCGGGAAGACATACTGAAAATTGCAAGTTCGTCAATTGATTCTTTCCCTTTCAACTTTGCGTTTGAACAACAACGGTCAATACGCGTCAAATCCTTTCTATCTCTTATCAGCGCTATGACGTCACGAACAAGTTCGGCAATCCAAAATTTGCATACGCACAACACGTCTTACTGTATCTCGCACTTATGCTAATTTCCACATTTTCCTGCCTTCCATTTTATGGTTGCTATCGTTGCTATTGTCATCCGCCCTTAGCAATTGTCCGGCAGTGTAGTACAAAAGGGTAATCGCTAATATTTTCGCCAAATTTTTCTTTTCCATCACCAAAACGTTTTTTTTTCTCAAATTGCGAAGAATGCGATCGGCAGCATGACCCCTGCATATTTATAAGGTGTAGACGCACAAATTTTTGTTAAAAATGTGCTGTTACATGAAAGTACGTGCATACGTAACGTCCGTTACGCACTTTTTGGATAGCTTCAGGAATCCGGAATTTTCATAAATCCCGCACTCGCCCGGTCCTGTTGATGTCAGATTTTTAAGGTTTTACTGAATAACTAAACTAATAATCAGAATTTCTTGGTGTAGAATAGAAAACAAAGTTTTCAAACTTTCGCAAATCAACCAGATGGCTTTTTCTAGGAAAGTAGACAGCTAACTGCAAACTGAACAATAGAACAATTCAACATTTTGAACGCAGTATTTTGAAAAAACAACTCGAGTTAGAAACGGACCTTTCAGAGAGTTCTGAAAATTGCTGTAGAATAATGCATCACTCATTTGAAACATCGCGCGGTGAAAAAAAAAAAATGACGATTACGAGAGAAACCTTCACTCTGTCTAACTTCTCTTTCCGAAAGTTCTGAAAGTCGGAATTCCATCCTCTGATGGAAAACAACCTCCCCCCCCCCCACCCCCACCCCCACAACCAATCCCTTTCAAATTTCTGTTCAGATCAATCTCGAGAACCATTGAAATGATCATATTATTTGCATCTTTAAAGGTATAAACCCCTTAACCGGCTGGAACGAATTAACTCGGGGTCAGCAAAATGAGCTAGTATCAGCTCGAATGAACGAATTCGCTGTCTAAAAAGTGGACCGAACGAGGCTGAAACGAGTGATCTTACCCATCAGGGAGCGTTGCTCGTTTGAATCACTTGTTTCTACCCAATGGCATTACACTCAGCGCAAGGGAAACTGGCCGTTCCCCATCGGGACTTCAGTCATGAAGCAGGGAATAAAGTACTAGAACAGAGAGAGCGAGAGAGAGATAGCGAAAGAGAGAGAGGAACAGAGAAAGAGACGGGAGAGAGACAGACAGAGAGACAGGGACAAAGAGACAGACAGACACAGAGAGAAAGGGTCAGAGAGATAGAGTGAGAGACAGAGAGAGGGTAGAGAGACAGAGAGAGAGGGAGAAAGAAAGAAACAGAAAGATGGGAGAGAGACAGACACAGAGAGAGGGAGAAAGAGAGACAGACAGACAGAGAGAGAGCGAGAGAGAGAAAGAGACAGAGAGACGGTAGACACAGACAGAGAGAGAGGGACAAAGAGACAGACAGACACAGAGAGAAAGGGTCAGAGAGATAGAGTGAGAGACAGAGAGAGAGGGAGAAAGAAAGAAACAGAAAGACGGGAGAGAGACAGACGCAGAGAGACAGGCAGACAGAGAGAGCAAGAGAGAGAAAGAGACAGAGAGGAGAGAGAGAGTCAGATAGACATAGAGAGAGAGAGAGTGAGAGATAGAGAAAGAGATAGAAAGAGAGGGATATAAAGAGAAAGAGAGAGGCAGAGACAAAGAGAAAAAGACGGAGAGAGAGAGAGAGAGAAACAGAAAGATGGGAGAGAGACAGACAGACAGAGAGAGAGAGAAAGAGAGAGAGACAGAGAGAGACGCAGAGATGCTGAGACAGAGAGAGGCAGAGACAAAGAGAAAAAGACGGAGAGAGAGAGAGAGAGAGAGAGAGAGAGAGAGAGAGAGAGAGAGACGGGAGAGAGACAGACACAGAGAGAAAGGGTCAGAGAGATAGAGTGAGAGACAGAGAGAGGGAGAGAGACAGACACAGAGAGAGGGAGAAAGAGAGACAGACAGAGAGAGAGAGAGAGAGAGAGAGAGAGAGAGAGAGAGAGAGAGAGAAAGAGACAGAGAGATGGGAGAGAGACAGACAGACACAGAGAGAAGAAAGGGTCAGAGAGATAGAGTGAGAGACAGAGAGAGAGGGAGAAAGAAAGAAACAGAAAGACGGGAGAGAGACAGACACAGAGAGAGACAGGCAGACAGAGAGAGAGAGCAAGAGAGAGAAAGAGACAGAGAGAGGAGAGAGAGTCAGATAGACATAGAGAGAGAGAGTGAGAGATAGAGAAAGAGATAGAAAGAGAGGGATATGAAGAGAAAAAGAGAGACAGAGAGAGAGACGAAGAGATGCTGAGACAGAGAGAGGCAGAGACAAAGAGAAACAGACTGAGAGACAGA
This sequence comes from Macrothele yani, assembly GCA_039090855.1. Lineage (NCBI taxonomy): Eukaryota > Metazoa > Arthropoda > Arachnida > Araneae > Macrothelidae > Macrothele > Macrothele yani. The sequence goes on along the minus strand of CM077034.1, from coordinate 222,896,514 downwards.
GAAAGAGAATTTACGAGCAGTGACAGGTTTGTGGTTGGTACTTCTCAGATGTAAAAATGAAAGGAATCGTTTTGCCACAGCTTTCGTAAATCCAGATCTCTATGAGAACATGTAGGTTTGAGAACCGCAGAAAAGTGCGAGCAGCATTTGGTCCACACACATCGCCCGCTTAAAGGGTTAAATACCAACAAAGTGCCCATATTTACGTGCAGGTTATTAATAACTTATCAATCAGAAAATCCAAACACTTACCTAAAAGGCCATGTTACATATGGGGGAGTGAAAGAGGAATTAGATAAAAAATAGGCGTAATCAAAGTTGACAACACTCACGTTACAGTGAGTATACACCTAGTGATGACGAGCTATGTTACATGTCAGACAGCAGACAGAAGTCAGCGTTTTTTGTCCTGTCAATAAAAATACGATGTTTCATGACCGAAAGAACGAATATAAAACAGCGCCCTATAAGCTGAAAGTTTCAACCTTGAAGGCCAGCTACATAACAGGATGTTCTAATTGACGTGCATGAAGTGCATAGCGAGAAAGTAGCCAAGAGCTTTTAGGTAAGTGTTTGGATTTTCTGATTGATAAGTCGTTGAAATGATGATGGAGAAGGCAGAATTCCTCGAATCCACTGAAGAATCTCGTGCCTGAAGATTGCAGAGAAATTTCCACACCACCTAATTTCCATTTTCAGAAATTTTTCTTCTATTTTTCAAGCTGAAAGGCAAATGTTTATGGAATAAAATTATACTTAACAATAATACTGTGCAGAAGAAACATCGTGAGAAAAAGAAATCGAGATTGCGGGAAAATTTTTCACTCCGTTCAACTTCGGTTTTCGAAATTTTTGAAAAACCAAATACCATCCCTAGACCAAAAGATGAATCCCCCCAACTAATACATACATACACATCACTAAGCTGTTCTCTGAGATTCAGAGGTTAGTTCCGAAAAGAAATACAAACTACCAGAAAATTTTTACTTATTGTTGTCGTATCAAACTTCTCCATTTACAGCGATCTTGACATACAACTCGGGCTTCACTGATATTCATTACACGCCGTACACAAGATCTTTTATACTTCATACTCATAATCTTTTTCTCATGCAGACACTCCTGAATCTGATCCACCCATGTCTTCCTTGGCCTTCCTCTGCCTTTCCTTCTTGCCACTTGGGCTGAAAATTTTTCTTAGTAAGCATCTCATCACTCATTCTTTCAACATGGCCAAACCACCGAAGCATATTGGTCTCCACCTTGCTAACAACATTTTGCTTCACATCACACAACTGCAATACATCTTCATTCCTCACACAATCAGATCGTGTCTTGCCACAAATCCCACGTAAGTACCCCAACTAATCCCTCCCCCCCAATTTCTCTTTAGTTTTGTATCGGTCTGGAAAATAACCCAAATGATGATAAAAAACCCAGAATTCCGTGAATTCGCAGAAGAATCTCATGTATGTTCCATACGTCATGGCGTGGAAGGTTCATTTTACGCATTACCGAATGTTACAAATCAGACATGAGATTCTTCTGCAGAGTTGAGGAATTCTGCTTTTTTTGCAATCATTTGGGTTATACAGAAGATGATGCAAAATAAAGAGAAATTATATTATTATTATTTTGGGAGGATTAATGGTGTGTATGGGGACAAGGACTTTTTTTTTTATTTTTTCTGGGGACAGTATTTCGTTTTTCAAAACTTTCAGAAATGAAAGTTAAATGGAGTGCAAAATTTTTCTACTAATTGAATTCTGCCATTGCTGTCATTATTTGCAACATTCTGGCAAGTGACACAAAACTGAAGAGAATTTGGAAGTGGGGATTGGTGAATGCATGTGGTGAAGGGAGATAGTTTCCTCCTAGGGAAGTTCGTCTTTCAAAATTTACGAAAATGGAAGTTAGACAGAGTGAAGGTTTCATCCATAATCATAATTATTTTTCTTCTCGCAATGATCTCATCTGTCTGGCAATGCTGTAAAATATCATTTTATTTGATAAATGATTGTGTTTCTACTTCAAAATGGAGGTAACATTTCTGAAAACGAAAGTCGGACGGGGTGAAGGTTTCTCCCGTAATCACAATTTATTTATTTTTTCTCTTGGGATGATCCCCTCTGTTTTAATTGTTTCAAAATATCATTTTGTTCGATAAATGATTGTGTTTCAGCTTGAAAATTGAGCATGTTTTTTGAAGAGAAAAAGAAGTGACTGTGTTACACATGCCTCTGAGTATAAGCAAAGCAAAAGACAGTGGGTGGAGTTATTAGAGTTCTTTCTTAATTGGTGGAAACCTTAAAAAAATGGAAGTGATGCATATTATTGGGTTATTCTTATGAATTTATGCTTGTATAATGGCACTAAACAATACTATCTGTTGTCTGATGGACAAGGCTTCAGCATGCTAAGAAGTGTGGATTTTTATTTTTCACTAAAGAATAGGATAAGGGAAATGATATGGGAGCCCAATGAGTTAAGTGAAAGATGGGGTGAATACTTCTGTGAGTTATTAGGTCAAAAAGCAAAGGTGATTCTGAGGCAAAAGCAGATGTCATAGTGAGAGATGGATGCACAGAAGGGATCTCAGGAGAAGAGGTGGTGAATACTTCTGTGAGCTATTAGGTCAAAAAAGCAAAGGTGATTCTGAGGCAGAAGCAGATAATATCATAGTGAGAGATGGATGCACAGGAGGGATCTCAAGAGAAGAAGTGGTGAATACTTCTGTGAGCTATTAGGTCAAAAAAGCAAAAGTGATTCTGAGGCAGAAGCAGATAATGTCATAGTGAGAGATGAATACACAGGAGGGATCTCAAGAAAAGAGGTGGTGAATACTTCTGTGAGTTATTAGGTCAAAAAAGCAAAGGTGATTCTGAGGCAGAAGCAGATCATGTCATAGTGAGAGATGAATACACAGGAGGGATCTCAAGAGAAGAGGTGGTGAATACTTCTGTGAGCTATTAGGTCAAAAACGCAAAGGTGATTCTGAGGCAAAAGCAGATGTCATAGTGAGAGATGGATGCACAGAAGGGATCTCAGGAGAAGAGGTGGTGAATACTTCTGTGAGCTATTAGGTCAAAAAAGCAAAGGTGATTCTGAGGCAGAAGCAGATAATATCATAGTGAGAGATGGATGCACAGGAGGGATCTCAAGAGAAGAGGTGGTGAATACTTCTGTGAGCTATTAGGTCAAAAAAGCAAAGGTGATTCTGAGGCAGAAGCAGATAATGTCATAGTGAGAGATGAATACACAGGAGGGATCTCAAGAGAAGAGGTGGTGAATACTTCTGTGAGCTATTAGGTCAAAAAAGCAAAGGTGATTCTGCGGCAGAAGCAGATAATGTCATAGTGAGAGATGAATACACAGGAGGGATCTCAAGAGAAGAGGTGGTGAATACTTCTGTGAGTTATTAGGTCAAAAAAGCAAAGGTGATTCTGAGGCAGAAGCAGATAATGTCATAGTGAGAGATGAATACACAGGAGGGATCTCAAGAGAAGAGTTGGTGAATACTTCTGTGAGCTATTAGGTCAAAAAAGCAAAGGTGATTCTGAGGCAGAAGCAGATAATGTCATAGTGAGAGATGAATGCACAGGAGGGATCTCAAGAGAAGAGGTGGTGAATACTTCTGTGAGCTATTAGGTTAAAAACGCAAAGGTGATTCTGAGGCAGAAGCAGATAATGTCATAGTGAGAGATGAATGCACAGGAGGGATCTCAAGAGAAGAAGTGGTGAATACTTCTGTGAGCTATTAGGTCAAAAAAGCAAAAGTGATTCTGAGGCAGAAGCAGATAATATCATAGTGAGAGATGGATGCACAGGAGGGATCTCAAGAGAAGAGGTGGTGAATACTTCTGTGAGCTATTAGGTCAAAAAGCAAAGGTGATTCTGAGACAGAAGCAGATAATGTCATAGTGAGAGATGAATGCACAGGAGGGATCTCAAGAGAAGAAGTGGTGAATACTTCTGTGAGCTATTAGGTCAAAAAGCAAAAGTGATTCTGAGGCAGAAGCAGATAATATCATAGTGAGAGATGGATGCACAGGAGGGATCTCAAGAGAAGAGGTGGTGAACACTTCTGTGAGCTATTAGGTCAAAAAGCAAAGGTGATTCTGAGACAGAAGCAGATAATGTCATAGTGAGAGATGAATGCACAGGAGGGATCTCAAGAGAAGAGGTGGTGAATACTTCTGTGAGCTATTAGGTCAAAAAAGCAAAGGTGATTCTGAGGCAGAAGCAGATAATGTCATAGTGAGAGATGAATACACAGGAGGGATCTCAAGAGAAGAGGTGGTGAATACTTCTGTGAGCTATTAGGTCAAAAAAGCAAAGGTGATTCTGAGGCAGAAGCAGATAATGTCATAGTGAGAGATGAATACACAGGAGGGATCTCAAGAGAAGAGGTGGTGAATACTTCTGTGAGCTATTAGGTCAAAAAAGCAAAGGTGATTCTGAGGCAGAAGCAGATAATGTCATAGTGAGAGATGAATGCACAGGAGAGATCTCAAGAGAAGAGGTGGTGAATACTTCTGTGAGCTATTAGGTCAAAAACGCAAAGGTGATTCTGAGGCAGAAGCAGATAATGTCATAGTGAGAGATGGATGCACAGGAGGGATCTCAAGAGAAGAGGTGGTGAACACTTCTGTGAGCTATTAGGTCAAAAAAGCAAAGGTGATTCTGAGGCAGAAGCAGATCATGTCATAGTGAGAGATGAATGCACAGGAGGGATCTCAAGAGAAGAGGTGGTGAATACTTCTGTGAGCTATTAGGTCAAAAAAGCAAAGGTGATTCTGAGGCAGAAACAGATAATATCATAGTGAGAGATGGATGCACAGGAGGGATCTCAAGAGAAGAGGTGGTGAATACTTCTGTGAGCTATTAGGTCAAAAAGCAAAGGTGATTCTGAGGCAGAAGCAGATGATGTCACAGTGAGAGATGGATGCACAGGAGGGATCTCAAGAGAAGAGGTGGTGAATACTTCTGTGAGCTGTTAGGTTAAAAAAGCAAAGCTGATTCTGAGGCAGAAGCAGATAATATCATAGTGAGAGATGGATGCACAGGAGGGATCTCAAGAGAAGGGGTGGTGAATACTTCTGTGAGCTATTAGGTTAAAAAGCAAAGGTGATTCTGAGGCAGAAGCAGATAATGTCACAGTGAGAGATGGACGCACAGGAGGGATCTCGAGAGAAGAGGTGTGTAAAGTTATAAAATGTCTTCAGAATGGTAAGGCTCCAGGAGCTGATGGTATAACTGCTGAGATGTTGAAATATGGTGGTGATTCTGCAATTGACTGGTTAACTGAAATCTGCCAGTTATGCTAGGATTTAGGAATGGTATTCCGGGACTGGAGGAATGCTATCATTGTTTCCTTGTATAAGAGAAAAGGTGATCGGACTGACTGCAAGAACTATCGTGGTATTAGCCCCCTGAGTATGTCAGGGAAAATGTTTGGTAAGATCATTATTGAAAAGGTACGAAGTCTTACATCAGAGAAAGTGTGGGATGTTCAGAGTGGTTTTATGCCTGGTAAAGGCTGCACTAACCAAATTCTTGCATTATGCATGATGATTGAAAAGTATCTGGCTGTTGGTAAGAAAGTTTTTACTGCCTTCATAGATTTAGAGAAAGCTTACGATCGAGTAAACAGGACACTTTTGTGGAAGGTGTTGAATGAATATGGTGTTACTGGGAATCTACTTAATAGTGTGAAAGCCATGTATGCTGGCAGTTTAGAGCTTGTGTGTGAGTGAATGGTGTCGTATCAAAATGGTTAATCATTGGTACAGAAGTCAGGCAAGGTTGTGTAATGTCACCACGGCTGTTTAATATATTTATGGATGCATGCATGCACGATGCCCAAGGTGGGCAATACTGGTTTATGTCTTGGTAATACCCGTGTGCAGATTGCTGTATGCTGGTGACACAGTCCTGTTGTTAAAGAGCAAAAGTGAGTTGCAGAGCATGTTGTACCGGATGTACGAAGTTCGCATGAAATCCAGACTTAGTATAAGCTAGCAACCCGGCCCGGCTTCGCATGGCAGCAATTTAGAACTTACGGCAAATCTAAAGAGAGACTATTATTACGTTCAACAGGCGACTGTCTTTCTCTTCGTAAAGCAATTTTTTGTCTGTCATTTGCCAATCAAAATTCTGTTTCTTGAAAAGTTTCATTATGACGGGATAAACAAATTCTTTTAGCGTTCCAAGTACTATGACCTGTATTCGATTTTCGTCTCGGCATAATGTTAATACATTATTTAAATTTTAATTAAAGAGCTACTCAAAGAGATATATACGTGTAGACGAAAACAAAACAACTACGCATTTTGTCTGTGGGAGCGCCGATAAACCAATTCTCTTTCAGCGTCCGATGTAACTACGCATTTAGTCTGTGCGAGCACCACTACACAAATCTTTTCAGCGTCCGATGTAACTACGCATTTAGTCTGTGCGAGCACCGATAAAAAACTAATTCTTTCAGCGTCCGATGTAACTACGCATTTAGTCTGTGCGAGCACCACTACACAAATTCTTTCAGCGTCCGATGTAACTACGCACTGCGAGCACCGATAAACTAATTCTTTCAGCGTCCGATGTAACTATGCATTTAGTCTGTGCAAGCACCGATAAACGAATTCTTTCAGCGTCCGATGTAACTACGCATTTAGTCAGCACCGATAAACGAATTCTTTCAGCTTCCAATGTAACTACGCATTTAGTCTGTGCGAGCACCGATAAACGAATTCTTTCAGCTTCCGATGTAACTACGCATTTAGTCTGTGCGAGCACCGATAAACGAATTCTTTCAGCTTCCGATGTAACTACGCATTTAGTCAGCACCGATAAACGAATTCTTTCAGCTTCCGATGTAACTACGCATTTAGTCTGTGCAAGCACCGATAAATGAATTCTTTCAGCGTCCGATGTAACTACGCATTTAGTCTGTGGCCTTACATGCTGTCAGATCGGGCACAGCACATGCGCCTCGCACCTTTATCCCAATGAGCAAAAAAATTCCGTAAATTGGTCGCCGCGCATCGTTGTTTAAGGCAATGGAAGCCATGAAAGAATGCGAACGGCGGTTTTTTCTTTGACTCTTCACTAAAATTGTTACTGCTCAGCTCCCTTTTGTCATAGAGTAATGTTTCATACATCTAAACTTTCCTCGACAAATGCTCTATGGAATGGCGAAAACCGCATAAAAATCCGTCCAGCGATTCTCGAGATTAGTCCAGACAAACAGACAGGCACCTACCGGGGACTTTATTTTATACTATGTATAGATAAGGGAAAAACCAAAGTTATGGTTTTTGAGCGAGGACCTGTTAGCACTGAATGTAATATAAGTCTAAATGGCACCGTGATTGACCAGGTGAATGTGTTTGTGTATTTAGGAAGCATGTTTGACAGAGAGAACAAGTTGGATGGTGAAATTAGTAGGCGAGTGAATTTTTCATTGAAAGTCATAGGGAAGTGTTCACTGGAATGATGGGTTCTCTAGAGAGTCCCGCATGGCTGTGTATAAAAGTGTAATTGTTCCTACTCTGATGTATGGCAGTGAAACCTGGGTGCTACAGAAGAAACATAGGAGTTGTTTGTAAGCTGGAGAAATGCGCTACTTACGGTAGGTTTCTGGCAAGACACTTTTTGATTGTATGAAGAATGAAGATGTGTTGCAGTTGTGTAACGTGAAGGAAAATGTTGTTAGCAAGGTGGAAATTAATATGCTTCGGTGGTTTGGCCATGTTGAGAGAATGAGTGGTAAGATGCTTACTAAGAAGATCTTTTTAGTCCAAGTGGCAGGAAAGAAAGTCAGAGGAAGGCCAAGAAAATCCTGGGAGGATCAGATTCAGGAGTGCCTGAATGAGAAAAAGATTATGAGTATGAATTTCAGAAGGTCTTGTGTGCATTGTGTGATGGATGTCAGTGAAGCCCGAGTTGTATGGCAATGGAGAAGTTTGATACAGCAACAGTAAGTAAATAATCAGTTAAAAATTTATCTGGTGGTTTGTATTATCTGTTAAATGTTTATTTGTCAGATGGTCTTTCTTTGAGGAGCTAACCTTTGAATATCAGATAACAGCTTAATGATATGTATGTATGTTTTTTCGGCTACTGCGCTTGGAGTGGAAATTTCACCTCCTGATACTGTGATGCGTATTAAAAACACGAATAAACACTGTAAGGAAAATGCAACTTTAATTCTTTGTTTATTGATGGAATATGTGGTGCCAGCTTAAAGAAAGATAAATTCATTAAACTTTGAAATGGGGTTATGCACAGTCATGCCATTAACGAAAAGAACAGATCTAGATTAATTCAAGATTTTTTTGTGAAAACCATGTTTAATAGATCAATGATTTCAGTAAGTGATGATACAAAAAAGGGCATCACTCTCTCTCTCACTCTCTCTCTCTCTCTCTCTCTCTCTCTCTCTCTCTCTCTCTCTCTTTCTCTCTCTCTCTCTCTCTCTCTCTCTCTCTCTCTCTCTTTCTCACTTCCTCTCTCTCTTTCTTTCTCTCTCCCTTGCTCTCTCTTTCTCTCTCTCCCTCTCTCTCTCTCTCTCACACTCTCTCTCTCTTTCTCTCTCTCTCTCACTTTCTCTCTCTCTCTCTTTCTCACTTTCTCTCTCTCTCTTTCTCTCTCTCTTTCTCACTTTCTCTCTCTCTCTTTCTCTCTCTCTCTCACACACTCTCTCTCTCTCTCTCTCTCTCTCTCTCTCTCTTTCTCTCTCTCTCTCTCTCTCTCTCTCTCTCAGTAAATTAGTTGACACCACATTTGTCTTAGCAAGTGGAAAAGCTGGTGGCATTCTCAGCGTAATAAAAGAAACTTTCGACTGTTTTGGCATTGATGATATCGAAAAGAAACTTGTGGTTTAATATATATTAAGTGCATTATATTGCTGCATCGTAATATCATTATACACTATATTTACGTGGTGTAAAACTGACATAAATGTAGTGAAACAACCAACTTTTGGTTTTATCATCGCTAATTTTTCTATTACATGCCTTAAACATTACATAATGTGGCTATACCTCTCATTTGCAATTTCCATACCTTGACATATTAAGTAATAGCAGAGTAAAAAAGGGCATTTGCACTTACCATAGTTTAGTGGTTGGTCTTCATCTTACAGTTGGTCTTGTTGGTTTTCATCTGCTTCAAAGAAGCAGCATCAGACGAAGACCAACTGTCAGATGAAGACCAAACTACGGTAAGTGCAAATGCCCTTTTTACCATAGTCTGGTGGTTCGTAACATACTGTAGTTTGGCAGTTGGTCTTCATCTGCTTCAAAGCAGCACCAGATGAAGACCAACGTCAGATGAACACCAACCGCAAAACTATGGTAAGCGCAAATGCCCTTTTTACCATACTTTTGGGGGGTGGTCTTCATCTGCTTCAAAGAAGCAGCACCAGATGAAGACCAACTGTCAGATGAACACCAACCGCCAAACTACGGTAAGTGCAAATGCCCTTTTTACCATAGTTTGGCGGTTGGTCTTCATATGACAGTTGGTCTTGTTGGTCTTCATCTGCTTCAAAGAAGCAGCACCAGATGAAGACCAATTGTCAGATGAACACCAACCGCCAAACTACAGTAACTGCAAATGCCCTTTTTACTGTAGTTTCGAGGTTGGTGTTCATCTGACAGTTAGTCTTGTTGGTCTTCATCAGCTTCAAAGAAGCAGCATCAGATGAAGACCTATTGTCAGATGAACACCAACCGCCAAACTACAGTAAGTGCAAAGGCCCATTTTACCGTAGTTTGGCGGTTGGTCTTCATATGACAGTTGGTCTTGTTGGTCTTCATCTGCTTCAAAGAAGCAGCACCAGATGAACACCAACCGCCAAACTACGGCAAGTGCAAATGCCCTTTTTACTGGTTTGGCGGTTGGTCTTGATCTGCTTCAAAGAAGCAGCACCAGATGAAGACCTATTTGTCAGATGAACACCAACCGCTAAACTACGGTAAGTGTAAATGCCCTTTTCCCCGTAGTTTGGCGGTTGGTCTTCATCTGCTAATCTATCATAGCAGCAGATCAGTAGACAAAAGCCAAAATCAGTAGATCTACATGCAGCATTTACAATAGAACAAAGTTATTAAGAAATGATGACTCCCCCTTTTTTTTTCTCTCTGGTGATATACATAACTATTCATGAGTTCTGTTCATCATGTTAATAAAACTTCATTTAAACATCTTCACTTAAAGAGACTTCAACATCTCTACAAAAATAAAAATAAAAACTTCATTCACTTCAAGCATTCAGCATTTTTATTAATGAATTTATTTATTTTTTGTAAATATTATAATATGAAGAAAAATATATATGTTATAATAATATACTAAAAAATGCAAAACACTAAGAAATTTTCAGTATTTTGAATCAGTTTTGAAGAAGGTATTAAACCTAATTAAATCCCAGGTAAACCTAACATGTAAGAACTTCTGGATTATTAAAAGCAATGCTGAGGTCATTTCTGAAGTTCTGGATATCAAGCCAGCAGAGGCAAATAGCTATGACTTTGAAAACCTGTACACCAGTCTCCCATTAGAGGACATTCTCAGTACCATCAAGCTACTCTTTATTGAATTTAAAATCTCTAGCATTACTTTGGAAAATTCTTGGCATACACACTTCTAAATTGCTGTATTAAAAATAATTTTCTCCTCTACAATAATAAATTTTATAAACAGGTTACTGGAATCCCCATGGGGTGTTCGCATTCCACTAGTGTATGCAACTTGTTCTTGTTTTTCAAAGAATTTCAGTTTATGAAGACAAATTCTTCCAATCAGGATTGTTACTCGCATACCTACATATACATAGATGACCTACTTTGCTTAAATAATTCAGGAAATATCGAAAAAGACTTTGCAGCTATTTATCCTAAATGCCTTAAACTAAATAAAACAAATAACAATAACCAAATACTAGAATTTTTGGATTTAGCTATAAATTTTAATACAGGCAACCCTGTACTCAGCCTCTATGATAACAGAACTCAGTTTAAATTTTAAATAGTCAAGTATGGTATGTGGTGGAGCAATATTTCCAATAAAGTAATAGAAAATGTATTTATTTCACAAGTCCTAAGGCTTTCTAGAAAAGAAGCTTAAACTCTGAACTAGAAAAACATGTTATTGTTTTAATCAAACAGTTTCTTGATAACCAAGTGCCTAAACGCTTCTTAAAAGTTACATTAAGAAAAATAATTCTCCAAAATAGAATTAGGATGGAAGACTTAATCTAACTTTAACCTTGTTGACCGAATGAATTGTCTAAATTAAAGCTAATTTTAGAGGTTTAGATGATGATGAGGTCAACTAAACATTTAGGAACCTGTAATACAGTATTTACTCCCTCTCAATTGATTCACGAAAAAAAAAAGGATATCAATAAAAATGTACAAAAAAAGAATAAAACTTTAATTGCTATTCTAAAACAACTATTATGGGAATTTTACTAGGAAACTTTTTCATTTAAATTGCAAATTTTAGGAGAAAACTCTTCTCCTTCTTCAGGCTGTCTTTTTGTTGTCACTTATTCCTGTCACTATCGCGGTTACGGTTAATCTTGACGGTTTAGGTTATTTTTCATCAAATACAGCCAGATATTAGCCAGGGAAAATCGTTTACAGTCATTGATGATGGAATTTTGATTTTTCTCAATCTCTATTCCTTCTTTCAGCTTTCTTTTTTGAAAATTGCTTTGGAAACTGATGACTTTAAGGGAATTCCGATCCATGCAGTGACTAGTTTCTCTAACATGCCTATCTAATAGTAGCATTATTTTGACTGCAAAGGATTTTCCCTGCTTAACATCTGACAGGATTTGATGAAAAATAACCTAAACCGTCAAGGTTAACCGTAACCGCGATAGTGACAGGAATAAGTGACAACAAAAAGACAGCCTGAAGAAGGAGAAGAGTTTTCTCCAAAAATTTGCAATTTAAATGAAAAAATTTCCTAGTAAAATTCCCATAATAGTTGTTTTAGATTAGTAATTGAATTAAGAAACTAGGAAGCCATTTCTCCACATGAGCTTTATTCAAAGAATAAAACTTTTAAGTATGAGCTTCCATTGTGCATGGCTTTTGTCGATTATGAAAAAGCCTTTGATTCGGTGAAACCATCAGCAGTTGCAATGGCTCTGAAATCCTGCGGTATTGAAGATGCATACATTAATATTATTAATAACATCTATGAAAATGCAAGTGCAAAGATTCGGCTGTTTGAAAATACAACACACATAAAAATTGGAAAAGGAGTGAGACAAGGTGACACCATATCTCCGAAGCTCTTTAATGCCACATCGGAAAATGCCTTTCAATCACTGAACTGGGAAAACAAAGGGATAAAGATTAATGGAGATTATCTAACCCACCATCGTTTTGCTGATGACATAGTCATTTTTTGCAACTACCCCATCAGAGCTGCAGAGTATGATCCAGGAACTTGCTGACAAGAGTAAAGAAGTGGGATTAAAAATGAACTTTCAGAAGACAAAAGTGATGTTCAATGCTTTTACAAGAAATGAAGATTTATCGATTGATGGAGAAAAGCTGGAGATAACAGACACGTACGTTTATCTTGGACAGTAGATATCAAGTGAGGGTCACATTGATGAAGAAATTAATCTGCGTACAAAACTTGCCTGGAGAGCTTTTGGAAGAAACAGCATAATTTTCAAGAGCAATATGCCATTATGTCTTAAAAGAAAAGTGTTTGATCAATGCATCCTTCCAGTGCTTACGTATGGTGCAGAGACGTGGACCTTAACTAAAAGAGACATACAAAGGCTGCAGACAACTCAAAGCAGCATGGAGAGGTGCATGCTTGGTGTAACCAGGAGAGATAAGAAGAGGAACACGTGGATCAGAAAAATGACAAGACATCGTGATCAGAGTTAAATCCCTGAAATGGCAATGGGCTGGACATACTGCCAGAAGAACAGACCATCGATGGACAGCCGAAATTTTAGATTGGATTCCAAGGGACAGGAAAAGACCCAGAAGAAGACCACGTGGAAGATGGGTGGATGAAATTCGAAAGTATGCGGGAGTGACATGGAGGAGACTGGCACAAGACAGACCGTTGTGGAGGAAACTTGGGGAGACCTTTGTCCAGCAGTGGATTGATAATGGTTGACAATGATGATGATGATACAATTTGAACCATCGATGGACAGCCGAAATTTTAGATTGGATTCCAAGGGACAGGAAAAGACCCAGAAGAAGACCACGTGGGAGATGGGTGGATGAAATTCGAAAGTATGCGGGAGTGACATGGAGGAGACTGGCACAAGACAGACCGTTGTGGAGGAAACTTGGGGAGACCTTCGTCCAGCAGTGGATTGATAATGGTTGACAATGATGATGATGATGATCGTTTTTTTTAAAAAAATCATATAAAATAAAAGCAAGAAAAAATAGTAATACTTAATTATCAAAGGTTTGGGAAGGATACTGTTATTTGGGTTTTTGAAATACTTTAAGAGCTTTCTAGTATTCAGGTTTCCTCTGAAAATTCGTAGGTTTTTTTTTCAGAACTTTGATTGTGGTGTCTTGAGGATTCTACAATAGAACATATTGTGTGGCTCCCTGGAAGGTTCTAAAGTTGGCCGCTAGGTAGCGATGCGACGGATATACCCCTGCAATCAGTATAGCAGACCCATTAGTTGGAATGCTAAAGTACTTTTAAGAGCTGGTAAGTCGTTTTTCTGTCTTGACGATTACGGGCAAAACACGTAACAATATTAACAAATAAAGGTCACTTGATCACGCTAGTTACGTTAACTGAAAACTTCTACAAAAAAGTTCGTAAGTTGGAAGCTTTCGACCTTATCTTAGGTCTTCATCACGCCAATGGAGGACTAAGATTGTTGCCAGATTCTACATTTGAATTTTTCCTATTTTTGTTGCCAAAACTTAGAATTGATCATCGGAATGTAGAGAGGAGATTCGGAGTTGCAAGTCATTGAGTTGAACATAATTTCTATGCTTTCACGGTAACGGAGGGCAAAACGATTGTCAAAAGAAGCAATTCGTTTTGCTTCGTTCCAGTGGGGAACTGCAGAAGTGTCTTTAAATGAAAACTTTTACAAAAAGTTCGTAAGTTGGAAGCTTTCGACCTTATCTTAGGTCTTCATCACGCCAATGGAGGACTAAGATTGTTGCCAGATTCTACATTTGAATTTTTCCTATTTTTGTTGCCAAAACTTAGAATTGATCATCGGAATGTAGAGAGGAGATTCGGAGTTGCAAGTCATTGAGTTGAACATAATTTCTATGCTTTCACGGTAACGGAGGGCAAAACGATTGTCAAAAGAAGCAATTCGTTTTGCTTCGTTCCAGTGGGGAACTGCAGAAGTGTCTTTAAATGAAAACTTTTACAAAAAGTTCGTAAGTTGGAAGCTTTCGACCTTATCTTAGGTCTTCATCACGCCAATGGAGGACTAAGATTGTTGCCAGATTCTACATTTGAATTTTTCCTATTTTTGTTGCCAAAACTTAGAATTGATCTCCAGATCATCGGAATGTAGAGAGGAGATTCGGAATTGCAAGTCACTGAGTTGAAAATAATTTCCAGGCTTTCACGGTAACGGAGGGCAAAACGATTGTCCAAAGAAGCAATTCGTTTTGCTTCGTTCCAGTGGGGAACTGCAGAAGTGTCTTCCATTGTCAAAATAGACAAGGCAGTATTAGGACTGGCTTTCGAAACATCTTTTCTATGTTCTAAAATTCTATGGCTAATGCTCCTGTATGTGCTTCCAATGTATAAGTTATCCCCAGTAGAAGAAGAGATAGGAATGCAGTAAACTCCTGGGAGGTTCAGGCTTTCAACTTTGTCCCTATCCCTTTGTAGAAGTTTCAAGATGTTTGGGGTAGATTTAATGGCAAGATGGTAACCAAAACTTCTGAAAAGAATCTGTAACTTATAAGCGTAGGAAGGATGGTAAGGAACAGAACCACAGAATTTCAGGTCTTCTTTCTTGTGAGGAAGGAGGCATTCGATTTTCGAATGGTTTTCATATTTCTTTATGAGGGAGTTGACTATAACAGCAGGGAAACCATGAGAGAGGGCTATTGTAGTAATTTTGGAGAGTTCTTCTTGAAGAGAGAGTTGGTTGTTGCAAATGATATGAGCCCTGTGGATGTAGGACTTCAATGCTGCAAGTTTGTAGAGATGCAGGGTGCAAGATTTGTAGTGAATGATGTTAGTGGCCGCAGAAGGTTTTCAAAAGACGGAACGAGTAATGGAGAGATCAGCGTTTCTGCAGATAGATACATCCAGGAAATCAATTTTGTGATTTACTTCCTTAGATATAGTGAGCTTAATGGAAGGAAATTTTTCCGTAATGGAGTTGATCAGTATCTGTAGTTCAGACTCGGAATGTGGCCAGCTAATGAAAATGTCGTCTACATATCTTAACCATAGGGAAGGTTGAAAAGGGTGTAGAGGAATGATGGAAACTTCAATATGTTGCATGTAGATTTCAGCAAGCAGAGGGGAAAGAGGTGAGCCCATGGGGAGACCAGATTGTTGCCTATACACAATTTTGTTGAAAACAAAACAACTGTGTTGATGAATAGTGTGGAAACAATAATAAAGATCTTTGATAAGAGGACCGGGGGGTTCAAAATGAAGAATCAATTTCTTCATGAGGAGCATGTAGGAATCAAAATATGGTGCAGAGGGAAACAAAGATTCTACATCAAGAGTATACAGATTATCACAAGGAGAAAAGGAATTAGGAAGGTTGTGGATGAAGTTTGAAGTAGAGACAACTGTATGAGGATGGTTGGCTGCCAGGGATTTGCATTTGAGGACCAATCTCTTTTCAAGGTTTACTGCTGGAGAAAAAGAATATTCCACTAAAGGTCTGATGGGGTTACCAGCTTTATGCAGTTTCACTTGCAGGAAGAGCCTGGGAGTTCTAAAGTAAGGAGGGGGTGATATATCACCAAGGAAGGATTGAAGAGTCTCTTTCTTAGCTAATCTGTCAACTGAGTTTTTGAGTGAGTTGGTGGTGTCTGACTGCAAAGGAATGCAGTTAGCAGATGTAAGAAAAGAAAGCACTTTTTGGTTTAGAGTGATAAGGTCGAAAGCTTCCAACTTACGAACTTTTTATAAAAGTTTCAGTTAACGTAACTAGCGTGATCAAGTTACCTTTATTTGTCGTTTTTCTGTCTTCTTGTTATGAATTTTTATTTTATTTTTTAATCTTTTTATGAGTTATTAAACACTATTTAGTAGCAGGTTTTTTTTGGCTTTGGTGCAGTTGGCGTGTTTTCCACGGGATATCTGGTCTGTGTATTTAGGTCCCTTTGGAGCTTGTAACCAGAAATTGGTTACAAGTTTTTTGATCTTAGGTCTAGGGCCTTCCAGTAGCTTTAATGATTACAACAATATTTTGTAAACAATTAACCTTGCTTGTACTAGCAATAAGCTGCATTAACTATAATATTATTTCTTATTGTTATTTTGTGTTTACGTTTTCGGTATGAAGTAAATTTTCGTTACTTATTGGTGTGTTCTAAACCAAACTTCTTTGAAAAGAAATTTGTGAGTGTCATGGGCATTTCCCTTGTTAATATGTGGCTAAGATTTAGAGTTTTTGAGTTCAATCTCTCATGCTCCAGCTGTGTAGTAGTAAAAATGCACTGATTGCCAATATGTTTATTAAATCTTTTGTTTTAAATTCGCAATTTTCAAAGATACTCTTTGATCTTTGTTAAAAAAACTTATTAATTTTTTATTCAATTTTTTATGTGACAAAATTTATTACCATATATACTCGCGTATTTTCAAGAGCAATATGCCATTATGTCTTAAAAGAAAAGTGTTTGATCAATGCATCCTTCCAGTGCTTACGTATGGTGCAGAAACGTGGACCTTAACTAAAAGAGACATACAAAGGCTGCAGACAACTCAAAGCAGCATGGAGAGGTGCATACTTGGTGTAACCAGGAGAGATAAGAAGAGGAACTCGTGGATCCGAAAAATGACAAGAGTGGAAGACATCATGATCAGAGTTAAATCCCTGAAATGGCAATGGGCTGGACATACTGCCAGAAGGACAGACCATCAATGGACAGCCGAAATTTTAGATTGGATTCCAAGGGACAGGAAAAGACCCAGAAGAAGACCACATGGGAGATGGGTGGATGAAATTCGAAAGTATGCAGGGGTGACATGGAGGAGACTGGCACAAGACAGACCGTTGTGGAGGAAACTTGGGGAGACCTTTGTCCAGCAGTGGATTGATAATGGTTGACAATGATGATGATGATGATGATACTCGCGTATAAGTCGACTTTGCGTAGAAGTCGACCCCCCACTTTCAGAGGAAAAAATCAGAAGAAATCGGAAACTCGCGTATAAGTCGATCCCGGAATGAGAAAAATAAAATTTCAATGAATTTATTCAAAAACATTTGAAAACAAAAAAAAATTATATATATAATACTAAATTTAATTTGCATACCCAAAAACTTCATCGGAACCCTTCAAAATCCGATTCCGAGTCAGACTCGCCAAACAGTTCAAAAAAGTCTTTCTCCATCATCGGCGCGTCACCATAAACATCAGTATTTCCATCTATGCCTGTGGCATCAGAATCAGTATCATCATCACTCATAAAAATCTCATCATCCTCTGCGCCATCAAGTTTGTTACTAATGCAACATTTCTTGAATGATTTCACGACCATTTTCGCAGGTATCGCATCCCAAGCATCCTTTGACCCATAGCACAATCAAAACGATATCCAGCTTCTTTAGATTTCCGCCCTTGGTTTCAGTCGGCAAATCGGAACTTATCCAATCCGCCCAATACTTCCGCACATTGTCCTTGAAGGGCTTATTAAGGCAGACATCTAGTGGTTGAAGAACAGATATCAACCCACCTGTGATGACAGCAAGAGTTGTTTTTGAATTTTCTGCAGTTTTTTTCACTTCTGCACAACGGTGTGCAACAAACATATCCCACACCAAAAGAGAAGGTTTCCTCAAAAGTGCAACTGGCCTTTTGTTCC
Organism: Macrothele yani; assembly: GCA_039090855.1. Lineage (NCBI taxonomy): Eukaryota > Metazoa > Arthropoda > Arachnida > Araneae > Macrothelidae > Macrothele > Macrothele yani. The sequence continues at coordinate 222,878,466 of CM077034.1, read as the reverse complement.
ACACATTCTTTACCAGTCGATTGTTCCGGATTCGTTCATCCATCCTTTTTCATGGGCACGAACGAGCACACCAGACGGAAAGCCAACGCTTTTCGGCAGAGTTTTGCGTTTGAAAATAATTACCGGAGGTAGCTTACTGCCGTCGGCCAAACAGGAAAGAACAACAGTGAAACTGGATTTTTCGTGGCCAGTCGTTTTGATCAAGATATTTTTTCGCCCTTTTGGTTCACCGTCTTATTTCCAGGAAGGTCGAAACACATGGCGGTTTCATCCATGTTCCCTATTTGGGAAAGTTCAAAAGCAGTCTCTTTTCTCTTTTGAATTACATACTTTTGAAATTCCATTATCTTTGCTTTGAGGTCACGAGGTAACTTTTGTGCAATTTTGGTGCGCTGGCGTAGACACAACCCATAGCAGTTCATGAACTTTGTGCACCAACCTGGTGAGGCACGAAAAGTGTTATTTGCGGCTGCAAACTTTTCATCTTTTGCGAGCTTCATTGCTCGCAAACGTATACCAGTTCGCGTCACAATGTAACCATTTTGTCTGCAGCCCACATTCCAATCATTCAAGACACTTTCCAGCTCTGGGAAAGATGTCGTTCCACGGCGCAGTGCCTTTTGCGATTTTGGAATTTTCACCAAGTCCGGCTTTTTTTTACGCCAATTTCGAATCAGTTTTTCGTTAGTGCCAAATTGGCGTGAAGCAGCACAGTTGTTAGTATTTTCTGCAAAAGAAACCACTTTCAACTTGAATCCTGCGTTATAGGACATCCGTTTCTTTACACAATCCGTGTCACCCATAATAGGAGAAGCGAGACACGTGCGATTAAGAACAAGAAAAACACGTGCGATCAAGAACAAGCAACATCTAACACTGGCTGTCGCATGGCTCCGTTACGTCAAAGGTCCGCGCAACCAACTAGTAGTCGGAAGGGCGGAGCTTTCTATGCGTGGCTGTGACTGCGCTGTGGATACGCAAAGCCAGGAGACTTTTCAAAGCGCGGAGAAATTCGGAGGGTCGTGATTTCGTAATTCTACCACATCAGTGTTTTTTCTTTCTTTTTTTCTTTCGGAGGGTTGCGATTTCGTAATTAATAACGCATCGGCATTTTTATTTCTTTTGGGATGGATTGCTTTTTGCCTCACGGGAAGAACTTTTGGACTTACGATTTTTTTAGACCCCGCGTATAAGTCGAGTCCGTTACTTTGAAGCTCTCATTTTGTCCCAAATTTCTCGACTTATACGCGAGTATATACGGTACTCTATTTCTTCACCTCTTCATTGGGTCGGTTTTTACACTTTTTCAGTATTTCTTCTCTTTGGGATAACATTTTTTGGGTGTTTGTTATACTTCTTAAGAGTTAATTGTTGAGATTCTCTTGATCGTCTGTCTGAGGTCGGGCAATGTGTTTTATTTTGCGGTTTTTTGGTCTGGGAGTCCCTTTTAAATCTGACAAAATTAAAATTTGGTAAATTTTATCACTAAAATTAATTTGTCCTTATAGCAAACTAAAATAGCAGAAACCCACATTTCATGGTCTCAGTAGATATATGTGTGCTTTTCTTAATGCTTGCCCTTGACGAAGCGGTCGGAGAATCAGTCATTGATCTGCTCCCCTGTATTCTTCTGTTTATTTGTTTCTCTCGTTTGCCTCGGATGGTTGAGGTAATTAGAGCTTTTCCTCTGCTCGTTCTCGGAAGTTATTTGTTTTGTTTTCCTCCAGTTTTTTTTTATTACTTTAAAAAAAACATTCTTAGTGTTTCGCATTTTTTAGTATTGTGGTTTGATATTTCTTTCATGCAGCCTTGGGCACTTTAGAATTTCAAAGTTTTTACTGGTTTTAACTTCTAGTTGGTTTTTTACTTTGTTATAATAATATATACACTGACGGAAAAAAATTCCCAACACCACAAAAAAATAGTTGTAGAGGAATGAAATGGCGGCAATACATTTGTATAGGTAACATATTTAATCGATTAAGGTTTCAAGATCACAGCTTATTGTAAGCGCGAGAAGAGCCATTTTAAATGTGAAATGTTGGTACATTAATAACCGGTGTAACCGCCAGAATGTTGAATGCAAGCACGCACACGTTCATGCATTGTGTCGTACAGGTGCTGGATGTCAGTTTGTGGGATGGAGTTCCAGGCCTGTTGCACTTGGTCGGTCAATACTGGGACGGTTAATGCTGGTTGGGGGTGACGCTGGAGTTGTCGTCCAATGATGTCCCATACGTGCTCGATTGGAGAAAGATCTGGTGATCTAGCAGGCCACTGGCAACATGTCGACACTCTGTAGAGCATGTTGGGTTACAACAGCGGTATACGGGCAAGCGTTATCCTGTTAGAAAACACCCCTGGAATGCTGTTCATGAATGGCAGCACAACAGGTTGAATCACCAGACAGACGTACAACTGTGCCGTCAGGGTGCGTGGGATAACCAGGAGAGTGCTCCTGCTGTCATAGGAAATTGCTCCCCAGACCATAACTCCAGGTGTAGGTCCAGTGTGTCTCGGCCGCAGACAGGTTGGTTGCAGGCGCTCACCTGGCCTCTTTCTAACCAACACACGGCCATCACTGGCACCCAGGCAGAACCGGCTTTCATCACAAAACACAACAGATCTGCACTCCATCCTCCAATGAGCTCTAGCGTGATACCACTGACGTCACAAATGGCAGTGGTTTGGAGTAAGTGGAATGCACGCTACAGGGCGTCTGGCTCGGAGCTATCCTTCAAGTAACTGATTTGTAACAGTTCGTTGTGTCACTGTGGTGGCACTTGCAGCTCGAATTGCTGCTGCAGACGCGGTACAATGCACCACGGCCATACGCTGTACACGGCAGTCTTCCCCCTCAGTAGTGCCACGTGGCCGACCGGAACCCAGTCTTCTTGAGGCAGTACCTTCCCTTGACCACCGCTGCCAACAATCATGCACAGTGGCTACATTCCTGCCAAGTCGTTCTGCAATATTGCGGAACGAAAATCCACCTTCTCGTAGCCCTATTACACGACCTCGTTCAAACTCCGTGAGCTGTTGATAATGGCTTCTTCGTCTTCTTAAAGGCATTCTTGACTAACATCAACACACTACGTCGAATCTCAACGATAACTAACGCTCACGAACGTTGCAGCGTGTATTTACAGGAAACCTGCTTTGCATACTAGCGCGACGCGTATGCGTCGAGCGTGATATTTGCATAGACGTCATCTTACAGATGTACTTTCACCGCCTACCAACTGTCGTTTATCTAACACAACCCCTTCTTGGTGTTGGTTTTTTTTTCCGTCAGTTTTTTTTTACACTGAAGTGCCAGAAAAACTGGTACAGACGAGCTTATACAAAATACATAGCAACGTCACCTATGCACGTACTCGGTTGCGTCCGCCAGTGCGTATATAAAGCAATAGACATCCTTGCCAGCTGTCAGAGCTCTTTTCGGCATGAGAATGACAAGTAATAACGATTTATGCGATTTTCAATGCGGTGTCATAGTTGGCGCTCGTGAGTTTGGCGATAGCATTTCGGAGGCAGAAACGAAGTTCGGATTTTCACGGAGGGCCATTGCAAGGGTGTATCGTGACTACAAGAATTCTGGCAAAACCTCCAACCTACGATACCAGTGTGGCCGTAAAAAGACACTGGGTGAACGTGACTATCATCGGCTGTCAAGAATCCTTTCACGAGATAGGGGTGCAACACTCTGGCAGGTATCATTGGAATTCAATGCTAGAGCCTCAACAAGCATCAGCATCAGGACTGTGCAACATACCCTGCACGATATGGGCTTTGGGAGCCGACACCCAACTCGAGTCCCCTTGATGGGTGCACGACACAGAGCTATGTGCCTTGATAAGGCACGGCAACGCCGCCACTGGACACTTAATGACTGGAAACAAATAGTCTGGTCTGACGAGTCGCGTTTCCAACTGTATCGGGCAGATGGAAGGATTTGTGAGTGGCGCAAACCCCATGCAACCATGGATCCCGCCTGTCAACAGGGAACTGTACCAGCTGGTGGAAGGTCCGTAATGGTATGGGGTGCGTTTAGCTGGACTTCACTGTGACCCCTGGTATGTCTACAACAGTCAGTGACAGGCCAACGCTATGTGCGCATCCTTTCAAACGAGGCACACCCGTTCATGACTTGCATTCATGCTGATGGGTTGGGCCTGTTCCAACAGTACAATGCACCTCCACACAAGTGTCGGGACGCCACATTATGGTTAGAGAAGCATTCATCTGAGTTTGGGTGTTGTCATTCTCACCCAAGGCCCAGATCTAAACGTGATAGAACACATTTGGGATGCCATGCAACGCGCTATCGAACACAGGAATTCCAGACCTCAGAATGCACCCGAATTGTGGAACGCTTTGCAGGAACTATGGTGAGCATTGCCTACAGCATATTTTCAGAAGCTAGTGGAGTCCATGCCCCGTCGTATTTCTGCAGTCCTGCGCTCCCGTGAGGGACCTACCTAGTAATAGACTGGTGTACCAGTTTTTCTGGCACTTCATTGTATATCTTTGTATATATCAATATCTACTTCACTAAGATCTAACTATATAAACACTATATTGACAAAAGTCACAAGACACCTAGAAGAGAAACACAACATAGCATTTATTGACATACATTAGTACAGTGTCCGTTCACCTTTAGCCTTAATGCATGCACTGATACTTTGAGACATGCTTTCGACAAGATTTCGGAATACAGCGATAGGTATGCGCTTCCATTCAGTAACTGTTGCTTAGTAGTAGGATTTGGTTCCAAACTTCTTATGCGGTGATATAATTCATCTCATAGGTGCTCTATGGGATTAAGATCAAGGTTCTGTGCTAGCCAGTCCACACACGACACGAAATAATCGTCAAACCACGCCGTAAAAGTCCTTGCTTTATGGCTCGGTGCATTATCCTGCTGGTACCAACAAGGCTCGGTTCCCTAGTATTGCCACAGAGTTGGTAGGGCATAATTATCCAGAATTTCGAGGTAGACGTGCTGTTTAACAGGTTTGTCTACAATAACCAATGGGCCAGGACCATACCACGAAAAACACCCCCGCACAAGTACACTGCCTGCTCCAAACTAGACTGTAGGAACAGCACCCTTTGGTAAATAGCGTTCCCCCGGCTGCCGCCATACCCACGCACGGCCATCAGACTGATGGATCGTGTATCTGGATTCATCAGTCCAGAGGACCCGTTTCCATTGATCTACGGTCCACGATAAATGTTCTTTACACCATGCTAAACGACGAGTAGCTTTCCGAGTGGAGATGAAAGGCTTATGAGCAGCCGCACGACCACGATTACCCATGGAATGAAGTTCTCTGCGAAGGTACGTGTACATACCGAGGTCCCAGCATATTTACTCACCTGTACACTGAGGTCTTGTGCAGTTCTTCATCGATTAGCTGTAACGACTCTCCTGAGGCTTTGACGTCCTCTATCACTGATTTTCTTTGGTCTGCAGGTACATTTTGCTGCTTCAGGCACGCCATGTGTCTTCCGCTTATTCAGTACATCCAAAACGGTTGACTTGGGTATGTTTAAATGTCTCTTGGTTTCTCTTATGGGCAACAAGCTAATATAACACCCAACAATCTTTCCTTTCTCAAAGTCAGTTCTCTCCCGCCGCAACATTTTCACTCAACTTCACAGTGCAATATGATCGCGGTCAGCTGTAGGCTTGTTTTTATACCGTTTGCAGCTGTACAGCGCATCTTAACAACGCAGCGGATCAGTTCATTTGCTTTTGAAGGGGTGTGCAGTGTCTTTCGTCAATATAGTGTATGTCCAAACCTGAACTTGCATCTTTGCCCCCCACCTCAGGAAAGATTCTTGCCTATGCTCTTGCTCTACCTCCCCCCCCCCTCCATTCACAGTACTGGAATTTTGTTAGCAATGGAAAGGAAACGAACCACGGGTGTGTTCGGCTGAGGTGACAAGCTACATCATTTCTCAAATAAAGAGCAGGAAATCTCAAATTGCATACCACAGTACTTCTCTCTCAATTTTGGTTATAAATATAGTACTGCAAAATAATAATTAATGTTTAATTGTTATATTTGCACTTTTAAGGTATTAACCTCTTGCAAAGTGCGCATAGTTTACGTGCAATTCATAAATGAAAAAAACCATGAGGAATAACCACTCACCATAAAGATCATGGTAACCTCCAATGGACCAAACACTTCCAACACGTCAATTCATCGTGATGTAACTGGGCTTCCACAGGTTTACAGACCTCTTGCTTACGCTTCTTATTTTCGGGTGTGAAACATCGTTTTTTCCTTTGCCTTATAGTATGTTACTATAATGCTTGTCAATTCGATAAAAATCATACATACAACTCATTCATACACTAGAGGAGTACTAGAGGATTGGATGTGCGGGGCTGAATGGGTGTGACAATTGCAGTGGGAGTAGCAGAGGTTGTGAAACAGAAGGAGGAGTTCCACAATTAGAGTTGACTAAGGTTTAATCACCTGTGAATGTAAGGTTTATGTACATAGTTTTTACTTGAATTGTATGAATGAGTTGTATGTATGATTTTTATCGAATTGACAAGCATTATAGTAACATACTATAAGGCAAAGGAAATAAACGATGTTTCACACCCGAAAATAAGAAGCGTAAGCAAGAGGTCTGTAAACCTGTGGAAGCCCAGTTACATCACGATGAATTGACGTGTTGGAAGTGTTTGGTCCATTGGAGGTTACCATGATCTTTATGGTGAGTGATTATTCCTCATGGTTTTTTCATTTATGAATTGCACGTAAACTATGCGCACTTTGCAAGAGGTTAATACCTTAAAAGTGCAAATATAATAATAATATAAAATGATTGAATTAATATAAATGATCAATATAAAATGATTAATATAAATGAGCAATATAAAATTATTAATATAAATGATCAATATAAAATGATTGAATTAATACAAAATGATTAATATACATGATCAATATAAAATGACTGAATACAAAATGATTAATATAAATGATGAACATAAAATGATTAAATTAATATAAATGATCAATATAAATTATTAATATAAATGATCAATATAAAATGATTGAATTAATATAAAATGATTAATATAAATGATCAATATAAAATGATTGAATTGATATAAAATGATTATTATAAATGATCAATATAAAATGATTAATATAAATGATCAATATAAAATGACTGAATTAATACAAAATGATTAATATAAATGATCAATATAAAATAATTGAATTAATATAAAATGATTAATATAAATGATTGAATTAATATAAATGATCAATATAAAATGATTGAATTAATATAAAATGATTAATATAAATGATTGAATTAATATAAATGATCAATATAAAATGATTGAATTAATATAAAAAAGGTTAATATAAATGATCAATATAAAATGATTGAATTAATATAAAAAGGTCAATATAAATGATCAATATAAAATGATTAATATAAATGATCAATAAAAATGATTGAATTGATTAAAATGATTAATATAAATGATCAATATAAAATGATTAATATAAATGACCAATATAAAATGATTGAATTAATATAAAATGATTAATATAATATAAAATGAAAAAACCATGAGGAATAACCACTCACCATAAAGATCATGGTAACCTCCAATGGACCAAACACTTCCAACACGTCAATTCATCGTGATGTAACTGGGCTTCCACAGGTTTACAGACCTCTTGCTTACGCTTCTTATTTTCGGGTGTGAAACATCGTTTTTTTCCTTTGCCTTATAGTATGTTACTATAATGCTTGTCAATTCGATAAAAATCATACATACAACTCATTCATACAATTCAAGTAAAAACTATGTACATAAACCTTACATTCACAGGTGATTAAACCTTAGTCAACTCTAATTATGGAACTCCTCCTTCTGTTTCACAACCTCTGCTACTCGCACTGCAATTGTCACACCCATTCAGCCCCGCACATCCAATCCTCTAGTACTCCTCTAGTGTATGAATGAGTTGTATGTATGATTTTTATCGAATTGACAAGCATTATAGTAACATACTATAAGGCAAAGGAAAAAAACGATGTTTCACACCCGAAAATAAGAAGCGTAAGCAAGAGGTCTGTAAACCTGTGGAAGCCCAGTTACATCACGATGAATTGACATGTTGGAAGTGTTTTGGTCCATTGGAGGTTACCATGATCTTTATGGTGAGTGGTTATTCCTCATGGTTTTTTCATTTAATTAATGTTTAATTTTACCGAATTTTGCTATCGTATAATTGCACAGATCAGTGGGAAAATTCGCTTTCTCAAAGATTCACCCTTGGTGCATCCCCCCCCCCCCCCAAATACGGCACCGCTGGCGGCACTGTCTGAAAACACATCCCGAAGGAAAGGAAAGAAAAACAAAAACAGATTAAAACAGTTCAATCGATCCACAGACTGACAGATAGATACCTTTGCTATCTAACTGACCACATAACGATCTTGCTCTGGGTGCAACAGAACTGGAAAGCTGTGAAAGAGAGAGAAAGAAATAATATATTTTGGAACATTGGAACAAAATATTATTGAAATATGGATTTTCATTTTTCATTACAACATTTCAACATAGATACATACATACATATCACAAGGCTGTTTGTTACCTGAGATTCAGAGGTTAGCTCCACAAAGAAAAGACAAACTACCAGATAATTTTTATCTAATTATTTACTTACTGTTGCCATATCAAACTCCTCCACTTACAGCGATCTTGGCACACAATTCGAGCTTCACTGACATCCATCACACGATGCACACAAGATCTTCTAAAATTCATACTCATGATCTTTTTCTCATGCAGACACTCCTAATCTGATCCATCCATGACTTCCTTGGCCTTCCTCTGCTTTTCCTTCCTGCCACTTGGGCTGAACATTTTTTCTTAGTAAGCATCTCATCACTCATTCTTTCAACATGGCCAAACCACCAAAGCATATTAGTCTCCACCTTGCTAACAACATTTTGCTTCACATCACACAACTGCAATACATCTTCATTCCTCACACAATCATATCGTGTCTTGCCGCAAACCCCACGTAAGTAACGCATTTCTCCAGCACATAAACGACTCCTATGTTTCTTCTGCAGTACCCAGGTTTCACTGCCATACATCAGAGTAGGAACAATTACAGTTTCATACACAGCCATGCAGGACTCTCTAGAGAACCCATCATTCCTGTGAAAACCTCCCAGAGCAGCCATGACTTTCAATGAAGAATCACTCGCCTACTGATTTCACCATCCAACTTGTTCTCTCTGTCAAACATGCTTCCTAAATACACAAACTCACTCACCTGGTCAATCACAGTGCCATTTATACTTTCATTACATTCAGTGCTACCAGTTCCTCTCTCAGACACCATAACTTTGGTATTTCCCTTATTTATACTCAGTTTGAATTTCATGCAAACTTCGTGCATCCGAGACAACATACTCGGTAAATTACTTTCGCTCTCTGCCAACAGGACAGTGTCATCAGCATAGAGCAATCTGCACACATGGATATCACCAAGACATAAACCACTATTATCTATTTTGGCATCACGCATGCATGCATCCATAAATATATTAAACAGCCATGGTGACATTACACAACCTTGTCTAACTCCTGTACCAATAGAAAACCATTTTGATAAAACACCATTCACTTGTACACAAGCTCTACTACCAGCATACATGGCTTTTACACTATTAAGTAGATTCCCAGTAACACCATATTCATTCAATACCTTCCACAAAAGTGTCCTATTCACTCGGTCCTAAGCTGTCTCTAAATCTATGAAGGCAGCAAAAACTTTCTTACCAACAGCCAGATACTTTTCAATCATCGTGCACCAAGACATAAACCACTATTATCTATTTTGGCATCACGCATGCATGCGTCCATAAATATATTAAACAGCCATGGTGACATTACACAACCTTGTCTAACTCCCGCACCAACAGAAAACCATTTTGATGAAACACCATTAACTCGTACACAGGCTCTATTACCAGCATACATGGCTTTTAGCTCATTCAAGAGCCAAGATTGTGCAGGGACAAATAGGCAGGAATGGATAAAATTCCAGGATATGTAACAGAATTTTAGGACATTTCCAGGACTTTTAAAGGACAACATGGAATTCCAGAATCTCTAGGAAGCGTAACCTGGATGTGATTTGCACCACCGTTGCCAAGCAGTTGGTCTGTATGAGCCTGGAGAGTCGACGTCGACACTGGTCATGAATGGCATGCGGTTGGCCACGCATGCTCTCTGTGCACTGGTACACCGATGGACGGTATACTTGCGGTACACCGTTGATACGATTGCCCTTGGTAACCCTAGGGTTCTTACCACTTGGGCAGTAGCATGGCCCATATGTCTCGCATCGACAATCTGTCCACAATCAAAGTCACTCATATCACCATGTTTACCCATTTTCATCGATTGTGATACATCGTTAGGAAGTAGAGATGAGATGGGATGAGCCCGGGCAGGCTGCGAAAAGCATCAGTTTCATCTTGGGCTCGGGCGGGCTCGGATGAGCTACGAGTAACACATTACCGTAATTTTCGTCGAATTCCCCGCAGACCGCGAAATTCACATAAAAAAAAAAAATTCCTTCATATAATCTGCACCGCCGTATAATCCGCAGACTGTGCAGGTCTCATGGTCATTATGTGACATTCAAGAAAAAAATCGCCATTTAATCCGCACATCATAGATGTTGAACAGGAAGTGGAATTTCCAATAGAAAAGTCGGTCACATAATGACCCATGAGACCAAAGACGCAAGAGAAAAAAAAACGATTTTATTAAATGACGAAATTCATTTTTAAAGGTTAATGTTTTACATTTTTATCTCCGGACAGATAAAGGGTGTGACATCCACAGATTACGCCGATGCAGCTTCAGAGTATTGCATTACACCTTACCAATAATGAAAAGCAGATACAGAGCAAGTCATAGAAATACCGTATGTCATCATCATCATCATCATTGTCAACCATTATCAATCCACTGCTGGACGAAGGTCTCCCCAAGTTTCCTCCACAACGGTCTGTCTTGTGCCAGTCTCCTCCATGTCACCCCTGCATACTTTCGAATTCCATCCACCCATCTCCCATGTGGTCTTCTTCTGGGTCTTTTCCTGTCCCTTGGAATCCAATCTAAAATTTCGGCTGTCCATCGATGATCTGTCCTTCTGGCAGTATGTCCAGCCCATTGCCATTTCAGGGATTTAACTCTGATCATGATGTCTTCCACTCTTGTCATTTTTCGGATCCACGAGTTCCTCTTCTTATCTCTCCTGGTTACACCAAGCATGCACCTCTCCATGCTGCTTTGAGTTGTCTGCAGCCTTTGTATGTCTCTTTTAGTTAAGGTCCACGTCTCTGCACCATACGTAAGCACTGGAAGGATGCATTGATCAAACACTTTTCTTTTAAGACATAATGGCATATTGCTCTTGAAAATTATGCTGTTTCTTCCAAAAGCTCTCCAGGCAAGTTTTGTACGCCGATTAATTTCTTCATCAATGTGACCCTCACTTGATATCTGCTGTCCAAGATAAACGTACGTGTCTCTTATCTCCAGCTTTTCTCCATCAATCGATAAATCTTCATTTCTTGTAAAAGCATTGAACATCACTTTTGTCTTCTGAAAGTTCATTTTTAATCCCACTTCTTTACTCTTGTCAGCAAGTTCCTGGATCATACTCTGCAGCTCTGATGGGGTAGTTGCAAAAATGACTACGTCATCAGCAAAACGAAGGTGGGTTAGATAATCTCCATTAATCTTTATCCCCTTGTTTTCCCAGCTCAGCGACTGAAAAACACCCTCCAATGTGGCATTAAAGAGCTTCGGAGATATGGTGTCACCTTGTCTCACTCCCTTTCCAATTTTTACGTGTGTTGTATTTTCAAACAGCCGAATCTTTGCACTTGCATTTTCATAGATGTTATTAATAATATTAATGTATGCATCTTCAATACGGCAGGTTTTCAGAGCCATTGTAACTGCTGATGGTTTCACCGAATCAAAGGCTTTTTCATAATCGATAAAAGCCATGCACAATGGAAGTTCATATTCCCTCGCTCTTTCAATTATTTCTCTCAGCATGTGGATATGATCTATTGTGCTGTAGCCACTCCTGAATCCAGCTTGTTCTCTGGGTTGAGCCATGTCCAGTGTTGCCTTCAAGCGGTGTGAAAGAACTTTAGTGAAGATTTTATAAACTACTGATAGGAGGCTGATAGGTCTGTAGTTTCCGAGATCCTCAATGTCACCTTTCTTATGTAGCAGGATCATTGTAGCGGTGTTCCAATCCTCAGGAATCTTTCCTTCATTAAGGCATCGAGTGAAAATTTGGGCGAGTATTGTTTCGATTTCTCCACTTGCTTCTTGTATGATGTCTACAGTAATTCCATCTTCTCCTGGAGCTTTTCCCCGCTTCACGTTCTTGATTGCATGTGCAACTTCTGCTGGAAGGACTGGAGGAACTCTGGTACTGGTATCTTTCATGATGTCTAGAGTACATGCATCATCCCTTTCATATAACTTGGAGTAGAAATCTTTCACTCTTGTCAAAATTTCGCCTCTATTTCTTGTTACAGAACCATCTTCTTTTCTCAGTGCCATAATCTGTTTTCTTCCCTTACTGAGATGTCCCTTTGCTATCTTTAGGCTTTGGTTGTTTTCAATTGCTTTCCTCACTAGTTCACAGTTGAATTTCCTGACGTCTTCAGTGATACTTTTTCGTACTGCCTTGCATAGCTCTATATATTCCACTTTGGAAGTCACATCTTCTTCAGTTGTCCTCATCTGTCTTCTTTTTTGCATCAACATTTTCGTTTTTCCTGATAATTTATTTACATGCAACTTGTTCTTAGACCCAGCTAATTTTGTTGCTGTTTCCATAAGAGCTTTGGTTACTTTTCTGTTAACTTCACAGATGTCCACTTCTTCTGATGTTAGGCCTTCTAAAGCAGAGAACCTGTTCTTCAGTTCCAACTTGAAGGTATTATGGTGTTTTTTAAGGTTGGTTATGTCAATAGATTTTGTTTGTCTTATGAGCTTGCCACGTTCAAGTTTAGTGTTGAGGTGCATCTTACATCTCACCAATCTATGGTCACTACCTGTGTTGAACTTGTTTAGCACACTGCAGTCTTCTATGACGAATTTTTTGTTACACATAATAAAATCAATTTCACTTGTCGTCCCATTTGGATGTCTCCATGTCCATTTCCTGTGTGGCTTTTTCTTGAAGAAGGAGTTCAAGATGAAAAACCCTTCTGCCTCTGCAAACTCAACGAGAGTATTTCCACGCTGGTTTCTGTTGCCGTGGCCGAATTTACCTACTGAAGTTTCATTCTGTTGCCGTTGCCCTATTTTTGCATTGAAATCTCCCATAATTATTTTCAAGTGCTGCTTACCTTTATTATTTAGATGACAAATTTCCTCATAAAATTCTTCAATTTCTTCTTCAGGATGACTTGTGGTGGGTGCATAAGTTTGAATAATCTGAGCCTGGTATCTTTTCGAGAGTTGGATAACAAGTCGTGCAGCTCTGTCAGAGGAACTTTCAACTTCTACAACTTTATCCTTCAGTTTCTTGTTTATTATAAATCCAACACCACTAGTTCTGCCAGTATCTGTCCCACGATAGTAGAAGAGATGTCCACTTTTCAGTTCAATGAGATCTTCTCCTTTTCTCCTTACCTCACTTAGCCCCACGATGTCCCACTTGATCCTTTGTAGTTCCTCTTCCAATTCAAGAAGCCTTGAATCAGAAGATAGGGAGCGTCCATTGTACGTAGCCAAGGTCAGCATCAGATGGCAGCCTAGTCCGGTCCTCCGGGGATTCTTAGCACCCTCTGCCTTCATGTCGCACTGGCCGCTGCCTTGGCCAGGTACATTCCAGCTGCCGGAGACTGAGGGCCAAGATTTAAGTTGTGGAATCATTTTGGAGGGGTTTGGCCATAACTCACCACGCTGGCCAAGCGGGTTGGTGAGTGGGGGATAGAATTTCCTCTAATCCCGATGGTATAGTTATACCGCTATGGGCGGTCGTCAGAGCCCCTTTAGTGGGAACAGGATGCACCACGAGAAGGCGGGGTTGACATTTGTCAAGGAGAGGCTGTGATGTTACGCATCACCTGACCTTACATCCCCGTATGTACTATATGTACTCGCACATAAGTCGAATGTACTATATGTCATCATCATCATCTTCATCATTGTCAACCATTATCAATCCACTGCTGGATGAAGGTCTCCCCAAGTTTCCTCCACAACGGTCTGTCTTGTGCCAGTCTCCTCCATGTCACTCCCGCATATTTACGAATTTCATCCACCCATCTCCCATGTGGTCTTTTTCTGGGTCTTTTCCTGTCCCTTGGAATCCAATCTAAAATTTCGGCTGTCCATCTATGGTCTGTCCTTCTGGCAGTATGTCCAGCCCATTGCCATTTCAGGGATTTAACTCTGATCATGATGTCTTCCACTCTTGTCATTTTTCGGATCCACGAGTTCCTCTTCTTATCTCTCTTGGTTATACCAAGCATGCACCTCTCCATGCTGCTTTGAGTTGTCTGCAGCCTTTGTATGTCTCTTTTAGTTAAGGTCCACGTCTCTGCACCATACGTAAGCACTGGAAGGATGCATTGATCAAACACTTTTCTTTTCATTGCTATTCATCATTTATTTGAAAAGGAAATGTTTCAGTTACACTTCGGAATTTAAACTTAAAAGTGGTGAAGAGAATTGAGGATATGATCGTGTCACTGCGCGATAGTTTTGAGGTCAGAACACAATCGTGCAGTAACATGCGGAAAGTGCCGCTGTCTAAAACATAAGCAAATCCGTCGGTAAATTCCACGGGAGAATACACGGAAGTTTTTTTTTTACTGGTACATGTATAAGCCAATCCTGCAACTCTGAAAGCAGTAATTCCTCCAAAAACTTTCGACTTATGTGCGAGTACATATAGTACAGATACGTACGTTTATCTTGGACAGCAGATATCAAGTGAGGGTCACATTGATGAAGAAATTAATCGGCGTACAAAACTTGCCTGGAGAGCTTTTGGAAGAAACAGCATAATTTTCAAGAGCAATATGCCATTATGTACTATATGTACTCGCACATAAGTCGAAAGTTTTTGGAGGAATTCCTGCCTTCAGAGTTGCGGGATTGGCTTATACATGTACCAATAAAAAACTTCCGTGTATTCTCCCGTGGAATTAACCGACGGATTTGCTTATGTTTTAGACAGCGGCACTTTCCGCATGTTACTGCACGATTGTGTTCTGACCTCAAAACTATCGCGCAGTGACACGATCATATCCTCAATTCTGTTCACCACTTTTAAGTTTAAATTCGGAAGTGTAACTGAAACATTTCCTTTTCAAATAAATGATGAATAGCAATGAAAGTAAATAGCAACAACGACGTTGGTCTAAACGGTGCAAGACGAACTAAAACACAAGGCAGCGCACACGAGATCCGAAAGAAGGAACGCATAGGTTCGTGCAGGAAGCGCTGTGCGTACTTTTTGGCTTTCTGCCAAAAACAGAGATAGCACGACAGTCGGAGCTGTCCTCAATGATAACAAAATGACCAGCCGTCCCTCACCACAGCTTTCCAGATCTTTCGTTACGACATTCCTCCCTCCCTCCTTCTCACTCCATACAAACTCCTGAACTGAGGAAAATTCTTCCGAGGGAGTTCCTTTTCAAATTATACCCCATCCCCTGCACAATTACGCTGCAGATTTTTTTTTAAAATCGGAGTGTTGTAATTTATTTTTTTTAAATCGGCGTATTATTTGCATCAGCGTATAATCCGCAGAACCTATATTTTAAACTTTTTTAGCAGTTAATCCGCAGATTATACTCCGAAAATTATGGTAATTACATCTCAAGCTCAGATGAGCTAAGAGTAGCGTATTAATTACATCCTGGGAGGGCTTCTTTCTTTACGTTAAAATGTTGTCTTATTTTTATTCTGAGTTTTAGAAAGAGGAATCAGTTTTTTTTTTTTCTTTTCTGCAGTGTATCCGTGAATCCTGATTGGCCGCCCTGGTGGCGCAGTGGCCTAAGCCAAAGGTTCCCAATCTGTGGGCCAGTGTGTCATGATTATAAGGAAAAACTAAACTCATAATTTATCGTGAAACACAACATGCAAATTTTCAAGATGTGTACATATTTTAAAGAATGACTTGTAAGATAGAATGTTAAAGAAGAAAGTCCGACAAGATTCTGGCAATGAAAGAAATACGGGATTACACCATATAATACAAATTTTGAAGACGACAATCCGATATTTGGCGTAAATGTGACAAGTATGGTAAGTCAGATAATATCCGAAAACTTGAAAATTTTCATCGTCCTGGAGCTGGGCTCGAACCCGCGTCTCCCAGAAAACGCCCGAGTATGCTAACCACTACACCACCCAGAACGACCAAGTTTCAAGTTTCCGATCAATTTGAATTTAACCATCCATGATGATGAAACTTGGTCGTTCTGGGTGGTGTAGTCGTTAGCATACCTAGGCGTTTTCTGGGAGACGCGGGTTCGAGTCCCACTCCAGGACGATGAAAATTTTCAAGTTTTCGGATATTATCTGACTTACCATACTTGTCACATTTACGCCAAATATCGGATTGTCGTCTTCAAAATTTGTATTATATGGTGTAATCCCGTATTTCTTTCATGATTTATCTGCTTCTACGGGCAAACACAGGATAAGATTCTTAACCTCCAGATTCGCTAAACGTGAATGCCGGTTGCTTCGACTAGCGAATCCTGTGATGGTTAAATTCAAATTGATCGGAAACTTGAAACTTGGTCGTTCTGGGTGGTGTAGTGGTTAGCATACCTAGGCGTTTTCTGGGAGACGCGGGTTCGAGTCCCGCTCCAGGACGATGAAAATTTTCAAGTTTTCGGATATTATCTGACTTACCATACTTGTCACATTTACGCCAAATATCGGATTGTCGTCTTCAAAATTTGTATTATATGGTGTAATCCCGTATTTCTTTCATGATTTATCTGCTTCTACGGGCAAACACAGGATAAGATTCTCAACCTCCAGATTCGCTAAACGTGAATGCCGGTTGCTTCGACTAGCGAATCCTGTGATGGTTAAATTCAAATTGATCGGAAACTTGAAACTTGGTCGTTCTGGGTGGTGTAGTGGTTAGCATACCTAGGCATTTTCTGGGAGACGCGGGTTCAAGTCCCGCTCCAGGACGATGAAAATTTTCAAGTTTTCGGATATTATCTGACTTACCATCCTTGTTACATTTACGCCAAAAATCGAATTGTCATCTTCAAAAAAAAAGATTCTGGCTTTCAAAAGAAAGCTAATTCTGTGGAGGAGCAATACGAAATCAGGTGATTTTGAATGATTTCCTACGTTACACAAGTGTATACAAGAAAACGATATGCTATTATAAGCGCAAAATCTGTGATTTGGGAGCACCTATCTCAACTCAACGTTCAGTTTGACAAATATTTTCCTCCACAAACAGATGAACACAAGTGAGTTACAGATCCGTTTACAGCAGATCCGCCATCAACCTTCACTACTGCTGAGCAGGAACAGTTAACAGACATTTCTTCAGATTCCACACTGAAAATAACATTCTCTTCCGGAACTCTGCCACAGTTTTGAAACGCTGTGGCAAAGGAGTACCCAGAATTGAGTAAGAAATCCTGCGAGAGTAATTCTCCCTTTTGCCACATCCTACCTTAACGAGGCAGGATTTTCAGAAGCGGCGGTAATAAAATCCAAATATAGAAGCAAAGTTAACGTTGAGAAGGAGATCCGCGTAGCTTTGTATCGAACATTGTTCCCAGATTCGATGTTTTGTGTGACGAGAAACAATCTCCATACCCCATTAAGACGCAAATACAAATACCTGTGTTAGTTAGTTTCTAAAATTACTGTAAAAATGTGAAAGCCAAATGAGGAGTGTCACCTTTGTGGAAATATGCCTACCTCATCAATTTCTTCTCATTCAGTTCTGTAATTTTATTCTACTTTTGTATTTTTACATTAAAAAAATACAAGCTAGTAATGTAAATGACTATTTTCTTTGAAAAAATAACACAAACTCGAACTTGGGCAATTTTTGTTTTTATTTGGGTACAAGGGTGTCGCATGGAAAATGCGACATGTCAAGGGCAGTATAGTCTCAAAAATTTTGGGAACCCCTGGTCTAAGCGATGGCCTCTGATCATTTGCCTGAAAGGGATTCACGTTCAAATCCCAATGAGGCATGGATGTTGTGTTTGTCTTAAGGCACTGGCTCTCTCCCTTCCCTGGAACCAGTGCCCCTAAATTAGGGAAGGGCGACTGCTTATAGCCCATTGAGTTGCTCACGGTGGTCGTTAAACCTCCAATGAAAACAAAAATCCTGATTGCATAGGAAGGGAAATGATGTGTCATTGTGCGATAGTTTAAGTGTTTTTTAAGAGAGTAATTAGCAGAGGAAAGCAGGGGGTTGAGGCAGGGGAAATAGAGATTAGGGAACTCCATCCTCGCACAGACGCAGTAGGACGGTTAGTTCAGTAGCCAAAAGTAGGACAGTTCAGTAGCCAAAAGTACGCAGTAGGACGGTCAGTTCAGTCAGTAGGATGGTCAGTTCAGTAGCCAGTCAGTAGGACGGTCAAGTTCAGTCAGTAGGATGGTCAGTTCAGTAGCCAAAAGTATGCAGTAGGACGGTCAGTTCAATAGCCAATCAGTAGGACAGTCAGTTCAGTCAGTAGGACAGTCAGTTCAGTAGCTAGTCAGTAGGATGGTCAGTTCAGTAGCCAGTCAGTAGGATGGTCAGTTCAGTAGCCAGTCAGTAGGATGGTCAGTTCAGTAGCCAGTCAGTAGGATGGTCAGTTCAGTAGCCAGTCAGTAGGATGGTCAGTTCAGTAGCCAGTCAGTAGGACGAGGTCAGTTCAGTAGCCAGTCAGTAGGATGGTCAATTCAGTACCCAGTCAGTAGGATGGTCAGTTCAGTAGCCAAAAGCACGCAGTAGGACGGTCAGTTCAGTCAGTAGGACGCAGTAGCCAGTCAGTAGGATGGTCAGTTCAGTAGCCAAAAGTACGCAGTAGGACGGTCAGTTCAATAGCCAGTCAGTAGGACAGTCAGTTCAGTAACCAAAAGTACGCAGTAGGACGGTCAGTTCAATAGCCAGTCAGTAGGACAGTCAGTTCAGTAGCCAAAAGTACGCAGTAGGACAGTCAGTTCAGTAGCCAAAATTGTCCTTGGACACATCAGAGACGATGACTTCAATTCTCAAAAGAATCATCCGCAATAAAACAGATGGGGAAGGAGGGAAAGGAAAATCTGCTAGTGTCATAAATTTGTCCTTTATATTTCAAAATGCAAATTCATTTTGAAATATAAAAGTTCTTCAGAATCTATTGGGTTGTCGGAAAAGTCATGACGTATTTTGGCACCCGATGGCGGTTGGGCGGTTTTGGAAGTACTAGAGGCATGTGCAGCTATGTTATCACTATGGCATTCGACAGGTGCCAGTTTTAGCTGCAGTCTAAAAGGAATAGTTAGTGATTTGGTTGATTTGCGGAGATTTTACATCAAGTTGAAGATGGAAGACCAAACTGTGCATTTTCGCCACATTTTACTGTTTTACTTCCGTAAAGGGAAGAACGCACGTCAAGCTTGTGACAAGTTGCGTAAAGTGTACGGGGATAATGCTCTACAAGAACGTCAGTGCCAGCGGTGGTTCGCAAAATTCCGTGCTGGGGATTTTGACCTCCATGATGCTCCTCCGTCCGGGAGGCCCACCGAGGTTGATGATGACCAAATCGAGGCATTGATCGAGTCAAACCCACGTTACACGACAAGAGAGATTGCAGACACATTGCACATCCATCATTCAAGCATTCACGACCACCTGAAGAAGCTGGGATACAGCAAGCTCAATGTGTGGGTTCCTCATGAACTCAAAGAAACTCAATTGACGGCGCGTATAAAACATCTGCGATATGCTCATTAACTGTGAGAAAAACGATCCTTTTTTGAAGCGACTGATAACTGGTGACGAAAAGTGGATTGTGTACAGCAATGTGCTGTGCAAACGGTCTTGGTCCCGGTGTGCTGCTTCACCTCAAACAACATCCAAAGCAGACATTTGTCAGCGGAAGGTTCTGGTCTCAGTGTGGTGGGGTTTTAAAGGTGTCGTGTTTTTCGAGCTCCTACCACGGAACCAAACAATCAATTCGAATGTGCACTGTCAACAATTGGACAGTTTGAACGAATCCATCTTCCAGAAACGTCCAGAGCTCGTTCGTCTTAAAGGTTTTGTGTTCCATCATGACAAAGTGAGACCACACACAAGTTTGATCACCCGCCAAAAATTATTGGAGCTTGGGTGGGATGTGTTGCCACACCCAGCATACTCGCCTGACCTTGCGCCGTGAGACTTCCACTTCTTTCGCTCTCTTTAACAGTCCTTGCGTGGTATAACGTTCAATTCAGATGTGGCTGTAAATCAGCACCTTGTACAGTTTTTCGCCACGAAAGACAGGTCCTTCTATGAACGAGGCATTCTGCAGCTCACTGAAAGATGGCAAAAGGTCATCGAACATAATGGGCATTATATCATTGATTGATCTTTGTTCTTTCTATCAATAAATGACCTTTGCAAAACATGGCTAAAAAACGTCATGACTTTTCCGACAACCCAATACTAGACTTCTGCGCCATGCCAAAATATACAGGAGAGAAAAAAATCTGCTATTAATTAGGATGTAGAAGGTAGATAAAGATATGCAGTTTCTTTTTCTTTTTTTTTTTATTGGAGATTTAACTACCACCGTGAGCAACTCAATGGGCTATAAGCAGTCACCCATCCCTAATTTAGGGCCACTGGTTCCACACAGAGAGAGAGAGAGAGAGAGAGAGAGAGAGAGAGCCAGCACTATTAGACAAACACAACATCCATGCCTCAATGGGATTGGAACCCGGACCCATCTCAGACGAATAATCAGAAGCCATCGTTTAGACCACTGCACCACCGGGGTGGCAAATAGGATCTCAGCTCTGAGGACGGAAGTTCGCCTCCGGTACTTTAGAATGCCTCTTTAAACCAAACATCGTGTAGAAAGCGGCAAGGAAACAACACAAATTAAACAAAGCTTTTCTAATAGCTGTTACTGTCACCTCCACTCAACATTCATCACTAAGTTGAGTTACTCTGTGTATCCATTTGCGCATTACAATATGAATGATCCATATCCTGAAGTTATACGAAAAAAGTTAAATACTGGTGATTGTAAAACATTTAAAAATGAAGTGGGAAAATCTATCGTGTGGAAACATTTTTTCTAAAATACTGATGTACGACACACGCAAAATTGGATTATGTACAGTGTGAGAAATGCGAATGCATTTTGAAATATGAAAGTTCTTTGGGATCTAGCAGACTTCTGCGTCATGCCTAAATATCAATATGTGTGAAGACCATCTCCTCTCCACGCACAAAAAAGGTAGACAGTTTCTTTTTCTTAAATAAGAACAAAGTATCAGCTACTGCAAAATTTTCTGTGAAACTGTAAATTTTATTTCAAGGTTGTATCCTTCCTAATGAGACGCATAAATGCTGAGCATCATATTTCACGCTCCTTCCTATTTCATGTAAAAATCGGAGAAACAGCCTCCTGGATTCCCTCAAAGTCCGTATCGTAATTAAAAGTATCTTCTTTTCATGGAGTCTCTTCTTTTTCATGACTTTTAAAGTCCAAGTTCGATTATAAATACTGACCATCATATTCCATGCTCCTTCCTATTTCATGTAAAAATCGGAGAAACAGCCTCCTGGATTCCCTCAAAGTCCGTATCGTAATTAAAAGTATCTTCTTTTTCATGACTTTTGAAGTCCAAGTTCGATTATAAATGCTGAGCATCATATTCCATGCTCCTTCCTATTTCGTGTAAAAATCGGAGAAAGAGCCTCCTGGATTCCCTCAAAGTCCGTATCGTAATTAAAAGTATCTTCTTTTCATGGAGTCTCTTCTTTTTCATGACTTTTAAAGTCCAAGTTCGATTATAAATACTGAGCATCATATTCCATGCTCCTTCCTATTTCATGTAAAAATCGGAGAAACAGCCTCCTGGATTCCTCCAAGTTCGTATCGTAATTAAAAGTATCTCCTTTTCATGGAGTATCTTCTTTTTCATGACTTTTAAAGTCCAAGTTCGATTATAAATGCTGAGCATCATATTCCATGCTCCTTCCTATTTCATGTAAAAATCGGAGAAACAGCCTCCTGGATTCCCTCAAAGTCCGTATCGTAATTAAAAGTATCTTCTTTTCATGGAGTCTCTTCTTTTTCATGACTTTTAAAGTCCAAGTTCGATTATAAATACTGAGCATCATATTCCATGCTCCTTCCTATTTCATGTAAAAATCGGAGAAACAGCCTCCTGGATTCCCTCAAAGTCCGTATCGTAATTAAAAGTATCTTCTTTTTCATGACTTTTAAAGTCCAAGTTCGATTATAAATGCTGAGCATAATATTCCATGCTCCTTCCTATTTCATGTAAAAATCGGAGAAACAGCCTCCTGGATGCCCTCAAAGTCCGTATCGTAATTAAAAGTATCTTCTTTTCATGGAGTCTCTTCTTTTTCATGACTTTTAAAGTCCAAGTTCGATTATAAATACTGAGCATCATATTCCATGTTCCTTCCTATTTCATGTAAAAATCGGAGAAACAGCCTCCTGGATTCCCTCAAAGTCCGTATCGTAATTAAAAGTATCTTTTTTTCATGGAGTCTCTTCTTTTTCATCATGACTTTTAAAGTCCAAGTTCGATTATAAATGCTGAGCATCATATTCCATGCTCCTTCCTATTTCATGTAAAAATCGGAGAAACAGCCTCCTGGATTCACTCAAAGTCCGTATCGTAATTAAAGTATCTTCTTTTCATGGAGTCTCTTCTTTTTTATGACTTTTAAAGTCCAAGTTCGATTATAAATGCTGAGCATCATATTCCATGCTCCTTCCTATTTTATGTAAAAATTGGAGAAACAGCCTCCTGGATTCACTCAAAGTCCGTATCGTAATTAAAAGTATCTTCTTTTCATGGAGTCTCTTCTTTTTCATGACTTTTAAAGTCCAAGTTCGATTATAAATGCTGAGCATCATATTCCATGCTCCTTCCTATTTTATGTAAAAATTGGAGAAACAGCCTCCTGGATTCACTCAAAGTCCGTATCGTAATTAAAAGTATCTTCTTTTCATGGAGTCTCTTCTTTTTCATGACTTTTAAAGACCACGTTCATTCATAAATGCTGAGCATCATATTCCATGCTCCTTCCCATTTCATGTAAAAATCGGAGAAACAGCCTCCTGGATTCCCTCAAAATCCGTATCGTAATTAAAAGTATCTTCTTTTCATGGAGTCTCTTCTTTTTCATGACTTTTAAAGTCCAAGTTCGATTATAAATGCTGAGCATCATATTCCATGCTCCTTCCTATTTCATGTAAAAATCGGAGAAAAGGGAGAAAAGTATCAGCACTTGGACAAGTCAGACTCGGCCAGGCTTGGGCCCCCACGGTACACAAACCTCATGGGGCTGAGTCGGGCTCGGACCGAAATATTTCAGGCTCGGATGGATTCAGGCTTCGAAAACCGAGCCTGAACTCATCTCTATTAGGAAGCCCTGTTATCCACCTATTTATTGCCAGCATTCAGTTTGAGTGTGTTCCACACTGTGTGGGGGATGTCAACTGCCAATCACCCCTATCTCTAATGTTTTGTCTGCTGAGTGTATATTCAACAGCACAAACATGTAAGTGATGTAGCACAGTTTATGAAAAAGGGGAATAAGAAAAATATCTTCACACACCTTTTTAGGACTAGGTTCTGACTCGGAGCTTTTCTGAAAATTTTATCAGTATATCAGTAGATACATCTGAAAACCAGTAGATCTACTGGTTTAACAGTAGATTTGGCAACACTGCATGTAGCACAGTTTATGAAAAAGGGGAATAAGAAAAATATCTTCACACACCTTTTTAGGACTAGGTTCTGACTCGGAGCTTTTCTGAAAATTTTATCAGTATATCAGTAGATACATCTGAAAACCAGTAGATCTACTGGTTTAACAGTAGACTTGGCAACACTGCATGTAGCACAGTTTATGAAAAAGGGGAATAAGAAAAATATCTTCACACACCTTTTTAGGACTAGGTTCTGACTTGGAGCTTTTCTGAAAGGGTATCCTACAGTCACCCTCATTTTTATTGGGAGCAAACTTGCTGATGCTGTCCCGTATGCCTAACTTCTTCCTAGGAGTAGTGACTTCGTTTTCAAATGCAACAGTGAAAGCCATGGCAGCGGGAGAGGAGTTAGCGGAGCTGGAGTCTTGATCAGCAGCAGGCAAGGTATTTGTATAAGGTACTGGAGCTGAGCTGGAAGAGCCCTCGCTCTGCTGACTGTAATCTGAAACAAGGAACACAACTCAGCAAAAATGAATTTAACTTGTTTTGGCAACTTCAAAAAGAGATATCTAAGTACACAAAATAAGAAAACTATTAAATTGAAAACAAATGCAGTCTCCTGCAAGATACACTTTAATGATAAAAAAACTATGTAAAATTAAAATAAATATGTTTAAGAACTTTCAACGCCACAACAGCGTCATCCTCAGAAACAGTGCAGCAGTGAGCACAGAAGTGAGTAGCCTATACACACTGGCGTGCAAAAATTAAGGATGAGACGGTTTTTCGAATGTAACGTCGTGCAGAAGTGCTCCACATTGACTCAAATCATACCATAATATTCCCAAGATGTAAGAATATGGGACAAGTGAGCAAAACCATCCAAACAAAGAATCCAAAGGATACAAAGGCACTTTATTGAAAAGGTAGCTTCGAGCACAGCTGGACAGAAGACAGAAACGTCCATGTGACAGGCGGCTGCCAAGAAAAATCCAGTCTATAGTAGGGGATATGATCACCCCTGACTGCGTTGTAGGATTTACAACGCTGTCCATGCTGAGGATGAGGTTGTCAAGGACCTATTGAGGCATCGCAGCCCATTCCTCTTGTAGCGCCAATCGCAGCTGCGGAATCTTTGCTAGCGGCTAGTGACGTGCTGCCAAGCGTCTCCTGAGAAAGTCCCACACGTGTTCGATTGAATTTAGGTCCAGGGACCTTGCGAGCCAATCCATGCATTGAATATCTTCACTCTCCAACAGCTCTGAGACAGCCACTGTACGATGAGGTGTAGCGTTGTTGTCCATGAATTGGAACTCGGGACCCACAGCACCTCCTAAACAGACGCACGTCAAGCAGGAGAACCTCGGTACAATAGCGGACACCAGTGACTGAACCTCCTTGGAAGATGTGGAGGTCAGTACGGCTACCAAGCATGATACCGCCCCAAACGAGAACTCCGCCACCTCCAAACCAGTCCCTTTCGATGATGTTGGGGTGTGATTGCGTGTTCCCTGCTCTCTCCAGATGTGTATACGTCCAGAATCGCTTTTCAGACTAAATCGGCTCTCATCCATAAAGAGAACTCGACCCCATTGCTGATGTGTCCAGTTCTTGTGTTCCTGGCACCACAGAAACCGCCGTCTCCAATGAGCAGGCGTTAATGGCACACACTGTACTGGTCGTCGTGCAAATAGACCACCTTTGTGCAGCATCCTGGCCACGGTAAAAAGCGATAACGGACGTCCAGTTGTCTGTTGCATGTGCCTTGCGATTTCTCCCGCTGTCTGCCGTCTGTCTCTTCTCGCCTGTAGGACAATATACCGGTCGTCCGCCGCCGTGGTTGCTCGTGGACGACCACTGCTAAACTCTCAGACAGCTGTTCCTGTCGTTTGAAATGCTCTCCAAGCTCGTGAAACGATGCTGTGAGCCATCCCGAACTCCTCGGCCACTCTAGTCACACTTCAACCTTCTTCCAACTTCCCAATGATGCGACCTCGGGTAAAGTCATCCAGATGTCGTCTACTGGATTGCCTGTTGGCCATATCACACGGTGGCAGCAACTCGACGTCGTTCAAACCGTTGTACACTGTGCAATAGCTTTCACCGAATTGCTGAGCGTACACCGCCCGTGTGCTTTATACCCTTCTGGACCCCCCTCTCCCCACGTCATGCTGCATATATGCGCATGCCCTACCGTACTGGACCCTAGTCTATCTCTTGAGTGGTTTTTCGGCCCATTCTGACTGCTTGTTCCGCTGTTATGCTAATTTCTCCTCTTCGTCTTTAATTTTTGCACACCAGTGTACTTTACAAGACACATAGCAGTTGATGCGCATGTGCAGTAACAGTAATCAGCAAAGTCCAAATCAAATTCAGTGGGTACAAGCATAGTTGGTGGGCGTGACCTGGCCCAAAAGTGTTCTCCAAGAAAGGGGGATAAACACGGGGGTTCATCGTTACAGCATCTTTCACCATTGACGAATATGTGAATACTTTCACAGAAAAGTGTTGATCGACGGTTCCTGGGAGAATCCAGAATAATGGTGTCATTCCAACATGGTAGGTAAGAACCGTTTAAACAGAGTCTCGACAAAGATGTAGCACCAGATGCGTCCTGAGATTAAATACTGATGTTCGTAAATGTGGCGCCCCAAATTACGAGTGGTAGAGCCAACATAACATAAATCGAGCTCTGCAGGGTTAGATTTAAGTAGAACCAAATATACACCGTGACGGTTCACACATTCAACACAGTCTCTGTCCTTTTTAACAGTGTTAAAATAAAGTATGAGACCTTACACCAAAATTGAGTTTGTACTTATGACATATGTTCTTTTAGATGCTACATACAGGTGGTACTTAAGGAATGGATCCCACAAATTGGTAATCAAATTTATCTGCAAGCAAAGTTGCCTGCGGCCGACCAATTGATTTCTTAACAATGAAGCGATCAATCATGTGACGAGGGTAACTGAAAGTCAAGGCAACTGTTTAATCCTGGCTAACTCTTGGTCCCGGAGATGAAAGTCAAGGCAAACTGTTTAATCCTGGCTAACTCTTGGTCCCGGAGATGAAAGTCAAGGCAAACTGTTTAATCCTGGCTAACTCTTGGTCCCGGAGATGAAAGTCAAGGCAAACTGTTTAATCCTGGCTAACTATTGGTACCGGAGATGAAAGTGAAGGCAAACTGTTTAATCCTGGCTAACTCTTGGTCCCGGAGATGAAAGTCAAGGCAAACTGTTTAATCCTGGCTAACTCTTGGTCCCGGAGATGAAAGTCAAGGCAAACTGTTTAATCCTGGCTAACTCTTGGTCCCCGAGATGAAAGTCAAGGCAAACTGTTTAATCCAGGCCAACTCTTGGTCCCGGAGATGAAAGTCAAGGCAAACTGTTTAATCCTGGCTAACTCTTGGTCCCGGAGATGCTGTGTGGAAGAGTGTGTGAATGCACGTTTAATAAGATTTAATAGCTTTTGGTGCACGAGTTAATTTCTTCATAGTAAAACTATACTAGAAATATGGGGTGTTCATAAAGTCTTTCCCACATTACAAAAATTAATATAAAAATGTACACCATCTACCAACAAGTAATTGGACACCCCTGCAATCGATGATATCTGCGGTCCTGATACATGTCACGGCCACCGCTGTTAAATATCGTGTGGGAAACAAAAACACAACCAGTCGCATGCAAG
The DNA here is from genome assembly GCA_039090855.1 of Macrothele yani. Lineage (NCBI taxonomy): Eukaryota > Metazoa > Arthropoda > Arachnida > Araneae > Macrothelidae > Macrothele > Macrothele yani. The sequence continues at coordinate 222,850,773 of CM077034.1, read as the reverse complement.
ATGCCACGCAGTTCAGAGCTCTCGGATTTCGAGAAAGGAGTAATCGTCGGGTATCACAGAAATGGCCGATCCATACGTGACATATCCAGCTAGTTAAAGTACCCAAAATCGACAGTGGCCTACGTGATTGGCAAGTGGAAGACGAAAGGTGACTGTCGGAATGTGCCCCGACCCGGCAGACCCACAAAACTGGGAGTTAGAGACCGACGGGTGCTGGGCAGAGAAATTCGGAAGAACCGCACCAAATCTATGGGCCACATCCGCGAGGAGTTTCAACAGGCATCCGGGAGTGTTCTTTCGAAGAATACCATTCGTAAGGAAGCCCATCTGCTTGGTTATCATGGACGTGCTGCCGCCCACAAGCCTTTGATCACCAAGTCCAATAGCGCTGCTCGGCTAATGTGGTGCAAAGAACATCGACAGTGGACCGTTGAACAGTGGAAACAGGTTCTCTGGAGCGAAGAATCAAGGTTCACCATCTACCGTTCGGATGGTAGGGTCTGGGTTTGGCGTCTGCCTGGAGAACTCCTCCTGCCAGAATGTATTGTGCCAACTGTGAATTTCGGCGGCGGTGGAATTATGCTATGGGGGTGCTTCTCCTGGTATGGCACGGGACCCATGGTCGCAATTCCTGGTAGACTCAACGCCGACGCCTGCTGCACCATTTTGGATGACCATGCGCTTCCTACGTTGTGGCAGTTTTACGGGCGAACCCATGTTACTTTCAGGATGACAATGCCACCTGTCATGTTGCGAGGCCCACCATGGCTAGGTATGGTGACAATGGGGTTAATCGAATGGACTGGCCCCGGACCTTAACCGTATCGAGCACCTCTGGGACGAGTTGGAGCGTCGACTCAAGGGGTGCCCCCACCGTCCGAAATCGGTGAAGGAACTGACCTGTCTTCTCCAAGCCGAGTGGAAGTAAATACCGCTAGCCGTCGTGCAACGCCTGGTTGAGAGTATGCCCCGGAGGGTCGCAGCTGTAATCGCCGCTCGTGGAGGCTCCACCAACTATTGAAGGTGAATAAACTTCGTTTTCCTTTGCTATCACAGGTGCCCAATTACCTTTTGATAGATAGTGTATTACAGGTACAAGAAAGGGATTGCACGAAAATGATGGTGCAAACGTAAAGTTCCCCCCCAGGTGTCAGTACACCTCCACATGGGTGCTACTTGTGTCCCGGAGGATATCTAAATGATATTCGATTTGGTTTTAAAAAAATCATGATTTTTTTTAAAACCAAAAAAATCATGATTTTTTTAAACACTGCTGTTTATTTGCTATTTTGCTATTTATTTTCATATTTTGCCTGCTCACTTTGTATTATTTGTAGTGACATATATTCTTCTCTTGTAGAATTTGAAGAGGTTTAGTCGAGTTAAACAGATGGTACATTGTTATTAGTCTAGAACCTCTAATAAAAAATGCAAAGAACAGCATCCTGATGGTTAAAGATTTTGATAATATACATTCTGTTTCATTGTTTCACATACACTGGCGGAAAGTGAAAAAAGAACACCAAGAAGGAGACGTCTGATGCCAACGAAATTTATACATAACGGAATACAGAGGATAACGTGATCAAAACATTATGGCAAAATACAGCTGTATTTGCTGGTAAACTGAAAAATAACATTTCCATGTAACATGGTTAGTACGAGGTTGAACCGCCATGAACTGCGTCACACTGTGCAATTCTGGCATGGAGTCTGTCGTACAGATGTTGGATGTAAGTTTGGGGTATTGAGCTCCAAGCATCCTCAACCTGGACGCCTCAATCGGGGATGGTCGTGGCTAGAAAGTGAAGAAAGAACACCAAGAAGGAGACGTCTGATACCAACGAAATTTATACATAACGGAATACAGAGGATAACGTGATCAAAACATTATGGCAAAATACAGCTGTATTTGCTGGTAAACTGAAAAATAACATTTCCATGTAACATGGTTAGTACGAGGTTGAACGGCCATGAACTGCGTCACACTGTGCAATTCTGGCATGGAGTCTGTCGTACAGATGTTGGATGTAAGTTTGGGGTATTGAGTTCCAAGCATCCTCAACCTGGACGCCTCAATCGGGGATGGTCGTGGCTAGAAAGTGAAGAAAGAACACCAAGAAGGAGACGTCTGATACCAACGAAATTTATACATAACGGAATACAGAGGATAACGTGATCAAAACATTATGGCAAAATACAGCTGTATTTGCTGGTAAACTGAAAAATAACATTTCTATGTAACATGGTTAGTACGAGGTTGAACCGCCATGAACTGCGTCACACTGTGCAATTCTGGCATGGAGTCTGTCGTACAGATGTTGGATGTAAGTTTGGGGTATTGAGTTCCAAGCATCCTCAACCTGGACGCCTCAATCGGGGATGGTCGTGGCTAGAAAGTGAAAAAGAACACCAAGAAGGAGACGTCTGATACCAACGAAATTTATACATAACGGAATACAGAGGATAACGTGATCAAAACATTATGGCAAAATACAGCTGTATTTGCTGGTAAACTGAAAAATAACATTTCTATGTAACATGGTTAGTACGAGGTTGAACCGCCATGAACTGCGTCACACTGTGCAATTCTGGCATGGAGTCTGTCGTACAGATGTTGGATGTAAGTTTGGGGTATTGAGTTCCAAGCATCCTCAACCTGGACGCCTCAATCGGGGATGGTCGTGGCTAGAAAGTGAAGAAAGAACACCAAGAAGGAGACGTCTGATACCAACGAAATTTATACATAACGGAATACAGAGGATAACGTGATCAAAACATTATGGCAAAATACAGCTGTATTTGCTGGTAAACTGAAAAATAACATTTCCATGTAACATGGTTAGTACGAGGTTGAACCGCCATGAACTGCGTCACACTGTGCAATTCTGGCATGGAGTCTGTCGTACAGATGTTGGATGTAAGTTTGGGGTATTGAGTTCCAAGCATCCTCAACCTGGACGCCTCAATCGGGGATGGTCGTGGCTAGAAAGTGAAGAAAGAACACCAAGAAGGAGACGTCTGATACCAACGAAATTTATACATAACGGAATACAGAGGATAACGTGATCAAAACATTATGGCAAAATACAGCTGTATTTGCTGGTAAACTGAAAAATAACATTTCTATGTAACATGGTTAGTACGAGGTTGAACCGCCATGAACTGCGTCACACTGTGCAATTCTGGCATGGAGTCTGTCGTACAGATGTTGGATGTAAGTTTGGGGTATTGAGTTCCAAGCATCCTCAACCTGGACGCCTCAATCGGGGATGGTCGTGGCTAGAAAGTGAAAAAAGAACACCAAGAAGGAGACGTCTGATACCAACGAAATTTATACATAACGGAATACAGAGGATAACGTGATCAAAACATTATGGCAAAATACAGCTGTATTTGCTGGTAAACTGAAAAATAACATTTCTATGTAACATGGTTAGTACGAGGTTGAACCGCCATGAACTGCGTCACACTGTGCAATTCTGGCATGGAGTCTGTCGTACAGATGTTGGATGTAAGTTTGGGGTATTGAGTTCCAAGCATCCTCAACCTGGACGCGTAAATCGGGGATGGTCGTGGCTAGAAAGTGAAAAAAGAACACCAAGAAGGAGACGTCTGATACCAACGAAATTTATACATAACGGAATACAGAGGATAACGTGATCAAAACATTATGGCAAAATACAGCTGTATTTGCTGGTAAACTGAAAAATAACATTTCCATGTAACATGGTTAGTACGAGGTTGAACCGCCATGAACTGCGTCACACTGTGCAATTCTGGCATGGAGTCTGTCGTACAGATGTTGGATGTAAGTTTGGGGTATTGAGCTCCAAGCATCCTCAACCTGGACGCGTAAATCGGGGATGGTCGTGGCTGGCCGTGGAGACCGGATAAGTCCTTGTCCCATAAAATCCCACACGTGCTCAATCCGGTGAACGTGCAGGCCATGGAAGTTGTCTCACACCCTGAAGTGCATGTTGCGTTGCACGTGCCGTGTGTGGGCGTGCGTTATCTTGCTGGAAAACACCACGATGGATCAACCTTACAAATGGCACAACAACGGGCTGAATGATGTTGTTGATGTAGGAGGTGCTGTTTAACGTACCCGGTACAAACACTAGTTGTGTACGGGAGTGATAGCTGATCGCCCCCCACACCAGGAGACCAGGTGTAGGCCCTGTGTGTCGCTGGCGGATGCAAGAAGGGTAGAGACACTTCCCTGTGCGTCTGCGAACACGCATACGGTCATCGGAGGCTCCCAAGCAGAATCTGCTTTCATCGCTGAAGACGACAGATCGCCATTGCGTTCTCCAGTGCAGACGTTGGCGACACCACTGCAGCCGTTCCTGACGGTGGGCTGGAGTCAGAGGTACACATGCCAGAGGCACACGTGCACGTAGTCCCGCATCCAGTAGACGGTTGCGGATTGTTCGCACAGTCACCTCAGGTGCAACGGCAGCACGGATTTGCGTCGCGGTGGATGTTCTGCTCGACAACGCCGCTCTTCTTATGCGTCGATCGGTTCGCTCATCAGTCCGTCTGTGACTCCCGGTTCCACGTCTTCTCGTGTGGGAATGTTCCTCGGACCATCTACGCCACCATCGTACCACCACCGATACTTCCCGTCCCATTCGCTCCGCAATACGACGATACGACCACTCGGCCTCACGAAGTCCGACTAGACGACCTTGCTCAAAGTCCGATGACTGCTGAAATCGTACACGTCTTGCATGTCCAGGCACTGGAGCCTCTTCAGGGTCTTCACACGTGTCCGTACGCCGACAACTGATTACATTCACTTCGCCGTACTCCTTAAATACCACCGAGGATAATTTGCATATTATGCCGTGCTGTGGCGTAAGCCCTCACCGGTTGGTCAAAAAATTAACATCACACCTACGTAAACTCGACCCCATTAAGATATGTAAATTTCATGATCGTCCGCCAATTCCTTCTTGGTGTTCTTTTTTCACTTTCTGCCAGTGTATTTTGCTTTAGCATTTAGTATTGATTAAGTTGTTAGTTGTGGCCAAAAGTATATGTCATTCACACACATAAGCATTTTGCTTTCCTGTATCAGGCGAATGAAGATTTCAATACACAGTTGAACTTGCTTATGATAAGCAGCTTGGGACTAACTCCTCGCTTAAATCCATTTTGTGGTGAAAATATCTCATTATATAAGCAAAAATGTATTTATCTTTTCATAACAATTACAGGGTATCTACTGATTTCCAATGAACCAAATTCATGACTTTTTCATGACCTCTTCAGTTAAATTCATGACCTTGACAATGCGGCACAACGACAACCATTTTCTTTGCACTTTGCTTATCTAGGGGAGTTTTTAACTATTATTTTGCACATTACTGTTTTCTGATTGTAGTTGTTTTAGCAGCAGATTTAGGAGAAATAAAGAAAAACACTATCATCATTGCATCGACATTACCAAACCAAAAGAAATTTCTGAGAATGGCTTTTACAAGTCCTTCAAGTAAGCAAGTGAAAAGGAATGTTTCGCACTTTTACACACTTCTAAGTCAATGACTTTATTGAAACAATCAGTCTAAAGTAAAACCATCTTTGGAATTATTGTTTTTGTGGGCAGAATATATGAAGAAGAGAGACAAGAAGATACAGCATTAAAAATATGCACCCAATGAAACTCAATATAAAGAATAGCTGTGTGCCAAAACAAAATACAGAATTCTATTTTATTAAAATAAAGAAATAAAATTTCAGTTAATCATGTAAATGATATCAACCTGAAACCGTTTTGTTAATGCAATGATTTACAGAAATACTAAATAAGTTATGGTGTTAAGTTACATTACATTACATATCACTAAGCTGTTCTCTGAGATTCAGAAGTTAGCTCCAAAAAGAAATACAAACTTCCAGATATTTTTACTTATTGTTGTCATATCAAACTTCTCAATTTACAGTAATCTTGACATACAACTCGTGCTTCACTGATATCCATTACACGCCGTACACAAGATCTTTTATACTTCATACTCCTAATCTTTTTCTCATGCAGACACTCCTGAATCTGATCCACACGTCTTCCTCTGCCTTTCCTTCCTGCCACTTGAGCTAAAAGATTTCCTTAGTAAGCATTTCATCACTCATTCTTTCAACATGGCCAAACCACCGAAGCATATTGGTCTCCACCTTGCTAACAACATTTTGCTTCACATCACACAACTGCAATACAGCTTCATTCCTCACACAATCGGATCGTGTCTTGCCACAAACCCCACGTAAGTAACGCATTTCTCCAGCACACAAACGACTCCTATGCTTCTTCTGCAGTACCCAGGTTTCACTGCCATACATCAGAGTAGGAACAATTACTGTTTCATACACAGCCATGCGGGACTCTCTAGAGAACCCATCATTCCTGTGAAAACCTCCCAGAGCAGCTATGACTTTCAAAGAAGAATTCACTCGCCTACTGATTTCACCATCCAACTTGTTCTCTCTGTCAAACATGCTTCCTAAATACACAAACTCACTCACCTAGTCAATCACAGTGCCATTTATACTTACATTACATTCGGTGCTACCCATTCCTCTCTCAAACACCATAACTTTAGTTTTTCCCTTATTTATACTCAGTTTGAATTTCATGCAAACTTCGTGCATCCGAGTCAACATACTCTACAACTCACTTTTGCTCTCTGCCAACAGTACAGTGTCATCAGCATACAGCAATCTGCACACACGGACATCACCAAGACATAAGCAGCTATTATCTATTTTGGCCTCAGGCATGCATGCGTCCATAAATATATTAAACAGCCATGGTGACATTACACAACCTTGTCTAACTTCTGCACCAATGGAAAACCATTTTGATAAAACACCATTCACTCGTACACAAGCTCTACTACCAGCATACATGGCTTTTACACTATTAAGTAGATTCCCAGTAACACCATATTCATTCAATACCTTCCACAAAAGTGTCCTATTCACTCGGTCGTAAGCTTTCTCTAAATCTATGAAGGCAGTAAAAACTTTCTTCCCAACAGCCAGATACTTTTGAATCATGTTAAGTGCATCTTAATATTTCAGATCAGACAAGATAGTACTTATGAAAATACTATTTTATGACAGCTTAATATCTTTTAATCCAAATGTAAAATTTTTTTCTTTTTGTGAATAATCGTGATGCTATGAATATGGATAGCTAGTCATAAGTTTTATATAACGAGATCATATACAAATTTATCATACTTGGAAAGACAATTATGACAACTATACACATTCACAGTGATAAGGAGAATCCCTAAAAAATCAAGAAAAAAAACAAACAGGAAAAACAAAATAAAATGTACAACTTTCGTGAAATAAGACTTATTTTGATTGTTTTTTTAAATATTGGGCAATTATACTTCAAATGTGTTTAGCACAAGGGCTTAAGAAAATGTTTCATCGCCAAAAGAGAAATTCAGATAGCTTTCGTTATATCGAACGGTAACCAAACTAAGTGAAACAAAGATAACGTTCAAAAGTGAAATGACATGATATATTTAAATTCAGCAAAATTCACTACCCACTCAATTTCATTACTTTTTTTATGACTTTCAGGACCATTTGCTCAATTTCATTACTTTTTTATGACTTTCATGACCACCTGCTCAATTTCATTACTTTTTTATGACTTTCATAACCACCTGCTCAATTTCATTACTTTTTTTATGACTTTCATAACCACCTGCTCAATTTCATTACTTTTTTATGACTTTCATAACCACCTGCTCAATTTCATTACTTTTTTTATGACTTTCATAACCACCTGCTCAATTTCATTACTTTTTTTATGACTTTCATAACCACCTGCTCAATTTCATTACTTTTTTATGACTTTCATAACCACCTGCTCAATTTCATTACTTTTTTTATGACTTCCATGACCACCTGCTCAATTTCATTACTTTTTTTATGACTTTCATAACCACCTGCTCAATTTCGTTACTTTTTTTTATGACTTTCATAACCACCTGCTCAATTTCATTACTTTTTTTATGACTTTCATAACCACCTGCTCAATTTCATTACTTTTTTTATGACTTTCATAACCACCTGCTCAATTTCATTACTTTTTTTATGACTTTCATAACCACCTGCTCAATTTCATTACTTTTTTTATGACTTCCATGACCACCTGCTCAATTTCATTACTTTTTTTATGACTTTCATAACCACCTGCTCAATTTCATTACTTTTTTTATGACTTTCATAACCACCTGCTCAATTTCATTACTTTTTTTTATGACTTTCATAACCACCTGCTCAATTTCATTACTTTTTTTATGACTTCCATGACCACCTGCTCAATTTCATTACTTTTTTTATGACTTTCATAACCACCTGCTCAATTTCATTACTTTTTTTATGACTTTCATAACCACCTGCTCAATTTCATTACTTTTTTTTATGACTTTCATAACCACCTGCTCAATTTCATTACTTTTTTTATGACTTTCATAACCACCTGCTCAATTTCATTACTTTTTTTATGACTTTCATAACCACCTGCTCAATTTCATTACTTTTTTTATGACTTCCATGACCACCTGCTCAATTTCATTACTTTTTTTATGACTTTCATAACCACCTGCTCAATTTCATTACTTTTTTTATGACTTTCATAACCACCTGCTCAATTTCATTACTTTTTTTATGACTTTCATAACCACCTGCTCAATTTCATTACTTTTTTTATGACTTCCATGACCACCTGCTCAATTTCATTACTTTTTTTATGACTTTCATAACCACCTGCTCAATTTCATTACTTTTTTTATGACTTTCATAACCACCTGCTCAATTTCATTACTTTTTTTATGACTTCCACGACCACCTGCTCAATTTCATTACTTTTTTTATGACTTCCATGACCACCTGCTCAATTTCATTACTTTTTTATGACTTCCATGACCACCTGCTCAATTTCATTACTTTTTTTATGACTTTCATAACCACCTGCTCAATTTCATTACTTTTTTTATGACTTTCATAACCACCTGCTCAATTTCATTACTTTTTTTATGACTTCCATGACCACCTGCTCAATTTCATTACTTTTTTTATGACTTCCATGACCACCTGCTCAATTTCATTACTTTTTTTATGACTTCCATGACCACCTGCTCAATTTCATTACTTTTTTATGACTTTCATAACCACCTGCTCAATTTCATTACTTTTTTTATGACTTTCATAACCACCTGCTCAATTTCATTACTTTTTTTATGACTTCCATGACCACCTGCTCAATTTCATTACTTTTTTTATGACTTTCATAACCACCTGCTCAATTTCATTCCTTTTTTTATGACTTTCATAACCACCTGCTCAATTTCATTACTTTTTTTATGACTTTCATAACCACCTGCTCAATTTCATTACTTTTTTTATGACTTTCATAACCACCTGCTCAATTTCATTACTTTTTTATGACTTCCATGACCACCTGCTCAATTTCATTACTTTTTTATGACTTCCATGACCACCTGCTCAATTTCATTACTTTTTTTTATGACTTTCATAACCACCTGCTCAATTTCATTACTTTTTTTATGACTTTCATAACCACCTGCTCAATTTCATTACTTTTTTTATGACTTCCATGACCACCTGCTCAATTTCATTACTTTTTTTATGACTTTCATAACCACCTGCTCAATTTCATTACTTTTTTTATGACTTCCATGACCACCTGCTCAATTTCATTACTTTTTTTATGACTTCCATGACCACCTGCTCAATTTCATTACTTTTTTTATGACTTTCATAACCACCTGCTCAATTTCATTACTTTTTTTATGACTTTCATAACCACCTGCTCAATTTCATTACTTTTTTTATGACTTCCATGACCACCTGCTCAATTTCATTACTTTTTTTATGACTTCCATGACCACCTGCTCAATTTCATTACTTTTTTATGACTTCCATGACCACCTGCTCAATTTCATTACTTTTTTTATGACTTCCATGACCACCTGCTTAATTTCATTACTTTTTTTATGACTTTCATGACCACCTGCTCAATTTCATTACTTTTTTTATGACTTTCATAACCACCTGCTCAATTTCATTACTTTTTTTATGACTTTCATGACCACCTGCTCAATTTCGTGACTTTTTCATGACCAGTAGACACCCTAAATTAGATGTATAGGGTATCCATAAAATCTTTCCCACATTACAAAAATTAATATAAAAATGTAAAAAATAATGAAAAACTATTAGAAAGTACCAATCACTCACCCTAAAGATCATGGTAACCTCCAATGACAACACACTTCCAACACGTCAATCATCGTAATGTTTCTGGGCTTCCAAGGTTTACAAACATCTTGCTTACGATTCTTACTTCCGGGTGTGAAAAATCGTATTTTATTTTAGCCTTATGAGATGTTACTACAAAGCTTGTCAATTCCATAAAAAACCACACATACTACTCATTCATACAATTCAATTAAAAACTATGTACATATTTAAATAACCTTACATTCCTAGGTGGTTAAACCTTTGTCAACTGTGAGTACTAAACTGCTCCTTCTGTTTCACAACCCCTGCCACTCCCACTGCAAGTGTCACACCCATTCAGCCCCTCACACACAATCCTCTAGTACTTTCAACAGACCTCTGTCATCATCAGGAGGCAGGTGTGTCTCACCCGCCCACCACAGCTCAAGTGAGCAGAGCCATCGAGGCACGGGCCCCAGTCGCAATCTGTGAATCATTGTGTCTCTGGCGCCATCTATTATCATTGCTGCTCTTTTTTCCCTTTTTCTTTCTAAGCTGTTGTTCAGTTTTTATTAGGGTCTTCCATTGTTTGCTTAAGTTGCTAGGCTCATTAATGTTGCATAATCTTGATCTGTTTTTTTCAATTAACACGGACTCTGCAATTCTTAACTGCCATTCGTTTTTACAGCTCTTAATAATTTTAATATCTTCAAACCTTGGACATTGTTGATTTTCCATACAGTATTGGGTTAATGCTGTCTTAGCTTCTTTTATTCCAATTACTTATATGCTGGTTCAATCTATACTTTAATTTATTCTTGGTGCTGCCTATATATGACACAGGTGGTTGCTGGTTTATAGGGATTTCACAAATTCCTGCTCTATCTAATTGACTGATTTTTTTCATTTTTAATCACTAAATTTTTTACAGTAAGTACCTGATTTCCTACCTGTATGTCATACTTGCCACGACTGGAGCCAGTGCCTCGACGGCTCTGCTCACTTGAGCTGTGGTGGGCGGGTGAGACACACCTGCCTCCTGATGACGACAGTGGTCCGTTGAAAGTGCTAGAGGATTGTGTGTGAGGGGCTGAATGAGGGTGACTCTTGCAGTGGAAGTGGCAGGGGTTGTGAAACAGAAGGAGCAGTTTGGTACTTACAGTTGACAAAGGTTTAACCACCTAGGAATGTAAGGTTATGTAACTTATGTTCATAGTTTTTAATTGAATTGTATGAATGAGAAGTATGTGTGGTTTTTTATGGAATTGACATGCTTTATAGTAACATCTCATAAGCCTAAAAAAATACGATGTTTCACATCCGGAAGTAAGAATCGTAAGCAAGATGTCTGTAAACCTTGGAATCCCAGAAACATTACGATGATTGACGTGTTGGAAGTGTGTTGTTGATGGAGGTTACCATGATCTCTAGGGTGAGTGATTGGTACTTTCTAATAGTTTTTCATTTATGAATTGCACGTAAACTATGCGCACTTTGCAGGAGGTTAATACCTTAAAAGTGCAAATATAATAATATAAAAATGTATTACAGGTACAAGAAAGGGATTGCACAACAATGATGGTGCAAAAGTAATTTTTTTTTTCCAGTGTCAGTACACATCCACATGGGTGCCATTTGTGCGCCTATATCATCTAAGCGATATTTGATTTCACGCCATGTTTCCTTTAACATCTCAGCAGAGACAGAACCAGTGCCGTCCGTCATTCTGCTCTCTAACGTCTCGACATACAGAACACTGCTAGAGTAAACTTGGTCGTTCACATAACTCCACAGGAAAATGTCTAGAAGGGTTACGCTAGGCGATCGAGGTGGCCATGTCATTGGATCGCTGTGGCCAATCCATCTGTCCAGAAATGTGGCTATCAGGAATTCACGAACCATTATTGGCCAATGTGGTGGAGCTCCGTCTTGTTGGAAAATTACAGATGGTTGGAGTGCATGCAACTGAGGTGCTACAAAAAGTTCCAGCCTGTCCAGGTACATGTTACACGTTACCATGGGCTCTGTAAAAAACAAAGTTCTGATGATTCTGTCATGCATCAGGCCGCACCATACATTCACTTTCGGGCTAGACCTCCGTTCTTCGATGACACACTGGCGTGCAAAAATTAAGGACCAGACGGTTTTTCGAATGTAACGTCGTGCAGAAGTGCTCCACATCGACTCAAATCATACCATAAGATCCCCAAGATGTAAGAATATTGGACAAGTGAGCACAACCGTCCAAACAAGGAATCCAAAGGATACAAAGGCACTTTATTGAAAAGGTAGCTTCGAGCACAACTGGACAGAAGACAGAAACGTCCATGTGACAGGCGGCTGCCAAGAAAAGTCCAGTCTTTAGTAGGGGATATGATCACCCCTGAATGAGTTGCAGGATTTACAACGTCTGTCCATGCTGAGGACGAGGTTGTCAAGGAGCTGTTGAGGCATCGCGGCACATTCCTCTTGTAGCGCCAATCGCAGCTGCGGAATCGTTGCTGGCGGCTGGTGACGTGCTGCCAAGCGTCTCCCGAGAAGGTCCCACACGTGTTCGATTGGATTTAGGTCCGGGGACCTTCCGGGTCAATCCATGAGTTGAATATCTTCACTCTCCAACAGCTCTGCGACAGCCACTGTACGATGAGGTGTAGCGTTGTCGTCCATGAAGAGGAACTCAGGACCCACATCACCTCTAAACAGACGCACGTGAGGCAGGAGAACCTCGATACAATAGCGGACACCAGTGACTGAACCTCCTCGGAAGATGTGGAGGTCAGTACGGCTACCAAGCATGATACCGCCCCAAATGAGAACTCCACCACCTCCAAACCGGTCCCTTTGGATGATGTTGGAGGTGTGATTGCATGTTCCCTACTCTCTCCAGATATGTATACGTCCAGAATCGCTTGTCAGACTAAATCGGCTCTCATTCGTAAAGAGAACTCGACCCCATTGCTTATGTGTCCAGTTCTTGTGTTCCTGGCACCACAGAAACTGCCGTCTCCGATGAGCAGGCGTTAATGGCACACACCGTACTGGTCATCGTGCAAATAGACTACCTTTGTGCAGCCTCCTGGCCACAGTAAAACGCGATAACAGACGTCCAGTAGCTAGAGGTGGACAGCGGGAGAAATCACAAGTCACTGTTGCATGTGACTTGCGATTTCTCCCGCTGTCTGCCGTCTGTCTCTTCTCACCTGTAGGACAATATACCGGTCGTCCGCCGCCTTGGTTGCTCGTGGATGACCACTGCTAAACTCTGGGACAGCTGCTCTTGTCGTTTGAAATGCTCTCCAAGCTCGTGAAACGATGCTGCGAGCGATTCCGAACTCCTCGGCCACACTAGTCACACTTCGACCTTCTTCTAACTTCCCAATGACGCGACCTAGGGTAAAGTCATCCAGATGTCGTCTACTGAATTGCCTGTTGGCCATATCACACGGTGGCAGCAACTCGATGTCGTTCAGACCGATGTACACCGTGCAATGGCTTTCACCGAATTGCTGAGCGTACACCGCCCGTGTGCTTTATACCCCTCCGACACTCTCCCCCCGTACGTCATGCTGCATATATGCGCATGCCCTATCGTACCGGACCCTAGTCTATCTCCGGAGTGGTTTTTCGGCTTGTTCTGCCTGCTTGTTCCGCTGTTATGCTAATTTCTCCTCTTCGTCTTTAATTTTTGCACACCAGTGTATAATGGGGATTTTCTGATCCCGAGATTTACACATTGCGCCTATTTACTATACCAGAGCCGTGGAATGTGGCTTCATCTGAGAAACAGACATGGTGCAGGTAATCACTATCATGAGCTATGCGCTGCAATATCTCCATTGCAAATGCAGCACGGCGAGGCTGAAGAGCTTGAATGATCTATACCTTATAAGCAGGGCGCGATTTCACCGATTAGCAACTAGCAAATAGCTAGTGAAAAATCAAATTTGCTAGTGAAAAAAAATCGCAGTAGCAAATATTGCTAGTAAGGTAATTTCTTTATTTAAAGTAACCAAAAATCCTTATTAATCCACGAAGTTTACATAACTGTTTCTATTATCACTTGTTAAAACAGCAACGATCAGTGATTCTCTTTCGCCACCCAACCTCCCCATATCTTTTATCCCTTCAAGTGGAAACTGTCGTACATTGAAACTCGTTTCCATCGTGCCCTTATTGGTCTATTACAGAAACTGAACGTGACGTCGGTAATGGTTGCTGTGGCAACCCAGAGCTCTGCGATGGATCAGTTGTTTGACCACCTGCTCTGCCACCCTCCCTTCTTTTGCCCCACAAACTTTGTCCTCAACTCCTGTCGTACCCTAAGCGAAGCGATCGCCTACTTCCACAAGTCTTGATAGTCGTGCATACATCAAATACTGCGCTCTAATGATCAGTGATGAATAAGCAAGAATAATTCCACTTATTCGGATGGTAGACAAAACCGAAAGAAGCAAACCAAAATGTTACAGGAAAATAGCCTGCCAACACTGGCAAAAGTCTTATCCATAGTAACTAGCCTTATTGCGTGGCATAGATAGACGCTTTTTTACGAAACGTGTTCATGGAGGGGTAAACGATTACGGAAGAAACTTTTGCTTCGTCTGACTTCTGGTTTTGGAAATTTTCCTTGTATTTTCAAGCTGAAAATACAAATATTTATCCAGTAAAATGTTAATGAGCAATAATACTTGACAGAGGCAACATCGTGAGAAAAAAAAAATTATGGTTACGGAAAAAATCCGAATTCTGTCAACCTTTAGTTTTCTAGTTTCGTAAAGACTGAATTCCAATTATAACGAAAAAGCCGGAATTCCTGGAATTCGCGGAAGAATCTCATGCCTGAAGATTACAGAAAAATTTTGCAGCAGCCAACTTCCGTTTTTGCAAATTGTTCGTCACAGTTTTAAGCTAAAATGCAAACATTTATGCAATAAAATTATATTTAACAAGAAAAGCGGACACAAAGACAACATTGGGAGAAAAATTTGTGATTACGGCAAAATTTTCTTACTCCGTTTCAGTACTGTGTTCGAAAGTTTTGAAGCACGAAATTTCGTCTCCAGATGGAAGACGACCCCCCCCCCTCTCCCAAATATCGATCTTCAGAATGATCCAACCGATGACAAAAAAAAAAAAAAAAAAAAAAAAAAGCGGGATTCTGCGAATCTCTGTAAGAATCTCGTGTATATCATAAAAAATAATAGCAAAAGAAAAATTTGAAACAAAATGAAAATTTGTAGAATCCGTAGTTTTGATAGCGAGTTCCGTAGTCAGACAACTAATTCCGTAGAAACTACGGCATTGTGTGGTAGTTGGCAGATACGAAGTGTGCAGAAGTTTAGCAGAAATTTGTGCGATACTTCCACTTAGTACTGCATGTTGTGAGGTGGGATTCAGTTTTTTAAAAAGAATACAAGGGGATTGGAGGAACAATTTGTCTGTTGAAACTTTAAATGCTCTGATGACAATTGAAATACTGTAGAAGGGCCACAAGAAGAGATTTTTAACCCACGGTCAGCAGTTATAAAGTGGTATGATGACAAAGTCAGACACCCTGAGCATAAACCATATGGGAAGAAATCTGAATTAGAATGTCAGTGAAATATACTCATGTGGTATGAGAATTTGTTAGAAATTGATTATATAGTCACTAAACGTATCTAAGATTCTATTCATTATTCAAAAAGGTAAGTCAAAATATTTATACACATATTTAAATTTCTGTGTAACTTTATTAGAAAATAAGTTACGATGTGATTTAGTTTTACTTGTTAGTCATGCAAACGTTTTGCTAGCAAACTATTTGGTCACTAGCAAGATTTGCTAGTGAGCAAAAAAGATGAAATCTTGCCCTGCTTATAAGTGTACAGATGAAGACGTTTGTGTAAAATTTTGTGAACCGTGGCACAGGGAATCTCAGTTTCCAGCGAAGCGTGACGAATGGATTTCCCCGGGGCTTTGCAGGAACGTCTCCTGAACAGCTGCAGCCGTTCTCTCGTGCAACCGTTGATTGGCCAGCTAGAGGGAGAAACGCCAACACTACCTGTCGCTTTAAAATTTCCGTACCAAGTTTTTATGCTTTTTTGGTTCGATGGAGACTGTGGTCTCTTTACGGAAATGATGCTGGACAGTAACCGTCAATTTGGTCTCATGGAAGCACAATATGCAGACTGCTTTTTCTTGCATGGAAACCATTATCGATGAAATGCTCCTCTTATTCAGCGGTAGTGCTCAATTAAAGAACAGAACAAAAAGAAAAAAACTTTATGAGTGCTGTTATATTGTGTTGGCAACCGTTTCATTTTAACTTACATAGGTTTTTTATATTAGTAATGTGGGAAAAAACTTTCTGGACACCCTGCGTAATTTATTATTATAAAAATATACTGTATATAAATGAGTGGTAGGCAACGCACATAACTAACAAACTAATTAAGAAGAAGGTAGTGTAGAACACGCTAAGTTACGTATAAAAGTTTAATCCAAATATATTTCAGCCATTACTATGGCCTTTATCAGTGCGACTACGATTGGTTTACGTTGCCAGATTGGAAAGGTAAGTTTTGTAATGGTAACTCTGAGTGACGTAATGCAATGAGGGGTTTCCAGATGCAAGGAACGAAAATGGGGAGCTCAGAGTTGCAATTTTGGGAAAATAAAAATTTCCAAACTTTCTCTGAACCTCAGAGCATACCGATTTTGGAAGGGAGCCAACTTTTAGTATCGGACCAAAGTGGAATAGCAGAAGTGTCGGCCATGGTAAGAAGAAATAAGGCAGATGAAGGTTTTCCAAATTTCACATCAGATTTGTGTTCCTGAAGTCTTGAGAGAATTTTTCGGAATGAACTTCCTATGTACGCGGTTAACCCAACGTTAGTCTTGATCGGAATTTTATACACTCCAGGCGAAGAAAGTGGAGGTCTTGGGTCTCTGTCATTACGGAGTATAACAGAAATTGAAGGGGAAGAACGAATGGCAAGTCTATATCCTTCTCTTTTGAACATACTGATGAGTTTGTAGGCAGAAGGTTCGTGGAAAGGGGTCACCTGTTTCACCCAGGTGACCCCTTTCCACTGAGCCAGCAAACGTTAGTTCCTTTTGGGTGGTCACCTGTTTCACCCAAAAAGGAACTAACAGTTGCTGGCTCAATCCCTTTCCACGAACCTTCTGCCTACAAACTCATCAGTATCTTCAAAAGAGAAGGATATAGACTTGCCATTCGTTCTTCCCCTTCAATTTCTGTTATACTCCGTAAGGACAGAGACCGAAGACCTCTGCTTTCTTCGCCTGGAATGTATAAAATTCCGATCAAGACTAAGGTTGGATTAACCGCATACATAGGAAGTTCATTCCGGAAAATTCTCTCAAGTCTTCAGGAACACAAATCTGATGTGAAATTTGGAAAACCTTCATCTACCTTATCTCTTCTTTCCATGGCCGACACTTCTGCTATTCCACTTTGGTCCGATACTAAAAAGTTGGCTCCCTTTCAAAATTGTTATGCTCTGAGGTTTAGAGAAAGTTTGAAAATTTTATTTTCCAAAAAATTGCAACTCTGAGCTCCCCATTTTCGTTCCTTGCATCTGGAAACCCCACATTGCATGAAGTCACCCGGAGTTACCATTACAAAACTTACCTTTCCAATCTGGCAACGTAAACCAATCGTAGTCACACTGATGAAGGCCATAGTAATGGCTGAAATATATTTGCATTAAACTTTTATACGTAACTTAGCGTGTTCTACACTACCTTCTTCTTAATACTGTATATACTCACGTATAAGTTACCCCCCCTCCCCACACACACACAATTTGTAGAGATAAAAATTGTTAAAACCCTTGTTCAACATATAAGTCAATGTTAAATTCCAAGATTTTGAAGAATATATTTATTGAAATGAATTATGCAAATTTCTGAGAATATCTTCTCTAAAAACCTTCAAAGCAGGATTTACTATTGGAGTTTCCAAATAACTTCACTAACATCCATTGCGTTACTTATGCAGCATTTTTTGAGACACTTTATAACCATTTCTGGTGAAACTGCATCTCACAATTCTTTCACTCAAGATGTAACAAGGCAAAGTTGGCCTTTTTTTTTTTTTTTTCCAAGTTTTAGCACCTTTTGTAAAGCACTGTCTTTGCTGTTTGATAGTGTGAATGGCTTTTGCCAACACGGAGAAGAAGGTATATATGCCCATGCTAGCCACAACAATTCGAGAGAGGAGACAGATGCCTGATTGGCTGTGGCCCACTCCAACGGTTAAGAGATATAGGCCGTGTCTGACCGTTCATAGCTACTGTCCGACAGATTTGTTTCTTAAATTTGCTACTTCAGCATGAAAAGAAACTACTTGATACTACTCTCCAGTCTGACTTACTACATGTCCAGTTTGAAAATATGCAACCACAGTGTTACCCTTCAGTCTGATTCACTGCATGTCCAGTTTGAAAATATGCAACCACAGTGTTACTCGCCAGTCTGACTCGCTGCATGTCCAGTTTGAAAATATGCAACCACAGTGTTACCCTTCAGTCTGATTCACTGCATGTCCAGTTTGAAAATGTGCAACCACAGTGTTACTCGCCAGTCTGACTCGCTGCATGTCCAGTTTGAAAATATGCAACCACAGTGTTACTCTCCAGTCTGACTTGCTGCATGTCCAGTTTGAAAATACGCAACCACAGTGTTACCCTTCAGTCTGATTCACTGCATCTCCAGTTTGAAAATGTGCAACCACAGTGTTACTTTCTGGTATGACTCGCTGCATGTCCAGTTTGAAAATAGTCAACCACAGCGTTACACTCTGGTCTGACTCACTGTGTATCCAATTTGAAAATATGTAACCACAGTGTTACTCTCCGGTCTGACTCGCTGCATGTCCAGTTTGAAAATATGCAACCACAGTCTTACTCTTCAGTCTGACTCACTGCATGTCCGGTTTGAAAATGTGCAACCACAGTGTTACTTTCTGGTATGACTTGCAGCATGTCCAGTTTGAAAATATGCAACCACAGCGTTACACTCTGGTCTGAGTCACTGCATGTCCAGTTTGAAAATATACAACCAGGGTGTTACCCTCCAGTCTGACTCACTGCATGTCAAGTTTGAAAATATGCAACCACAGTGTTACTCTCCAGTTTGACTCACTGCATGTCCAGTTTGAAAATATGTAACCACAGTGTTACTTTTTGATCTGACTCACTTTGTGTCCAGTTTGAAAATATGCAACGACAGTGTTACTCTCTGCATGTCCAGTTTGAAAATATGCAACCACTCATGGTGTGTTCAGTTTAAAAATATTCAACCACAGTGTTACTCTCTGGTCTGACTTCAGTGTGTGTCCAGAATGAAAATATGCAACCACAGTGTTACTCTCCAGTCTGACTTGCTGCACATCCAGTTTGAAAATATGTAACCAGTGTTACTCACCGGTCTGACTTGCTGCATGTCCAGTTTGAAAATATGCAACCACAGTGTTACTCTCTGGTCTGATTTGCTGCATGTCCAGTTTGAAAATATGCAACCAAAGTGTTACTCTCTGGTCTGATTTGCTGCATGTCCAGTTTGAAAATATGCAACCACAGTGTTACTCTCTGGTCTGACTCACTGTGTGTCCAGTTTGAAAATATGCAACCACAGTGTTACTGTCCAATCTGACTCACTATGTGTCTAGATTGAAAATATGCAACCACAGTGTTACTCTCCAGTCTGACTCACTGCATGTCCTGTTTGAAAATGTGCAACCACAGTGTTACTTTCTGGTATGACTTGCTGCATGTCCAGTTTGAAAATATGTAACCACAGCGTTACACTCTGGTTTGACTCACTGCATGTCCAGTTTGAAAATATACAACCAGGGTGTTACACTTCAGTCTGACTCACTGCATGTCAAGTTTGAAAATATGCAACCACAGTGTTACACTCCAGTCTGACTCACTGCATGTCCAGTTTGAAAATATGTAACCACAGTGTTACGTTTTGGTCTGGCTCACTGCATGTCCAGTTTGAAAATATGTAACCACAGTGTTACTTTTTGCTCTGACTCACTGTGTGTCCAGTTTGAAAATATGCAATGACAGTGTCACTCTCTGCATGTCCAGTTTGAAAATATGCAACCACAGTGTTACTCTCTGCATATCCAGTTTGAAAATATGCAACAGTGTTAGTCTCTGGTCTGACTCATGGTGTGTCCAGTTTGAAAATATGCAACCACAGTGTTACTCTCCAGTCTGACTTGCTGCACATCCAGTTTGAAAATATGTAACCACAGTGTTACTTTCTGGTCTGACTTGTTGCATGTCCAGTTTGAAAATATGCAACCACAGTGTTACTCTCTGGTCTGATTTGCTGCATGTCCAGTTTGAAAATATGCAACCACAGTGTTATTCTCCAATCTGACTCACTATGTGTCTAGATTGAAAATATGCAACCACAGTGTTACTCTCCAGTCTGACTCACTGCATGCCCAGCTTGAAAATATGCAACCACAGTGTTACTTTCTAGTTTGACACACTGCATGTCCAATTTGAAAAAATGCAACCACAGTATTTCTTTCCAGTCTGATTCACTGCATGTTCAGTTTGAAAATATGCAACCACAGTGTTACGTGAAAAATCAAAGTTATGGTTTTTGAGCGAGTAACTGTTGGTACTAAACGTAACATAAGTCTAAATAGCACTGTGATTGACCAGGTGAACGAGTTTGTGTATTTAGAAAGCATGTTTGACAGAGAGAACAAGTTGGATGACAAAATTAGTAAGTGAGTTAATTCTTCATCATGAAAGTCATAGCTGCCTTAGGAGGATTTCACAGGAATGATGAGTTCTCAAGAGAGTCCCGCATGGCTGTGTACGAAAGTGTAATTGTTCCTACTCTGATGTATGGCAGTGAAACAAGGGTACTACAGAAGAAACATAGGAGTTGTTTGTGCGCTGCAGAAATGAGCTACTTACATGGGGAAGGCAAGACACATTCTGATCAGGTGAGGAATTAAGATGTGTTGCAGTTGTGTGATGTGAAGCAAAATGTTGTTAGCAAGGTGGAGACTAATATGCTTTGGTGGTTTGGCCATGTTGGAAGAATGAGTGATGAGATGCTTAATAAGAAAATCTTTTTAGCCCAAGTGGCAGGAAGGAAAGGCAGAGGAAGACCAAGGAACACATGGCAGAATCAGATTCAGGAGTGCTTGCATGGGAAAAAAAAATTATGAGTATGAAGTATAGGTCTTGGGTATGGTGTGTGATGGATGTCAGTGAAGCACGAGTTGTATGTCAAGATTGTTGTAAATGGAGAAGTTTGATATGGTCAACAATAAGTAAATAATTATTATATATAATTCAAGACTACACACTTGTGATGTTCATTTAGAATAAATTATCAACGTTTTTTCACAATTAAATGTTTTATTAACATCGACTATAGTTTCGCAGAGCGTTCGGCTTTGCTTCCTCCGGAAGAATGGAGCGAAAACATTCAAATCATTGTGACATCATCAGAATTCTGACGGTCACGAGTTTTGGCGAGTTGTTTCCACGCGCTTGAAAGAAATGGAGTCGACGTCATGTCGTTGACAAACCATGACGAACTCCGGTATATGTGGAAAGCTTCTAATACATATATAAGCTTGATAGTCGAGTCCGGTTTATCAATAAACGTAGCGTTTCCAAACAAAAATTTATGGTTATTTTCGTGACAATGTTGAGCTATAGACGACTTCTTCAGTTCACAGTTCCGTACATAGGTCTTGTGTTCCTTCACACAGAAACTCAAAGCCCTGCGGGTCTGTCCTACATTTTTTTTTTTTTTTTTTTGATTGGAGGTTTAACGACCACCGTGAGCAACTCAATGGGCTATAAGCAGTCGCCCGTCCTTAATTTAGGGTCACTGGTTCCAGGGAAGGGAGAGAGTCAGTGCCGTAAGACAAACACAACATCCATGCCTCACCGGGATTCGAACCCGGACCCTTTTCGGACGAATGATCAGAGGCCATCGCTTAGACCACTGCGCCACCGGGGCGGTATCTAAGGCTTCAGCGCTTAACCTTGTTTTTTTTTTATTGGAGGTTTAAACGACCACTGTGAGCAACTCAATGGGCTATAAGCAGTCGCCCGTCCTTAATTTAGGGTCACTGGTTCCAGGGAAGGGAGAGAGTCAGCGCCGTAAGGCAAACACAACATCCGTGCCTCACCGGGATTCGAACCCGGACCCCTTTCGGACGAATGATCAGAGGCCATCGCTTAGACCACTGCGCCACCGGGGCGGCATCTAAGGCTTCAGCACTTAACCTTGTTTTTTTTTATTGGAGGTTTAACGACCACCGTGAGCAACTCAATGGGCTATAAGCAGTCGCCCGTCCCTAATTTAGGGTCACTGGTTCCAGGGAAGGGAGAGAGTCAGCGCCGTAAGACAAACACAACATCCGTGCCTCACCGGGATTCGAACCCGGACCCCTTTCGGACGAATGATCAGAGGCCATCGCTTAGACCACTGCGCCACCGGGGCGGCATCTAAGGCTTCAGCGCTTAACCTTGTTTTTTTTATTGGAGGTTTAACGGCCACCGTGAGCAACTCAATGGGCTATAAGCAGTCGCCCGTCCTTAATTTAGGGTCACTGGTTCCAGGGAAGGGAGAGAGTCAGCGCCGTAAGGCAAACACAACATCCGTGCCTCACAGGGATTCGAACCCGGACCCCTTTCGGACGAATGATCAGAGGCCATCGCTTAGACCACTGCGCCACCGGGGCGGCATCTAAGGCTTCAGCGCTTAACCTTGTTTTTTTTTTTTTTTTTTGATTGGAGGTTTAACGACCACCGTGAGCAACTCAATGGGCTATAAGCAGTCGCCCGTCCCTAATTTAGGGTCACTGGTTCCAGGGAAGGGAGAGAGTCAGCGCCGTAAGACAAACACAACATCCGTGCCTCACCGGGATTCGAACCCGGACCCCTTTCGGACGAATGATCAGAGGCCATCGCTTAGACCACTGCGCCACCGGGGCGGCATCTAAGGCTTCAGCGCTTAACCGTGTTTTTTTTTTTTTGATTGGAGGTTTAACGACCACCGTGAGCAACTCAATGGGCTATAAGCAGTCGCCCGTCCTTAATTTAGGGTCACTGGTTCCAGGGAAGGGAGAGAGTCAGCGCCGTAAGGCAAACACAACATCCGTGCCTCACCGGGATTCGAACCCGGACCCCTTTCGGACGAATGATCATCGTAGACCACTGCGCCACCAGGGCGGCATCTAAGGCTTCAGCGATTAACCTTGTTTTTTTTTTATTGGAGGTTTAACGATCACCGTGAGCAACTCAATGGGCTATAAGCAGTCGCCCGTCCTTAATTTAGGGTCACTGGTTCCAGGGAAGGGAGAGAGTCAGCGCCGTAAGGCAAACACAACATCCGTGCCTCACCGGGATTCGAACCCGGACCCCTTTCGGACGAATGATCAAAGGCCATCGCTTAGACCACTGCGCCACCGGGCGGCAACCCAATTAGGAACCCGCACGATAATATAGTATATTCAAAATAAAAGTAAATCTAGAAATCCAAAATAAACAACGAATAGAATATTTTGCGTTTGTAAAAGATTTTCTTATCTTCTGCTTTTGGCAAAATTACTGATTCCACTGATATAGTCGAATGGCATATGCATTGCTTATTTATTTATTTTGTAGTCCACATTTTAGAAAATTTGCTTTTATGCATAGTGTTTCGAAGAACATATTAACATAAAATAATAATAACATCGTTTCGCGTAATAAAATGTTTATTATACATCGAGTATAGTTTAGCAAAGCGTTTGGCTTTGCTTCCTCCGAAAGAATGGAGCGTAAACTTTCAAATCATTGTGACGTCATCAGAATTCTGACGGTCACGGGTTTTGGTGAGTTGTTTCCACGCGCTTGAAAGAAATGGAGTTGACGTCACGTCGTTGACAAACCGTGACGAACTCCGGTATATGTGGAAAGCTTCTAATACATATATAAGCTTGAAAGTCGAGTCCGGTTTACCAATAAGCGTGGCGTTTCCAAACAAAAAGTAATGGTTATTTTTGTGACAATGTTGAGCTATAGACGACTTCTTCAGTTCACAGTTCCGTACATAGGTCTTCTGTTCCTTCACATGGAGACTCAAAGCCCTGCGGGTCTGTCCTATATATGAAAGTCCACATTCACAAGGATAAATTCCCCAGGAGTTTAAGTCTTTGATGTAGTCTTTTGATCCGTAAAAATTCATCTTGTTTACGGGTTTGAAAATAACTTTGAAATTAAAACTTTTAAGGATTTTTGAAATCGCGAAGCAAATCTGAGGAGCAAATGGGATAACTGCCCAATTCTTTTGTATTGGGAGGTCTATAGGCATGAGCGTGCAGACAGGCTTTGGTTTCCTAAATTTTTGGACAGCTTTGTCTATAACGGAAGGGCTGTATCCTCTGTGTGCTGCAATTCGTTTAAGAAAATCAAGCTCTTTCTGTAAGGAATCCTCAGTTGAGCAGATATGTATTGCACGATATACGTATGTGAAGAAGGCAGAGATCTTTTGTTTCCATGGATGATTTGATTTTGCATGAGGGGGTAAGGAAACGGCAAATGGTTTTCGATAAACTGTTATACTAAAGGATCCTTGAGAGCGTGACACAAGGACATCGAGGAATGGTAAGCAGCCATTATTCTCAGTCTCATATGTGAACTGCATATGAGGATCGATTGAACTGATAAGTTCAACTAATTTAGGTATTTCCGAGTTCATGCCATTCCAGAGAACAAAAGTATCATCTACATATCGAATCCACAGGTCAAATGTAACAAGCTGAAATAGTTGGTCTTCAAAGTGACGCATGTGGACTTCGCATAAAATAGGTGACAGTGGGCTACCCATTGCAAGGCCTTCGGTCTGTTGGAAAGATCTTCCACGAAAGAGGAAACTGTTTTGTCTTATACAAATTTCCACTAGCCTCAAAAACTCTTCTTAAGGACTTTTAAGGACCGTACGAACCCTGTTATAAGATACACAGTCCAGTCACATTATTGCGACCACCTCCTACTTTTGATGTCAACAGCATGTAGCCATTGAAAGAAGGCACATGTCATGAGCTGCCTTGGAGGGTATATAAGGTGTGCTGTGGGCAATTTGAAAACATATCACTCGTTGCTGTCATGGATAAAAGGAGCAATTTATCAAATTTGCAAAAATGGATGACTATCGGCTTCTGAGCCAAGGGTGGCAGTATTTCTGAAATAGAGCAGTTTGTGAACAGTTCGCCTGCAGCTGTGGTTAAAGTTTATCGTGATTGGAGAAATGGCACCATTGTGAATAAACTATGTGGAAACTGTGGAGCACCACGTGCCATTGATGTGAGAGGTGAACGTCGGCTTTGAAGGTGTGTGAGGGCCGATTGACACGCTACAGTGGAGCAACTCACTAGCCGAATGAACCAGGACTATGAAGGTGTGTGAGGGCCGATTGACACGCTACAGTGGAGCAACTCACTGGCCGAATGAACCAGGGCTATGAAGGTGTGTGAGGGCCGATTGACACGCTACAGTGGAGCAACTCACTGGCCGAATGAACCAGGGCTATGAAGGTGTGTGAGGGTCGATTGACACGCTACAGTGGAGCGACTCACTGGCCGAATGAACCAGGGCTATGAAGGTGTGTGAGGGCCGATTGACACGCTACAGTGGAGCAACTCACTGCCCGAATGAACCAGGGCTATGAAGGTGTGTGAGGGCCGATTGACACGCTACAGTGGAGCAACTCACTGCCCGAATGAACCAGGGCTATGAAGGTGTGTGAGGGCCGATTGACACGCTACAGTGGAGCGACTCACTGGCCGAATGAACCAGGGCTATGAAGGTGTGCGAGGGCCGATTGACACGCTACAGTGGAGCAACTCACTGGCCGAATGAACCAGGGCTATGAAGGTGTGTGAGGGCCGATTGACACGCTACAGTGGAGCAACTCACTGGCCGAATGAACCAGGGCTATGAAGGTGTGTGAGGGTCGATTGACACGCTACAGTGGAGCAACTCACTGGCCGAATGAACCAGGGCTATGAAGGTGTGTGAGGGCCGATTGACACGCTACAGTGGAGCAACTCACTGGCCAAATGAACCAGGGCTATGAAGGTGTGTTAGGGCCGATTGACACGCTACAGTGGAGCAACTCACTGGCCGAATGAACCAGGGCTATGAAGGTGTGGGAGGGTCAATTGACACGCTACAGTGGAGCGACTCACTGGCCGAATGAACCAGGGCTATGAAGGTGTGCGAGGGCCGATTGACACGCTACAGTGGAGCGACTCACTGGCCGAATGAACCAGGGCTATGAAGGTGTGTGAGGGCCGATTGACACGCTACAGTGGAGCAACTCACTGGCCGAATGAACCAGGGCACTACCGGAAGTGTGTCTAAAACGACAGTTCAGCGAACCCTGCTGCTTAATGGGCTCCAATGTAGATGCATGGTCACTGCATCTACGCTAACAAAGGTGCATTGGCAGAAAAGGCTTACATTTGCACGGCAGTATCGGAATTGGACCTCCGCTGATGGGAGAAGGATTGCCTTCTCCGATGAGTCACATTTCTGCTTCATCGAACGGATGGACGTTGGCGTATAAGGCCAGAAATATCGGAGAACAAACACTCTTCAACCATTGCTGGAAGAACGCAAGCAAATGGGGCAGCGTTAGGGTCTGGGGAATGTTTTCGTGGTATTCTTTCGGTCCACCGATACCTATGGAAGGCACTATGGGCCGAATTCATTATGAATCCATCTTTGCAAACCACGTACACCTATACATGCTGACTGTCTTCTCTGGGGCGGATGGGACCTTCCAGCACGACAATGCGACGTGTCACACAGCTAGAAATGGCCGAGAGTGGTTGGAAGAGCACAATGAAGACTTCAAGGCACTTCCTTGGCCCCCTAACCCCCCCAGACTTAAGCCCAATTGAGCACCTGTGGGACCACCTCGATCGCGTTGTTCGCTCTATGGATCCTCCAGCACGCACCCTCCAGCAGCTGTCAGATGCACTGCAGTCAGCATGGCTCCACATACCTGTGAACACCTTCCAGCACCTTATTGAGTCACTCCAAGCCCGTCTAACTTCTGTCCGTGCTGCACACTGCAGTTACTCTGGATATTAACTGGTGGTCACAATAATGTGACTCGACCGTGTATAAAGTGAAACTAATACCAACTATGATTTAAAAGTTAAGGCTTTTAAAAATGAATCTACCGCCTTGTTTGACATTGCATCATGTAAATGCCACAATTTTCTTCATGTTCTTGTAAGAAGCTTCAAAAGGTGCCACTTAAAGAAATTCAACCATTTCTGACTGATCGGAGAACATTGGGGGAAATGGCTATAGGATCGATCTAGTTGTTGCCTCCGCTAGTAACATTAAATTTAATGAAGAATTAAACCAAATTTGTATGCACTCTTAGTAATCTGGCAATCTCGCTAATACGGCACCCCTACGTGCAAGGAATGGCTGGATTAGCAAGAGTCCAGTGTACTACGACCTTAAATCAGGTTCTTATTTGTTCTTTGAATGAACCTTTACCTTTCTTATTTAATGTTCTTCAGCAATGTAATGAACAACCATTTCTGACTGATCGGAGAACATTGAGGGAAATGGCTATAGGATCGATGTAGTTGTTGCCTCTGCTAGTAACATTAAATTTAATGAAAAATTAAACCAAATTTGTATGCACTCTTAGTAATCTGGCACTCTCGCTAATACGGCACCCCTACGTGCAAGGAATGGCTGGATTAGCAAGAGTCTAGTGTACTACGACCTTAAATCAGGTTCTTATTTGTTCTTTGAATGAACCTTTACCTTTCTTATTTAATGTTCTACAGCAATCAATGTAATTTACAAACAGCAATACAACCTATAACAAACAGTAACAATGTTCAAGGTGATATGTTATGAGAGATAGTGAAGGAATAAAAGTCACATGGCTAAAAAATCTGATTTTCTACAGTAACTTAAGAAACACAAGTTACCTGGACTGTCAGAGTAATTATCCTCATGGGCAGTGTAATCATAATCCACTTCACCATTTGGCATTGGTGGGAGTGGCAAGCTATCAGGAGGAATATCTGTTCTGGTGAGGGGGACAGACGCATTGCTCGGAACATCTACGTCACTTTCTTCGGAACCATGCAAACCTTTGCCATCTTCTAAGAACTAAGGGAGACATTTTATTAGCAAACACATATATCCCTGTGCAACATTCCATGTATTTTATCCATAACATCACATCAAAATTATCAAATAAAGATCTTGTGTCACAACTGTAGTAAATACACTGACGGAAAAAAAATCCCAATACCACAAAAAAATAGTTGTAGAGGAATGTAATGGCAGCAATACATTTGTATAGGTAACATATTTAATCGATTAAGGTTTCAAGATCACAGCTTAATGTAAGCGCGAGAAGAGCCATTTTAAATGTGAAATGCTGGTACATTAATAACCGGTGTAACCGCCAGAATGTTGAATGCAAGCACGCAAACGTTCATGCATTGTGTCCTACAGGTGCTGGATGTCAGTTTGTGGGATGGAGTTCCATGCCTGTTGCACTTGGTCGGTCAATACAGGGACGGTTAATGCTGGTTGGGGGTGACGCTGGAGTTGTCGTCCAATGATGTCCCATACGTGCTCGATTGGTGAAAGATCTGGTGATCTAGCAGGCCACGGCAACATGTCGACACTCTGTAGAGCATGTTGGGTTACAGCAGCGGAATGCGGGCGAGCGTTATCCTGTTGGAAAACACCCCCTCGAATGGTGTTCATGATGGCAGCACAACAGGTTGAATCACCAGACCGACGTACAACTGTGCCGTCAGGGTGCCTGGGATAACCACGACAGTGCTCCTGCTGTCATAGGAAATTGCTCCTCAGACCATAACTCCTGGTGTAGGTCCAGTGTGTCTCGGCCGCAGACAGGTTGGTTGCAAGTGCTCACCTGGCCTCCTTCTAACCAACACACGGCCATCACTGGCACCCAGGCAGAACCGGCTTTCATCAGAAAACACAACAAATCTCCACTCCGTCCTCCAATGAGCTCTAACTTGACACCACTGACGTCGCAAATGGCAGTGGTTTGGAGTAAGTGGAATGCACGCTACAAGGCGTCTGGCTCAGAGCTGTCCTTCAAGTAACCGATTTGTAACAGTTCGTGTGTCACTGTGGTGGCAACTGGCCAGAACCCGGTCTTCTTGAGGCAGAACCTTCCCTTGACCACCGCTGCCAACAATCATGCACAGTGGCTACATTCCTGCCAAGTCGTTCTGCAATATTGCGGAAAGAAAACCCACCTTTTCGTAGCCCTATTACACAACCTCGTTCAAACTCCGTGAGCTGTTGATAATGGCTTCTTCGTCTTCTTAAAGGCATTCTTGACTAACATCAACACACTACGTCGAATCTCAACGATAACTAACGCTCACGAACGTTACAGCGCGTATTTACAGCAAACCACCTGCTTTGCATGTTCCAAGGGGCGCTACTAGCGCCACACATATGCGCCGAGCGCGAAATGTGCACAGACGTCATCTTACAGATGTACTCTCACCGCCTACCAACTGTCGTTTATCTAACACAACCCCTTCTTGGTGTTGGGATTTTTTTCCGTCAGTGTAAAACACACAGTGTGTCAGTGTGTGCGCATTTAACAGCCATAACTTAAACATATAAAACGAGCGAAACACACAGAGTCAGGTAAAAGGTTCGTTTAGCGGTAGCTTTCGGTCATCCTACGACCTTGATCACCCGCGATCGACTGGATGGGCTGGTTGCCAGAACTACAATTTGAAGTTGGGGTGTTGGAAATGTTGCCAGATTTTAGAAGAGAGATCCAAATAAATGGGATTTGGTGAGGGGGTCTCTGAATTGCAGTTTTTGGGTGAACAAAATTTCAATGCTCTCTTGGAACCGCAGAGATGCCTTCTTGATGAATGGGGCAACGTTTTTGGTTTCTTTCCAAATGGGAACTGCAGAGGTGCCTTCAAGGGTTAGTGCAGATAAAGCTGTCTTTGGAAGACCATTGGAAACATCTTTTTTGAAAAATATTAAATTATAAATCAGATCCCCCTAATTATATAAAAAAAATGCAGCTTTACAACTTAAATAAAAAGTTGAAGAGCTGAATTCAACTTCAGAAGCTAAGAAGAAACATAAAAATAAGTTAAAATCAATCTTATTAGAAAATGATTACCCTTCAAAAGAAATTTGTGAACTACCGGAAGAAAATCCTACAAGGAACAGAACTGGCACTACAGACAAAAATAAAGAGAAAATTGAATATTTATTCACAAGAAAAGTCACTTACAACAAGGGACTGTTTGAAAAACTGAAAAAAATCAGCACTAAATTAGGTTAGCTCCAGGTTTGAATAACAAAATTAAAACATACTTACTATCCCTAAAACAAAAAGAAGAAAATACTTTACTCCAGGAAGGAGTCATTTATAAAATAGATTGTTCTTGTGGATTACCATATATAGGAGAAACAGGAAAAAGGTTAACCACCAGAATTAAAGAACACAAAGCAGCAATAAGGAACAGCTCAAATAAAACAGGATTAGACAGGCACATACAACAAACTGGCCACAAAATGGATTAGAACTCCTTAAAATTGATCAAACATCAATCCCATGCAATTATCCGGAAATTACAGGAATCCCTGGAAATTTACAAGACACAAGGTGGCAACATCAATGACCATGCTGGATGGAAAATCCATCAGGCTTGGTCGCCAGACCTGTGGAAGTAGAAGGAAGCAAGAACTCCTGACGAAGATCTAGTGTTTAGATCGAAAATTTGAGAGGTAATGTACCTTAATAAATTTATCCTCGATAATTCCCGTTAAATATTTATAATACTGATCTTTTTTGTGTTCACCAAGTCTTGTTTTGATGCTTCGGTATGTGCTTCCAATATACACTGAGAGACCAGGGGAAGTTGAAATGGGAATAGCATGAACTCCAGGAGTGTCCAAGGGTGAGACAGGATCCCTGTCTTTAAGCAGGCACATTATTGCAGAAGGGTTTGGTTTCACTGTGAGAGTGTAGCCCATAGTTTTGAGAAGTTTACACATCTTATAAGAAAAGGTCCATGGAAAGAGATGGAAGCATTTAATGGTGGTTTTTCCATTATTATTGGTGAGAGAGCAGACAGATTTTTCAAGTGGGAATTTTGGAGGAATTTTTGAATTGTAGAAGGTGGGAACTGATGGTCTTCGGCAAGTTTCTTTATGGTGTCAATATCTTCATTGAAGGAAGATTCAGTGTTGCAGACAATCCTGGCATGATTGACATAAGTTTTAAAGGCTGCAAATTTGTGAGCAGTTGGGGAGTGGGATGAAAATGGGATCATGTTTGTTATTGCAGAGGGTTTTCTGTAGACAGATCTGTTGACATGATTCCCTTGCCTTGCCAGCTGGACATCCAAAAAGTCAATGCCTTGCTGTGATTCTTCATTGATGGTGAATTTTACTGATAGGACTTTAGGGAAATCTTTTCAAGAAGAGATTAAAGGTCAGTTTTATTGTGTGGCCAAATTACAAATATATCATCAACATGTTAAAGCCAAATGGAAGGTTGTAGATTGTGTTCCATGACTATGTTTTTTTTTATATGTTGCATGATGAAAACTTCAGCCAGAAGTGGAGAGAGAGGTGAACCCATCAGAAGTCCTTCTTGCTGACAGTAATATTTGTTGTTGAACTTGAGACAATTAAGACCTCTCAGAGTTCGAAGGCAGTCATACAGGTCTTTTGTTAGTGGGCCAGAGAGTGATTGGTTTTCTTTTAGCAACTGTACTAGCAGCATATGAGAGTGGAAAAGAGGGACTGAAGGGAAGAGAGAGACTACATCCAGAGTGAACATTTTGTCAGAGGGTTCAATGCTAGGAGGGAGTTTTCTAATGAACTCTTTAGTGGAGGAAATTGACAAAGGATGGCTGGAGGTGAGATGTTTACATTTTTCCACAATCCTCCTTTCAAGGTTACAGGTGGGAGGGAAAGTATATTCCATGAGTGGTCGAAGAGGGAAACCAGTTTTATGAAGTTTAATCTGGAAGACAGAGGTCCATGATTGTTGAGTATAGTGGTTATGTCAGATATTTGGGTTTGTTTTAATTGGGTATCAATTATTATATTTGCACTTTTAAGGTATTAACCTCTTGCAAAGTGCGCATAGTTTACGTGCAATTCATAAATGAAAAAACCATTAGGAAGAACCATTCACTCACCATGAAGATCATGGTAACCTCCAATGACCACACACTTCCAACACGTCATTCATCGTGATGTAACTGGGCTTCCACAGGTTTACAGACTTCTTGCTTACGCTTCTTTTTTTTTCTCTTTTGCCTTATAAGATGTTACTATAATGCTTGTCAATTCAATAAAAATCACACATACAACTCATTCATACCAAGTAAAAACTATGTACATAACCTTACATTCACAGGTGATTAAACCTTGGTCAACTGTAACTATCAAACTCCTCCTCCTGTTTCACAACCTCTGCTACTCCCACTGCAAGTGTCACACCCATTCAGCCCCTCACATCCAATCCTCTAGTACTTTCAACAGGCCTTTGTCATCTTCAGGAGGCAGGTGTGTCTCACCCGCCCACCACAGCTCAAGTGAGCAGAGCCATCGAGGCATGGGCCCCAGTCGCTATCTCTGAATCGTTGTGTCTCTGGCGCCATCTATTGTCCCTGCTGCTCTTTTCAGAGATAGCGACTGGAGCCCGGGCCTCGATGGCTCTGCTCACTTGAGCTGTGGTGGGCGGGTGAGACACACCTGCCTCCTGAAGATGAAAGGGACCTGTCGAAAGTACTAGAGGATTGGATGTGTGGGGCTGAATGGGTGTGACACTTGCAGTGGGAGTAGCAGAGGTTGTGAAACAGAAGAAGGAGTTTGATAATTAGAGTTGACCAAGGTTTAATCACCTGTGAATGTAAGGTTATGTACATAGATTTTACTTGGTATGAATGAGTTGTATGTGTGATTTTTATCGAATTGACAAGCATTATAGTAACATCTTATAAGGCAAAAGAGAAAAAAAAAAAAAAAAAACGATGTTTCACACCCGAAAATAAGAAGCGTAAGCAAGAAGTCTGTAAACCTGTGGAAGCCCAGTTGCATCACGATGAATGACGTGTTGGAAGTGTGTGGTCATTGGAGGTTACCATGATCTTTATGGTGAGTGAATGGTTCTTCCTAATGGTTTTTTCATTTAATTGGGTATCGGTGTGCAATTGTAAATAATCATGGGTCAAAGTTTTTCAACTTTGACATTTTAGGAAATGTGTAATATAAGTTTTATTGATTGAAGTTTTAATAAGATTAAAGTGTTTTAGGGAGATCAATTGTGTATATTTGTGGTAGATTATTTTAAATCCGAATTTGGTCATAGGGAAAAGAAGGGACAGGAATGAAGTTTGCGTTAATTGAAAAAAGATTTGCATTTTTGAACTTCCCGTTTTGTTGGTTAAGTTCGATTAACACTTACCGCACGTGGGGCTTGGCTTTCAATTCTTATTTCCGTTATGTGGATGCGGCATGGGGTTTTTTTTCATTCAGTTGCGGGTCCACTTCATTTTTTTTTCCCCCGTTGGTATTTACTTGGCCTCGTCACTAAATGAGTTTTTTTCCTTTGCCGCCTCCTCATTTACTTCAATAATTTTTCATGACCAGTACTTTCGGTAATAATCCATTACCGTCATCTAAGGGATGTTTTGCTCCGACTAGCACGGACCGTGTCAGCTGCGCATTTCGGTGGTTCTCGCGGGCTGCTTCTGTCATCGGCTATCGCTTCTTCTTGGGCATTGTGGCGCCATCTCTTGTTGGTCACTGATCTAATTTTTCAAACTTTTTCATTTTTTTGCTCAATTTTAATTAAATTTCTTCAACTGTTTCTTAATATATTAGGGTCATTATGGTTGCAAACTTTTGCCCTATTTTTTTCAATCATTACCGACTGCTATTCTGAGGTGTTTTTCGGATTTACAGCTTTTAATGATTTTTATATTTTCGAATTTAGGATATTTTTGGTTAGCCAGACAGTATTGAATAAGTGCTGTTTTTTCTTCTTTTTTCTGCCAATTTTTTACGTGTTGTTTTAATCTGTGTTTAAGCTTATTTTCGGTACTTCCTATATAAGTCATTGGAGGATTTTCAGTCATAGGAATTGAGTAAATACCTGCTTTTTCCAACATTTTTATTTTTTCATTATTTTTTATTACCATATTTTTGATGGTATTTACTTTTCCTCCAATTTGAATGTTATGCTTTTACAAATATTATTAATTTCATTGGTAGTACCTTTAATGTAAGGAAAACCATTTAAATATTTGACTTCTTTTTATTTACTACAGCATTATTTTTTATTTTCTTTATTACTTCTGTGTTCCATTTTTTTATTAAATGGTTAGGATAACCAAAGCTACCTGCAATTTTTTTTATGAATTTGATTTCTTCATTGATGAACTGACTATTTTCAGAGTGCCCAAATTTTCACTCGATGCCTTAATGAAGGAAAGATTCCTGAGGATTGGAACACCGCTACAATGATCCTGCTACATAAGAAAGGTTACATTGAGGATCTCGGAAACTACAGACCTATCAGCCTCCTATCAGTGGTTTATAAAATCTTCACTAAAGTTCTTTCACACCGCTTGAAGGTAACACTGGACATGGCTCAACCGAGAGAACAAGCTGGATTCAGGAGTGGCTACAGCACAATAGATCATATCCATGTGCTGAGAGAACTAATTGAAAGAGCGAGGGAATATGAACTTCCATTGTGCATGGCTTTTATCGATTATGAAAAAGCCTTTGATTCGGTGAAACCATCAGCAATTACAATGGCTCTGAAAACCTGCGGTATTGAAGATGCATACATTAATATTATTAATAACATCTATGAAAATGCAAGTGCAAAGATTAGGCTGTTTGAAAATACAACACACATAAAAATTGGAAAGGGAGTGAGACAAGGTGACACCATATCTCCGAAGCTCTTTAATGCCACATTGGAGGGTGTTTTTCAGTCGCTGAGCTGGGAAAACAAGGGGATAAAGATTAATGGAGATTATCTAACCCACCTTCATTTTGCTGATGACGTAGTCATTTTTGCAACTAGCCCATCAGAGCTGCAGAGTATGATCCAGGAACTTGCTGACAAGAGTAAAGAAGTGGGATTAAAAATGAACTTTCAGAAGACAAAAGTGATGTTCAATGCTTTTACAAGAAATGAAGATTTATCGATTGATGGAGAAAAGCTGGAGATAACAGATACGTACGTTTATCTTGGACAGCAGATATCAAGTGAGGGTCACATTGATGAAGAAATTAATCGGCGTACAAAACTTGCCTGGAGAGCTTTTGGAAGAAACAGCATAATTTTCAAGAGCAATATGCCATTATGTCTTAAAAGAAAAGTGTTTGATCAATGCATCCTTCCAGTGCTTACGTATGGTGCAGAGACGTGGACCTTAACTAAAAGAGACATACAAAGGCTGCAGACAACTCAAAGCAGCATGGAGAGGTGCATGCTTGGTGTAACCAGGAGAGATAAGAAGAGGAACTCGTGGATCCGAAAAATGACAAGAGTGGATGACATCATGATCAGAGTTAAATCCCTGAAATGGCAATGGGCTGGACATACTGCCAGAAGGACAGATCATCGATGGACAGCCAAAATTTTAGATTGGATTCCAAGGGACAGGAAAAGACCCAGAAGAAGGCCACATGGGAGATGGGTGGATGAAATTCGAAAGTATGCAGGGGTGACATGGAGGAGACTGGCACAAGACAGACCGTTGTGGAGGAAACTTGGGGAGACCTTCGTCCAGCAGTGGATTGATAATGGTTGACAATGATGATGATGATGATATGCTCTTTTAATTAAGGTTTTTAGACTGTTGCATTTTTGAGGATAAGGATGTGCCGAATTGTACGGGATTAGAACCGGAACAGATGAACTTTTCCGATAAACCCTGTATAGTAACTTATCTGTGGATTTGATAACTTGTATCGTCCAAAAAGGCTATTGCATTATTTTTTTCTATTTCAACTGTGAGTTCTATAGTTGGGTATAAAGACCTGTAACATTTGTTAAAAAATAACCTCCAATATCGGAAGTAAATTGAAACTTTGAAAAAAGATTTTTTTTTTTTTTTTTTTTTTGCAGCCTCGAACCACGATGTAAGTAAGAAAAATACGTATTGGAAATGTGTAGAGACGAAAACCTCCTAAAAGATTTAGGGAATAAAGGTGAGTAACCTCAAAATATAGATTACTTCCACAGACATTACCCACTATATTGGTAGTACTTAACGAAACATGAACCGGAGATTGGTGGAACATATCGCTAATGTTAAGAAAGGCAACCCTTCCACCTCCCTTTCAATTTTAACCATCAGCGATACGTCCGCGATTCCCGATTGGAAAAATGTTAAACGCATCGCTCCGTTCGGCAATCGGAAAGCCCTTAGGTACTGCGAAAGCATAGAAATCTTCCTTACTCCTAACACCTTTTCACATATCCATCATTTGGAAAGCTATTTTGAAATCTGGCAACAACTGATGCTAATATCACGTGTTTCATTCCATGGCTGATGAAGGTAGAAGTCGCTACCAAAACACCATCCCAACACTTGTCATTTTTATGTAACTTATGCGTGATATGAGGATATCAAGAATTATTCTAATGTTTTGTGTGTTATGTGTTTCACTGCCAATTATTCTCACTACGATTCTATGAATATACACTGGCGGAAAGTGAAAAAAGAACACCAAGAAGGAGACGACTGATACCAACAAAATTTATACATAACGGAATACAGAGGATAACGTGATCAAAACATTATGGCAAAATACAGCTGTATTTGCCGGTAAACTGAAAAATAACATTTCCGTGTAACATGGTTAGTACGAGGTTGAACCGCCATGAACTGCGTCACACTCTGCAATTCTGGCATGGAGTCTGTCGTACAGATGTTGGATGTAAGTTTGGGGTATTGAGTTCCAAGCATCCTCAACCTGGACGCCTCAATCGGGGATGGTCGTGGCTAGAAAGTGAAAAAAGAACACCAAGAAGGAGACGTCTGACACCAACGAAATTTATACATAACGGAATACAGAGGATAACGTGATCAAAACATTATGGCAAAATACAGCTGTATTTGCTGGTAAACTGAAAAATAACATTTCCATGTAACATGGTTAGTACGAGGTTGAACCGCCATGAACTGCGTCACAATGTGCAATTCTGGCATGGAGTCTGTCGTACAGATGTTGGATGTAAGTTTGGGGTATTGAGTTCCAAGCATCCTCAACCTGGACGCGTAAATCGGGGATGGTCGTGGCTGGAAAGTGAAAAAATAACAACAAGAAGGAGACGTCTGATACCAACGAAATTTATACATAACGGAATGCAGAGGATAACGTGATCAAAACATTATGGCAAAATACAGCTGTGTTTGCTGGTAAACTGAAAAATAACATTTCCATGTAACATGGTTAGTACGAGGTTGAACCGCCATGAACTGCGTCACACTGTGCAATTCTGGCATGGAGTCTGTCGTACAGATGTTGGATGTAAGTTTGGGGTATTGAGTTCCAAGCATCCTCAACCTGGACGTGTAAATCGGGGATGGTCGTGGATGGCCGTGGAGACCGGATAAGTCGTTGTCCCATAAAATCCCACACGTGCTCAATGGGCGACAAATCCAGTGGCCATGGAACTTGTCTCACACCCTGAAGTGCATGTTGCGTTGCACGTGCCGTGTGTGGGTGTGCGTTACCTTGCTGGAAAACACCACGATGGACCGACCTTACAAATGGCACAACAACGGGCTGAATGATGTTGTTGATGTAGGAGGTGCTGTTTAACGTACCCGGTACAAACACTAGTTGTGTACGGGAGGGATAGCTGATCGCTCCCCACACCAGGAGACCAGGTGTAGGCCCTGTGTGTCGTTGGCGGATGCAAGAAGGGTGGAGACGCTCCCTGTGCGTCTGTGAACACACATACGACCATCGGAGGAATCTGCTTTCATCGCTGAACACGCCAGATCGCCATTGCGTTCTCCAGTGCAGACGTTGGCGACACCACTGCAGCCGTTCCTGACGGTGGGCTGGAGTCAGAGGTACACATGCCAGAGGCACACGTGCACGTAGTCCTGCATCCAGTAGACGGTTGCGGATTGTTCGCACAGTCACCTCAGGTGCAATGGCAGCTCGGATTTGCGTCGCAGTGGATGTTCTGCTTGACAACGCCACTCTTCTTATGCGTCGATCGGTCCGCTCATCAGTCCGTCTGTGACTCTCGGTTCCACGTCTCCTCGTGTGGGAATGTTCCTTGGACAACCTACGCCACCATCGTACCACCACCGATACTTCCCGTCCAATTTGCTCCGCAATACGACGATACGACCACCCGGCCTCGCAGAGTCCGACTAGACGACCTCGCTCAAAGTTCGATAACTGTTGAAATCGTACACGTCTTCCATGTCCAGGCACTGCACCTTCTTCAGGGTCTTCGCACGTGTCCGTACACCAACGACTGATTACATTACCTTGCCATACTCCTTAAATACCACCGACGATAATTTGCATATTATGCCGTGCTGTGGCGTAAGCGCTCACCGGTTGTCCCCGAAATTAACATCACACCTACGTAAACCTGACCCCATTAACATATGAAAATTTCATGATCGTCCGCCAATTCCTTCCTGCTGTTCTTTTTTCACTTTCCGCCAGTGTATGTATAAAAAATGATTTAAAATCATTTATGAAAAGTTTCTACTCAAAAATTCAATGTACTGTCCAAATTCACCTCGTCCTGGAAGACCCACGAAACTGCAATCCATTGGAGGTATCAGCATAAGAAGCATTGCTGATGTCAGACAGGTCAGTAAATCGACTACGGCCTTTGTCATCAACAAGTGGAAGAAGACGGGACATTGCAGGAATTCACCTCGTCCTGGAAGACCCACGGAACTGCAATCCATTGGAGGTATGAGCATAAGAAGCATTGCTGATGTCAGACAGGTCACTAAATCGACTCTGGCCTTTGTCATCAACAAGTGGAAGAAGACGGGACATTGCAGGAATTCACCTCGTCCTGGAAGACCCACGAAACTGCAATCCATTGGAGGTATGAGCATAAGAAGCATTGCTGATGTCAGACAGGTCACTAAATCGACTGTGGCCTTTGTCATCAACAAGTGGAAGAAGACGGGACATTGCAGGAATTCACCTCGTCCTGGAAGACCCACGAAACTGCAATCCATTAGAGGTATCAGCATAAGAAGCATTGCTGATGTCAGACAGGTCAGTAAATCGACTACGGCCTTTGTCATCAACAAGTGGAAGAAGACGGGACATTGCAGGAATTCACCTCGTCCTGGAAGACCCACGAAACTGCAATCCATTGGACGTATGAGCATAAGAAGCATTGCTGATGTCAGACAGGTCACTAAATCGACTGTGGCCTTTGTCATCAACAAGTGGAAGAAGACGGGACATTGCAGGAATTCACCTCGCCCTGGAAGACCCACGAAACTGCAATCCATTGGAGGTATGAGCATAAGAAGCAATGCTGATGTCAGACAGGTCAGTAAATCGACTACGGCCTTTGTCATCAACAAGTGGAAGAAGACGGGACATTGCAGGAATTCACCTCGTCCTGGAAGACCCACGAAACTGCAATCCATTGGAGGTATGAGCATAAGAAGCATTGCTGATGTCAGACAGGTCACTAAATCGACTGTGGCCTTTGTCATCAACAAGTGGAAGAAGACGGGACATTGCAGGAATTCACCTCGTCCTGGAAGACCCACGAAACTGCAATCCATTGGAGGTATGAGCACAAGAAGCATTGCTGATGTCAGACATGTCAGTAAATCGACTACGTCCTTTGTCATCAACAAGTGGAAGAAGACAGGACATTGCAGGAATTCACCTCGTCCTGGAAGACCCACGAAACTGCAATCCATTGGAGGTATGAGCATTGCTGATGTCAGACAGGTCACTAAATCGACTGTGGCCTTTGTCATCAACAAGTGGAAGAAGACGGGACATTGCAGGAATTCACCTTGTCCTGGAAGACCCACGAAACTGCAATCCATTGGAGGTATGAGCATAAGAAGCATTGCTGATGTCAGACATGTCAGTAAATCGACTACGTCCTTTGTCATCAACAAGTGGAAGAAGACAGGACATTGCAGGAATTCACCTCGCCCTGGAAGACCCACGAAACTGCAATCCATTGGAGGTATGAGCATTGCTGATGTCAGACAGGTCACTAAATCGACTGTGGCTTTTGTCATCAACAAGTGGAAGAAGATGGGACATTGCAGGAATTCACCTCGTCCTGGAAGACCCACGAAACTGCAACCCAGACACCGGAGGGTGTTGCAGAGATAGATCCGGAAAACTAGGTCCCAACCAATTCACACCACAGCAGTTTTGGTCTCCACCAAGACATTTCGAAGAGAGAGAGGCCCATGCACTCAGGTATCATGGCTGAACAGCCGCCCATAAACATCACATCACAAAGACCAATAAAGCCACACAGCTAAGATGGTGTCGACAGCACACAAATTGGACCAATGGCAGCAGGTGTTATGGAGTGACGTATCCCGCTTCACATTATGCTGGTCAGATGGATGTGTCTCAGTTTAGTGGTTACCCAGAGAATGTGTGCTTCCGGAGTGTACAGTGCTGATCGTGAAGCACGGAGGTGTTGGATTTATGGTGCAGAGCTGTTTCAGCTGGTGCACTGTGGGTCCACTGTTTGTTGTTAACGGCAACATGAACTCTGTGCTTTATAGAGATATCCACGATAACTCAGTGCTCCCAATATTGTGGCATTTATACAGACACTAGGATTGTTTCTTTCATCCAGGACGACGATTCACTTGTCATGTTTTCAGGACTGCAATGGAGTGGTATGAGGGAAATCATGTCTTGCGGAAGGACTGGCCTGCTCAGAGCCCGGACCACAATCCCACTGAACACCTATGGGATGAACTTGACCAACGGGTGAGGCCTATACCAACACAACCTTCTTCACTGACACAGTTGATCAATGTACTGAAGGCAGAATGGGTGAACATCCCGCTCTCCGTACCAGGGGCGTAAGCGGAATTTTGTCTGGGGGGGGGGGACATTTACTAGTTCAAAAGCAGAACCGGAAATTATATATACAGTATCTACCAACAAGTAATTGGACACCCCTGCAATCGACGATATGAGTTGTCTGCAGTCTTTGTATGTCTCTTTTAGTTAAGGTACACATCTCTGCACCATATGTAAGCACTGGAATGATGCATTGATCAAACTCTTTTCTTTTAACACATAATGGCATATTGCTCTTCAAAATTATACTGTTTCTTCCAAATACTCTCTAGGCAAGTTTTATATGCCGATTAATTTCTTCATCACTGTGACCCTCACTTGATATCTGCTGTCCAAGATAAATGTAGGTATTGGTTATCTCCAGCTTTTCTCCATCAATTGATAAATCTTCATTTCTTGTAAAAGCATTGAACATCACTTTTGTCTTCTGAAAGTTCATTTTGAATCCCACTTCTTTACTCTTTTCAGCAAGTTCCTGGATCATACTCTGCAGCTCTGATGGGGTAGTTGCAAAAATGACTACGTCATCAGCAAAATGAAGGTGAGTTAGATAATCTCCATTAATCTTTATCCCTTTGTTTTCCCAGTTCAGTGATTGAAAGACATTTTTCCAATGTGGCATTAAAGAGCTTCGGAGATATGGTGTCACCTTGTCTCACTCCCTTTCTAATTTTTATGGGTTCTGTATTCTCAAATAGCTGAATCTTTGCACTTGCATTTTCATAGATGTTATTAATAATATTAATGTATGCATCTTCAATACTGCAGGATTTCAAAGCCATTGTAACTGCTGACGGTTTCACCGAATCAAGGGCCTTTTCATAATCAATAAAAGCAATGCATGATGGAAGTTCATATTCCCTCGCTCTTTCAATTAGTTCTCTCAGTACGTGGATATGATCTATAGTGCTGTAGCCACTCCTGAATCCAGCTTGTTCTCTCGGTTGAGCAATGTCCAGTGTTACCTTCAAGCGGTGTGAAAGAACTTTAGTGAAGATTTTATAAACCACTGATAGGAGGCTGATAGGTCTGTAGTTCCTGAGATCCTCAATGTCACCTTTTTTATGTAGCAGGATCATTGCAGTGTTGTTCCAATCCTTAGGAATCTTCCCTTTATTAAGGCATACAATTTTGGAAACACCAAAGGCTTTTGAATTGCATACAGTTTTGATTATACCACAAGGCTTTTGAATTGCATACAATTTTGATTATACCACAAGGCTTCTGAATTGCATACAATTCTGTGTTGCTACATTTCAAATAAAATGGCAGATGCCTCTCATGTAATTTAAAAAATATAAAAAAATTGAAACTTTAGAAATAGACACATTTGTATAATGATAGACAGGTCCAACTGTTAAACATATGGCTGATAGATTCTGAAACTAAAAGATTAGCCAATCAACAACTAGATAGTGAAAATCTTCCAAATATTTGGAGACAATGTGAATAGACAAAGTCATTGCTCTTTCCACATCTTCTTTAATTAACACATAGCAACAGAAAAATTGTTATCCAGACACCACTGGGATTGTACCCCAGATCTCTCGATAACTAGCCGAGTGCGTTCGCCTTACGC
Source organism: Macrothele yani (assembly GCA_039090855.1). NCBI lineage: Eukaryota > Metazoa > Arthropoda > Arachnida > Araneae > Macrothelidae > Macrothele > Macrothele yani. The sequence continues at coordinate 222,807,756 of CM077034.1, read as the reverse complement.
TACGATGGTCAACAATTCACGGCGCTATGTGTGTTTATCTGTCAGCATGACTTCACAAATCTGTAGGGATGGGCTCAGCAACTGAGACGTCACCATACGCTACGGTGCCAACAATCCATGGCGCTATGTGTGTTTATCTGTCAGTACCTGACTTCACAAATCCGTAGGGATGGGCTCAGCAACTGAGACGTCACCATACGCTACGGTGCCAACAATCCACGGCGCTATGTGTGTTTATCTGTCAGTACCTGACTTCACAAATCCGTAGGGATGAGCTCAGCAACTGAGACGTCTCCATCTGCTGGGGCTTATAATGGAACAAGCTATTAAATTATAGCAAATAAATCCAAAGGATAAGAATGATAGTGAAAGTCTTCCAAATACATGAGGACAATGTGAATAGACAAAGTAGTCACTTTTTTCACATTTTCTTTAATTAACACACAGCAACTGAAAAACTGTTATCTGGACACCGCTGGGATCGTGTACCCCAGATCTCTCGATGAATAAACTTGGCGAGTTATATCGAGAGATCTGGGGTACAATCCCAGCAGTGTCCGGATAACAGTTTCTCAGTTGCTGTGTGTTAATTAAAGAAAAAATGGGGCAAGAGTGATGCATTTCTCTTTTCACAAAAACTGGATCTTGATTCTGAAGCAGAGATGTAAGAAATACCCTTAAACTACAAAGATGGAACCAACAAATCATAGACTAGAATGACCAAGATGCTCTGGCTGATTAGAACACAAAACATATGTGAAAAAAACATTGAAGGGCGATCTGCGAAGGATTTGCTCATGATAAATGACTCTGCACCATCAATGGTAAAGGATTCCCTATGATAGTTGTGAATGATCATTCAATCTACCATTATTAAACACAGACTGAAGTCACTGTACAGAGAATCTTTAAATTTATTCAGCTTCCTTGGGTTAAGAAACGAATTCCCAATAAGAAAGGTATTGTTGGGAATTAACAAGTGTCAACCATTATGTTAGTGAGCAATTAGCAGTCAGATAGGGAATAATGGTGAAACTTAAGAATGGGAATGATATGTGAATGTCATTCATATGAATTCCCAATAAGAAAAGTAATGTCGAGAATTAATAAGTGTCAACCGTTATGTTAGTGAGCAATTAGCAGTCAGCTAAGAAATAATGGTGAAACTTAAGAATGGGAATCATACGTGAAAGCCATTCATTTCAATTCCCAATAAGAAAAGTTATGTCGAGGAATCAACAAACGTCAACCATTATGTGAGTGAGCAATTAGCAGTCAGCTAAGAAATAATGGTGAAACTTAAGAATGGGAATGATACGTGAATGCCATTCATTTGAATTCTCAATAAGAAAAGTTGTGTGGGGAATCAACAAGTGTCAACCATAATGTGAGTGAGCAATTAGCAGTCAGATAGGGAATAATGGTAAAACTTAAGAATGGGAATGATATGTGAATGCCATTCATTTGAATTCCCAATAAGAAAATTTATTTTGAGAATTAATAAGTGTCAACAATTGTGTGGGTGAGCAGTCAGCAGTCAGCTAGAAAATAATAGTGAAACTTAAGAATGGGAATGATATGTAAATGCCATTCATTTGAATTCCCAATAATAAAAGTTATGTGGGGAATCAACAAGTGTCAACCATTATGTGAGTGAGCAATTAGCAGTCAGATAGGGAATAATGGTGAAACTTAAGAATGGGAATGATATGTGGATGTAATTCATTTGAATTCCCAATAAGAAAAGTTATGTGGGGAATCAACATGTGTCCACCATTATGTTAGTGAGCAATTAGCAGTCAGATAGGGAATAATGGTGAAACTTAAGAATGGGAATGATATGTGAATGCCATTCATTTGAATTCCCAATAAGAAAAGTAATGTCGAGAATTAATAAGTGTCAACCGTTATGTTAGTGAGCAATTAGCAGTCAGATAGGGAATAATGGTGAAACTTAAGAATGGGAATGATATGTGAATGCCATTCATTTGAATTCCCAATAAGAAAAGTAATGTCGAGAATTAATAAGTGTCAAGCATTTTGTGAGTGAGCAATTAGCAGTCAGATAGGGAATAATGGTGAAGCTTAAGAATGTGAATGATACGTGAATGCCATTCATTTGAATTCCCAATAAAAAAAGTTATGTGGGGAATCAACAAGTGTCAACCATTATGTGAGTGAGCAATTAGCAGTCAGCTAGGAAATAATGGTGAAACTTAAGAATGGGAATGATATGTGAATGCCATTCATTTGAATTCCCAATAAAAAAAGTTATGTCGGGAATCAATAAGTGTCAACCATTATGTGAGTGAGCAATTAGCAGTCAGATAGGAAATAATGGTGAAACTTAAGAATGGGAATGACATGTGAATGCCATTCATTTGAATTCCCAATAAGAAAAGTTATGTGGGGAATCAACAAGTGTCAACCATTATGTGAGTGAGCAATTAGCAGTCAGATAGGGAATAATGGTGAAACTTAAGAATGGGAATGACATATGAATGCCATTCATTTGAATTCCCAATAAGAAAAGTTATGTGGGGAATCAACAAGTGTCAACCATTATGTGAGTGAGCAATTAGCAGTCAGATAGGGAATAATGGTGAAACTTAAGAATGGGAATGACATGTGAATGCCATTCATTTGAATTCCCAATAAGAAAAGTTATGTGGGGAATCAACAAGTGTCAACCATTATGTGAGTGAGCAATTAGCAGTCAGCTAGGAAATAATGGTGAAACTTAAGAATGGGAATGACATATGAATGCCATTCATTTGAATTCCTAATAAGAAAAGTTATGTGGGGAATCAACAAGTGTCAACCATTATGTGAGTGAGCAATTAGCAGTCAGATAGGGAATAATGGTGAAACTTAAGAATGGGAATGACATGTGAATGCCATTCATTTGAATTCCCAATAAGAAAAGTTATGTGGGGAATCAACAAGTGTCAACCATTATGTGAGTGAGCAATTAGCAGTCAGATAGGGAATAATGGTGAAACTTAAGAATGGGAATGACATATGTATGCCATTCATTTGAATTCCCAATAAGAAAAGTTATGTGGGGAATCAACAAGTGCCAACCATTATGTGAGTGAGCAATTAGCAGTCAGATAGGGAATAATGGTGAAACTTAAGAATGGGAATGATATGTGAATGCCATTCATTTGAATTCCCAATAAGAAAAGTTATGTCGAGAATCAACAAGTGTCAACCATTATGTGAGTGAGCAATTAGCAGTCAGATAGGGAATAATGGTGAAACTTAAGAATGGGAATGATATGTGAATGCCATTCATTTGAATTCCCAATAAGAAAAGTTATGTGGGGAATCAATAAGTGTCAACCATTATGTGAGTGAGCAATTAGCAGTCAGATAGGGAATAATGGTGAAACTTAAGAATGGGAATGATATGTGAATGCCATTCATTTGAATTCCCAATAAGAAAAGTTATGTGGGGAATCAATAAGTGTCAACCATTATGTGAGTGAGCAATTAGCAGTCAGATAGGGAATAATGGTGAAACTTAAGAATGGGAATGACATGTGAATGCCATTCATTTGAATTCCCAATAAGAAAAGTTATGTGGGGAATTAATAAGTGTCAACCATTATGTTAGTGAGCAATTAGCAGTCAGATAGGGAATAATGGTGAAACTTAAGAATGGGAATGATATGTGAATGCCATTCATTTGAATTCCCAATAAGAAAAGTTATGTGGGGAATCAATAAGTGTCAACCATTATGTGAGTGAGCAATTAGCAGTCAGATAGGGAATAATGGTGAAACTTAAGAATGGGAATGATATATGAATGCCATTCATTTGAATTCCCAATAAGAAAAGTTATGTGGGGAATCAACAAGTGTCAACCATTATGTGAGTGAGCAATTAGCAGTCAGATAGGGAATAATGGTGAAACTTAAGAATGGGAATGATATGTGAATGCCATTCATTTGAATTCCCAATAAGAAAAGTTATGTGGGGAATCAACAAGTGTCAACCATTATGTGAGTGAGCAATTAGCAGTCAGATAGGGAATAATGGTGAAACTTAAGAATGGGAATGATATGTGAATGCCATTCATTTGAATTCCCAATAAGAAAAGTTATGTGGAGAATCAACAAGTGTCAACCATTATGTGAGTGAGCAATTAGCAGTCAGATAGGGAATAATGGTGAAACTTAAGAATGGGAATGACATATGAATGCCATTCATTTGAATTCCCAATAAGAAAAGTTATGTGGAGAATCAATAAGTGTCAACCATTATGTGAGTGAGCAATTAGCAGTCAGCTAGGAAATAATGGTGAAACTTAAGAATGGGAATGATACGTGAATGCCATTCATTTGAATTCCCAATAAAAAAAGTTATGTGGGGAATCAACAAGTGTCAACCATTATGTGAGTGAGCAATTAGCAGTCAGATAGGGAATAATGGTGAAACTTAAGAATGGGAATGACATGTGAATGCCATTCATTTGAATTCCCAATAAGAAAAGTTATGTGGGGAATCAACAAGTGTCAACCATTATGTGAGTGAGCAATTAGCAGTCAGATAGGGAATAATGGTGAAACTTAAGAATGGGAATGATATGTGAATGCCATTCACTTGAATTCCCAATAAGAAAAGTTATGTGGGGAATCAACAAGTGTCAACCATTATGTGAGTGAGCAATTAGCAGTCAGATAGGGAATAATGGTGAAACTTAAGAATGGGAATGACATGTGAATGCCATTCATTTGAATTCCCAATAAGAAAAGTAATGTCGAGAATTAATAAGTGTCAACCGTTATGTTAGTGAGCAATTAGCAGTCAGATAGGGAATAATGGTGAAACTTAAGAATGGGAATGATATGTGAATGCCATTCATTTGAATTCCCAATAAGAAAAGTAATGTCGAGGAATCAATAAGTGTCAACCATTATGTGAGTGAGCAATTAGCAGTCAGATAGGGAATAATGGTGAAACTTAAGAATGGGAATGATATGTGAATGCCATTCATTTGAATTCCCAATAAGAAAAGTAATGTCGAGAATTAATAAGTGTCAACCGTTATGTTAGTGAGCAATTAGCAGTCAGATAGGGAATAATGGTGAAACTTAAGAATGGGAATGATATGTGAATGCCATTCATATGAATTCCCAATAAGAAAAGTAATGTCGAGAATTAATAAGTGTCAACCGTTATGTGAGTGAGCAATTAGCAGTCAGATAGGGAATAATGGTGAAACTTAAGAATGGGAATGATATGTGAATGCCATTCATTTGAATTCCCAATAAGAAAAGTAATGTCGAGAATTAATAAGTGTCAACCATTATGTGAGTGAGCAATTAGCAGTCAGATAGGGAATAATGGTGAAACTTAAGAATGGGAATGATATGTGAATGCCATTCATTTGAATTCCCAATAAGAAAAGTAATGTCGGGAATTAATAAGTGTCAACCGTTATGTGAGTGAGCAATTAGCAGTCAGCTAGGAAATAATGGTGAAACTTAAGAATGGGAATGATATGTGAATGCCATTCATTTGAATTCCCAATAAGAAAAGTTATGTCGAGAATCAATAAGTGTCAACCATTATGTGAGTGAGCAATTAGCAGTCAGATAGGGAATAATGGTGAAACTTAAGAATGGGAATGACATGTGAATGCCATTCATTTGAATTCCCAATAAGAAAAGTTATGTCGAGAATCAATAAGTGTCAACCATTATGTGAGTGAGCAATTAGCAGTCAGATAGGGAATAATGGTGAAACTTAAGAATGGGAATGATATGTGAATGCCATTCATTTGAATTCCCAATAAGAAAAGTAATGTCGAGAATTAATAAGTGTCAACCATTATGTGAGTGAGCAATTAGCAGTCAGCTAGGAAATAATGGTGAAACTTAAGAATGGGAATGATATGTGAATGCCATTCATTTGAATTCCCAATAAGAAAAGTTATGTCGAGAATTAATAAGTGTCAACCATTATGTGAGTGAGCAATTAGCAGTCAGATAGGGAATAATGGTGAAACTTAAGAATGGGAATGATATGTGAATGCCATTCATTTGAATTCCCAATAAGAAAAGTAATGTCGAGAATTAATAAGTGTCAACCATTATGTGAGTGAGCAATTAGCAGTCAGCTAGGAAATAATGGTGAAACTTAAGAATGGGAATGATATGTGAATGCCATTCATTTGAATTCCCAATAAGAAAAGTTATGTCGAGAATTAACAAGTGTCAACCATTATGTGAGTGAGCAATTAGCAGTCAGATAGGGAATAATGGTGAAACTTAAGAATGGGAATGATATGTGAATGCCATTCATTTGAATTCCCAATAAGAAAAGTAATGTCGAGAATCAATAAGTGTCAACCATTATGTGAGTGAGCAATTAGCAGTCAGATAGGGAATAATGGTGAAACTTAAGAATGGGAATGATATGTGAATGCCATTCATTTGAATTCCCAATAAGAAAAGTAATGTCGAGAATTAATAAGTGTCAACCGTTATGTTAGTGAGCAATTAGCAGTCAGATAGGGAATAATGGTGAAACTTAAGAATGGGAATGATATGTGAATGCCATTCATTTGAATTCCCAATAAGAAAAGTAATGTCGAGGAATCAATAAGTGTCAACCGTTATGTGAGTGAGCAATTAGCAGTCAGATAGGGAATAATGGTGAAACTTAAGAATGGGAATGATATGTGAATGCCATTCATTTGAATTCCGAATAAGAAAATTTATGTCGAGAATCAACAAGTGTCAACCATTATGTGAGTGAGCAATTAGCAGTCAGATAGGGAATAATGGTGAAACTTAAGAATGGGAATGATATGTGAATGCCATTCATTTGAATTCCCAATAAGAAAAGTAATGTCGAGAATTAATAAGTGTCAACCGTTATGTTAGTGAGCAATTAGCAGTCAGATAGGGAATAATGGTGAAACTTAAGAATGGGAATGATATGTGGATGCCATTCATTTGAATTCCCAATAAGAAAAGTAATGTCGAGAATTAATAAGTGTCAACCGTTATGTGAGTGAGCAATTAGCAGTCAGATAGGGAATAATGGTGAAACTTAAGAATGGGAATGATATGTGAATGCCATTCATTTGAATTCCCAATAAGAAAAGTAATGTCGAGAATTAATAAGTGTCAACCGTTATGTTAGTGAGCAATTAGCAGTCAGATAGGGAATAATGGTGAAACTTAAGAATGGGAATGATATGTGAATGCCATTCATATGAATTCCCAATAAGAAAAGTAATGTCGAGAATTAATAAGTGTCAACCGTTATGTTAGTGAGCAATTAGCAGTCAGATAGGGAATAATGGTGAAACTTAAGAATGGGAATGATATGTGAATGCCATTCATATGAATTCCCAATAAGAAAAGTAATGTCGAGAATTAATAAGTGTCAACCGTTATGTTAGTGAGCAATTAGCAGTCAGATAGGGAATAATGGTGAAACTTAAGAATGGGAATGATATGTGAATGCCATTCATATGAATTCCCAATAAGAAAAGTAATGTCGAGAATTAATAAGTGTCAACCGTTATGTTAGTGAGCAATTAGCAGTCAGATAGGGAATAATGGTGAAACTTAAGAATGGGAATGATATGTGAATGCCATTCATATGAATTCCCAATAAGAAAAGTAATGTCGAGAATTAATAAGTGTCAACCGTTATGTTAGTGAGCAATTAGCAGTCAGATAGGGAATAATGGTGAAACTTAAGAATGGGAATGATATGTGAATGCCATTCATTTGAATTCCCAATAAGAAAAGTAATGTCGAGAATTAATAAGTGTCAACCGTTATGTGAGTGAGCAATTAGCAGTCAGATAGGGAATAATGGTGAAACTTAAGAATGGGAATGATATGTGAATGCCATTCATTTGAATTCCCAATAAGAAAAGTAATGTCGAGAATTAATAAGTGTCAACCGTTATGTTAGTGAGCAATTAGCAGTCAGATAGGGAATAATGGTGAAACTTAAGAATGGGAATGATATGTGAATGCCATTCATTTGAATTCCCAATAAGAAAAGTAATGTCGAGAATTAATAAGTGTCAACCGTTATGTTAGTGAGCAATTAGCAGTCAGATAGGGAATAATGGTGAAACTTAAGAATGGGAATGATATGTGAATGCCATTCATATGAATTCCCAATAAGAAAAGTAATGTCGAGAATTAATAAGTGTCAACCGTTATGTTAGTGAGCAATTAGCAGTCAGATAGGGAATAATGGTGAAACTTAAGAATGGGAATGATATGTGAATGCCATTCATTTGAATTCCCAATAAGAAAAGTAATGTCGAGAATTAATAAGTGTCAACCGTTATGTGAGTGAGCAATTAGCAGTCAGATAGGGAATAATGGTGAAACTTAAGAATGGGAATGATATGTGAATGCCATTCATTTGAATTCCCAATAAGAAAAGTAATGTCGAGAATTAATAAGTGTCAACCGTTATGTGAGTGAGCAATTAGCAGTCAGATAGGGAATAATGGTGAAACTTAAGAATGGGAATGATATGTGAATGCCATTCATTTGAATTCCCAATAAGAAAAGTAATGTCGAGAATTAATAAGTGTCAACCGTTATGTGAGTGAGCAATTAGCAGTCAGATAGGGAATAATGGTGAAACTTAAGAATGGGAATGATATGTGAATGCCATTCATTTGAATTCCCAATAAGAAAAGTAATGTCGAGAATTAATAAGTGTCAACCATTATGTGAGTGAGCAATTAGCAGTCAGATAGGGAATAATGGTGAAACTTAAGAATGGGAATGATATGTGAATGCCATTCATTTGAATTCCCAATAAGAAAAGTAATGTCGAGAATTAATAAGTGTCAACCATTATGTGAGTGAGCAATTAGCAGTCAGATAGGGAATAATGGTGAAACTTAAGAATGGGAATGATATGTGAATGCCATTCATTTGAATTCCCAATAAGAAAAGTAATGTCGAGAATTAATAAGTGTCAACCGTTATGTGAGTGAGCAATTAGCAGTCAGATAGGGAATAATGGTGAAACTTAAGAATGGGAATGATATGTGAATGCCATTCATATGAATTCCCAATAAGAAAAGTAATGTCGAGAATTAATAAGTGTCAACCGTTATGTTAGTGAGCAATTAGCAGTCAGATAGGGAATAATGGTGAAACTTAAGAATGGGAATGATATGTGAATGCCATTCATATGAATTCCCAATAAGAAAAGTAATGTCGAGAATTAATAAGTGTCAACCGTTATGTTAGTGAGCAATTAGCAGTCAGATAGGGAATAATGGTGAAACTTAAGAATGGGAATGATATGTGAATGCCATTCATATGAATTCCCAATAAGAAAAGTAATGTCGAGAATTAATAAGTGTCAACCGTTATGTGAGTGAGCAATTAGCAGTCAGATAGGGAATAATGGTGAAACTTAAGAATGGGAATGATATGTGAATGCCATTCATTTGAATTCCCAATAAGAAAAGTAATGTCGAGAATTAATAAGTGTCAACCGTTATGTGAGTGAGCAATTAGCAGTCAGATAGGGAATAATGGTGAAACTTAAGAATGGGAATGATATGTGAATGCCATTCATTTGAATTCCCAATAAGAAAAGTAATGTCGAGAATTAATAAGTGTCAACCGTTATGTGAGTGAGCAATTAGCAGTCAGATAGGGAATAATGGTGAAACTTAAGAATGGGAATGATATGTGAATGCCATTCATTTGAATTCCCAATAAGAAAAGTAATGTCGAGAATTAATAAGTGTCAACCATTATGTGAGTGAGCAATTAGCAGTCAGATAGGGAATAATGGTGAAACTTAAGAATGGGAATGATATGTGAATGCCATTCATTTGAATTCCCAATAAGAAAAGTAATGTCGAGAATTAATAAGTGTCAACCGTTATGTGAGTGAGCAATTAGCAGTCAGATAGGGAATAATGGTGAAACTTAAGAATGGGAATGATATGTGAATGCCATTCATTTGAATTCCCAATAAGAAAAGTAATGTCGAGAATTAATAAGTGTCAACCGTTATGTGAGTGAGCAATTAGCAGTCAGATAGGGAATAATGGTGAAACTTAAGAATGGGAATGATATGTGAATGCCATTCATTTGAATTCCCAATAAGAAAAGTAATGTCGAGAATTAATAAGTGTCAACCGTTATGTGAGTGAGCAATTAGCAGTCAGATAGGGAATAATGGTGAAACTTAAGAATGGGAATGATATGTGAATGCCATTCATTTGAATTCCCAATAAGAAAAGTAATGTCGAGAATTAATAAGTGTCAACCGTTATGTGAGTGAGCAATTAGCAGTCAGATAGGGAATAATGGTGAAACTTAAGAATGGGAATGATATGTGAATGCCATTCATTTGAATTCCCAATAAGAAAAGTAATGTCGAGAATTAATAAGTGTCAACCGTTATGTGAGTGAGCAATTAGCAGTCAGATAGGGAATAATGGTGAAACTTAAGAATGGGAATGATATGTGAATGCCATTCATTTGAATTCCCAATAAGAAAAGTAATGTCGAGAATTAATAAGTGTCAACCGTTATGTGAGTGAGCAATTAGCAGTCAGATAGGGAATAATGGTGAAACTTAAGAATGGGAATGATATGTGAATGCCATTCATTTGAATTCCCAATAAGAAAAGTAATGTCGAGAATTAATAAGTGTCAACCGTTATGTGAGTGAGCAATTAGCAGTCAGATAGGGAATAATGGTGAAACTTAAGAATGGGAATGATATGTGAATGCCATTCATATGAATTCCCAATAAGAAAAGTAATGTCGAGAATTAATAAGTGTCAACCATTATGTGAGTGAGCAATTAGCAGTCAGATAGGGAATAATGGTGAAACTTAAGAATGGGAATGATATGTGAATGCCATTCATTTGAATTCCCAATAAGAAAAGTAATGTCGAGAATTAATAAGTGTCAACCGTTATGTTAGTGAGCAATTAGCAGTCAGATAGGGAATAATGGTGAAACTTAAGAATGGGAATGATATGTGAATGCCATTCATATGAATTCCCAATAAGAAAAGTAATGTCGAGAATTAATAAGTGTCAACCGTTATGTGAGTGAGCAATTAGCAGTCAGATAGGGAATAATGGTGAAACTTAAGAATGGGAATGATATGTGAATGCCATTCATATGAATTCCCAATAAGAAAAGTAATGTCGAGAATTAATAAGTGTCAACCGTTATGTTAGTGAGCAATTAGCAGTCAGATAGGGAATAATGGTGAAACTTAAGAATGGGAATGATATGTGAATGCCATTCATATGAATTCCCAATAAGAAAAGTAATGTCGAGAATTAATAAGTGTCAACCGTTATGTTAGTGAGCAATTAGCAGTCAGATAGGGAATAATGGTGAAACTTAAGAATGGGAATGATATGTGAATGCCATTCATTTGAATTCCCAATAAGAAAAGTAATGTCGAGAATTAATAAGTGTCAACCGTTATGTGAGTGAGCAATTAGCAGTCAGATAGGGAATAATGGTGAAACTTAAGAATGGGAATGATATGTGAATGCCATTCATTTGAATTCCCAATAAGAAAAGTAATGTCGAGAATTAATAAGTGTCAACCGTTATGTGAGTGAGCAATTAGCAGTCAGATAGGGAATAATGGTGAAACTTAAGAATGGGAATGATATGTGAATGCCATTCATTTGAATTCCCAATAAGAAAAGTAATGTCGAGAATTAATAAGTGTCAACCGTTATGTGAGTGAGCAATTAGCAGTCAGATAGGGAATAATGGTGAAACTTAAGAATGGGAATGATATGTGAATGCCATTCATTTGAATTCCCAATAAGAAAAGTAATGTCGAGAATTAATAAGTGTCAACCATTATGTGAGTGAGCAATTAGCAGTCAGATAGGGAATAATGGTGAAACTTAAGAATGGGAATGATATGTGAATGCCATTCATTTGAATTCCCAATAAGAAAAGTAATGTCGAGAATTAATAAGTGTCAACCATTATGTGAGTGAGCAATTAGCAGTCAGATAGGGAATAATGGTGAAACTTAAGAATGGGAATGATATGTGAATGCCATTCATATGAATTCCCAATAAGAAAAGTAATGTCGAGAATTAATAAGTGTCAACCATTATGTGAGTGAGCAATTAGCAGTCAGATAGGGAATAATGGTGAAACTTAAGAATGGGAATGATATGTGAATGCCATTCATTTGAATTCCCAATAAGAAAAGTAATGTCGAGAATTAATAAGTGTCAACCGTTATGTGAGTGAGCAATTAGCAGTCAGATAGGGAATAATGGTGAAACTTAAGAATGGGAATGATATGTGAATGCCATTCATTTGAATTCCCAATAAGAAAAGTAATGTCGAGAATTAATAAGTGTCAACCGTTATGTGAGTGAGCAATTAGCAGTCAGATAGGGAATAATGGTGAAACTTAAGAATGGGAATGATATGTGAATGCCATTCATTTGAATTCCCAATAAGAAAAGTAATGTCGAGAATTAATAAGTGTCAACCATTATGTGAGTGAGCAATTAGCAGTCAGATAGGGAATAATGGTGAAACTTAAGAATGGGAATGATATGTGAATGCCATTCATTTGAATTCCCAATAAGAAAAGTAATGTCGAGAATTAATAAGTGTCAACCGTTATGTTAGTGAGCAATTAGCAGTCAGATAGGGAATAATGGTGAAACTTAAGAATGGGAATGATATGTGAATGCCATTCATATGAATTCCCAATAAGAAAAGTAATGTCGAGAATTAATAAGTGTCAACCGTTATGTGAGTGAGCAATTAGCAGTCAGATAGGGAATAATGGTGAAACTTAAGAATGGGAATGATATGTGAATGCCATTCATTTGAATTCCCAATAAGAAAAGTAATGTCGAGAATTAATAAGTGTCAACCGTTATGTGAGTGAGCAATTAGCAGTCAGATAGGGAATAATGGTGAAACTTAAGAATGGGAATGATATGTGAATGCCATTCATATGAATTCCCAATAAGAAAAGTAATGTCGAGAATTAATAAGTGTCAACCGTTATGTTAGTGAGCAATTAGCAGTCAGATAGGGAATAATGGTGAAACTTAAGAATGGGAATGATATGTGAATGCCATTCATATGAATTCCCAATAAGAAAAGTAATGTCGAGAATTAATAAGTGTCAACCATTATGTGAGTGAGCAATTAGCAGTCAGATAGGGAATAATGGTGAAACTTAAGAATGGGAATGATATGTGAATGCCATTCATTTGAATTCCCAATAAGAAAAGTAATGTCGAGAATTAATAAGTGTCAACCGTTATGTGAGTGAGCAATTAGCAGTCAGATAGGGAATAATGGTGAAACTTAAGAATGGGAATGATATGTGAATGCCATTCATTTGAATTCCCAATAAGAAAAGTAATGTCGAGAATTAATAAGTGTCAACCGTTATGTTAGTGAGCAATTAGCAGTCAGATAGGGAATAATGGTGAAACTTAAGAATGGGAATGATATGTGAATGCCATTCATTTGAATTCCCAATAAGAAAAGTAATGTCGAGAATTAATAAGTGTCAACCGTTATGTGAGTGAGCAATTAGCAGTCAGATAGGGAATAATGGTGAAACTTAAGAATGGGAATGATATGTGAATGCCATTCATTTGAATTCCCAATAAGAAAAGTAATGTCGAGAATTAATAAGTGTCAACCATTATGTGAGTGAGCAATTAGCAGTCAGATAGGGAATAATGGTGAAACTTAAGAATGGGAATGATATGTGAATGCCATTCATTTGAATTCCCAATAAGAAAAGTAATGTCGAGAATTAATAAGTGTCAACCGTTATGTTAGTGAGCAATTAGCAGTCAGATAGGGAATAATGGTGAAACTTAAGAATGGGAATGATATGTGAATGCCATTCATATGAATTCCCAATAAGAAAAGTAATGTCGAGAATTAATAAGTGTCAACCGTTATGTTAGTGAGCAATTAGCAGTCAGATAGGAAATAATGGTGAAACTTAAGAATGGGAATGATATGTGAATGCCATTCATATGAATTCCCAATAAGAAAAGTAATGTCGAGAATTAATAAGTGTCAACCGTTATGTTAGTGAGCAATTAGCAGTCAGATAGGGAATAATGGTGAAACTTAAGAATGGGAATGATATGTGAATGCCATTCATATGAATTCCCAATAAGAAAAGTAATGTCGAGAATTAATAAGTGTCAACCGTTATGTGAGTGAGCAATTAGCAGTCAGATAGGGAATAATGGTGAAACTTAAGAATGGGAATGATATGTGAATGCCATTCATTTGAATTCCCAATAAGAAAAGTAATGTCGAGAATTAATAAGTGTCAACCATTATGTTAGTGAGCAATTAGCAGTCAGATAGGGAATAATGGTGAAACTTAAGAATGGGAATGATATGTGAATGCCATTCATTTGAATTCCCAATAAGAAAAGTAATGTCGAGAATTAATAAGTGTCAACCATTATGTGAGTGAGCAATTAGCAGTCAGATAGGGAATAATGGTGAAACTTAAGAATGGGAATGATATGTGAATGCCATTCATATGAATTCCCAATAAGAAAAGTAATGTCGAGAATTAATAAGTGTCAACCATTATGTGAGTGAGCAATTAGCAGTCAGATAGGGAATAATGGTGAAACTTAAGAATGGGAATGATATGTGAATGCCATTCATTTGAATTCCCAATAAGAAAAGTAATGTCGAGAATTAATAAGTGTCAACCGTTATGTGAGTGAGCAATTAGCAGTCAGATAGGGAATAATGGTGAAACTTAAGAATGGGAATGATATGTGAATGCCATTCATATGAATTCCCAATAAGAAAAGTAATGTCGAGAATTAATAAGTGTCAACCGTTATGTGAGTGAGCAATTAGCAGTCAGATAGGGAATAATGGTGAAACTTAAGAATGGGAATGATATGTGAATGCCATTCATATGAATTCCCAATAAGAAAAGTAATGTCGAGAATTAATAAGTGTCAACCGTTATGTTAGTGAGCAATTAGCAGTCAGATAGGGAATAATGGTGAAACTTAAGACTTAACAATGGGAATGATATGTGAATGCCATTCATTTGAATTCCCAATAAGAAAAGTAATGTCGAGAATTAATAAGTGTCAACCATTATGTGAGTGAGCAATTAGCAGTCAGATAGGGAATAATGGTGAAACTTAAGAATGGGAATGATATGTGAATGCCATTCATATGAATTCCCAATAAGAAAAGTAATGTCGAGAATTAATAAGTGTCAACCGTTATGTTAGTGAGCAATTAGCAGTCAGATAGGGAATAATGGTGAAACTTAAGAATGGGAATGATATGTGAATGCCATTCATTTGAATTCCCAATAAGAAAAGTAATGTCGAGAATTAATAAGTGTCAACCGTTATGTGAGTGAGCAATTAGCAGTCAGATAGGGAATAATGGTGAAACTTAAGAATGGGAATGATATGTGAATGCCATTCATTTGAATTCCCAATAAGAAAAGTAATGTCGAGAATTAATAAGTGTCAACCATTATGTGAGTGAGCAATTAGCAGTCAGATAGGGAATAATGGTGAAACTTAAGAATGGGAATGATATGTGAATGCCATTCATATGAATTCCCAATAAGAAAAGTAATGTCGAGAATTAATAAGTGTCAACCGTTATGTTAGTGAGCAATTAGCAGTCAGATAGGGAATAATGGTGAAACTTAAGAATGGGAATGATATGTGAATGCCATTCATTTGAATTCCCAATAAGAAAAGTAATGTCGAGAATTAATAAGTGTCAACCGTTATGTTAGTGAGCAATTAGCAGTCAGATAGGGAATAATGGTGAAACTTAAGAATGGGAATGATATGTGAATGCCATTCATTTGAATTCCCAATAAGAAAAGTAATGTCGAGAATTAATAAGTGTCAACCGTTATGTTAGTGAGCAATTAGCAGTCAGATAGGGAATAATGGTGAAACTTAAGAATGGGAATGATATGTGAATGCCATTCATTTGAATTCCCAATAAGAAAAGTAATGTCGAGAATTAATAAGTGTCAACCATTATGTGAGTGAGCAATTAGCAGTCAGATAGGGAATAATGGTGAAACTTAAGAATGGGAATGATATGTGAATGCCATTCATTTGAATTCCCAATAAGAAAAGTTATGTCGAGAATCAATAAGTGTCAACCATTATGTGAGTGAGCAATTAGCAGTCAGATAGGGAATAATGGTGAAACTTAAGAATGGGAATGATATGTGAATGCCATTCATTTGAATTCCCAATAAGAAAAGTAATGTCGAGAATTAATAAGTGTCAACCATTATGTGAGTGAGCAATTAGCAGTCAGATAGGGAATAATGGTGAAACTTAAGAATGGGAATGATATGTGAATGCCATTCATTTGAATTCCCAATAAGAAAAGTAATGTCGAGAATTAATAAGTGTCAACCATTATGTGAGTGAGCAATTAGCAGTCAGATAGGGAATAATGGTGAAACTTAAGAATGGGAATGATATGTGAATGCCATTCATTTGAATTCCCAATAAGAAAAGTAATGTCGAGAATTAATAAGTGTCAACCATTATGTGAGTGAGCAATTAGCAGTCAGATAGGGAATAATGGTGAAACTTAAGAATGGGAATGATATGTGAATGCCATTCATTTGAATTCCCAATAAGAAAAGTAATGTCGAGAATTAATAAGTGTCAACCATTATGTGAGTGAGCAATTAGCAGTCAGATAGGGAATAATGGTGAAACTTAAGAATGGGAATGATATGTGAATGCCATTCATTTGAATTCCCAATAAGAAAAGTAATGTCGAGAATTAATAAGTGTCAACCATTATGTGAGTGAGCAATTAGCAGTCAGATAGGGAATAATGGTGAAACTTAAGAATGGGAATGATATGTGAATGCCATTCATTTGAATTCCCAATAAGAAAAGTAATGTCGAGAATTAATAAGTGTCAACCGTTATGTGAGTGAGCAATTAGCAGTCAGATAGGGAATAATGGTGAAACTTAAGAATGGGAATGATATGTGAATGCCATTCATTTGAATTCCCAATAAGAAAAGTAATGTCGAGAATTAATAAGTGTCAACCATTATGTGAGTGAGCAATTAGCAGTCAGATAGGGAATAATGGTGAAACTTAAGAATGGGAATGATATGTGAATGCCATTCATTTGAATTCCCAATAAGAAAAGTAATGTCGAGAATTAATAAGTGTCAACCGTTATGTGAGTGAGCAATTAGCAGTCAGATAGGGAATAATGGTGAAACTTAAGAATGGGAATGATATGTGAATGCCATTCATATGAATTCCCAATAAGAAAAGTAATGTCGAGAATTAATAAGTGTCAACCGTTATGTGAGTGAGCAATTAGCAGTCAGATAGGGAATAATGGTGAAACTTAAGAATGGGAATGATATGTGAATGCCATTCATATGAATTCCCAATAAGAAAAGTAATGTCGAGAATTAATAAGTGTCAACCGTTATGTTAGTGAGCAATTAGCAGTCAGATAGGGAATAATGGTGAAACTTAAGAATGGGAATGATATGTGAATGCCATTCATATGAATTCCCAATAAGAAAAGTAATGTCGAGAATTAATAAGTGTCAACCGTTATGTGAGTGAGCAATTAGCAGTCAGATAGGGAATAATGGTGAAACTTAAGAATGGGAATGATATGTGAATGCCATTCATATGAATTCCCAATAAGAAAAGTAATGTCGAGAATTAATAAGTGTCAACCGTTATGTGAGTGAGCAATTAGCAGTCAGATAGGGAATAATGGTGAAACTTAAGAATGGGAATGATATGTGAATGCCATTCATTTGAATTCCCAATAAGAAAAGTAATGTCGAGAATTAATAAGTGTCAACCATTATGTGAGTGAGCAATTAGCAGTCAGATAGGGAATAATGGTGAAACTTAAGAATGGGAATGATATGTGAATGCCATTCATTTGAATTCCCAATAAGAAAAGTAATGTCGAGAATTAATAAGTGTCAACCGTTATGTTAGTGAGCAATTAGCAGTCAGATAGGGAATAATGGTGAAACTTAAGAATGGGAATGATATGTGAATGCCATTCATTTGAATTCCCAATAAGAAAAGTAATGTCGAGAATTAATAAGTGTCAACCGTTATGTTAGTGAGCAATTAGCAGTCAGATAGGGAATAATGGTGAAACTTAAGAATGGGAATGATATGTGAATGCCATTCATTTGAATTCCCAATAAGAAAAGTAATGTCGAGAATTAATAAGTGTCAACCATTATGTGAGTGAGCAATTAGCAGTCAGATAGGGAATAATGGTGAAACTTAAGAATGGGAATGATATGTGAATGCCATTCATTTGAATTCCCAATAAGAAAAGTAATGTCGAGAATTAATAAGTGTCAACCATTATGTTAGTGAGCAATTAGCAGTCAGATAGGGAATAATGGTGAAACTTAAGAATGGGAATGATATGTGAATGCCATTCATTTGAATTCCCAATAAGAAAAGTAATGTCGAGAATTAATAAGTGTCAACCATTATGTGAGTGAGCAATTAGCAGTCAGATAGGGAATAATGGTGAAACTTAAGAATGGGAATGATATGTGAATGCCATTCATTTGAATTCCCAATAAGAAAAGTAATGTCGAGAATTAATAAGTGTCAACCATTATGTGAGTGAGCAATTAGCAGTCAGATAGGGAATAATGGTGAAACTTAAGAATGGGAATGATATGTGAATGCCATTCATTTGAATTCCCAATAAGAAAAGTAATGTCGAGAATTAATAAGTGTCAACCATTATGTGAGTGAGCAATTAGCAGTCAGATAGGGAATAATGGTGAAACTTAAGAATGGGAATGATATGTGAATGCCATTCATTTGAATTCCCAATAAGAAAAGTAATGTCGAGAATTAATAAGTGTCAACCATTATGTGAGTGAGCAATTAGCAGTCAGATAGGGAATAATGGTGAAACTTAAGAATGGGAATGATATGTGAATGCCATTCATTTGAATTCCCAATAAGAAAAGTAATGTCGAGAATCAATAAGTGTCAACCATTATGTGAGTGAGCAATTAGCAGTCAGATAGGGAATAATGGTGAAACTTAAGAATGGGAATGATATGTGAATGCCATTCATTTGAATTCCCAATAAGAAAAGTAATGTCGAGAATTAATAAGTGTCAACCATTATGTGAGTGAGCAATTAGCAGTCAGATAGGGAATAATGGTGAAACTTAAGAATGGGAATGATATGTGAATGCCATTCATTTGAATTCCCAATAAGAAAAGTAATGTCGAGAATTAATAAGTGTCAACCGTTATGTGAGTGAGCAATTAGCAGTCAGATAGGGAATAATGGTGAAACTTAAGAATGGGAATGATATGTGAATGCCATTCATTTGAATTCCCAATAAGAAAAGTAATGTCGAGAATTAATAAGTGTCAACCGTTATGTTAGTGAGCAATTAGCAGTCAGATAGGGAATAATGGTGAAACTTAAGAATGGGAATGATATGTGAATGCCATTCATTTGAATTCCCAATAAGAAAAGTAATGTCGAGAATTAATAAGTGTCAACCATTATGTGAGTGAGCAATTAGCAGTCAGATAGGGAATAATGGTGAAACTTAAGAATGGGAATGATATGTGAATGCCATTCATTTGAATTCCCAATAAGAAAAGTAATGTCGAGAATTAATAAGTGTCAACCATTATGTGAGTGAGCAATTAGCAGTCAGATAGGGAATAATGGTGAAACTTAAGAATGGGAATGATATGTGAATGCCATTCATTTGAATTCCCAATAAGAAAAGTAATGTCGAGAATTAATAAGTGTCAACCGTTATGTTAGTGAGCAATTAGCAGTCAGATAGGGAATAATGGTGAAACTTAAGAATGGGAATGATATGTGAATGCCATTCATTTGAATTCCCAATAAGAAAAGTAATGTCGAGAATCAATAAGTGTCAACCATTATGTGAGTGAGCAATTAGCAGTCAGATAGGGAATAATGGTGAAACTTAAGAATGGGAATGATATGTGAATGCCATTCATTTGAATTCCCAATAAGAAAAGTAATGTCGAGAATTAATAAGTGTCAACCATTATGTGAGTGAGCAATTAGCAGTCAGATAGGGAATAATGGTGAAACTTAAGAATGGGAATGATATGTGAATGCCATTCATTTGAATTCCCAATAAGAAAAGTAATGTCGAGAATTAATAAGTGTCAACCATTATGTGAGTGAGCAATTAGCAGTCAGATAGGGAATAATGGTGAAACTTAAGAATGGGAATGATATGTGAATGCCATTCATTTGAATTCCCAATAAGAAAAGTTATGTCGAGAATTAATAAGTGTCAACCATTATGTGAGTGAGCAATTAGCAGTCAGATAGGGAATAATGGTGAAACTTAAGAATGGGAATGATATGTGAATGCCATTCATTTGAATTCCCAATAAGAAAAGTTATGTCGAGAATTAATAAGTGTCAACCATTATGTGAGTGAGCAATTAGCAGTCAGATAGGGAATAATGGTGAAACTTAAGAATGGGAATGATATGTGAATGCCATTCATTTGAATTCCCAATAAGAAAAGTAATGTCGAGAATCAATAAGTGTCAACCATTATGTGAGTGAGCAATTAGCAGTCAGATAGGGAATAATGGTGAAACTTAAGAATGGGAATGATATGTGAATGCCATTCATTTGAATTCCCAATAAGAAAAGTTATGTCGAGAATCAACAAGTGTCAACCATTATGTGAGTGAGCAATTAGCAGTCAGATAGGGAATAATGGTGAAACTTAAGAATGGGAATGATATGTGAATGCCATTCATTTGAATTCCCAATAAGAAAAGTAATGTCGAGAATTAACAAGTGTCAACCATTATGTGAGTGAGCAATTAGCAGTCAGATAGGGAATAATGGTGAAACTTAAGAATGGGAATGATATGTGAATGCCATTCATTTGAATTCCCAATAAGAAAAGTAATGTCGAGAATTAATAAGTGTCAACCGTTATGTGAGTGAGCAATTAGCAGTCAGATAGGGAATAATGGTGAAACTTAAGAATGGGAATGATATGTGAATGCCATTCATATGAATTCCCAATAAGAAAAGTAATGTGGGGAATTAATAAGTGTCAACCATTATGTGAGTGAGCAATTAGCAGTCAGATAGGGAATAATGGTGAAACTTAAGAATGGGAATGATATGTGAATGCCATTCATTTGAATTCCCAATAAGAAAAGTAATGTCGAGAATTAATAAGTGTCAACCATTATGTGAGTGAGCAATTAGCAGTCAGATAGGGAATAATGGTGAAACTTAAGAATGGGAATGATATGTGAATGCCATTCATTTGAATTCCCAATAAGAAAAGTAATGTCGAGAATTAATAAGTGTCAAGCATTATGTGAGTGAGCAATTAGCAGTCAGATAGGGAATAATGGTGAAACTTAAGAATGGGAATGATATGTGAATGCCATTCATTTGAATTCCCAATAAGAAAAGTAATGTCGAGAATTAATAAGTGTCAACCGTTATGTTAGTGAGCAATTAGCAGTCAGATAGGAAATAATGGTGAAACTTAAGAATGGGAATGATATGTGAATGCCATTCATTTGAATTCCCAATAAGAAAAGTAATGTCGAGAATTAATAAGTGTCAACCATTATGTGAGTGAGCAATTAGCAGTCAGATAGGGAATAATGGTGAAACTTAAGAATGGGAATGATATGTGAATGCCATTCATTTGAATTCCCAATAAGAAAAGTTATGTCGAGAATTAATAAGTGTCAACCATTATGTGAGTGAGCAATTAGCAGTCAGATAGGGAATAATGGTGAAACTTAAGAATGGGAATGATATGTGAATGCCATTCATTTGAATTCCCAATAAGAAAAGTAATGTCGAGAATTAATAAGTGTCAACCATTATGTGAGTGAGCAATTAGCAGTCAGATAGGGAATAATGGTGAAACTTAAGAATGGGAATGATATGTGAATGCCATTCATTTGAATTCCCAATAAGAAAAGTAATGTCGAGAATTAATAAGTGTCAACCATTATGTGAGTGAGCAATTAGCAGTCAGATAGGGAATAATGGTGAAACTTAAGAATGGGAATGATATGTGAATGCCATTCATTTGAATTCCCAATAAGAAAAGTAATGTCGAGAATTAATAAGTGTCAACCATTATGTGAGTGAGCAATTAGCAGTCAGATAGGGAATAATGGTGAAACTTAAGAATGGGAATGATATGTGAATGCCATTCATTTGAATTCCCAATAAGAAAAGTAATGTGGAGAATTAATAAGTGTCAACCATTATGTGAGTGAGCAATTAGCAGTCAGATAGGGAATAATGGTGAAACTTAAGAATGGGAATGATATGTGAATGCCATTCATTTGAATTCCCAATAAGAAAAGTAATGTCGAGAATTAATAAGTGTCAACCATTATGTGAGTGAGCAATTAGCAGTCAGATAGGGAATAATGGTGAAACTTAAGAATGGGAATGATATGTGAATGCCATTCATTTGAATTCCCAATAAGAAAAGTAATGTCGAGAATTAATAAGTGTCAACCGTTATGTTAGTGAGCAATTAGCAGTCAGATAGGGAATAATGGTGAAACTTAAGAATGGGAATGATATGTAGATGCCATTCATTTGAATTCCCAATAAGAAAAGTAATGTCGAGAATTAATAAGTGTCAACCATTATGTGAGTGAGCAATTAGCAGTCAGATAGGGAATAATGGTGAAACTTAAGAATGGGAATGATATGTGAATGCCATTCATTTGAATTCCCAATAAGAAAAGTAATGTCGAGAATTAATAAGTGTCAACCGTTATGTGAGTGAGCAATTAGCAGTCAGATAGGGAATAATGGTGAAACTTAAGAATGGGAATGATATGTGAATGCCATTCATTTGAATTCCCAATAAGAAAAGTAATGTCGAGAATTAATAAGTGTCAACCGTTATGTGAGTGAGCAATTAGCAGTCAGATAGGGAATAATGGTGAAACTTAAGAATGGGAATGATATGTGAATGCCATTCATTTGAATTCCCAATAAGAAAAGTAATGTCGAGAATTAATAAGTGTCAACCGTTATGTGAGTGAGCAATTAGCAGTCAGATAGGGAATAATGGTGAAACTTAAGAATGGGAATGATATGTGAATGCCATTCATTTGAATTCCCAATAAGAAAAGTAATGTCGAGAATTAATAAGTGTCAACCGTTATGTGAGTGAGCAATTAGCAGTCAGATAGGGAATAATGGTGAAACTTAAGAATGGGAATGATATGTGAATGCCATTCATTTGAATTCCCAATAAGAAAAGTAATGTCGAGAATTAATAAGTGTCAACCGTTATGTGAGTGAGCAATTAGCAGTCAGATAGGGAATAATGGTGAAACTTAAGAATGGGAATGATATGTGAATGCCATTCATTTGAATTCCCAATAAGAAAAGTAATGTCGAGAATTAATAAGTGTCAACCGTTATGTGAGTGAGCAATTAGCAGTCAGATAGGGAATAATGGTGAAACTTAAGAATGGGAATGATATGTGAATGCCATTCATTTGAATTCCCAATAAGAAAAGTAATGTCGAGAATTAATAAGTGTCAACCGTTATGTTAGTGAGCAATCAGCAGTCAGCTAGGAAATAATGGTGAAACTTAAGAATGGGAATGATATGTGAATGCCATTCATTTGAATTCCCAATAAGAAAAGTAATGTCGAGAATTAATAAGTGTCAACCATTATGTGAGTGAGCAATTAGCAGTCAGATAGGGAATAATGGTGAAACTTAAGAATGGGAATGATATGTGAATGCCATTCATTTGAATTCCCAATAAGAAAAGTAATGTCGAGAATTAATAAGTGTCAACCGTTATGTGAGTGAGCAATTAGCAGTCAGATAGGGAATAATGGTGAAACTTAAGAATGGGAATGATATGTGAATGCCATTCATTTGAATTCCCAATAAGAAAAGTAATGTCGAGAATTAATAAGTGTCAACCGTTATGTGAGTGAGCAATTAGCAGTCAGATAGGGAATAATGGTGAAACTTAAGAATGGGAATGATATGTGAATGCCATTCATTTGAATTCCCAATAAGAAAAGTAATGTCGAGAATTAATAAGTGTCAACCATTATGTGAGTGAGCAATTAGCAGTCAGATAGGGAATAATGGTGAAACTTAAGAATGGGAATGATATGTGAATGCCATTCATTTGAATTCCCAATAAGAAAAGTAATGTCGAGAATCAATAAGTGTCAACCATTATGTGAGTGAGCAATTAGCAGTCAGATAGGGAATAATGGTGAAACTTAAGAATGGGAATGATATGTGAATGCCATTCATTTGAATTCCCAATAAGAAAAGTAATGTCGAGAATCAATAAGTGTCAACCATTATGTGAGTGAGCAATTAGCAGTCAGATAGGGAATAATGGTGAAACTTAAGAATGGGAATGATATGTGAATGCCATTCATTTGAATTCCCAATAAGAAAAGTAATGTCGAGAATTAATAAGTGTCAACCATTATGTTAGTGAGCAATTAGCAGTCAGATAGGGAATAATGGTGAAACTTAAGAATGGGAATGATATGTGAATGCCATTCATTTGAATTCCCAATAAGAAAAGTTATGTCGAGAATTAATAAGTGTCAACCATTATGTGAGTGAGCAATTAGCAGTCAGATAGGGAATAATGGTGAAACTTAAGAATGGGAATGATATGTGAATGCCATTCATTTGAATTCCCAATAAGAAAAGTAATGTCGAGAATTAATAAGTGTCAACCATTATGTGAGTGAGCA
Organism: Macrothele yani; assembly: GCA_039090855.1. NCBI lineage: Eukaryota > Metazoa > Arthropoda > Arachnida > Araneae > Macrothelidae > Macrothele > Macrothele yani. The sequence goes on along the minus strand of CM077034.1, from coordinate 222,782,900 downwards.
ATTAGCAGTCAGATAGGGAATAATGGTGAAACTTAAGAATGGGAATGATATGTGAATGCCATTCATTTGAATTCCCAATAAGAAAAGTAATGTCGAGAATTAATAAGTGTCAACCATTATGTGAGTGAGCAATTAGCAGTCAGATAGGGAATAATGGTGAAACTTAAGAATGGGAATGATATGTGAATGCCATTCATTTGAATTCCCAATAAGAAAAGTAATGTCGAGAATTAATAAGTGTCAACCGTTATGTTAGTGAGCAATTAGCAGTCAGCTAGGAAATAATGGTGAAACTTAAGAATGGGAATGATATGTGAATGCCATTCATATGAATTCCCAATAAGAAAAGTAATGTCGAGAATTAATAAGTGTCAAGCATTATGTGAGTGAGCAATTAGCAGTCAGATAGGGAATAATGGTGAAACTTAAGAATGGGAATGATATGTGAATGCCATTCATTTGAATTCCCAATAAGAAAAGTAATGTCGAGAATTAATAAGTGTCAACCATTATGTGAGTGAGCAATTAGCAGTCAGATAGGGAATAATGGTGAAACTTAAGAATGGGAATGATATGTGAATGCCATTCATTTGAATTCCCAATAAGAAAAGTAATGTCGAGAATTAATAAGTGTCAACCGTTATGTTAGTGAGCAATTAGCAGTCAGCTAGGAAATAATAGTGAAACTTAAGAATGGGAATGATATGTGAATGCCATTCATTTGAATTCCCAATAAGAAAAGTAATGTCGAGAATCAATAAGTGTCAACCATTATGTGAGTGAGCAATTAGCAGTCAGATAGGGAATAATGGTGAAACTTAAGAATGGGAATGATATGTGAATGCCATTCATTTGAATTCCCAATAAGAAAAGTTATGTCGAGAATTAATAAGTGTCAACCATTATGTGAGTGAGCAATTAGCAGTCAGATAGGGAATAATGGTGAAACTTAAGAATGGGAATGATATGTGAATGCCATTCATTTGAATTCCCAATAAGAAAAGTAATGTCGAGAATTAACAAGTGTCAACCATTATGTGAGTGAGCAATTAGCAGTCAGATAGGGAATAATGGTGAAACTTAAGAATGGGAATGATATGTGAATGCCATTCATTTGAATTCCCAATAAGAAAAGTAATGTCGAGAATTAATAAGTGTCAACCATTATGTGAGTGAGCAATTAGCAGTCAGATAGGGAATAATGGTGAAACTTAAGAATGGGAATGATATGTGAATGCCATTCATTTGAATTCCCAATAAGAAAAGTAATGTCGAGAATTAATAAGTGTCAACCATTATGTGAGTGAGCAATTAGCAGTCAGATAGGGAATAATGGTGAAACTTAAGAATGGGAATGATATGTGAATGCCATTCATTTGAATTCCCAATAAGAAAAGTAATGTCGAGAATTAATAAGTGTCAACCATTATGTGAGTGAGCAATTAGCAGTCAGATAGGGAATAATGGTGAAACTTAAGAATGGGAATGATATGTGAATGCCATTCATTTGAATTCCCAATAAGAAAAGTAATGTCGAGAATTAATAAGTGTCAACCATTATGTTAGTGAGCAATTAGCAGTCAGATAGGGAATAATGGTGAAACTTAAGAATGGGAATGATATGTGAATGCCATTCATTTGAATTCCCAATAAGAAAAGTAATGTCGAGAATTAATAAGTGTCAACCATTATGTGAGTGAGCAATTAGCAGTCAGATAGGGAATAATGGTGAAACTTAAGAATGGGAATGATATGTGAATGCCATTCATTTGAATTCCCAATAAGAAAAGTAATGTCGAGAATTAATAAGTGTCAACCATTATGTGAGTGAGCAATTAGCAGTCAGATAGGGAATAATGGTGAAACTTAAGAATGGGAATGATATGTGAATGCCATTCATTTGAATTCCCAATAAGAAAAGTAATGTCGAGAATTAATAAGTGTCAACCGTTATGTGAGTGAGCAATTAGCAGTCAGATAGGGAATAATGGTGAAACTTAAGAATGGGAATGATATGTGAATGCCATTCATTTGAATTCCCAATAAGAAAAGTAATGTCGAGAATTAATAAGTGTCAACCGTTATGTGAGTGAGCAATTAGCAGTCAGATAGGGAATAATGGTGAAACTTAAGAATGGGAATGATATGTGAATGCCATTCATATGAATTCCCAATAAGAAAAGTAATGTCGAGAATTAATAAGTGTCAACCGTTATGTTAGTGAGCAATTAGCAGTCAGATAGGGAATAATGGTGAAACTTAAGAATGGGAATGATATGTGAATGCCATTCATTTGAATTCCCAATAAGAAAAGTAATGTCGAGAATTAATAAGTGTCAACCGTTATGTGAGTGAGCAATTAGCAGTCAGATAGGGAATAATGGTGAAACTTAAGAATGGGAATGATATGTGAATGCCATTCATTTGAATTCCCAATAAGAAAAGTAATGTCGAGAATTAATAAGTGTCAACCGTTATGTGAGTGAGCAATTAGCAGTCAGATAGGGAATAATGGTGAAACTTAAGAATGGGAATGATATGTGAATGCCATTCATTTGAATTCCCAATAAGAAAAGTAATGTCGAGAATTAATAAGTGTCAACCGTTATGTTAGTGAGCAATTAGCAGTCAGATAGGGAATAATGGTGAAACTTAAGAATGGGAATGATATGTGAATGCCATTCATTTGAATTCCCAATAAGAAAAGTAATGTCGAGAATTAATAAGTGTCAACCGTTATGTTAGTGAGCAATTAGCAGTCAGATAGGGAATAATGGTGAAACTTAAGAATGGGAATGATATGTGAATGCCATTCATTTGAATTCCCAATAAGAAAAGTAATGTCGAGAATTAATAAGTGTCAACCATTATGTGAGTGAGCAATTAGCAGTCAGATAGGGAATAATGGTGAAACTTAAGAATGGGAATGATATGTGAATGCCATTCATTTGAATTCCCAATAAGAAAAGTAATGTCGAGAATTAATAAGTGTCAACCGTTATGTGAGTGAGCAATTAGCAGTCAGATAGGGAATAATGGTGAAACTTAAGAATGGGAATGATATGTGAATGCCATTCATTTGAATTCCCAATAAGAAAAGTAATGTCGAGAATTAATAAGTGTCAACCATTATGTGAGTGAGCAATTAGCAGTCAGATAGGGAATAATGGTGAAACTTAAGAATGGGAATGATATGTGAATGCCATTCATTTGAATTCCCAATAAGAAAAGTAATGTCGAGAATTAATAAGTGTCAACCATTATGTGAGTGAGCAATTAGCAGTCAGATAGGGAATAATGGTGAAACTTAAGAATGGGAATGATATGTGAATGCCATTCATTTGAATTCCCAATAAGAAAAGTAATGTCGAGAATTAATAAGTGTCAACCGTTATGTGAGTGAGCAATTAGCAGTCAGATAGGGAATAATGGTGAAACTTAAGAATGGGAATGATATGTGAATGCCATTCATTTGAATTCCCAATAAGAAAAGTAATGTCGAGAATTAATAAGTGTCAACCATTATGTGAGTGAGCAATTAGCAGTCAGATAGGGAATAATGGTGAAACTTAAGAATGGGAATGATATGTGAATGCCATTCATTTGAATTCCCAATAAGAAAAGTAATGTCGAGAATTAATAAGTGTCAACCGTTATGTGAGTGAGCAATTAGCAGTCAGATAGGGAATAATGGTGAAACTTAAGAATGGGAATGATATGTGAATGCCATTCATTTGAATTCCCAATAAGAAAAGTAATGTCGAGAATTAATAAGTGTCAACCATTATGTGAGTGAGCAATTAGCAGTCAGATAGGGAATAATGGTGAAACTTAAGAATGGGAATGATATGTGAATGCCATTCATTTGAATTCCCAATAAGAAAAGTAATGTCGAGAATTAATAAGTGTCAACCATTATGTGAGTGAGCAATTAGCAGTCAGATAGGGAATAATGGTGAAACTTAAGAATGGGAATGATATGTGAATGCCATTCATTTGAATTCCCAATAAGAAAAGTAATGTCGAGAATTAATAAGTGTCAACCATTATGTGAGTGAGCAATTAGCAGTCAGATAGGGAATAATGGTGAAACTTAAGAATGGGAATGATATGTGAATGCCATTCATTTGAATTCCCAATAAGAAAAGTAATGTCGAGAATTAATAAGTGTCAACCATTATGTGAGTGAGCAATTAGCAGTCAGATAGGGAATAATGGTGAAACTTAAGAATGGGAATGATATGTGAATGCCATTCATTTGAATTCCCAATAAGAAAAGTAATGTCGAGAATTAATAAGTGTCAACCATTATGTGAGTGAGCAATTAGCAGTCAGATAGGGAATAATGGTGAAACTTAAGAATGGGAATGATATGTGAATGCCATTCATATGAATTCCCAATAAGAAAAGTTATGTCGAGAATCAATAAGTGTCAACCATTATGTGAGTGAGCAATTAGCAGTCAGATAGGGAATAATGGTGAAACTTAAGAATGGGAATGATATGTGAATGCCATTCATTTGAATTCCCAATAAGAAAAGTAATGTCGAGAATTAATAAGTGTCAACCATTATGTGAGTGAGCAATTAGCAGTCAGATAGGGAATAATGGTGAAACTTAAGAATGGGAATGATATGTGAATGCCATTCATTTGAATTCCCAATAAGAAAAGTTATGTCGGGAATTAATAAGTGTCAACCATTATGTGAGTGAGCAATTAGCAGTCAGATAGGGAATAATGGTGAAACTTAAGAATGGGAATGATATGTGAATGCCATTCATTTGAATTCCCAATAAGAAAAGTAATGTCGAGAATTAATAAGTGTCAACCGTTATGTTAGTGAGCAATTAGCAGTCAGATAGGGAATAATGGTGAAACTTAAGAATGGGAATGATATGTGAATGCCATTCATATGAATTCCCAATAAGAAAAGTAATGTCGAGAATTAATAAGTGTCAACCATTATGTGAGTGAGCAATTAGCAGTCAGATAGGGAATAATGGTGAAACTTAAGAATGGGAATGATATGTGAATGCCATTCATTTGAATTCCCAATAAGAAAAGTAATGTGGAGAATTAATAAGTGTCAACCATTATGTGAGTGAGCAATTAGCAGTCAGATAGGGAATAATGGTGAAACTTAAGAATGGGAATGATATGTGAATGCCATTCATTTGAATTCCCAATAAGAAAAGTTATGTCGAGAATTAATAAGTGTCAACCATTATGTGAGTGAGCAATTAGCAGTCAGATAGGGAATAATGGTGAAACTTAAGAATGGGAATGATATGTGAATGCCATTCATTTGAATTCCCAATAAGAAAAGTAATGTCGAGAATTAATAAGTGTCAACCATTATGTTAGTGAGCAATTAGCAGTCAGATAGGGAATAATGGTGAAACTTAAGAATGGGAATGATATGTGAATGCCATTCATATGAATTCCCAATAAGAAAAGTTATGTCGAGAATCAACAAGTGTCAACCATTATGTGAGTGAGCAATTAGCAGTCAGATAGGGAATAATGGTGAAACTTAAGACTTAAGAATGGGAATGATATGTGAATGCCATTCATTTGAATTCCCAATAAGAAAAGTTATGTCGAGAATTAATAAGTGTCAACCATTATGTTAGTGAGCAATTAGCAGTCAGATAGGGAATAATGGTGAAACTTAAGAATGGGAATGATATGTGAATGCCATTCATTTGAATTCCCAACAAGAAAAGTAATGTCGAGAATTAATAAGTGTCAACCGTTATGTTAGTGAGCAATTAGCAGTCAGATAGGGAATAATGGTGAAACTTAAGAATGGGAATGATATGTGAATGCCATTCATATGAATTCCCAATAAGAAAAGTAATGTCGAGAATTAATAAGTGTCAACCGTTATGTGAGTGAGCAATTAGCAGTCAGATAGGAAATAATGGTGAAACTTAAGAATGGGAATGATATGTGAATGCCATTCATATGAATTCCCAATAAGAAAAGTAATGTCGAGAATTAATAAGTGTCAACCGTTATGTGAGTGAGCAATTAGCAGTCAGATAGGGAATAATGGTGAAACTTAAGAATGGGAATGATATGTGAATGCCATTCATTTGAATTCCCAATAAGAAAAGTAATGTGGGGAATCAACAAGTGTCAACCATTATGTGAGTGAGCAATTAGCAGTCAGCTAGGAAATAATGGTGAAACTTAAGAATGGGAATGACATGTGAATGTCATTCATTTGAATTCCCAATAAGAAAAGTTATGTGGGGAATCAACAAGTGTCAACCATTATGTGAGTGAGCAATTAGCAGTCAGCTAGGAAATAATGGTAAAACTTAAGAATGGGAATGATATGTGAATGCCATTCATTTGAATTCCCAATAAGAAAAGTTATGTGGGGAATCAATAAGTGTCAACCATTATGTTAGTGAGCAATTAGCAGTCAGATAGGGAATAATGGTGAAACTTAAGAATGGGAATGACATGTGAATGTCATTCATTTGAATTCCCAATAAGAAAAGTTATGTCGAGAATCAACAAGTGTCAACCGTTATGTTAGTGAGCAATTAGCAGTCAGATAGGGAATAATGGTGAAACTTAAGAATGGGAATGATATGTGAATGCCATTCATTTGAATTCCCAATAAGAAAAGTTATGTGGGGAATTAATAAGTGTCAACCATTATGTGAGTGAGCAATTAGCAGTCAGATAGGGAATAATGGTGAAACTTAAGAATGGGAATGATATGTGAATGCCATTCATTTGAATTCCCAATAAGAAAAGTAATGTCGAGAATTAATAAGTGTCAACCGTTATGTTAGTGAGCAATTAGCAGTCAGATAGGGAATAATGGTGAAACTTAAGAATGGGAATGATATGTGAATGCCATTCATTTGAATTCCCAATAAGAAAAGTAATGTCGAGAATTAATAAGTGTCAACCGTTATGTGAGTGAGCAATTAGCAGTCAGATAGGGAATAATGGTGAAACTTAAGAATGGGAATGATATGTGAATGCCATTCATTTGAATTCCCAATAAGAAAAGTAATGTCGAGAATTAATAAGTGTCAACCGTTATGTTAGTGAGCAATTAGCAGTCAGATAGGGAATAATGGTGAAACTTAAGAATGGGAATGATATGTGAATGCCATTCATTTGAATTCCCAATAAGAAAAGTAATGTCGAGAATTAATAAGTGTCAAGCGTTATGTGAGTGAGCAATTAGCAGTCAGATAGGGAATAATGGTGAAACTTAAGAATGGGAATGATATGTGAATGCCATTCATTTGAATTCCCAATAAGAAAAGTAATGTCGAGAATTAATAAGTGTCAACCGTTATGTTAGTGAGCAATTAGCAGTCAGATAGGGAATAATGGTGAAACTTAAGAATGGGAATGATATGTGAATGCCATTCATTTGAATTCCCAATAAGAAAAGTAATGTCGAGAATTAATAAGTGTCAACCGTTATGTGAGTGAGCAATTAGCAGTCAGATAGGGAATAATGGTGAAACTTAAGAATGGGAATGATACGTGAATGCCATTCATTTGAATTCCCAATAAGAAAAGTAATTTCGAGAATTAATAAGTGTCAACCGTTATGTTAGTGAGCAGTCAGCAGTCAGCTAGAAAATAATAGTGAAACTTAAGAATGGGAATGATATGTAAATGCCATTCATTTGAATTCCCAATAAGAAAAGTAATGTCGAGAATTAATAAGTGTCAACCGTTATGTGAGTGAGCAATTAGCAGTCAGATAGGGAATAATGGTAAAACTTAAGAATGGGAATGATATGTGAATGCCATTCATTTGAATTCCCAATAAGAAAAGTAATGTCGAGAATTAATAAGTGTCAACCGTTATGTGAGTGAGCAATTAGCAGTCAGATAGGGAATAATGGTGAAACTTAAGAATGGGAATGATATGTGAATGCCATTCATTTGAATTCCCAATAAGAAAAGTAATGTCGAGAATTAATAAGTGTCAACCGTTATGTGAGTGAGCAATTAGCAGTCAGATAGGGAATAATGGTAAAACTTAAGAATGGGAATGATATGTGAATGCCATTCATTTGAATTCCCAATAAGAAAAGTAATGTCGAGAATTAATAAGTGTCAACCATTATGTGAGTGAGCAATTAGCAGTCAGATAGGGAATAATGGTGAAACTTAAGAATGGGAATGATATGTGAATGCCATTCATTTGAATTCCCAATAAGAAAAGTAATGTCGAGAATTAATAAGTGTCAACCGTTATGTGAGTGAGCAATTAGCAGTCAGATAGGGAATAATGGTAAAACTTAAGAATGGGAATGATATGTGAATGCCATTCATTTGAATTCCCAATAAGAAAAGTAATGTCGAGAATTAATAAGTGTCAACCGTTATGTGAGTGAGCAATTAGCAGTCAGATAGGGAATAATGGTGAAACTTAAGAATGGGAATGATATGTGAATGCCATTCATTTGAATTCCCAATAAGAAAAGTAATGTCGAGAATTAATAAGTGTCAACCGTTATGTGAGTGAGCAATTAGCAGTCAGATAGGGAATAATGGTAAAACTTAAGAATGGGAATGATATGTGAATGCCATTCATTTGAATTCCCAATAAGAAAAGTAATGTCGAGAATTAATAAGTGTCAACCGTTATGTGAGTGAGCAATTAGCAGTCAGATAGGGAATAATGGTGAAACTTAAGAATGGGAATGATATGTGAATGCCATTCATATGAATTCCCAATAAGAAAAGTAATGTCGAGAATTAATAAGTGTCAACCATTATGTGAGTGAGCAATTAGCAGTCAGATAGGGAATAATGGTGAAACTTAAGAATGGGAATGATATGTGAATGCCATTCATTTGAATTCCCAATAAGAAAAGTAATGTCGAGAATTAATAAGTGTCAACCGTTATGTGAGTGAGCAATTAGCAGTCAGATAGGGAATAATGGTAAAACTTAAGAATGGGAATGATATGTGAATGCCATTCATTTGAATTCCCAATAAGAAAAGTAATGTCGAGAATTAATAAGTGTCAAGCGTTATGTGAGTGAGCAATTAGCAGTCAGATAGGGAATAATGGTGAAACTTAAGAATGTGAATGATACGTGAATGCCATTCATTTAAATTCCCAACAAGAAAAGTTATGTGGGGAATCAACAAGTGTCAACCATTATGTGAGTGAGCAATTAGCAGTCAGATAGGGAATAATGGTGAAACTTAAGAATGGGAATGATATGTGAATGCCATTCATTTGAATTCCCAATAAGAAAAGTAATGTCGAGAATTAATAAGTGTCAACCGTTATGTTAGTGAGCAATTAGCAGTCAGATAGGGAATAATGCTGAAACTTAAGACTTAAGAATGGGAATGATATGTGGATGCCATTCATTTGATTTCCCAATAAGAAAATTTATGTGGAGAATCAACAAGTGTCAACCATTATGTGAGTGAGCAATTAGCAGTCAGATAGGGAATAATGGTGAAACTTAAGAATGGGAATGATATGTGGATGCCATTCATTTGAATTCCCAATAAGAAAAGTTATGTCGAGGAATCAACAAGTGTCAACCATTATGTGAGTGAGCAATTAGCAGTCAGATAGGGAATAATGGTGAAACTTAAGAATGGGAATGATATGTGAATGCCATTCATTTGGATTCTCAATAAGAAAAGTTATGTCGAGAATCAACAAGTGTCAACCATTATGTGAGTGAGCAATTAGCAGTCAGATAGGGAATAATGGTGAAACTTAAGAATGGGAATGATATGTGAATGCCATTCATTTGAATTCCCAATAAGAAAAGTAATGTCGAGAATTAATAAGTGTAAACCGTTATGTGAGTGAGCAGTCAGCAGTCAGCTAGGAAATAATGGTGAAACTTAAGAATGGGAATGATAAGTGAATGCAATTTATTTGAATTCCCAACAAGAAAAGTAATGTCAAGAATTAATAAGGGTCAACTGTTATGTGAGTGAGCAATTAGCAGTCAGATAGGGAATAATGGTGAAACTTAAGAATGGGAATGATACGTGAATGCCATTCATATGAATTCCCAATAAGAAAAGTAATGTCGAGAATTAATAAGTGTCAACCATTATGTGAGTGAGCAATCAGCAGTCATCTAGGAAATAATGGTGAAACTTAAGAATGGGAATGATATGTGAATGCCATTCATTTGGATTCCCAATAAGAAAAGTAATGTCGAGAATTAATAAGTGTCAAGCGTTATGTGAGTGAGCAATTAGCAGTCAGATAGGGAATAATGGTGAAGCTTAAGAATGTGAATGATACGTGAATGCCATTCATTTAAATTCCCAACAAGAAAAGTTATGTGGAGAATCAACAAGTGTCAACCATTATGTGAGTGAGCAATTAGCAGTCAGATAGGGAATAATGGTGAAACTTAAGAATGGGAATGATATGTGAATGCCATTCATTTGAATTCCCAATAAGAAAAGTAATGTCGAGAATTAATAAGTGTCAAGCGTTATGTGAGTGAGCAATTAGCAGTCAGATAGGGAATAATGGTAAAACTTAAGAATGGGAATGATATGTGAATGCCATTCATTTGAATTCCCAATAAGAAAAGTAATGTCGAGAATTAATAAGTGTCAAGCGTTATGTGAGTGAGCAATTAGCAGTCAGATAGGGAATAATGGTGAAGCTTAAGAATGTGAATGATACGTGAATGCCATTCATTTAAATTCCCAACAAGAAAAGTTATGTGGGGAATCAACAAGTGTCAACCATTATGTGAGTGAGCAATTAGCAGTCAGATAGGGAATAATGGTGAAACTTAAGAATGGGAATGATATGTGAATGCCATTCATTTGAATTCCCAATAAGAAAAGTAATGTCGAGAATTAATAAGTGTCAACCGTTATGTTAGTGAGCAATTAGCAGTCAGATAGGGAATAATGCTGAAACTTAAGACTTAAGAATGGGAATGATATGTGGATGCCATTCATTTGATTTCCCAATAAGAAAAGTTATGTGGGGAATCAACAAGTGTCAACCATTATGTGAGTGAGCAATTAGCAGTCAGATAGGGAATAATGGTGAAACTTAAGAATGGGAATGATACGGGAATTCCATTAATTTGAATGGTGTGCCCACATCATTCACTATGAGTGGAGATTTATTCGTGAAGGAATCTTGTAAGCTCTTGCACTTTGGGCAGTTTGTCAAAAAGTGCTGTGAATGTACTTGCTGGTGAATCATTCATTGTGAATGGTGGAGATTTCCTCTTCTTTTAGGCACTCTGCCAATTTCTGCTTGGCATCCCACACACTTTAGAGTAATGAATCATTTGTTGAAAGGGACAACCGGCTGGGAGTGGAAACAAAGTGAATGACCATTCTTTGAATGAACATTCATGAATGTCTCTTTTGCAACAATGATGAGTAAATTTGCAAAGATTGAATTTGTTTGTTTGTGGTTTAACAACCACCATGAACAACTCAGTGGGCTATAAGCAGTCAGCCATCCCTAATTTGTGGCCACTGCTGACAGGGAAGGGAGAGAGCCAGTGCCATAAGACAAACACAACATCCATGCCACACCCCGAGATTCAAACCAGGACCCATCTCAGAAAATTTTTCAAAAATCAGAGCTTGGACCACTGCACCATCAGGCAGCACCCAAGAATGAATGAATTATGGCATCGCATATGCCATTATGAACAGGTAATTTTATGGGCAGTTTCATGAATATCAAAACTAACAAATTAATATGTACTTTCTTTTACATAACAGGAAATGAAACCTACTTCTTTCCTTGAAGATGCGATGTCCACATCCTTATTGAATGAAGGAGTGTTTTCCAAATAAAATACATCAGGTCTTAATCATGTATAGGAAATTCACTACAGTTGAAAAAGAAAAAGGCACTACACGTAATCTACACTATCTACCAACAAGTAATTGGACACCCCTGCAATCAACGATATCTGCGGTCCTGATACACGTCATGGCCGCCGCCATAAAATATTGTGTGGGAAACAACAACGCAACCAGTCGCATGCAAGATGCCACGCAGTTCGGAGCTCTCTGATTTTGAGAAAGGTGTAATCGTCGGGTATCACAGAAATGGCTGATCAATACGTGACATATCCAGCGAGTTAAAGTACCCAAAATCGACAGTAGTCTACGTGATTGACAAGTGGAAGATGAGAGGTGACTGTTGGAATGTGCCCCGAACCGGCAGACCCACAAAACTGGGAGTTAGAGACTGATGGGTGCTGGCCAGAGAAATTCAGAAGAACCGCACCAAATTGATGGGCCACATCCATGAGGAGTTTCAACAGGCATCCGGGAGTGTTCTTTTGATGAATGCCATCCATAAGGAAACCCATCTGCTCGGTCATCATGGACGTGCTGCCGCCCACAAGCCTTTGATCACCAAGTCCAATAGCGCTGCTGGCTAACATGGTGCAAAGAACGTCGACAGTGGACCGTTGAACAGTGGAAAAAGGTTCTCTGGAGCAACGAATCAAGGTTCACCCTCTATCGTTTGGATGGCAGGGTCTGAGTTTGGAGTCTGCCTGGAGAACGCCTCCTGCCGGAATGTATTGTGCCAACTGTGAAGTTCGGCGGCGGTGGAATTATGCTATGGGGGTGTTTCTCCTGGTATGGCACGGGACCCTTGGTCGCAATTCTTGGTAGACTCAACGCCGAGACCTACTGCACCATTTTGGATGACCATGCGCTTCCTACGTTGTGGCAGTTTTACGGGGTGGACCCATGTTACTTTCAGGATGACAATGCCACCTGTCATGTTGCGAGGTCCACCTTGGCTTGGTATAGTGACAATGGGGTTAATCTAATGGACTGGCCTGCACAAAGCCCAGACCTTAACCCTATCGAGCACCTCTGGGACGAGTTGGAGCGTCGACTTAAGGGGTGCCCCCACCGTCCGAAATCAGTGAAGGAACTGACCTGTCTTCTCCAAGGTGAGTGGAAGAAAATACCGCTAGCCGTCGTACAACGCCTGGTTGAGAGTATGCCCCGGAGGGTTGTAGCTGTAATCGCCACTCGTGGAGGCTCCACCAACTATTGAAGGTGAATAAACTTCGTTTTCCTTTGCTATCACAGGTGTCCAATTACTTGTTGGTAGATAGTGTATATTCACACTGGCAATTTGATTTAAATAATCACTAATTGTACACACTTCAAAATTAGCTCAAGAATATGTACTGTGCAAGTTCCATTAAAAAGCACAATTCATTCCACAAAGTCACTAGTAAACTAGAAAGTCTGTTACTTAGTCTATTATTTTAAAGACATAATATATATAAACACCCAGATCCGTCTGTCTCTCTGGAACGCTTGACGTCACAGCAATGTCTGCATTGTTACGCCATCACTTATCAAACAATTCATGTGTGCTCGTGATAACTTTTATATATCAAGGTGATCATGTGCTAATTTAAAAACATTGGATTATCAATGACTCGAGTTCTATTTATCCAATCTACAAAATTCGAATTAAAATCTTAATATCATGGCAAGTTGAGTTTGTATATTAATTTAATTTAGCGCAATTCGAATATTAATTTGCACGGTTTAATTATTTTTTACTTTTTTAATTTAACTAACTTTCCAAGTTTAGTGATAATTATAGTATACATTTTGCAAAATATCAATGTATCTAAACGCTCTAACCTACAATAAAAACTGAAATCTTGAAATGTCAAAGCGAGAGCTAGATTGCTTCTAAAACCAGATGTCGTCCCAATAGCACATTGTCGAAAATTTAGATAGTTCCGATTTGTAATACCAGATGTCGCATTATTTTATAGAAAAAGCTCTGTCAGGAAGTTTCAAACTAACCGTCGCAGAGGACACGCCGTGAAGGGAATAACAAGTGCGCCGGAGAAAAAGTCACTTAGCGTGAAAGATCAAAGAAAAAGTTGTTAAGGTAAGTTCTCGTGAAAACAACTTTCCGAGTTTGGTGCTGATTATATCACACATTTTGCAAAATATTGATCGATCTAAATGCTCTAAACTACAATTGTTAAACAACAAATATTTTACACAGAATGTTATTTATCGCGAGGTCTTTTGAAAAACGGAAATAAATAGCGTATGATTTTTAGTTCTAACACGAATGAATTCTTACTATATAAGTTTTTGCAATGTTTCCTTAAAGAAATCCGGGCATTCATTTGATTTGTTTTCAATCTGCTTCAATTAAAAACTTCACTCCGTCATAGGATGAGCAACATCCCCTATATATCAATATTTATTTAAAACTTAAAAACAACCATCCCAGAACGGGCTATACTCTAGTATTAGATAATTACATGTAGGTTATAAGAAGTTAAAATGCAATAATTACGTGGAGAAATTAGAAACTCAGAAGCGCTTTCAACCTCCACTGAGGTCTTCATTACCTGTAAACAAACAGAGCAGGCCTGGTTGCCAAATCTTCATTTCGAATGTTGCCAAACAATAGGAGGCACTTCCAAATGATGAGGATAAAACACAGGCTGTTGGAATTGCAGTTTGAAGAGGTTATACACTGAGTTAGCTTTGCTTTAGGAATACCCCCATTTCACATATTCGGAGTTATAACAAAGTACCACGTGATATCAACGTTACCTGCGTCTACCATCTACTATAAATTGTGCCTACCCATCTACGGTACGTAATCAGTAAACGTTTCCCAGTAATGAGGAAATGTGCTGACATTAGCAAATTTGTCTGCAGCCAGATAGTTTGGGCCTGGAGGGCAGGTGCCAGTATTTCAGAAACAGCCGCACTTGTTGGCTGCTTCCCATACTAATGTAGCAAAGGTGTACCAGGACTGGATTAACCATGCACACACACATCCAGCAGAAGGGCTTACATTGGTCAGCCATCTGCTGCTGATCCAAGACATGAATTTGGCCACGGCTAGGGGCCAGTATTTCAGAAACAGCCGCACTTGTTGGCTGCTTCCCATACTACTGTAGAAAAGGTGTACCAGGACTGGATTAACCATGCACACACACACACATCCACCAGAAGGGTTCACATTGGCCAGCCATCTGCTGCTGATCCTAGACATTAATTTGGCCACGACCAGATAGTTTGGGCCTGGAGGGCAGGTGCCAGCATTTCAGAAACAGCCGTACTTGTTGGCTGCTTCCCATGCTACTGCAGCAAAGGTGTACCAGGACTGGATTAACGATGCATACACACATCCAGCAGTAGGACTCACATTGGTCAGCCATCTGCTGCTGATCCTAGACATGAATTTGGCCACGACCAGAAAGTTTGGGCCTGGAGGGCAGGTGCCAGTATTTCAGAAACAGCCGTACTTGTTGACTGCTCCCCATACTACTGTATCAAAGGTGTACCAGGACTGGATTAACCATGCACACACACATCCAGCAGAAGGGCTTACATTGGTCAGCCATCTGCTGCTGATCCAAGACATGAATTTGGCCACGGCTAGGGGCCAGTATTTCAGAAACAGCCGCACTTGTTGGCTGCTTCCCATACTACTGTAGCAAAGGTGTACCAGGACTGGATTAACCATGCACACACACACACATCCACCAGAAGGGTTCACATTGGCCAGCCATCTGCTGCTGATCCTAGACATTAATTTGGCCACGACCAGATAGTTTGGGCCTGGAGGGCAGGTGCCAGCATTTCAGAAACAGCCGTACTTGTTGGCTGCTTCCCATACTACTGCAGCAAAGGTGTACCAGGACTGGATTAACCATGCATACACACATCCAGCAGTAGGGCTCACATTGGTCAGCCATCTGCTACTGATCCTAGACATGAATTTGGCCATGGCCAGATAGTTTGGGCCCGGAGGGCAGGTGCCAGTATTTCAGAAACAGACGCACTTGTTGGCTGCTTCCCATACTACTGTAGCAAAGGTGTACCAGGACTGGATTAACCATGCACACACACATATCCACCAGAAGGGCTCACATTGGTTAGCCATCTGCTGCTGATCCTAGACATGAATTTGGCCATGGCCAGATAGTTTGTGCCTGGAGGGCAGGGGCCAGTATTTCAGAAACAGCCGCACTTGTTGGCTCCTTCCCATACTACTGTATCAAAGGTGTACCAGGACTGGATTAACCATGCACACACACATCCAGCAGAAGGGCTCACATTGGTTAGCCATCTGCTGCTGATCCTAGACATGAATTTGGCCACGGCCAGATAGTTTGGGCCTGGAGGACAGGGGCCAGTATTTCAGAAACAGACGCACTTGTTGGCTGCTTCCCATACTACTGTAGCAAAGGTGTACCAGGACTGGATTAACCATGCACACACACATCCAGCAGAAGGGCTCACATTGGTCAGCCATCTGCTGCTGATCCTAGACATGAATTTGGCCACGGCCAGATAGTTTGGGCTCGGAGGGCAGGTGCCAGTATTTCAGAAACAGCCGCACTTGTTGGCTGCTTCCCATACTAATGTAGCAAAGGTGTACCAGGACTGGATTAACCATGCACACACACATCCAGCAGAAGGGCTCACATTGGTCAGCCATCTGCTGCTGATCCTAGACATGAATTTGGCCACGGCCAGATAGTTTGGGCTCGGAGGGCAGGTGCCAGTATTTCAGAAACAGCCGCACTTGTTGGCTGCTTCCCATACTAATGTAGCAAAGGTGTACCAGGACTGGATTAACCATGCACACACACATCCAGCAGTAGGGCTCACATTGGTCAGCCATCTGCTACTGATCCTAGACATGAATTTGGCCATGGCCAGATAGTTTGGGCCCGGAGGGCAGGTGCCAGTATTTCAGAAACAGACGCACTTGTTGGCTGCTTCCCATACTACTGTAGCAAAGGTGTACCAGGACTGGATTAACCATGCACACACACATATCCACCAGAAGGGCTCACATTGGTTAGCCATCTGCTGCTGATCCTAGACATGAATTTGGCCATGGCCAGATAGTTTGTGCCTGGAGGGCAGGGGCCAGTATTTCAGAAACAGCCGCACTTGTTGGCTCCTTCCCATACTACTGTATCAAAGGTGTACCAGGACTGGATTAACCATGCACACACACATCCAGCAGAAGGGCTCACATTGGTTAGCCATCTGCTGCTGATCCTAGACATGAATTTGGCCACGGCCAGATAGTTTGGGCCTGGAGGACAGGGGCCAGTATTTCAGAAACAGCCGCAGTTGTTGGCTGCTTCCCATACTACTGTATCAAAGGTGTACCAGGACTGGATTAACCATGCACACACACTTCCAGCAGAAGGGCTCACATTGGTCAGCCATCTGCTGCTGATCCTAGACATGAATTTGGCCACGGCTAGATAGTTTGGGCTCGGAGGGCAGGTGCCAGTATTTCAGAAACAGACGCACTTGTTGGCTGCTTCCCATACTAATGTAGCAAAGGTGTACCAGGACTGGATTAACCATGCACACACACATCCAGCAGAAGGGCTCACATTGGTCAGCCATCTGCTGCTGATCCTAGACATGAATTTGGCCACGACCAGAAAGTTTGGGCCTGGAGGGCAGGTGCCAGTATTTCAGAAACAGCCGTACTTGTTGGCTGCTTCCCATACTACTGTAGCAAAGGTGTACCAGGACTGGATTAACCATGCATACACACATCCAGCAGAAGGGCT
Organism: Macrothele yani; assembly: GCA_039090855.1. Taxonomy (NCBI): domain Eukaryota; kingdom Metazoa; phylum Arthropoda; class Arachnida; order Araneae; family Macrothelidae; genus Macrothele; species Macrothele yani. The sequence continues at coordinate 222,765,304 of CM077034.1, read as the reverse complement.
CACATTGGTTAGCCATCTGCTACTGGTCCTAGACATGAATTTGGCCATGGCCAGATAGTTTAGGCCTGGAGAGCAGGGGCCAGTATTTCAGAAACAGCCGCAGTTGTTGGCTGCTTCCCATACTACTGTATCAAAGGTGTACCAGGACTGGATTAACCATGCACACACACTTCCAGCAGAAGGGCTCACATTGGTCAGCCATCTGCTGCTGATCCTAGACATGAATTTGGCCACGGCCAGATAGTTTGGGCTCGGAGGGCAGGTGCCAGTATTTCAGAAACAGCCGCACTTGTTGGCTGCTTCCCATACTAATGTAGCAAAGGTGTACCAGGACTGGATTAACCATGCACACACACATCCAGCAGAAGGGCTCACATTGGTCAGCCATCTGCTGCTGATCCTAGACATGAATTTGGCCACGGCCAGATAGTTTGGGCTCGGAGGGCAGGTGCCAGTATTTCAGAAACAGCCGCACTTGTTGGCTGCTTCCCATACTAATGTAGCAAAGGTGTACCAGGACTGGATTAACCATGCATACACACATCCAGCAGAAGGGCTCACATTGGTTAGCCATCTGCTACTGGTCCTAGACATGAATTTGGCCATGGCCAGATAGTTTGGGCCTGGAGAGCAGGGGCCAGTATTTCAGAAACAGCCGCAGTTGTTGGCTGCTTCCCATACTACTGTATCAAAGGTGTACCAGGACTGGATTAACCATGCACACACACTTCCAGCAGAAGGGCTCACATTGGTCAGCCATCTGCTGCTGATCCTAGACATGAATTTGGCCACGGCCAGATAGTTTGGGCTCGGAGGGCAGGTGCCAGTATTTCAGAAACAGCCGCACTTGTTGGCTGCTTCCCATACTAATGTAGCAAAGGTGTACCAGGACTGGATTAACCATGCACGCACACATCCAGCAGAAGGGCTCACATTGGTCAGCCATCTGCTGCTGATCCTAGACATGAATTTGGCCACGACCAGAAAGTTTGGGCTCGGAGGGCAGGTGCCAGTATTTCAGAAACAGCCGCACTTGTTGGCTGCTTCCCATGCTAATGTAGCAAAGGTGTACCAGGACTGGATTAACCATGCACACACACATCCAGCAGAAGGGCTCACATTGGTCAGCCATCTGCTGCTGATCCTAGACATGAATTTGGCCACGACCAGAAAGTTTGGGCCTGGAGGGCAGGTGCCAGTATTTCAGAAACAGCCGTACTTGTTGGCTGCTTCCCATACTACTGTAGCAAAGGTGTACCAGGACTGGATTAACCATGCACACACACATCCAGCAGAAGGGCTCACATTGGTCAGCCATCTGCTGCTGATCCTAGACATGAATTTGGCCACGGCTAGATAGTTTGGGCTCGGAGGGCAGGTGCCAGTATTTCAGAAACAGCCGCACTTGTTGGCTGCTTCCCATGCTAATGTAGCAAAGGTGTACCAGGACTGGATTAACCATGCAAACACACTTCCAGCAGAAGGGCTCACATTGGTCAGCCATCTGCTGCTGATCCTAGACATGAATTTGGCCACGACCAGATAGTTTGGGCTCGGAGGGCAGGTGCCAGTATTTCAGAAACAGCCGCACTTGTTGGCAGCTTCCCATACTACTGTATCAAAGGTGTACCAGGACTGGATTAACCATGCACACACACATCCAGCAGAAGGGCTCACATTGGTCAGCCATCTGCTGCTGATCCTAGACATGAATTTGGCCACGACCAGATAGTTTGGGCTCGGAGGGCAGGTGCCAGTATTTCAGAAACAGCCGCACTTGTTGGCTGCTTCCCATACTACTGTATCAAAGGTGTACCAGGACTGGATTAACCATGCACACACACATCCAGCAGAAGGGCTCACATTGGTCAGCCATCTGCTGCTGATCCTAGACATGAATTTGGCCACGACCAGATAGTTTGGGCTCGGAGGGCAGGTGCCAGTATTTCAGAAACAGCCGCACTTGTTGGCTGCTTCCCATGCTAATGTAGCAAAGGTGTACCAGGACTGGATTAACCATGCACACACACATCCAGCAGAAGGGCTCACATTGGTCAGCCATCTGCTGCTGATCCTAGACATGAATTTGGCCACGACCAGAAAGTTTGGGCCTGGAGGGCAGGTGCCAGTATTTCAGAAACAGCCGTACTTGTTGGCTGCTTCCCATACTACTGTAGCAAAGGTGTACCAGGACTGGATTAACCATGCATACACACATCCAGCAGAAGGGCTCACATTGGTTAGCCATCTGCTACTGGTCCTAGACATGAATTTGGCCATGGCCAGATAGTTTAGGCCTGGAGAGCAGGGGCCAGTATTTCAGAAACAGCCGCAGTTGTTGGCTGCTTCCCATACTACTGTATCAAAGGTGTACCAGGACTGGATTAACCATGCACACACACTTCCAGCAGAAGGGCTCACATTGGTCAGCCATCTGCTGCTGATCCTAGACATGAATTTGGCCACGGCTAGATAGTTTGGGCTCGGAGGGCAGGTGCCAGTATTTCAGAAACAGACGCACTTGTTGGCTGCTTCCCATACTAATGTAGCAAAGGTGTACCAGGACTGGATTAACCATGCACACACACATCCAGCAGAAGGGCTCACATTGGTCAGCCATCTGCTGCTGATCCTAGACATGAATTTGGCCACGGCCAGATAGTTTGGGCTCGGAGGGCAGGTGCCAGTATTTCAGAAACAGCCGCACTTGTTGGCTGCTTCCCATGCTAATGTAGCAAAGGTGTACCAGGACTGGATTAACCATGCATACACACATCCAGCAGAAGGGCTCACATTGGTTAGCCATCTGCTACTGGTCCTAGACATGAATTTGGCCATGGCCAGATAGTTTGGGCCTGGAGAGCAGGGGCCAGTATTTCAGAAACAGCCGCAGTTGTTGGCTGCTTCCCATACTACTGTATCAAAGGTGTACCAGGACTGGATTAACCATGCACACACACACATCCAGCAGAAGGGCTCACATTGGTCAGCCATCTGCTGCTGATCCTAGACATGAATTTGGCCACGGCCAGATAGTTTGGGCTCGGAGGGCAGGTGCCAGTATTTCAGAAACAGCCGCACTTGTTGGCTGCTTCCCATACTAATGTAGCAAAGGTGTACCAGGACTGGATTAACCATGCACACACACACATCCAGCAGAAGGGCTCACATTGGTCAGCCATCTGCTGCTGATCCTAGACATGAATTTGGCCACGGCCAGATAGTTTGGGCTCGGAGGGCAGGTGCCAGTATTTCAGAAACAGCCGCACTTGTTGGCTGCTTCCCATACTAATGTAGCAAAGGTGTACCAGGACTGGATTAACCATGCACACACACATCCAGCAGAAGGGCTCACATTGGTCAGCCATCTGCTGCTGATCCTAGACATGAATTTGGCCACGGCCAGATAGTTTGGGCTCGGAGGGCAGGTGCCAGTATTTCAGAAACAGCCGCACTTGTTGGCTGCTTCCCATGCTAATGTAGCAAAGGTGTACCAGGACTGGATTAACCATGCACACACACACATCCAGCAGAAGGGCTCACATTGGTCAGCCATCTGCTGCTGATCCTAGACATGAATTTGGCCACGGCCAGATAGTTTGGGCTCGGAGGGCAGGTGCCAGTATTTCAGAAACAGCCGCACTTGTTGGCTGCTTCCCATACTACTGTAGCAAAGCTGTACCAGGACTGGATTAACCATGCACACACACATCCAGCAGAAGGGCTCACATTGGTCAGCCATCTGCTGCTGATCCTAGACATGAATTTGGCCACGGCCAGATAGTTTAGGCCTGGAGGGCAAGGGCCAGTATTTCAGAAACAGCCGCACTTGTTGGCTGCTTCCCATACTACTGTAGCAAAGGTGTACCTGGACTGGATTAACCATGCACACACACTTCCAGCAGAAGGGCTCACATTGGTCAGCCATCTGCTGCTGATCCTAGACATGAATTTGGCCACGGCCAGATAGTTTAGGCCTGGAGGGCAAGGGCCAGTATTTCAGAAACAGCCGCACTTGTTGGCTGCTTCCCATACTACTGTAGCAAAGCTGTACCAGGACTGGATTAACCATGCACACACACTTCCAGCAGAAGGGCTCACATTGGTCAGCCATCTGCTGCTGATCCTAGACATGAATTTGGCCACGGCCAGATAGTTTAGGCCTGGAGGGCAAGGGCCAGTATTTCAGAAACAGCCGCACTTGTTGGCTGCTTCCCATACTACTGTAGCAAAGGTGTACCTGGACTGGATTAACCATGCACACACACTTCCAGCAGAAGGGCTCACATTGGTCAGCCATCTGCTGCTGATCCTAGACATGAATTTGGCCACGGCCAGATAGTTTGGGCCTGGAGGACAGGGGCCAGTATTTCAGAAACAGCCGCACTTGTTGGCTGCTTCCCATACTACTGTATCAAAGGTGTACCAGGACTGGATTAACCATGCACACACACATCCAGCAGAAGGGCTTACATTGGTCAGCCATCTGCTGCTGATCCAAGACATGAATTTGGCCACGGCCAGATAGTTTGGGCCTGGAGGGCAAGGGCCAGTATTTCAGAAACAGCCGCACTTGTTGGCTGCTTCCCATACTACTGTAGAAAAGGTGTACCAGGACTGGATTAACCATGCACACACACACACATCCACCAGAAGGGTTCACATTGGCCAGCCATCTGCTGCTGATCCTAGACATTAATTTGGCCACGACCAGATAGTTTGGGCCTGGAGGGCAGGTGCCAGCATTTCAGAAACAGCCGTACTTGTTGGCTGCTTCCCATGCTACTGCAGCAAAGGTGTACCAGGACTGGATTAACCATGCACACACACATCCAGCAGAAGGGCTCACATTGGTCAGCCATCTGCTGCTGATCCTAGACATGAATTTGGCCACGACCAGAAAGTTTGGGCCTGGAGGGCAGGTGCCAGTATTTCAGAAACAGCCGTACTTGTTGACTGCTCCCCATACTACTGTATCAAAGGTGTACCTGGACTGGATTAACCATGCACATACATTAGGCAGAAGGGATCGCATTACATTGCTCTGCCATGCGCAGTCGATCCTAGAGGTGAGCACCACGTGTCACAACTGATATCTCAGCAACGACCAGTGATGTTCCCTGCAGCGATTTTTCCCTATTTCAGGGAATTTTTGACTCCCAAAATATGGAAAAAAGGGAATCCTGGAGGTAAAAACAGGTGGAAGTCGGAGGGCTCCAGATCTGGGCCGTACAGTGATTCTTCATTTACCGATCGTAAAGATATGCCCACGTTCATCCCCTGTCACCAGATTGGGGGGAAAAAAAAAAAACGTGTCTTCATTGGCTTCAAACGTTTCGAGCAGATCAGAGCAGACTTCCACCCATCTCTCCTTCAACTGAAGAAGAATTACTATAGAGGAAGAGTTGCTCGACCAACATGTGCAATTTGAACGACCTCTGTCAGTTAACGAAAGAAGTTATGCCCACTTTTGCATTAGTTTTGGTACAACCCATGTATTTGTGGGATATGCTAGAACAGGATGTGAGAACTGCTGATTCTCTTCTACGGAATGAGCGTGATGGAACTGCTGCAGCGGACATGGGTCCCCTTACCCATGGAGGATATTCGACACCTTACAGAATCTGTTCCTAGTCATCTTCAAGCCGTGACTATACAGAAAGCAGTGGCGGCTTTTCAGGTGAAGTAGGTGAAGTGCCTCTTCACCTATTTTGCTCAAAATAAAGTTTTATTCAAGTCATGTACAGTCAGTATTTTTTTATAACACACAGTGCGTCAAAGAATTTTTAAGACTGGCGCTAGATTTCAGCCTACGGTGGCGCCACCAGTGTAATCGCGATTGCGTTATAAACCGTGACCATCTGCTTGCTTTCTGCCAAAAGTACTGCGCAGTTGTTAAAGTAACTCAAACGAAACGGCCGTTCATTAGAGAAGTCAAATTTTTTTCATTTTGAATTATTAAGATGGAACAAAGGGCTGTTATTAAATTTAACGCGAAACTTGGTAAAAGTGCCTCGGAAACGTACCAAATGATGAAACAAGTTTACGGTGAGTTTTGTTTAAGTAGATCAAATGTTTTCCTATGGCACAAACGTTTTTTGGACGCTAGAAGATGATAAGCATACCGGAAGACCAAGTTCATCTAGGACACCGGAGATTATTGAAAAAGTGCGTGATTTCGTGGCAAACAATCGATGTGCGTCACTAAGAATGATGGAAGAGTCTTTAAACATCAACAAAGAAACGATTCGAACCATCCTGCATGAAGATTTGGGCAAAACAAAAGTCTGTGCTAAATTTGTTCCACACACGTTAACCAATGAACAAAAATCAAGGGGAAGTGCACATTGCAGAGACATCATTTCAGCCACTGAAAATGATCCAACTTTCATAAAATCGATTGTTACAGGTGATGAAACATGGTGTTTTCAATATGATTCTAAAACAAAGCGACAAAGTGCCGAATTGAAGTCAAAAAACTCATCACAAGCCAAAAACACAAGAAAAGTTTCATCGAAAATCAAAACAATGCTCATTACATTCTTCGATAGTAAGGGTATTATCCACAGAGAATTTGTTCCAAGTGGACAAACACTTGCTGGTGAGTTTTATTTAAATGTTTTGAGGCGTTTGATGGGCAGAATTCGTCGCATTCGTCCAGGATATCGAGATGTAGACAGTTGGTGTTTGTAGCACGATAATGCACCCAGTCACACCTCACTTCTTGTTTGTAGATTTTTGGCGAAAAATAACGTCTGTGTGTTGAATCATCCACAGTATTCGCCTGATTTAGCACCCTGCAACTTTTCTTAGTTCCCAAAACTTAAAATGACGTTAAAAGGGTGTTATTTTGATGATATTTTGACCATGCAAACAGCTTCGACGCGTGCTTTGGAGGCAATTCCGCAAAGTGAACTGGAACAGGCATTCGAATCATTATTAAATCACTGTAACAAGTGTATTGAAGCCAGAGGGACTTATTTTGAATAACAAACCAAAACAAATTATAATTTCTTGTTTCTATTTCATTTTACAGACCCAGTCTTAAAAATTCTTTGACGCACTATGTATATTCTTTTTTGCCTTTATTCAGTTCCAAAATACTCAAAATTTTGAATAGATATTAATTCACATGGGGCACTCAATATGGAAAACAAATCCTTATACGCAAAACAGTGCAAGTGAAGATCCAAAATGAGAATGCTTGGAAGTCTGCAATTTTCCGCCGAGTTGCCATGGTAACCGTGACGTCACCCTCCCCAATTTGCTCGCTCAAGTGAAGTGTTTCAGCTTCATGCGACTTACCTCTGCATCTTTCAGTTTTTTAGCGTAAAGTCGTGAGAGATCACGGTGGACATTATTTTCCGAAAGGAATTTGTTCTTTTGTGCTTTGTGATTATTTGTTGAAAGTTTTAACTGATATTTTAGTGTACATTTTATTTTATGTGTACAATTTAACTCATAGTGATAGTTTTTAGTATGCATCCTGTGGACGACATTGTTTGTAATTTATTGCAAACTCCATTTACTCTGTGGAAAGATGATAATAAAAGACATTTTGCTTCAAGGACGACCGACGGATTCACTGACAATTGTTGCCAAGAACGAAATCAAGAAGACCGGTAAATCTAACAATATTAATTTCAAAAATTGTTGGTTTACTGAATATATAAATGGATTTGCCGCACTTCTGTGTTAATTTATATTTTGGCCCTGCTTACTTTTTAGTAATAAAATTTCGGCGTGGAATACAGACAGATTTTCAGATTTATTAAGCGTAACATGGTCACTTCATAAACATCGTGATTCTAGCGAACACCTGAAATGCGGATTAATGTTAAGGAATTTTGAAAAAAATCAAAACACCATTGCCGATGCCCTGAGGAAGAATGCTAGGCTTTTGAAAACCCATTTTAACGAAAACGTTCGTTTAAATAGACATTTCCTGCAGACAGTGATTGATGCAGTATTAGTCTATACTGTATTTGAGCAAACAAGAACTAGCATTCCATGGCCATGACGAAAGCATGGGCTCGATAAATCGTGGAAATTTCATTGAATTACTTTCATTGTTGATATGAAGAAGTTCTTTAGAAATTGAAAATCAATACGAAAGGATAAAAAAACTATTCAAAATGAATTAATTGAATGTATTTCTGAATATATAAACGATCACGTCAAAAATTGAATAATTTTTTATTGATTCGGAAGGTGTATTGGTCGAGGGATTTTTGGGTTTCCATGATGTGAATGAAGATAGAACGTCAGGAGCTTTATACCAAATGCTAGACAAAATTTTGGAACAGTCTGATTACGAACACAAATAAATAGGACAATGTTACGATGGGGCAAGTATAATGTCTGGACACTTAAATTGGTTACAGAAAAAAAGTCAAGGATAAAGCTTCTCAAGCTGTTTTTGTTCAATGCTTAGTTCATTGTTTGAATCTTGTATTACACCAGAGTTCTTCTAAAATTTCTAAGTGTCGAATACTTTTTGCAAGCCTCAGTGGAATTGCTTCGTTTGTTCACCATTCTGCGAAGCGGTCTTATACACTTATATCAACAACCACAAGATGCAGACCAACCATAACAGAAACTCGATGGTCCTCCACTTCGAAATTAGTAAGTGTAGTTGTTGAAGATTGGGATAAATTGAAGGAAGTGTTCGGATTTCTGACAAATAGCGAATAATCAGACAAAAAATCAATTCATCTTGCCAAGGGGTTTTTGAATGATATGAACACTTTCGAATTTACATTTTCGGCTCCACCGATCCATTATTCGAACTTTTGAAGAAAAAATAACTAAACATAAACTACTGTGTAACTCAAATAAAAAAAAATAATAATAAAACCTCGTGAAATTTTGAGCCATAAAAGGAACGATGAGTTATTTGAAGCACAGTTTGGAAAAGCTAGCAAAATCACAGAAATAAGCATGGGAATATGCTGCTCTCACACAGGAAACAATTTTTCAAAATTATAAACAATTGTATTTTGAAATTTTGGACCACATTCTTATGGAAATGGATATAAGATTTCAAGACTGTAAGAAACTTCAATTTGTCTGACTTGCTGACATAACCAAATTCGAATAATTTAATGCATGCTTTCCCTCTCGCGCTCTTGAAAATCTACATTTTTACGGAAACATATTTACTAAACACCAGCGCCTGAAAAATGAACTGAGTCTTGTATATGCCGATGAAAAATTAAGGAATATACTGACTCAAGAACTCCTTCGAGTGTTTCACAGAGACAAAGACATTTTTACAGAAGATTATAAATTGGTTTTCCTCAGTTTAACAATTCCATGTACAAGTATTTTTACAGAAGATTATAAATTGGTTTTCCTCAGTTTAACAATTCCATGTACAAGTGTGCCAGTGGAAAGAAGTTTTCTTAAAAGAATACAAACTTGCTCAAGAAACACTAGTTCCCAAGATAGACTTGCTTCTTTGGCAAATATTTCTATTCAGGAAGACATTTTGTTGATGCTCACGAAGAAACAACCATCTAACCGTTATCTTATGACGACATAATCGACACTTTGCAGCTTTAAAAGGAAGAAAAATTGATTTAATATACAAAAAATAAGTAAGTCCTCATCAAACGAAGAACTTCGCTCTTTCCACGTTTATAAGTGAGTCACGGAAAAATTCTCATTGGCCGCCACCGGGAGTCGAACCCAGGGTCTTCCAGTCCAGTTACGCGCCGGATATTTTTCCGCTACACCACAGCGGCCTCGAATTCTTCCGGACTCACACACGCTAACTGGCAAGCACATTTGGCAGGTTGTTTCTTGGAGCCCCGCACAATGCTGGGGATTCACCAAAGATGGTAAGAAGCAACTGAAGAAATAATTAGAAGGCGAATGAATAATTAATACAGACATTTAATGTGGACCAGAAACATCAAACAAAGATCTTCACTCTTTCCACGTTTATAAGTGAGTCACGGAAAAATTCTCATTGGCCGCCACCGGGAGTCGAACCCAGGGTCTTCCAGTTATGCACCGAATATGCTTCCGCTACACCACAGCGGCCTCGAATTCCTCCAGACTCACACACGCTAACTGCCAAGCCAAGTTGGCAGTTTGCTTCTTGGAGCCCCGCACAATGCTGGGGATTCACCAAAGATGGTAAGCAGCAATTGAAGAATGTATTAATTATTCATTCGCCTTCTAATTATATCTTCAGTTGTCTGTATTAATTATTCATTCGCCTTCTAATTATTTCTTCAGTTGCTGCTTACCATCTTTGGTGAATCCCCAGCATTGTGCAGGGCTCCAAGAAGCAACTTGCCAAATTGGCTTGGCAGTTAGCGTGTGTGAGTCCGGAGGAATTCGAGGCCGCTGTGGTGTAGCGGAAACATATCCGGCGCGTAACTGGACTGGAAGACCCTGAGTTCGACTCCCGGTGGCGGCCAATGAGAATTTTTCCGTGACTCACTTATAAACGTGGAAAGAGCAAAGATCTCCGTTTAATGTTCCTGGTCCACGTTAAATGTCTGTATTAATTATTCATTCGCCTTCTAATTATTTCTTCAGTTGCTGCTTACCATCTTTGGTGAATCCCCAGCATTGTGCAGGGCTCCAAGAAGCAACTTGCCAAATTGGCTTGGCAGTTAGCGTGTGTGAGTCCGGAGGAATTCGAGGCCGCTGTGGTGTAGCGGAAGCATATCCGGCGCGTAACTGGAAGACCCTGGGTTCGACTCCCGGTGGCGGCCAATGAGAATTTTTCTGTGACTCACTTATAAACGTGGAAAGAGCAAAGATCTTCGTTTAATGTTCCTGGTCCACGTTACATGTCTGTATTAAGTAAGTCCTCATTAAGGGATTTTCCTTGTAGACAATAGATATATTTTCATACTGCTGTTGTACCTTTTCACCTATTTTTCCAACCACGAGCCGCCACTGACAGAAGGGTGGACCAACATGTTATTAGGTGGGTGTTACTACCACAAAGCTAAGTCAGTGTATATTTCAATGATTTCATGAGAGCACAAAGCCCTTTTGTTGATAAGAGGAATAATTTTCTCAGTATTTTTCTAGAGAGGCAATGCTGAGGTATCTGAGAGTTAGTTAAGCCAAGGAAGAATTAGGTCTACCTAGGATGACATCTTTTTCGTGCTCAGCCAAATGTTTAGTACTGCTGAAAAAAAAAAAAAAAAAATGCTGCTCATGTATACAGCTGCACCAGCAGAAGTACAAATAGGAATTTTGTTTTTATATACGTACATTATACAGTATATACTTTTACTAATAACAACACTCAATGCAAAAATGAAGCATGCAAATATTAAAAAGGATATCATAACCAAATCTAATGCAGTCCAGGTGATTTAATTTCACGTACGTTTGCTCAGAAATACGAATACCATTGACGTAAGTCTACATAGGAGAAAAAAAGATAACATGATTGCTCGTTGATCTATTTTTATTGAAGTTTACATAATGCAACCAACACACATAAACATTTATTTTCAATTTACTTCCGATATTGGAGGTCATTTTTTAGCGTGCATTAATGCATTTGCATTTTTGAACTTCCCTTTTTGTTGGTAAAGTTCGATTAACACTTACCGCACGTGGGGCTTGGCTTTCAATTCTTATTTCCGTTATGTGGATGCGGCTTGGGGTTTTTTCATTTAGTTGCGGGTCCACTTCATTTTTTTTCCTGTTGGTATTTATCTGGCCTCGTCACTAAATGAGTTTATTTCCTTTGCTGCCTCCTCATTTACTTCAACAATTTTTCATAACCCGAGTACTTTCGGTAATAATCCATTACCGTCATCGAGGGGACGTTTTGCTCCGACTGGCACGGACCGTGTCAGCTGGGCATTTCGGTGGTTCTCGCGGGCCGCTTCTGTCATCGGCTATCGCTTCTTCTTGGGCGTTGTGGTGCCGTCTCTTGTTGATCACTGATCTCATTTTTCGAACTTTTTCATTTTTTTGCTTAATTTTAATTAAATTTCTCCAGCTGTTTCTCAAAATATTAGGGTCATTATGGTTGCAAACTTTTGCCCTATTTTTTTCAATCATTACCGACTCTGCTATTCTGAGGTGTTTTTCGGGCACCTATTTTGAGAAATATAATGACCCTAATATTTTGAGAAACAGCTGGAGAAATTTAATTAAAATTGAGCAAAAAAATGAAAAAGTTTGAAAAATGAGATCAGTGACCAACAAGAGATGGCGCCACAACGCCCAAGAAGAAGCGATAGCCGATGACAGAAGCAGCCTGCGAGAACCACCGAAATGCCCAGCTGACACGGTTCATGCCAGTCTGAGCAAAACGTCCCTCGATGACGGTAATGGAGTATTACCGAAAGTACTAGGGTTATGAAAAATTATCGAAGTAAATGAGGAGGCAGCAAGGGAAAAAACTCATTTAATGACGAGGCCAAATAAATACCAACGGGAAAAAAATGAAGTGGACCCGCAACTAAATGAAAAAACCCCATGCCGCATCCACATAACGGAAATAAGAATTGAAAGCCAAGCCCCACGTACGGTAAGTGTTAATCGAACTTTACCAACAAAAAGGGAAGTTCAAAAATGCCAATAAACATTTATGTTATAAAAAACAACAGAAAATGCAGAATATCGTCCATTTAAGGCAGGAATGGACAACCTGTGGCCTGAAATCAATGGCGATGAACCTAAAGGGACAGAGAAGATGTTTGAGTCACTTGTTTCTATCCAGTGACATGATGTATGTGTCAGATGGACTAACTCTTTCCCATCATGATGGTAAGTGGATCATAAATCAATGGTGATGAACTAAGAAAAAACATAGATGTTTGAATCACTTGTTTCTACCCAGGGACAAGGTGTAAGTGTCAAGGGAATTAATTCTTCCTCATCAAGATGGGAAGTAAGGCTTTAAAATATCTAAAAAGTTACATGCTCAGCTAGGCATACGCAGAAATTATTTACCTGCCCAGGTAGTAAAAGTTGGATGCCAAGGAAAACTTATCTTTTAAGAGAACAAATCAGAACCCTAATTGTTTTTTAAGCCAAAAAATATGATGAACGTTTTTTACATACAAATTTTGAAGATGATAATCTAATTTTTGGCGTAAATGTGACAAGGATGGTAAGCCAGATAATGTCCGAGAACTTGAAAATTTTCATCGTCCTGGAGCGGGACTCGAACCTGCGTCTCCCAGAAAACACCCGGGTATGCTAACCACTACACCACCCAGAACAACCAAGTTTCAAGTTTCCAATCAATTTGAAGATAACCATCACAGGATTCGCTAGTCGAAGCAACCAGCATTCATGTTTAGCAAATCTTATCCCGTGTTTGCCCAGAGAAGCAGATAAATCATGAAAGAAATACGGGATTACGCCATATAATACAAATTTTGAAGATGATAATCCGATTTTTGGCGTAAATGTGACAAGGATGGTAAGCCAGATAATGTCCGAAAACTTGAAAATTTTCATCGTCCTGGAGCGGGACTCGAACCCACGTCTCCCAGAAAACGCCCGGGTATGCTAACCACTACACCACCCAGAACGACCAAGTTTCAATTTGTATTATATGGCGTAATCCTGTATTTCTTTCATGATTTATCTGCTCCTCCGGGCAAACACGGGATAAGATTCTTAACCTCCAGATTCACTAAACATGAATGCCGGTTGCTTCGACTAGCGAATCCTGTGATGGTTATCTTCAAATTGATCGGAAACTGGAAACTTGGTCGTTGTGGGTGGTGTAGTGCGTAGTATACCCGGGCGTTTTCTGGGAGATGCGGGTTCGAGTCCCACTCCAGGACGATGAACATTTTCAAGTTTTCGGATATTATCTGACTTACCATCCTTGTCACATTTACGCCAAAAATCGGATTGCTATCTTCAAAATTTGTATTATATGGCGTAATCCCGTATTTCTTTCATGATTTATCTGCTTCTCCGGGCAAACACGGGATAAGATTCTTAACCTCCAGATTCGCTAAACATGAATGCCGGTTGCTTCGACTAGCGAATCCTGTGATGGTTAAATTCAAATTGATTGGAAACTTGAAACTTGGTCATTCTGGGTGGTATAGTGGTTAGCATACCCGGACGTTTTCCGGGAGACGCGGGTTTGAGTTCCGCTCTAGGACGATGAAAATTTTCAAGTTTTCGGATATTATCTGATTTTTTTAATTCAGTTGACATTAAATGTCCGTAAATACTGTTTCACACGTTATGCAAGTTCAGCTATCGGGAGATTGCAAAAGGACGTTAACATAGTATTGGCAATTGAAGTCAAGTATAATAATAATAAGTATCTGTACTTACAATATTCATAGTGGCTGTCGGGGCTTCATATGTGCGTCATCTAAGAATGTGAATTTTACAATATCATGAATTTTAACTTCACAATTGAAGGAATTCACATTCTTAGATGACGCACATATGAAGCCCCGACAGCCACTATGAATATTGTAATCTAAGAATGTGAATTTTACAATATCATGAATTTTAACTTCACACTTGAAGGAATTCACATTCTTAGATGACGCACATATGAAGCCCCGACAGCCACTATGAATATTGTAATCTAAGAATGTGAATTTTACAATATCATGAATTTTAACTTCACAATTGAAGGAATTCACATTCTTAGATGACGCACATATGAAGCCCCGACAGCCACTATGAATATTGTAAGTACAGATACTTATTATTATTTTACTTGACTTCAATTGCCAATACTATGTTAACGTCCTTTTGCAATCTCCCGATAGCTGAACTTGCATAACGTATGTGAAACAGTATTTACGGACATTTAATGTCAACTGAATTAAAATATCGTAGCCACGTAAAAAGTATGTTCATAGCAACTTAGCGTAAATTGAACAACGGTATATATTATCTGACTTGCCATCCTTGTCACATTTACGCCAAAAATCGGATTGCCATCTTCAAAATTTGTATTACATGGCGTAATCCCGTATTTCTTTCATGGGTTTTTACATATTTTGCATTTCCATTTTAAGGGTCTGTATTCAAAATGTTCAATGCACAAATGCGTGTATCTCAAGTTTTAAGACGATGATGCGGAAACTAGTATGCAATGGTCTGATGATGAAAGTGGTATTTGAAAAATTTAGTGATTCTGCCAGGTTCTTTCGTTAAAGTTCCTCTCCCTTGCCACTAAACACCAGAGGCTAGTTCCATCAGAGACATGTATTCTGTTGCTGACTATATATATAAACAACCAGGGGTCAATCCAGGTTTTTAAAGATGATACCCATGTTTGTGAATTTCTGCCTATTTTGGGGAAATTTACTTATTTTTGTGTTTAGAACAATTTTGAGAAAAATGTGTTAAAAGGATCTCAAAAGTACACAAAGATTCATTGATAAAATCATTATCAAGACCTGCAAAGTGCCTCTGCCCAGATGTAAGGGTCATCAAAATTCTTGATCTTTGCATGTAAATAAGAAATGCACTTGTCTAGCCGGGTTTGTGAAAAAAAACTTTCAACACTAATTGCCCTGTTTTGTCTACAGAGCAAAATAAACAATCTGAATGAAAATATGGACACTAGTTAAATACATACATATCCATAAGCTGTTCTCTGAGATTCAGAGGTTAGCTCCACAAAGAAATACAAACTACCAGATAGACTTTTACCTGATTATTTACTTACTGTTGCCATATTAAACTTATCCATTTACAGCGATCTTGACACACAACTCAGGCTTCACTGACATCAATCACACGACGTACACAAGACCTATACTTCATACTCATAATCTTTTTCTCATGCAGACACTCCTGAATCTGATCTTCCCATGTCTTCCTTGGCCTTCCTCTGCCTTTCCTTCCTGCCACTTGGGATAAAAAGATTTTCTTAGTAAGCATCTCATCATTCATTCTTTCAACATGGCCAATTCACCGAAGCATATTAGTCTCGACCATGCTGACAACATTTGGCTTCACATTACACAACACATTTTCATTCCTCACACAACTTGGGCCTCACTGACATCCATCACACGACGTACACAAGACCTTCCATACTTCATACTCATAATCTTTTTCTCATGCAGACACTCCTGAATCTGATCTTCCCATGACTTTCATGGCCTTCTGCCTTTCTTTCCTGCCACTTGGGCTAAAAAGATTTTCTTAATAAGCGTCTTTGCACTCATTCTTTCAACATGGACAAACCACCGAAGCATATTAGTCTCCACCTTGCTAACAACATTTTGTTTCACATTACGCAACTGCAACACATCTTCATTCCTCACACAATCAGAATGTGTCTTGCCACAAATCCCCTATAATTAACTCATTTCTCTAGCACACAAACAACTCCTATGCTTCTTCTGTAGTACCCAGGTTTCACTGGTATACATCAGAGTAGGAACAATTACACTTTCATACACAGCCATGCGGGACTCTCTTGAGAACCCATCATTCCCCTGAAAACCTCCCACCTCCCATAGCAGCTATGACATGGAATGAAGAATTCACTGGCCAACTAATTTCAATACCACAATATATTCACAATACCTCTTACATTAAAATATTTTTGTTTAAATAAAATTTTACTGAAAATATTTTGTGAAGATACCATTAAAGTTCAAAATATTTTTTTGTGGTGATACCATTACAGCTCAAAATATTTTTGTGAAAATACTGTTTAAGCTAAAAATGTTATAGTGAAGATAGAGTTTGAGCTAAACATATCTTTGTGAAGCTATCACCCAATGGTATCAAATGCCAAGGTTCGTAGTCTTCTAAGAAAAATAAATTCAAGGACTTTTTAAAACCAAATATCAGGGATTAAGGGTAAGGGTCTATGGGACTATTATATAGCCTTGAGGCCCCACATTACCAAGGGCCCAGGAGGCATGCTCTACACTACATATAATACACAGCTTATATATTTATACGTAGGGGAAGTAAAATAGTTTTAGTTTTGTCTCGTATGATTTCTATTCGATCGAAAACCGAGACTAGAAGACGAACATACACTACATTGACAAAAGTCACTGGACACCTAGAAGGGAAACACAACATAGCATTTATTGAAATACATTAGTACGGTGTCGGTCCGCCTTTGGCCTTAATGCATGCACTGACTCTTAGAGACATGCTTTCGACAAGGTTTTGGAACACAGCGATAGGTATGCGCTTCCATTCAGTACATAATGCTGCCACTAACTGTTGCTTAGTAGTAGGCCTTGCTTCCAAACTTCTTATGCAGCAATTTAATTCATCCCATAGGTGCCCTATGAGATTAAGATCAGAGCTCTGTGCTGGCCAGTCCACACAAGATAAGGAAATATTGTCAAACCACGCTGTAGCAGTCCTTGTTTTATGGCTCGGTGCATTATGCTACCGGTACCAACAAGGCTCAGTTCCATAGTATTGCCGCAGAGTTGGTAGGGCATAATTGTCCAGAATATCGAGGTAGGCGTGCTGGTTAGCAGGTTTGTCCATGATAAACCAATGGGCCAGGACCATACCACGAAAAACACCCCCACACGAGTACACTGCTAGCTCCGAACTTTATTGTAGGAATAGTACACTGTGGTGAATAGTATTCCCCTGGCTGCCGCCATACCCACACACTGCCATTAGACTGATCTGATGGATCGTGTATTCGGATTCATCAATTCATAAGACCCATTTCAATTGGTCTACGGTCCACGATAAATTTTCTTTACACCATGCTAAACGACAAGTAGCATTCCAAGTGGAGATGAAAGGCTTATGAGCAGCCGCACGATCACGGTAACCCATGGAATGAAGTTCTCTGCGAATGGTACGTGTACATACCAAGGTTCCAGCATTTTCACTCACCTGTACACTGAGGACTTGTGCAGTAAGTACTCCGTCAATTAGCTGTAATGACTCTCCTGAGGCTTCGACGTCCTCTATGACTGATTTTCTTTTGGTCTGCCGGTACGTTTTGCTACTTCAGGTATGCCATGTGTCTTCAACTTATTCAGTACATCCAAAACAGGTGACTTGGGTATGTTTAAACGCCTCCTGGTTTCCCTTATGGCCAAATCACTAATAACACCCAACAATCTTTCCTTTCTCAAAGTCAGTTCTCTCCCGCCGCGACATTTTCACTCAACCTGACAGTGCGATATGATCGCGGTCAGCTGCAGGCTTGCTTATATACCGTTTGCAGCTGTACCGTGCATCTTAACAATGCAGCGGATCCGTTCATTTGCTTTTGAAGGAATGTCCAGTGATTTTTGCCAATATAGTGTATTTCACTAATGGTAAACGTTTCATATCACTATAGACAGCGGGTTCGGCGAGGGAGAGTTTAAGCTTTTACACTACCATCCACCTACATATCCCTGCTTGCATTTGGAACCGTTAATGGACAAAATCCACTGGGACTTCATATTGAATTTAAAAAAAAAAAAAAAGATGACCCAAAGAAAGTATACGATGCTACATTATAAAAAATTACAAGACAAAATCTAGCAACCTTAGGCTTCACAAATGTCATGCTTTTGTGAGATCAGTGAAAAATAGTCTTTTTATGAAAACTTTGCAGATAATTCATTAGTTTGGAGAATGCATTACATATTGATTATCACCAGCATATTGCTAGATTTCGTGTTTCAACGGACTTCAATAATGATTCTCTGTCATAAGTTCCAGGGGGTGGGGGTGGCACTAATATGCCTTAGCCTTGTAGCCCACTCAGATGACTTAGCCTAGGAGCCTACTAAGACGGTACATATTTTAATTATCACAAGCATATTGTTAGATTTAGTGTTTCAACTTACTTCAATAATGATTCTCTGTCATAAGTTCCTGGGGGGTGGGGGTGGCACTAATATGTTTTAGCCTTGTAGCCCACTCACATGCCTTAACCTAGGAGCCTACTAAGACTGATACATATATTATCACAAGCATATTGCTAGATTTCGTTCGTCTTTCAACGTTCAACGTTCAACGCACTTTAATAATGATTCTCTGTCATAAGTCCTTTGGGGGGGGGGGGGGGTGGCACTAATATGCTTTTTAGCCTTGTAGCCCACTCACATGCCTTAACCTAGGAGCCTACTAAGACTGATACATATATTATCACAAGCATATTGCTAGATTTAGTTCGTGTTTCAACGTTCAACGTACTTTAATAATGATTCTCTGTCATAAGTCCCTGAGGGTGGGGGTGGCACTAATATGCTTTAGCCTTGAAGCCCACTCACATGCCTTAGCCCAGGAGCTTACTAAAACCGATACATATTTTAATTATCACAATCATATTGCTAGATTTCGTGTTTCAACATACTTCAATAATGATTCTCTGTCAAAAGTTCTGGGGGGGGGGGAGGCAAAACTCAGATGCCTTAGCCTTGTAGCCCACTCACATGCCTTAGCCCAGGAGCCTACTAAAACCGATACATATTATAATTATCACAAGCATATTGCTAGATTTCGTGTTTCAACATACTTCAATAATGATTCTCTGTCAGAAGTTCCGGAGGGGGGGCACTCAGATGCCTTAGCCTTGTAGCCCACTCACATGACTTAGCCCAGGAGCCTACTAAAACCGATACATATTTTAATTATCACAAGCATATTGCAAGATTTAGTGTCTCAACGTACTTCAATAATGATTCTCTGTCATAAGTTCCAGGGGGTGGGGGTGGCACTAATATGCCTTAGCCTTGTAGCCCACTCAGATGACTTAGCCTTATAGCCTACTTACATGCCTTAGCCTAGGAGCCTACTAAGACGGTACATATTTTAATTATCACAAGCATATTGTTAGATTTAGTGTTTCAACTTACTTCAATAATGATTCTCTGTCATAAGTTCCTGGGGGTGGGGGTGGCACTAATATGCTTTAGCCTTGTAGCCCACTCACATGCCTTAACCTAGGAGCCTACTAAGACTGATACATATATTATCACAAGCATATTGCTAGATTTCGTTCGTCTTTCAACGTTCAACGTTCAACGCACTTTAATAATGATTCTCTGTCATAAGTCCTTTGGGGGGTGGGGGTGGCACTAATATGCTTTAGCCTTGTAGCCCACTCACATGCCTTAACCTAGGAGCCTACTAAGACTGATACATATATTATCACAAGCATATTGCTAGATTTAGTTCGTGTTTCAACGTTCAACGTACTTTAATAATGATTCTCTGTCATAAGTCCCTGAGGGTGGGGGTGGCACTAATATGCTTTAGCCTTGAAGTCCACTCACATGCCTTAGCCCAGGAGCTTACTAAAACCGATACATATTTTAATTATCACAATCATATTGCTAGATTTCGTGTTTCAACATACTTCAATAATGATTCTCTGTCAAAAGTTCTGGGGGGAGGCAAAACTCAGATGCCTTAGCCTTGTAGCCCACTCACATGCCTTAGCCCAGGAGCCTACTAAAACCGATACATATTATAATTATCACAAGCATATTGCTAGATTTCGTGTTTCAACATACTTCAATAATGATTCTCTGTCAGAAGTTCCGGAGGGGGGGGGGCACTCAGATGCCTTAGCCTTGTAGCCCACTCACATGACTTAGCCCAGGAGCCTACTAAAACCGATACATATTTTAATTATCACAAGCATATTGCAAGATTTAGTGTCTCAACATACTTCAATAATGATTCTCTGTCATAAGTTCCAGGGGGTGGGGGTGGCACTAATATGCCTTAGCCTTGTAGCCCACTCAGATGACTTAGCCTTATAGCCCACTTACATGCCTTAGCCTAGGAGCCTACTAAGACGGTACATATTTTAATTATCACAAGCATATTGTTAGATTTAGTGTTTCAACTTACTTCAATAATGATTCTCTGTCATAAGTTCCTGGGGGGTGGGGGTGGCACTAATATGTTTTAGCCTTGTAGCCCACTCACATGCCTTAACCTAGGAGCCTACTAAGACTGATACATATATTATCACAAGCATATTGCTAGATTTTGTTCGTCTTTCAACGTTCAACGTTCAACGCACTTTAATAATGATTCTCTGTCATAAGTCCTTTGGGGGGTGGGGGTGGCACTAATATGCTTTAGCCTTGTAGCCCACTCACATGCCTTAACCTAGGAGCCTACTAAGACTGATACATATATTATCACAAGCATATTGCTAGATTTAGTTCGTGTTTCAACGTTCAACGTACTTTAATAATGATTCTCTGTCATAAGTCCCTGAGGGTGGGGGTGGCGCTAATATGCTTTAGCCTTGAAGCCCACTCACATGCCTTAGCCCAGGAGCTTACTAAAACCGATACATATTTTAATTATCACAATCATATTGCTAGATTTCGTGTTTCAACATACTTCAATAATGATTCTCTGTCAAAAGTTCTGGGGGGGGGAGGCAAAACTCAGATGCCTTAGCCTTGTAGCCCACTCACATGCCTTAGCCCAGGAGCCTACTAAAACCGATACATATTATAATTATCACAAGCATATTGCTAGATTTCGTGTTTCAACATACTTCAATAATGATTCTCTGTCAGAAGTTCCGGAGGGGGGCACTCAGATGCCTTAGCCTTGTAGCCCACTCACATGACTTAGCCCAGGAGCCTACTAAAACCGATACATATTTTAATTATCACAAGCATATTGCAAGATTTAGTGTCTCAACGTACTTCAATAATGATTCTCTGTCATAAGTTCCTGGGGGGGGGGGGCACTAATATGCCTTAGCCTTGTAGCCCACTCAGATGACTTAGCCTTGTAGCCCACTTACATGCCTTAGCCTAGGAGCCTACTAAGACTGATACATATATTATCACAAGCATATTGCTAGATTTCGTTCGTGATTCAACGTACTTTAATAATGATTCTCTGTCATAAGTCCCGGGGGGGCACTCAGATGCCTTAGCCTAGGAGCCTACTAAAACCGATACATATTTTAATTATCACAATCATATTGCTAGATTTCGTGTTTCAACGTACTTCAATAATGATTCTGTCATAAGTCGGGGGGGGGGGGGCACTCAGATGCCTTAGCCCAGGAGCCTACTAAAACCGATACATATTTTAATTATCACAATCATATTGCTAGATAACGTGTTTCAACATACTTCAATAATGATTCTGTCATAAGTTCCAGGGGGGGGGGGGCACTCAGATGCCTTAGCCCAGGAGCCTACTAAAACCGATACATATTTTAATTATCACAAGCATATTGCTAGATTTAGTGTCTCAACGTACTTCAATAATGATTCTCTGTCATAAGTTCTGGGGAGGAGGGCACTCAGATGCCTTAGCCTTGTAGCCCACTCACATGCCTTAGCACAGGAGCCTACTAAAACCGATACATATTTTAATTGTCACAAGCATATTGCAAGATTTAGTGTCTCAACGTACTTCAATAATGATTCTCTGTCATAAGTTCCTGGGGGGTGGGGGGGGCACTAATATGCCTTAGCCTTGTAGCCCACTCAGATGACTTAGCCTTGTAGCCCACTTACATGCCTTAGCCTAAGAGCCTACTAAGACTGATACATATATTATCACAAGCATATTGCTAGATTCCGTTCGTGATTCAACGTACTTTAATAATGATTCTCTGTCATAAGTCCCGGGGGAGGGGGGGGGGCACTCAGATGCCTTAGCCTAGGAGCCTACTAAAACCGATACATATTTTAATTATCACAACCATATTGATAGATTTCGTGTTTCAACGTACTTTAATAATGATTCTGTCATAAGTTCGGGGGGAGGGGGGCACTCAGATGCCTTAGCCTTGTAGCCCACTCCCATGCCTTAGCCCAGGAGCCTACTAAAACCGATACATATTTTAATTATCACAATCATATTGCTAGATTTCGTGTTTCAACGTACTTCAATAAACATTCTTTGTCATCAGTTCCGGGGGGGGGGGCACTCAGATGCCTTAGCCTTGTAGCCCACTCACGTGCCTTAGCCCAGGAGCCTACTAAAACCGATACATATTTTAATTATCACAATCATATTGCTAGATTTCGTGTTTCAACGTACTTCAATAAACATTCTTTGTCATAAGTTCCGGGGGGGGCACTCAGATGCCTTAGCCTTGTAGCCCACTCACATGCCATAGCCCAGGAGCCTAATAAAACCGATACATATTTTAATCGTCACAATCATATTGCTAGATTTCGTGTTTCAACGTACTTCAATAAAGATTCTTTGTCATAAGTTCCGGGGGGGGGGGGGCACTCAGATGCCTTAGCCTTGTAGCCCACTCACATGCCTTAGCCCAGGAGCCTACTAAAACCAATACATATTTTAATTATCACAAGCATATTGCTAGATTTAGTGTCTCAACGTACTTCAATAATTACTCTGTGTCATAAGTTCCGGGGGAAGGGGGGACTCAGATGCCTTAGCCCAGGAGCCTATTAAAACCGATACATATTTTAATTATCACAATCACATTGCTAGATTTCGTGTTTCAACGTGCTTCAATAAAGATTCTTTGTCATAAGTTCCGGGGGGGGCACTCAGATGCCTTAGCCCAGGAGCCTAATAAAACAGATACATATTTTAATTATCACAATCATATTGCTAGATTTCGTGTTTCAACGTACTTCAATAAAGATTCTTTGTCATAAGTTCCGGGGGCACTCAGATGCTTTAGCCTTGTATCCCACTCACATTCCTTAGCCCAGGAGCCTACTAAAACCAATACATATTTTAATTATCACAAGCATATTGCTAGATTTAGTGTCTCAACGTACTTCAATAATTACTCTGTGTCATAAGTTCCGGGGGGGCACTCAGATGCCTTAGCCTTGTATCCCACTCACATGCCTTAGCCCAGGAGCCTACTAAAACCAATACATATTTTAATTATCACAAGCATATTGCTAGATTTAGTGTCTCAACGTACTTCAATAATGATTCTCTGTCATAAGTTCCTGGGGGTGGGGGTGGCACTAATATGCTTTAGCCTTGTAGCCCACTCACATGCCTTAACCTAGGAGCCTACTAAGACTGATACATATATTATCACAAGCATATTGCTAGATTTAGTGTTTCAACGTACTTCAATAATGATTCTCTGTCATAAGTTCCTGGGCGGGGGGACTCAGATACCGTAGCCTAGTAGCCCACTCACATGCCTTAGCCCAGGAGCCTACTAAAACCGATACATATTTTAATTATCACAAGCATATTGCTAGATTTAGTATCTCAACGTACTTCAATAATGATTCTCTGTCATAAGTTCCTGGGGGTGGGGGTGGCACTAATATGCTTTAGCCTTGTAGCCCACTCACATGCCTTAACCTAGGAGCCTACTAAGACTGATACATATATTATCACAAGCATATTGCTAGATTTAGTGTTTCAACGTACTTCAATAATGATTCTCTTTCATAAGTTCCGGGGGGTGGGGGTGGCACTAATATGCTTTAGCCTTGTAGCCCACTCACATGCCTTAACCTAGGAGCCTACTAAGACTGATACATATATTATCACAAGCATATTGCTAGATTTAGTGTTTCAACGTACTTCAATAATGATTCTCTGTCATAAGTTCCTGGGGGGGGGGGACTCAGATACCGTAGCCTAGTAGCCCACTCACATGCCTTAGCCCAGGAGCCTACTAAAACCGATACATATTTTAATTATCACAAGCATATTGCTAGATTTAGTGTCTCAACGTACTTCAATAATGATTCTCTGTCATAAGTTCCTGGGGGGGGGCTCAGATACCGTAGCCTAGTAGCCCACTCACATGCCTTAGCCCAGGAGCCTACTAAAACCGATACATATTTTAATTATCACAAGCATATTGCTAGATTTAGTGTCTCAACGTACTTCAATAATGATTCTCTGTCATAAGTTCCTGGGGGTGGGGGTGGCACTAATATGCTTTAGCCTTGTAGCCCACTCACATGCCTTAACCTAGGAGCCTACTAAGACTGATACATATATTATCACAAGCATATTGCTAGATTTAGTGTTTCAACGTACTTCAATAATGATTCTCTGTCATGGGGGGGGGACTCAGATGCCTTAGCCTTGCAAGCCCACTCACATGTCTTAGGTCAGGGGCCCACTAAGGCCTTAATTCGGCCCTGCCAAATGTGTGTGTCCTGTCTGAAAAACGACTGCAGCACACATATTTACTGACAGCACACATATATTTGTTAATCAGATATGTGTGTGTTGTCAGTAGGTAGGTATTTTAGCCAAGTTCAGACCATTAAACTTAGCTGGGATGGGCACACTTTCAATGGCCTGCCAGTTCCTTCCCATCCCCCCACGTTAGTTTATTTTATTAACTTTGAATTGTCCCTCCATTTTGGTGTTTTTTGAAATCATTTTATTTTGTGGAATATTTTTAAAGGGTACATTATTTTCGTATTCACCCTCCAACAAGAACATGCCACAGCAACCCCTCATGATTCGCGAATACATCATTCCACTTATTTTATTCCCATGACTGACATTTTACTCTGTAGTGATGTCATAGCCAAGGTACCACCTGACCGTGCACTCCCAAGGTGAACATAAGCTCTGTGCTATTTGATAATTTTGGTGTTTTTTTGGAACTACACAGAAATCTCCTCTACAACTTTTTAGAACAAACAATTATTTTGCATAGCTCTTTTTTACTGTTACTTAAAAAAAAAAAAATCAGGTACTGTTTGCGCAGTCTTAAACTTTTTCAAGTACTTTCAAGGACTTGAAAATGAACCTTTTTTTTTTTTTTCAGGACTTTACAAGGTTTTCAAGGAGCATACGAACCATGAATGCCACCTGGATCGACTCCTGACAACATTTGAAGCAAAATACTACATATGGTTCCAATTTCTGGACCAAGAGCATAATATAATTAAAGAAGTGATACCTCGTAGCAGAAAGTTCCTGATCAGTCTATGGCCGATGACATGGCGCCGCCAAATAATCTGCGGGTGACCACCGGACAAGAGAACTACTACATGCAAAACACAATAAAAATTTGCACGAGCACAGATTGAAAATAAAAGAACGAAAAGGAAAAAAAAACTCATCTATCTACGGAAAAAAAAAAAAAAACAGTGTAATCTACATACTACAGCAATTGCGATAACTAGGATCAAGAACACTCTGCTCTCTGTACCTAGAATGTTGCCACCATTTTCAAGCTGAAACACAAAGATTTATGGAATAAAATGTCTAACCTAGGTAATACAGCAATTGCAATGATAACTAGGATCAAGAACACTCTGGCTCTCTGTACCTAGAATGTTGCCACCATTTTCAAGCTGAAACACAAAGATTTATGGAATAAAATGTCTAACCTAGGTAATACAGCAATTACAATGATAACTAGGATCAAGAACACTCTGGCTCTCTGTACCTAGAATGTTGCCACCATTTTCAAGCTGAAACACAAAGATTTATGGAATAAAATGTCTAACCTAGGTAATAGAGCAATTGCAATGATAACTAGGATCAAGAACACTCTGGCTCTCTGTACCTAGAATGTTGCCACCATTTTCAAGCTGAAACACAAAGATTTATGGAATAAAATGTCTAACCTAGGTAATACAGCAATTATAATGATAACTAGGATCAAGAACACTCTGGCTCTCTGTACCTAGAATGTTGCCACCATTTTCAAGCTGAAACACAAAGATTTATGGAATAAAATGTCTAACCTAGGTAATACAGCAATTGCAATGATAACTAGGATCAAGAACACTCTGCTCTCCGTACCTAGAATGTTGCCATCATTTTCAAGCTGAAACACGAAGATTTATGGAATAAAATGTCTAACCTAGGTAATACAGCAATTGCAATGATAACTAGGATCAAGAACACTCTGCTCTCTGTACCTAGAATGTTGCCATCATTTTCAAGCTGAAACACAAAGATTTATGGAATAAAATGTCTAACCTAGGTAATACAGAATTGCAATGATAACTAGGATTAAGAACACTCTGCTCTCTGTACCAAGAATGTTGCCACCATTTTCAAGCTGAAACAAAGATTTATGGAATAAAATGTCTAACCTAGGTAATACAGCAATTGCAATGATAACTAGGATCAAGAACACTCTGTTCTCTGTACCTAGAATGTTGCCATCATTTTCAAGCTGAAACACAAAGATTTATGGAATAAAATGTCTAACCTAGGTAATACAGAATTGCAATGATAACTAGGATCAAGAACACTCTGCTCTCTGTACCAAGAATGTTGCCACCATTTTCAAGCTGAAACAAAGATTTATGGAATAAAATGTCTAACCTAGGTAATACAGCAATTGCAATGATAACTAGGATCAAGAACACTATGCTCTCTGTACCTAAAATTTGGACACCATTTTCAAGCTGAAACACAAAGATTTATGGAATAAAATGTCTAACCTAGGTAATAGAGCAATTGCAATGATAACTAGGATCAAGAACACTCTGGCTCTCTGTACCTAGAATGTTGCCACCATTTTCAAGCTGAAACACAAAGATTTATGGAATAAAATGTCTAACCTAGGTAATACAGAATTGCAATGATAACTAGGATCAAGAACACTCTGCTCTCTGTACCAAGAATGTTGCCACCATTTTCAAGCTGAAACAAAGATTTATGGAATAAAATGTCTAACCTAGGTAATACAGAATTGCAATGATAACTAGGATCAAGAACACTCTGCTCTCTGTACCAAGAATGTTGCCACCATTTTCAAGCTGAAACAAAGATTTATGGAATAAAATGTCTAACCTAGGTAATACAGCAATTGCAATGATAACTAGGATCATGAACACTATGCTCTCTGTACCTAAAATTTGGACACCATTTTCAAGCTGAAACACAAAGATTTATGGAATAAAATGTCTAACCTAGGTAATAGAGCAATTGCAATGATAACTAGGATCAAGAACACTCTGGCTCTCTGTACCTAGAATGTTGCCACCATTTTCAAGCTGAAACACAAATATTTATGGAATAAAATGTCTAACCTAGGTAATACAGAATTGCAATGATAACTAGGATCAAGAACACTCTGCTCTCTGTACCAAGAATGTTGCCACCATTTTCAAGCTGAAACAAAGATTTATGGAATAAAATGTCTAACCTAGGTAATACAGAATTGCAATGATAACTAGGATCAAGAACACTCTGCTCTCTGTACCAAGAATGTTGCCACCATTTTCAAGCTGAAACAAAGATTTATGGAATAAAATGTCTAACCTAGGTAATACAGCAATTGCAATGATAACTAGGATCAAGAACACTATGCTCTCTGTACCTAAAATTTGGACACCATTTTCAAGCTGAAACACAAAGATTTATGGAATAAAATGTCTAACCTAGGTAATACAGCAATTGCAACAATAACTAGGATCCAGAAACTGAGCCCTATGTACCTACAATTTTTCTCCATTTTCAAGCTGAAACACAAAGATTTATGGAATAAATTCATATTTAACCAGAAAGGACAGAGGGTACCTCGCCAGGAAAAAAAGTTACAACAGTTACGGGAGAAATCTTCACTCTGTCCTACATGATGTTGCTGTGTCCTTGCTCTCCAGATTGAAGAAGGATTTCCTCCACAAGATTTTGACCTGTGATGAGAAATGGATCCTCTACGATAATCCTAAGCGTCGCAAATTGTGGGTTTATCCAGGTCAGCCTACCACCAGCACTGCCAAACCGAATATCCATGCCAGGAAGTTGTTGCTGTGCATATGGTGGGATCAGTGCAGTGTCGTACACTATGAATTACCTAAACCTGGTGAAACAGTCAATGCTGAGCGTTACTTACTGTCAACAACTCATTCGTGTGAGTGATGCAATGGAGGCAAAAAGGCCATACACCAGTAAGGGCAGAAGATCAGGCCTGTTGCTTCAGGATAATGTGCGTCCTAACACCACGAAAACGACTTTAAACGCGATCACCGACCTGGGATGGGAGATTTTGTCCCACCCACCATATTCTCCAGACTTCGCCCCGTCGGACTATCACCTCTTTTGCTCACTGCAACATCATCTGAGTGATACACACTTCGTTTCTGCCGAGGAGATCCACAGAAGTATTGATGACTTTATAAACTCGAAACAGCCATCTTTCTTCCGCAGTGGCATTCGGCAGCTCCCTGACCGATGGCTAAAATGTATCCAACACGACGGGGATTATTTCCCTGATTAGGTACGTATTCGATTTGCTATAATTTGCTGCCAACATGTCGTGCCTGTGGCTGAGAATTAAGTTGCAAACTTAATAGTGTCATATTATCATGCAGAAGGGCAATGCCTCGTGACAGTTTTCCTGGCTGTCAACCTTTAAATGTCTTTTGCATGCAGCCTCTTAAGGGTTTCACAATATGATGCCGCATTAATCATAGAGTCCTTCAACATTAATTCACAATTCACAACCCCTTGATCGTCGAAGAAAAGAGTGAGCATAACCTTTCTGGCGGAAGGAACAATTCGGCACTTTTTTGGAGGCAGAGAATGTGAATGTTTACCCTCGCATGAAGTCTGCTTCCTTTCTGGTGAGAAGTGATGGACCCAAGTCTCGCCTGAAATCATGATATCACCCAAAAATTCATTTCTTTCTCTGTGATAATGATTCAGAAAAAATAAACGAGGCACCCGTCGAGCAGATACTTTTCAAAACGCAAGACGATGACGTGGTGCTGCACACTTCCATGCAGAATATTCAATTCATCTGCATTCTCCTCCACTTTGATTCACCTGTCTACATGAATCAATTCGTTAATGAGGTCCATGTTTTCCTTCATCGTCGAAGTTGACGTACTTCCCTCCTGGTAATTGCCTTTGTTATCCATGCGCCCTTTCTCAAACAACGAACACCATTTTGCGATCGCCTGCCGTGAAAATGATTTGCCACTGCACACTTCATTTAATTGGTGTTGAATTTCAGTGGGGTTTAACTTTTTGACCCGCACAAAACATATCACTGCGCGGATTTCAAATTTGAATGCTACTTTCTCCAATGGGCGCATTTTCCATGAGCGATAACAGACGAACTGTTCCTCCCATATCCACAAAGTGAGCATGGTGGCTTCACAGAAGAAGTACAAGTCCCATTCCCATATCACATCGAAATATCTTCTATGCAAAAAAAATTGCTGGTACATGCAACTAACTTTTTAACTGCCCCTTGTACTTCCATTTTCAGAAAAATTTTCCCTTTTCGATATTAAATACAAATATTTATGTAATTAGATGATGTTTAAACAATAACACCGAGCAGAAAAATCACTGAGAAAAAAAAAAAAAGATTACAGCAAAAATCTTTGTTGCGCATAGCTTCATTGTCGAATTTTTTCTTTTTTTTTTTTTTTATTGAAGGTTTAACGACCACCGTGAGCAACTCAATGGGCTATAAGCAGTCGCCCGTCCCTAATTTAGGGTCACTGGTTCCAGGGAAGGGAGAGATCCAGTGCCGTAAGACAAACACAACATCCATTGATTGATTGGAGGTTTAACGACCACCGTGAGCAACTCAATGGGCTATAAGCAGTCGCCCGTCCCTAATTTAGGGTCACTGGTTCCAGGGAAGGGAGAGAGCCAGTGACGTAAGACAAACACAACATCCATTGATTGATTGGAGGTTTAACGACCACCGTGAGCAACTCAATGGGCTATAAGCAGTCGCCCGTCCCTAATTTAGGGTCACTGGTTCCAGGAAAGGGAGAGATCCAGTGCCGTAAGACAAACACAACATCCATTGATTGATTGGAGGTTTAACGACCACCGTGAGCAACTCAATGGGCTATAAGCAGTCGCCCGTCCCTAATTTAGGGTCACTGGTTCCAGGGAAGGGACAGAGCCAGTGCCGTAAGACAAACACAACATCCATGCCTCACCGGGATTCGAACCCGAACCCCGTTCAGACGAATGATCAGAGGCCGTTGCTTAGACCACTGCACCACCGGGGCGGCTTTTTTTTTTTTTTATTGGAGGTTTAACGACCACCGTGAGCAACTCAATGGGCTATAAGCAGTTGCCCGTCCCTAATTTAGGGTCACTGGTTCCAGGGAAGGGAGAGAGCCAGTGCCGTAAGACAAACACAACATCCATGCCTCACCGGGATTCGAACCCGGACCCCTTACGAACGAATGATCAGAGGCCAACGCCTTAGACCACTGCGCCACCGGGGCGGCGTCGAATTTTTTCCACCCCATTATACAAGGAGTGTTCGAATGAAAAGGTACGAAACGACACTGTGGGTATAAATGAAGACTTTATTCAAAGTATACACCATAGGCCGTAGCACAACGATCCCATTGATTAACGAGCCGAAGGATTCCTTGTTCCCAGAATTCCTGTGGCCGTGACGAGACCCAGTCCTGCACAGCGTCCTTGAGTTCGTCGTCCGAGCGGAAACGCTTCCCTTTCAGATGTTTTTTCAGGGGACCAAACACATGGAAATTGCAGGGCGACATGTCCGGGCTGTGGGGCGGATGGTCAAGCTGCTCCCATTGGAACTTGGCCAGTTCCGCGCGTATGACCCTGGAGACGTGTGGACGCGCGTTATCATGGAGCAGAACCACACCCTCCGTGAGCAGCCCCGGTCTTTTGTTCTTGATGGACCTGCGTAGGCTTCGGAGTGTCTCACAGTACACATCGGAGATAATGGTTTCCTCTGTGCTGGAGGAATTCAACAAGTAGTGGACCTTGGACGTCGAAAAAGACGGTGAGTAACACCTCGACTGCGCATGCTCTGATTCACGCCGGCAACTCCAATCGCATCCCTAGATGTGTCGCTACGTTCTCCCATAGCGGCATAGGCAAATATGTTAACGGTTACGTTCTTATGACGTTTCGTACCTTTTCATTTGAACACCCCTAGTATGATTACGGGAGAGATCTCTGTTCTATCCAACTTCCATTCTCAGAATTTTTTTTCTACATTTTCAATGTCAGAATTTTCTTTAATATGTGTTGTAACGAGGATTCACCCAAGTTTCCCAGGCTTGGAAAGCTATTGTACCTGTTAAAACTACAGAAAATTCCATTCCATCCTGAAATCTGCAACAGTGTGTGTGCCCTCCTTACCTGTGTTTGGTGCAGGCCTTCGGTATGTAAATTGATTGACTTTTATTTTGCTTCTGTGAATTAAATTATTCAGTGGCAACAACTATCATATTTATATGCAATGCCAACACTGGCACACTCGGGATATATATTGTATGCATACATACATATACTGGGTGATTCATAAAGAAGTATACAGTTTCAACGCACTATAAAACAAGAACAATGAAAGATATTTTATGTTACCTGTAACAGAATTGTAGGGGAATGTTTCAAGTTTTTTTAGAGACAGTCCCGGATGTTCTATGTGTGCACAGTTAGTCACATGACACACATCGAGCTGGTAATCCATTTCTGCCCAAACGCTAGGTAAGATATCTGAATCAAATACAGTGAGATTTTGCAACATCTGCACTTTGTATGGAATCCTTTTCAGCTTCTTTCTCAAAATTCTCCAGACAGTGGGCTGTGAAATCTGCATCCCAGGCTTCGTCGAATGGCGTTGCAAACGCTGTCGACGACTTCTTCCGATACATGCAGTCATCCAGGACTTTTAAGTTTACACAAACAGCCTGTAGTTTCAAATTTTTTATGCCAATCGTTGATAGATTTTCTGGTTTGAGGTTCTTTTCCAAATCGTGATCAAAAATACCATTGCACAACAGTTGCAGATTCCGTTTTGCTCAATTTAAGAACATAAAATGCCTTCTCCACTGCAGAAGCTGCCATTTTGACTGACTAGACATTATTGCCTACGTCACTTCCCTCAGTAGCGGGACACAAACTTTATGAGTACATCTACCTAACGGTTCGCAGTTGTGGTCCGTGTCTTCAACTGTTACTGTTTGACAGCATCTGGAAACAGTATACTTCTTTATGAATCAGGGTGTATATAGCCTACGTCACTTCCCTCAGTAGCAAGACACAAACTTTATGAGTACATCTATTTAACGGTTAGCAGTTGTGGTCCGTGTCTTCAACTGTTACTGTTGTACAGCATCTGGAAACAGTATACTTCTTTATGAATCAGGGTGTATATAGCCTACGTCACTTCCCTCAGTAGCAAGACACAAACTTTATGAGTACATCTATTTAACGGTTAGCAGTTGTGGTCCGTGTCTTCAACTGTTACTGTTGTACAGCATCTGGAAACAGTATACTTCTTTATGAATCAGGGTGTATATAGCCTACGTCACTTCCCTCAGTAGCGGGACACAAACTTAATGAGTACATCTACCTAACGGTTTGCAGTTGTAGTCCGTGTCTTCAACTGTTACTGTTTTACAGCATCTGGAAACTGTATACTTCTTTATGAATCAGGGTGTATACAGCCTACGTCACTTCCCTCAGTAGCAAGACACAAACTTTATGAGTACATCTATTTAACGGTTAGCAGTTGTGGTCCGTGTCTTCAACTGTTACTGTTTTACAGCATCTGGAAACTGTATGCTTCTTTATGAATCAGGGTGTATATAGCCTACGTCACTTCCCTCAGTAGCGGGACACAAACTTTATGAGTACATCTACCTAACGGTTCGCAGTTGTGGTCCGTGTCTTCAACTGTTACTGTTTGACAGCATCTGGAAACTGTATACTTCTTTATGAATCAGGGTGTATATAGCCTACGTCACTTCCCTCAGTAGCGGGACACAAACTTTATGAGTACATCTACCTAACGGTTTGCAGTTGTGGTCCGTGTCTTCAACTGTTACTGTTTTACAGCATCTGGAAACTGTATACTTCTTTATGAATCAGGGTGTATATAGCCTACGTCACTTCCCTCAGTAGCGGGACACAAACTTTATGAGTACATCTACCTAACGGTTTGCAGTTGTGGTCCGTGTCTTCAACTGTTACTGTTTTACAGCATCTGGAAACTGTATACTTCTTTATGAATCAGGGTGTATATAGCCTACGTCACTTCCCTCAGTAGCGGGACACAAACTTTATGAGTACATCTACCTAACGGTTTGCAGTTGTGGTCCGTGTCTTCAATCAACTGTTACTGTTTTACAGCATCTGGAAACTGTATACTTCTTTATGAATCAGGGTGTATATAGCCTACGTCACTTCCCTCAGTAGCGGGACACAAACTTTATGAGTACATCTACCTAACGGTTTGCAGTTGTGGTCCGTGTCTTCAACTGTTACTGTTTTACAGCATCTGGAAACTGTATGCTTCTTTATGAATCACCCTGTATATGCACATATACAGGGTGTCTGAGAATTATTGAACACATTATAAAATTATGTACAAAAAAAAAACTATGAGCATTGTCTGTTTTTCTATGTCACGTATTACTAACACGGTTTCTATATTTTGGTTTTGCAGAATTTTTATTCCCAGAATCCGATAGATGGCGCTAGGTGTGGCCTGAAGAGGAATCTATGAGAAATGCGCAATCAGTAGTCATGTCATCCGTACAGCAGAAGGCGATGTGTGTGTTATGGCTTGCGGAATTAAAGTCTGTCATTAAAATTAAAAGACGGTAACGTTTAGAGTATGGTTGCAATCCTCCGTCAACGAATTCAATTAAGCGGTGGATGAAACATTTTAAAGAAACTGGCAATGTGGAACATCGTGGAGGAGCAGCGGTGAGACGGTGGAGGAGCAGCGGTGAGAGTTCCCCACTGGAACGAAGCAAAACGAATTGCTTCTTTTGACAATCGTTTTGCCCTCCATTACCGTGAAAGCATAGAAATTATGTTCAACTCAATGACTTGCAACTCCGAATCTCCTCTCTACATTCCGTTGATCTGGAGATCAATTCTAAGTTTTGGCAACAAAAATAGGAAAAATTCAAATGTAGAATCTGGCAACAATCTTAGTCCTCCATTGGCGTGATGAAGACCTAAGATAAGGTCGAAAGCTTCCAACTTACAAACTTTTTGTAAAAGTTTCAGTTAACGTAACTAGCGTGATCAAGTTACCTTTATTTGTTCTTTCTATCGGTTTAATGTTTTGTTTTATATAATTTTGTAATGTGTTCAATAGTTCTCAGACACCCTGTATATCTATATATACTGTACATTGTATGCATACATACATATATATATACATCTAGCCCCCACTTCCCTCACACACACACAGGAATTCCTTGGTACGACACTACATGCCAACCTCTTTATGCGGTCACTTATCCATCTGATGAAGGACTCCAGGGGAGTCTGAAAGATCTTATGAGAGTCATTTTAAACTTTGTATACAGTTAAGTGTGATTAAATGTAATTTTACAAAGTACATATGTCATCTTCAGACTTTGTTTCAATCGTGCATAGCACAGGGTTTTACCTGATCATTGAATTTATTCTGCATTCATCACCATAATCATCAACAAGCAGTTATGTAATAAAATGATATTTAACAATCATAATTCACAAAGGGAACACAACATAGTGAGAAAAATAATTTAAAGATTACATGGCTCCCTTCCATCTTCCATTTTCGGAAATTGCTATCTCCGTTCACAAACTGAAACACAAGCATTTATGCAATACAATGACATTTAACGACAATGCTGTACAGATGGAACATCGTGAAAAAAAAGAAAAAAAAAAAAAAGGTTACAGGATAAATCATCACTCCATCTTACTTCCCGTTCAGAAAGCTTTGAAAGACAGAAAACTTGCATTCACAATTGCGAGTCTGAAGAGAGGATTTAACAGGGTTCTGGCGCAATCATTTCTGTCTGCACGACCAAAATAAAATCTCTGCAATCAGGGCCAAAAATTAATACGTCGCCCATCACCATAATACAGCTACGGGGCATTACTGCACCAACTGGAGACAAAAAAGTACAGGCTACTGCAACACCATTACGAGCAGGACATACCCTCCTGCCAGGATTCCCTCAAATAGTGTGTTTACAATGATTTCACTATTAGGGAGAAAGAAATAATCTTACTAGGAAAACTAGGAATTATAAACAATTAACAAACAAAAACAACATTGCTTAACATTAAAAAAAGTATCAACACTTTACAAATTATCCAAAGAAGTGTACTTACCCCAGTTAGACTGTTGAGGTCCTTAATATGAAACTCTTGAGCAGTGTTATTGTAGAAAAGAACGGCATGTCTTTTATCAGCACTAGCAGCCTGTGTATGATAAAGAAGCCATCAGTAAGATTTGCAACATATGTGATCTGAATACTCCTATTTGCAATCGAGAGAGAGAGAGAGAGAAAGAAAGAAAGGAAACGAGACAGAGAGAGAGAGAGAGAGTGAATGAAAGAAAGAAAGAAAGAGAAAGAGAGAGAGAGAGAGAGAGAGAGAGAATGAAAGAAAGAGAAAGACAGAGAGAGAGAGAGAGAGAGAGAGAGAGAGAGAGAGAGAGAGAGAGAGAGAGAGAGAGAATGAAAGGAAAGAGAGAGAATGAAAGAAAGAGAAAGACAGAGAGAGAGAGAGAGAGAGAGAGAGAATGAAAGAAAGAAAGAGAGAGAGAGAAAGAGAATGAAAGAAAGAGAGAGAGAGAGAGAGAGAGAGAGAGAGAGAGAGAGAGAGAGAGAGAGAGAGAGAGAGAGAGAGAGAGTGAGTGAAAGAAAGAAAGAAAGAAAAGAGAGAGAGAGAGAGGGGGAGAAAGAGAGAGAAAGAAACAGACAGACAGACAGACAGACAGACAGACAGACAGACAGACAGACAGACAGACAGACAGACAGACAGACAGACAGACAGACAGACAGACAGACAGACAGACAGACAGACAGACAGATAGATAGATAGATAGATAGATAGATAGATAGATAGATAGATAGATAGATAGATAGATAGATAGATAGATAGATAGATAGATAGATAGATAGATAGATAGATAGTGTGTGTTTTCAAACTGTAACCAGCAGCAAACAGTAACACCTACAGACTTGAGCAAACTTAATGCACTATTTGGACGATATTTGCTACACCTACGAAGAAACTTAGAATCACAGAAAAAAATTGGAATACTGAAAGTGTCATCGACAATCAATGTAACGGGGTTAAATTTCCACAAAATGTTTAGGTATACCACTTTAATAATTTTGAAACTAATTTGTTTCTTTCTCTCTCTCTCCATTTTGGGTTTAATTCAATTATTAAATTAATTATAAAAATTTAAAAATGTCAAACTCAAAAACACATAGGTATAAAATCTGTAGTTAGATCATCAAAGTGACATTATTCTTGAAATGCTTCTGTAAACCAGAATCAATACATAAATTAAATTCTGTCTATGTTTAAATACTTTGAAATACAGTGTGCATACACATTTGTGGAAAACAAATTCCAGGACTTTTCCAGGAGCTTTCCAGTTTACCAAAAAATTCTAGGGGCTTAAATTTTTGCTAGAATCATAGTGCTTTGTTTTACATTTTTCAGATAAGGGTGAAATTTACTTTGCATTTAGAATTCTTATGAAGTTCAATGGGTTGAACTTTAAATTCAAAAACACATAGGTGTAAAATTCAGTTTGTGTGTGTGTGTGTGTTACATCTTCAATAAAAAGGCAAAATGTCCCTATATAAAAAAAAATTGCTCTATATAAAACTTACATGATGCAATCTTGAACATATAGCACAATGATAATAATACAAAAAACAAAACAATTTTGCCATGGCACTGACGATTTCCTGTTCCATAGTCATCTATTCCCATGCACATTGGCAACAGGGAGGCCAGATATCAATCTCCTTCAGTGAGGAAAGCAATCTGGAACTTAGCACAATGATAATAACACAAAACAATTTTGCCATGGCACTGAAGATTTCCTGTTCCATATTCATCTATTCCCATGCACATTGGCAACAGGGAGGCCAGATATCAATCTCCTTTAGTGAGGAAACAATCTGGAACTTAGCACAATGATAATAACACAAAACAATTTTGGCATGGCACTGAAGATTTCCTGTTCCATAGTCATCTATTCCCATGCACATTGGCAACAGGGAGGCCAGATATCAATCTCCTTTAGTGAGGAAAGCAATCTGGAACTTAGCACAATGATAATAACACAAAACAATTTTGCCATGGCACTGAAGATTTCCTGTTCCATAGTCATCTATTCCCATGCACATTGGCAACAGGGAGGCCAGATATCAATCTCCTTCAGTGAGGAAAGCAATCTGGAACTTAGCACAATGATAATAACACAAAACAATTTTGCCATGGCACTGAAGATTTCCTGTTCCATAGTCATCTATTCCCATGCACATTGGCAACAGGGAGGCCAGATATCAATCTCCTTCAGTGAGGAAAGCAATCTGAAACTTAGCACAATGATAATAACACAAAGCAATTTTGCCATGGCACTGAAGATTTCCTGTTCCATAGTCATCTATTCCCATGCACATTGGCAACAGGGAGGCCAGATATCAATCTCCTTCAGTGAGGAAAGCAATCTGGAACTTAGTACAATGATAATAACACAAAACAATTTTGCCATGGCACTGAAGATTTCCTGTTCCATAGTCATCTATTCCCATGCACATTGGCAACAGGGAGGCCAGATATCAATCTCCTTTAGCGAGGAAAGCAATCTGGAACTTAGCACAATGATAATAACACAAAACAATTTTGTCATGGCACTGAAGATTTCCTGTTCTATAGTCATCTATTCCCATGCACATTGGCAACAGGGAGGCCAGATATCAATCTCCTTCAGTGAGGAAAGCAATCTGGAACTTAGCACAATGATAATAACACAAAACAATTTTTCCATGGCAATGAAGATTTCCTATTCCATAGTCATCGATTCCAATGCACATTGGTGGCCAAATTTCAATCTCCTTCAAGTGAGAAAAGTGCATCGTAGAAGGAACGGCCATCTTGGACTTGTGGGAAAGTTTCCACACACTGTTGTGACTACAACTGCACACAACTGCTATGTTATAAACCAAGGTGGCTTGAAACATGGCACTCAAACATCTTGCACTGCAGCGTCACATGAGATGAAAGAGATGGCATCCCATCTCAACACTCCATGGAAGGAAGTGATGTCATTGTGAGTGGACACAGTTGAGAGCTAGGACAGTTTCCACATGTTGATGTGACACAACTGCAATATCACATACGAAGATTGCTGGAAATATGACCCTCAAACATCTTGCACTGCAGCATTGCATAAGATGAAACAGATGACTCTCCATACTGCATAGGAGGAAGTGATGTCATCACAAGCACACACAGCGGGGAGCTAGAACAGTTTTCATATGCTATTGTGACTCCTAATGCTAACAATGGTAGAATCATAGTAAGAATTTTGGTCACTTATGTAAGGTGACCAAATTTTTGAGAACAAAATTAGAGACAAAATGACACATTGTCTTGAATTTCAATGTAGAATCGAGGACAATTTCATTTCAAAATGAGGATGTGATTGATCTGACATGGCGATGCAGTGGTCTAAGCGATGGCTTCTGATCATTCGTCCAAGTTCAAATCCTGGTGAAGCATGGATGTTGTGTTTGTCTTACAGCAGTGGCTCTCTCCCTTCCCTCAAACCAGTGACCCTAAATTAAGGATGGGCGACTGCTTATAGCCCATTGAGTTGCTCACAGTGGTCATTAAACCTCCAATAAAAAAATAAAAATATGTCGACACGTTATGGTAAATACAAAGATTAGCAAAGGTTATTATGACCTGTACCACAATTGTCAAGTTTTATGGGAAAACATACGACGAATCTGAAGGATGATTTCACTGTAAAGAAAGCATAAAATCTCAATAAAATACTAACATGCAGAATACACCTTGATTCATAAAGAAGTATACAGTTTCCAGATGATGTAAAACAGTAACAGTTGAAGACACGGACCACAACTGCAAACCGTTAGGTAGATGTGCTCATAAAGTTTGTGTCCTGCTACTGAGGGAAGTGACGTAGCCCATAACGCACATGTCTAATCAGTCAAAATGGTAGCTTCTGCAGTGAAGAAGGCATTTTGTGTTCGTGAATTGAGCAAAATGGAATCTGTAACTGTTGTGCAACAGCATTTTTGATCAAGATTCGGTAAAAAACCTCCAACCAGAAAATCTATCTACGATTGGCATAAACAATTTGAAACCACGGGCTGTTTGTGCAAACTTAAAAGTCCTGGATGACAGCGTGTATGGGAAGAAGTTGTCGATAGTATTTGCACCGCCATTCAACAAAGCCCGGGGAAATCAACCCGGAAGGTGACTCTTGAAGTGCAGATTTCACAACCCACTGTCTGGAGAATTTTGAGGAAGAAGCTGAAAGTGATTCCATACATAGTGCAGATGTTGCAAAATCTCACTGATCTTGAAAAGACAAAACGCTTTGAATTTTGTGCCGAAATGCAGCACCGTTTTGAAAATGACAATGTTGCCGATCACTTAGTTTTCACCAACTAAAGCTACATTTCATGTGAGTGGTCAGGTAAACAAGCACAATGTTTGCTTTTGGGGAAGATATCTTACCTCGCGTTTGGGCGGAAATGGATTACCGGCTCGATGTGTGTCATGTGACTAAGGGTGCACACACATAGAACATCTGTGACTGTCTCTGAAAAAACTTGAAACATTCCTCTACAATTCTGTTACAGGTAACATAAAATATCTTACATTGTTCTTGTTTTATAGTGCATTGAAACTGTATACCTATTTATGAATCACCCTGTATATTACTTATGAATGTTGAATGCCACTAATAGGGGCAGCACCTACAAACAAAGATACATTTTGATATTGTACTGAAATTCCATTGTGATTCTTTACACGAAAATACATCTGAAGCCAGAAAATTATGATGCACTCAACAGACAGAAATCATGGAATACCTGTATCTTATCTCTATAAGAAAGAATATATTCCAAGTCCAATATCTTCACTTGAAACTTGTTGCCGATCACTTAGTTTTCACCAACTAAAGCTACATTTCATGTGAGTGGTCAGGTAAACAAGCACAATGTTTGCTTTTGGGGAAGATATCTTACCTCGCGTTTGGGCGGAAATGGATTACCGGCTCGATGTGTGTCGTGTGACTAAGGGTGCACACACATAGAACATCTGTGACTGTCTCTGAAAAAAACTTGAAACATTCCTCTACAATTCTGTTACAGGTAACATAAAATATCTTACATTGTTCTTGTTTTATAGTGCATTGAAACTGTATACCTATTTATGAATCACCCTGTATATTACTTATGAATGTTGAATGCCACTAATAGGGGCAGCACCTACAAACAAAGATACATTTTGATATTGTACTGAAATTCCATTGTGATTCTTTACACGAAAATACATCTGAAGCCAGAAAATTATGATGCACTCAACAGACAGAAATCATGGAATACCTGTATCTTATCTCTATAAGAAAGAATATATTCCAAGTCCAATATCTTCACTTGAAACAGTTTAATTTAAAAATATACTGAACACAAATTTGTAGAACTCTCAAAGCAATCTACCATATGCAACCAAATTTACCGTCAATTCTTATTCAATTGCAAGAAAAGTGGATGCCAAAAAGGATGAGATTTATCTCCCTTCCTATAAATATTTCAGTTAAATCCAATTACAACAAAAACAAATAAACACCACAATTAATGAGATGGCATTGTTTGATGCTTCAGCATGTCTCACATGAATATTGTGTGTTATGACACTGGTGATGATGATGATCCACCTTCTCTGAGCATCCCGAAAGTTTGAAGTTTGAATTCTTCTTTAATTACCATTTCCATTTGGGAAGGGGGTGGGTGTTCAAAAACTGAGGGCCAAAAATAAAAAATTGAGGACATCTGGTCACCTTACACCTATGGCCATACATTAAAAGCCAGCCTTACTTAAAAAAAAAATGTTTATTAAAAATTCAATTACCACACACACAAAAGAAGGTACAAAAACAAAATACTCATCCAAAAACTTATAATCACAGTTTTCTCTTATAAGCAATAAATATACAGTCTATTTGGTAAATCATTAATCTTATGGCTATTTGATTGGTATCTAATCCAACCATTATGAAACTTATTTTTCTTAACAAAGTATAAAATCATTAAATCTTATGACTATTTGATTGGTATCAAATCCAATTTATCCATTATAAACTTATCCTCCTTGACAAAGTCTAAAATCATTAAATCTTACGACTATTTGATTGGTATAAAATCCAATCGAAGCATCATGAAACTTATCCCCCTTGACAAAGTTTAAAATCATTAAATCTTA
The DNA here is from genome assembly GCA_039090855.1 of Macrothele yani. NCBI lineage: Eukaryota > Metazoa > Arthropoda > Arachnida > Araneae > Macrothelidae > Macrothele > Macrothele yani. The sequence goes on along the minus strand of CM077034.1, from coordinate 222,723,202 downwards.
TGACTATTTCATTGGTACAAAATCCAATCCAACTAACATGAAACTTATCCTCCTTGACAAAGTCTAAAATCATTATATCATATTGACTATTTGATACCATCATGAAACTTATCTTCCTTACAAAGTCTAAAATCATTAAATCTTATGACTATTTGATTGGTATCAAATCTAATCTAACCATTATGAAACTTATCCTCCTTGACAAAGTCTAAAATCATTACATCTTATGACTATTTGATTGGTATCAAATCCAATCCAATCATCATGAAACGTGTCCTCCTTGACAAAATCTAAAATCATTAAATTTTATGACTATTTGATTGGTATCAAATCTAATCTAACCATTATGAAACTTATCCTCCTTGACAAAGTCTAAAATCATTAAATCTTATGACTACTTGATTAGTATCTAATCCAATCTAACCATTATGAAACGTATCCTCCTTGACAAATTCTAAAATCATTACATCTTATGACTATTTGATTGGCATCAAATCCAATCTAACCATTTATGAAACTTATCCTCCTTGACAAAGTCTAAAATCATTAAATCTTATGACTATTTGATTGGTATCTAATCCAATCCAACCATTATGAAACTTATGTTCCTTAACAAAGTCTAAAATCATTAAATCTTATGCGTTTATGACTATTTGATTGGTATCAAACCCAATTTAACCATTATGAAACTTATCCTCCTTGACAAAGTCTAAAATAATTATGTCTCATGACTAACTATTTGATTGGTGTCAGATCTAATCCAACCACCATGAACGTTATCCCCCTTGACAGAGATAAAGTCAAACTCCTCAAAGCCCCCAGTATGTACAGAATTCCTGTCCCCACTTCAACTGGTACCACTATTTACACTGGCAGCACCTTTCGCTGCATCAACAAAAGATTGTCTGAGCACAAAAAGGATGTTACCCTATGCAGTACCAATTCTTCCTTGGCAATTCTTGTTCTCACTGATTCTTCAGCAGAGCTTCTCTGTAATAATTGCTCCTTTCATCAATAAAAAGGGCTTGCATTTTCATGAGGGCATCCAAATTTCCGCATCTTCGAACTGTAATACTGATAACCCTTGCTTCATCCCCATTATTTGGAAGTCCCTTCTACGGGTTGGCAACAACTATAATCATGAACTTGTAACACCACATCTGGCAACCAGTCTAAATCCAGATGTCTACAGGTGATCAAGGCTCAAGCTGGGCTGAAAGCTTCTGAATATTTTTAATCATTTGGAAATCCCTCCTATCAATTGGCTACAACCATAATCATGAACTTGAAACACCACATCTAGCAACTAGTCTAAATCCAGATGTATACAGGTGATCAAGGCTCAAGCTGGGCTGAAAGCTTCTGAATATTTTTAATCATTTGGAAATCCCTCCTATCAATTGGCAACAACTAATCATGAACTTCAAACACCACATCTGGCAACCAGTCTAAATCCAGATGTCTACAGGTGATCAAGGCTCAAGCTGGGCTGAAAGCTTCTGAATATTTTTAATCATTTGGAAATCCCTCCTATCAATTGGCTACAACCATAATCATGAACTTGAAACACCACATCTAGCAACTAGTCTAAATCCAGATGTATACAGGTGATCAAGGCTCAAGCTGGGCTGAAAGCTTCTGAATATTTTTAATCATTTGGAAATCCCTCCTATCAATTGGCAACAACTAATCATGAACTTGAAACACCACATCTAGCAACTAGTCTAAATCCAGATGTCTACAGGTGATCAAGGCTCAAACTGGGCTGAAAGCTTCTGAATATTTTTAATCATTTGGAAATCCCTCCTATCAATTGGCTACAACCATAATCATGAACTTGAAACACCACATCTAGCAACTAGTCTAAATCCAGATGTATACAGGTGATCAAGGCTCAAGCTGGGCTGAAAGCTTCTGAATATTTTTAATCATTTGGAAATGAATCCCTCCTATCAATTGGCAACAACTAATCATGAACTTGAAACACCACATCTGGCAACCAGTCTAAATCCAGATGTCTACAGGTGATCAAGGCTCAAGCTGGGCTGAAAGCTTCTGAATATTTTTAATCATTTGGAAATCCCTCCTATCAATTGGCTACAACCATAATCATGAACTTGAAACACCACATCTAGCAACTAGTCTAAATCCAGATGTATACAGGTGATCAAGGCTCAATCTGGGCTGAAAGCTTCTGAATATTTTTAATCATTTGGAAATCCCTCCTATCAATTGGCAACAACTAATCATGAACTTGAAACACCACATCTGGCAACCAGTCTAAATCCAGATGTCTACAGGTGATCAAGGCTCAAGCTGGGCTGAAAGCTTCTGAATATTTTTAATCATTTGGAAGTTCCTCCTATCAGTTGGCAACAACTAATCATGAACTTGAAACACCACATCTGGCAACCAGTCTAAATCCTGATGTCTACAGGTGATCAAGGCTCAAGCTGGACTGAAAGCTTCTGAATATTTTTAATCATTTGGAAATCCCTCCTATCAATTGGCTACAACCATAATCATGAACTTGAAACACCACATCTAGCAACTAGTCTAAATCCAGATGTCTACAGGTGATCAAGGCTCAAGCTGGGCTGAAAGCTTCTGAATATTTTTAATCATTTGGAAATCCCTCCTATCAATTGGCAACAACTAATCATGAACTTGAAACACCACATCTGGCAACCAGTCTAAATCCAGATGTCTACAGGTGATCAAGGCTCAAGCTGGGCTGAAAGCTTCTGAATATTTTTAATCATTTGGAAATCCCTCCTATCAATTGGCAACAACTAATAATGAACTTGAAACACCACATCTGGCAACCAGTCTAAATCCTGATGTCTACAGGTGATCAAGGCTCAAGCTGGGCTGAAAGCTTCTGAATATTTTTAATCATTTGGAAATCCCTCCTATCAATTGGCAACAACTAATAATGAACTTGAAACACCACATCTGGCAACTAGTCTAAATCCAGATGTCTACAGGTGATCAAGGCTCAAGCTGGGTTGAAAGCTTCTGAATATTTTTAATCATTTGGAAATCCCTCCTATCAATTGGCAACAACTAATAATGAACTTGAAACACCACATCTGGCAACTAGTCTAAATCAAGATGTATACAGGTGATCAAGGCTCAAGCTGGGCTGAAAGCTCCTGAATATCGGTAGAACGGCCATTTCACGTAATATGATGAAAACGATAATTAAGAAAATTGTTCATGCATGACTTACTACATATTAAACATTAAGAATAGTAAGATCTTTTGGCTGAAACATCAGCCTTGTTCACACTAGCAGCAAGCACTTGTGTGGTTGACATCGTTTCTGTAGCTGTTGCCAATAGAGATTTCCAAATAATTGGAATAATGAAGGGTGTGTTGAAATTACATAAGTTTTTACTTAAGATAATTTCAATGTTTACCCTGTAGCATAATAATGGTATGTCAGAAAAAGCCGTCCTACTTCTGCGCTTTCTCTTCTGACAGCTGAAGATACCTCTGCCTCACCGAACTGGACTTGTTATATTTTAATCTCCTTATGAACGTAACATGCATGTAATTCAATAACCTATAATTTTCAGTTATGTGTGCATTGCATCTTATCTATTTCTCATGGCATCCAAAAATGAAGGCAATTCAGATATCTAAGCTTTGCCAACTGCAATACCACCGTGTAGTTGGGTATCTGTGTAACTGCTCAGGTCACGTTTGTGTGGCTTGCATCAGTGGGTCTTCCAAAGCATGCTTCAGCAACAACTACACTGCCGGACAATTGCTAAAGACGGATGACAATAGCAACGATAGCAACCATAAAATGGAAGGCAGGAAAATGTGGAAATTAGCATAAGTGCGGGATACAGTAAGACGTGTTGTGCGTATGCAAATTTTGGATTGCCGAACTTGTTCGTGACGTCATAGCGCTGATAAGAGATATAAAGCATTTGACGCGTATTGACCGTTGTTGTTCAAACGCAAAGTTGAAAGGGAAAGAATCAATTGACGAACTTGCAATTTTCAGTATGTCTTCCCGACATCACCTAGATGATTTTACGCGTGGCCATATTATTGGCAAGATTGAAGAAGGGCGAAAAATAACAGATGTTGACAGGGAGTTCGACGTCAGCCACAGTGTTGTTTCAAGGCTTTGGAAATCATTTCAAACAAATGGAGAGTGTAGCAAACGTCACGGGGAAGGTCGTGTTCGCAGTACGACACCTGCAGAAGATCGGTACATAGTGCTATCAACAAAAAGACACTGGCGCAGCACAGCTAGTGAGGTAGCAAATCAGTTTATGGCTGCTACTGGCAAGCGGATCTCCCGAAAAACTGTCGCCAGACGTTTGCATGAAGGAGGACTATACGCCCGCCGTCCTGTTGTGTGCATCCCATTGTCCAGACGTCACCGTACTGCCCATTTGCAATGGTGCCATCAACATCGCAATTGGACTGATAACGACAGGTCTGCTGTCCTCTTCTCAGATGAGAGTAGATACAGTCTATCGTCTGATTGTCGACGACAACTGATCTGGCGTGATAGTGGTACTGCATATTGTCCAGCAAACATACAGGAAAGGGATCGATATTCGACATGTAGTGTCATAGTATGGGCTGGAATCATGATCAATGGCCGTACGTCCCTCTATGTGCTTCCAACTGGGACTATGACTGGCCAACGATACATTAATGATGTTCTGCTACCTCATGTTCGCATGTTCCCTGGTGCTGTCGGTGATAGATTCATTTTCATGGACGACAACGCAACATGTCATCGAACAGTCGCTGTCCAGGAGTGTCTTGAGAGCGAGGATATTCAACGCCTCATATGGCCAGGACATTCTGCAGATCTCAATGCCATTGAAAATGTGTGGGATGCTTTGGGGAGGAGTCTTGCTGGTTGCCAATGCCCTCCAATAAACAAGGACACCCTCATCAGTGCACTGACAGAGGAATGGGATAAATTACCCCAACAGCTGCTTGATAATGTTGTGCAAAGCATGACACGACGTGTGGAATCTTGCATCGCCCTCCATGGTGGCCATATCCCGTATTGACATCTTACGCCGGAACGCCTGGGGACGGTAATTGCATTTTTTTCACGTTTACGTATTCTGCACAAAATGGCCTGTTTGTCCCTTGAACACGTTCCAAAGCCTTCTGGATTTCAGAGCACAATAAATTGTCTTTCTTGTAATGTCCTGGCATTCTGACATTATTTTATTTCACTTGGCATCCAACCACACTTACTTTTTTATGCGCTATATAGCCGTTTATGATCCGTCCTTAGCAATTGTCCAGCAGTGTAGTTAATATCCAAGACAAAACTTTGCAAACCAATGCTGATACAAGCAGACACTTACAACAGCCTTATTGTACCCAGCACATGTAGTTTTTTGCATTTACATCACATTTTTACCCCTCTGATAGAAAAACAGCCTTAAACAATGAAAAACAAACCTCTTTTTCATCCATTTTTTAACCCATGCCAAAAGAACACAACTAAACTCACACCAAAGTCCTTTTATATAGACATAAGAGAACTTCATCTTTTGAAATGCATAAATATCAGGTGCTAGCAACAAAAATTAACCTTAAAATTGGTATCAATGGCATCTTCACTGAAATGTGAAAATACTTTTTTCATGCAACCCAACACATAACTGCTTTTCTGTATCTGTGTATATACAAAATACCCACACAACAGATTTCATAAAATCAACACAAAAATCATATTCAAAGATTGTTTTTCTTGGTTGTAAGTTTAATAACTCCCAGTGAACAACTCAATGGGCTCCACTTAGTAGTTCTAATTCTGACTATTATATAGCTCTAATTATTGTACTATTCTCTTTTACGTGCGATATTTCAAAGTAACATGTACAAAATTCTAGCGGATAATGCTTACCTTGGCATTCCTTTCTAGCGACGGGAACATTTCACGCACGTGTTTTCCGGTCTTTGTTGATGTTATTGTCCTAAAGTCCGTTGTATGCGATGACTGGATTTACTTCTCACACTTTTCGCTGGGTATACTCATTGGATCTTTGCCTTAGGATTCAAACATCAATTTTTACAGTTCTTTATACTCGAAATTTTCGCCCATACTCTGGGCATCTTCAGGAGCGTGGCGACTTTACCACCGATGTTCGTGGTTAACTTCGCGCTAATGGCACATTATCGGGCCTGTGGAAAGAACTAATAAGACAAGAAAAACAACAACAAAAGAAAAACAGGCAAAAAAAGACGAGAAAACCAGGATAGGAGAAGAAAATTTTTAAAAAAAAAATACGGGAAAAAAAAAAAGTGTTCTTAACGAAACATAGATGGCGCCAGCCGGGCTTGATAACGAAATATATCCAGGAAAGTATATCCGACGAATGGCAACATGGAGTATCGGACTCCATTAGCGCGAAGTTAACCACGAACATTGGTGGTAAAGTCGCCACGCTCCTGAAGATGCCCAGAGTATGGGCAAAAATTTCGAGTATAAAGAACGGTAAAAATTGATGTTTGAATCCTAAGGCAAAGATCCAATGAGTATACCCAGCGAAAAGTGTGAGAAGTAAAGCCAGTCATCGCATACAACGGACTTTAGGACAATAACATCAACAAAGACCGGAAAACACGTGCGTGAAATGTTCCCGTCGCTAGAAAGGAATGCCAAGGTAAGCATTATCCGCTAGTTTTTTGTACAAGTAACTCAATGGGCTATAAGCAGTTAGGTGTCCCTAATTTAGGGCCACTGGTTCCAGAGAGAGAGAGAGAGAGAGAGAGCTAGTACTGTAAGATGAATGCACCATTCACACCTCACTCGGGACTTGAAGCCTGGCCTGGGTTCAAGTCAAAATGGTGGCTGCTGATCAGTAATTGTCAGAAGCCAACACTTAGACCACTGCAGTAGGGTCACAGGATCTACAGAAGGGAGAAGCCAGTATCAAAGACAAACACACCACCCATGTCTCACCCAAGACTTGACTACATGAACTGGGTTCAAGTCAAAGTGTTGGTCAGAAGCCAAAACTTATTCCACTTTAGTAGGGCCACTGGTTGCTGGAAAAAGGGAGAGCCAGTGCTGTAAGAGAAATACACCACCCATGTTTCATCTGGGACTTGAAGCCTGGACTATGTGAATTGGGTTCAAGTCTAAGTGTTGGCTACCGATCAGTGTTGGTCAGAAGCCAAAACTTAGCCCACTGCAGTAGGGCAACTGGTCCCAGGAAAAAGGGAGAGCCACTCAACTGGGCCTATTTGGACAGAGTTCAAGTCTAAGTGTTGGTTACTGGTCAGTGTTTGTAAGAAGCCAACACTTAGACCCCTGTAGGTTCTACAGAAAGGAGACAGCCAGTACCAAAGATAAGCACACCACCCATGCCTCACCGGAGACTTGATTACCTGGACTGGGTTCAAGTCTAAGTGTTGGCTACCGATCAGTGTTGGTCAGAAGCCAAAACTTAGCCCATTGCAGTAGGGCCACTGGTTCCAGGAAAAAGGGAGAGCTACTCACCTGGGCCTATTTGGAAAGAGTTCAAGTCTAAGTGTTGGTTACTGATCCGTGTTTGTAAGAAGCCAACACTTAGACCCCTGTAGGTTCTACAGAAAGGAGACAGCCAGTACCAAAGATAAACACACCACCCATGCCTCACCGGAGACTTGATTACCTGGACTGGGTTCAAGTCTAAGTGTTGGCTACCGATCAGTGTTGGTCAGAAGCCAAAACTTAGCCCACTGCAGTAGGGCCACTGGTTCCAGGAAAAAGGGAGAGCTACTCACCTGGGCCTATTTGGACAGAGTTCAAGTCTAAGTGTTGGTTACTGATCCGTGTTTGTAAGAAGCCAACACTTAGACCCCTGTAGGTTCTACAGAAAGGAGACAGCCAGTACCAAAGATAAACACACCACCCATGCCTCACCGGAGACTTGATTACCTGGACTGGGTTCAAGTCTAAGTGTTGGCTACCGATCAGTGTTGGTCAGAAGCCAAAACTTAGCCCACTGCAGTAGGGCCACTGGTTCCAGGAAAAAGGGATAGCCACTCACCTGGGCCTATTTGGACAGAGTTCAAGTCTAAGTGTTGGCTACTGATCCGTGTTTGTAAGAAGCCAACACTTAGACCCCTGAAGTGGGGCCACAGGTTCTACAGAACGCAGACAGTCAGTACCAAAGACAAACACACAACCCATGCCTCACCGGAGACTTGATTACCTGGACTGGGTTCAAGTCTAAGTGTTGGCTTCTGATCAGTGTTCATCAGAAACTAACATTTAGACCATTGCAGTAAAGCAACTGGTTCTAGAAAAAGGAGACAGCCAGTGCTATAAGAAAGACACATCACACATGCCTCATCTGGGAACTGAAACCATGTCTACTTGGACCATGTTCAAGTCTAAGTGTTGGCTTCCAATTAGTGCTGGTTAGAAGCCAACACTTAGATCATTGCAGTACCTGGGCAACATATCAAAAATGAGTATCAATATATCGAGTTTTGATAACGGATAAAAAAAAAAAAACATAAAAAAACTTTGTGTCACATCAGTGCCCACAAGACACTCACCTGTAAAATAATGTCACATTCCTCTCGACCAATGAAGATCATGCCATGGGGCAGATTGTGAGTTCGACCATCTTTCCTGATCAAAATCCAGCAGTCGCTTTTTCCTGTACTCATGAATGACTGTTTAAAGAAAAAAAAAGAAAACATCAAACTATTTTTACTTGATCACATATCTACAAAAAAAAATCCCTAATAGTAAAGAATGGGAAAATCAGTCCATAACACTGAACAAATAGCTTTCTGCACTTAAAAATGAGCAACCACAGCATTATGATTAAGAAGGTTAGAAAGATATTTGCTTATTTAAAGCAGTGTTTTATCAAACTCTGGGTTTAGCTAGACAAAAATGCATAAAAAGTTCTTGCCAGTTTTAAATTTGTAAGCATGAATTAAAATTTGTATGGCAATATTCAACACTAATCATTCCAACAGTGAATGTGCAGACAAGCCAATGCTGCTTTATTCCAGGTGCTTATCTTGCAGAGAGAGTGGGGGTGGGGGTTTGGCCTAAAAAATAAGGGAGAGAGAGAGAGAAACTTTGAGGGTGCATTTCTAGTAGCGTGATGTGTAGCATCGCAACCAATAGAAAAATGTAGTTGTAGTGTTTGATCGTGGATGAAATCCCATAACGTCGTAAGGGTTATTATATTTGCACTTTTAAGGTATTAACCTCTTGCAAAGTGCGCATAGTTTACGTGCAATTCATAAATGAAAAAACCATTAGAAAGTACCAATCACTCACCCTAAAGATCATGGTAACCTCCAATGACAACACACTTCCAACACGTCAATCATCGTGATGTAACTGGGCTTCCAAGGTTTACAGACATCTTGCTTACGCTTCTTACTTCCGGGTGTGAAACATCATTTTTTTTTTTGTTTTTTTTTTCCTTAGCCTTATGAGATGTTACTATAAAGCTTGTCAATTCCATAAAAAATCACACATACAACTCATTCATACAATTCAAGTAAAAACTATGTATATAATCTTACATTCATAGGTGGTTAAACCTTTGTCAACTGTAATTATCAAACTCCTCCTTCTGTTTCACAACCCCTGCCACTCCCACTGCAAGTGTCACACTCATTCAGCCCCTCACATCCAATCCTCTAGTACTTTCAACAGGCCTCTGTCATCTTCAGGAGGCAGGTGTGTCTCACCCGCCCACCACAGCTCAAGTGAGCAGAGCCATCAGAGGCACGGGCCCCAGTCGCTATCTCTGAATCATTGTGTCTCTGGCGCCATCTATTGTTCCTGCTGCTCTTTTTTCCCTCTTTCTTTCTACGCTGCTGTTCAATTTTTATTAGGGCTTTCCATGATTCAGAGATAGCAACTGGGGCCTGTGCCTCTGATGGCTCTGCTCACTTGAGCTGTGGTGGGCGGGTGAGACACACCTGCCTCCTGAAGATGACAGAGGCCTGTTGAAAGTACTAGAGGATTGTGTGTGAAGGGCTGAATGAGTGTGACACTTGCAGTGGGAGTAGCAAGGGTTGTGAAACAGAAGGAGGAGTTTGATAATTACAGTTGACAAAGGTTTAACCACCTATGAATGTAAGATTATGTACATAGTTTTTACTTGAATTGTATGAATGAGTTGTATGTGTGATTTTTTATGGAATTGACAAGCTTTATAGTAACATCTCATAAGGCTAAGGAAAAAAAAAAAATACGATGTTTCACACCCGGAAGTAAGAAGCGTAAGCAAGATGTCTGTAAACCTTGGAAGCCCAGTTACATCACGATGATTGACGTGTTGGAAGTGTGTTGTCATTGGAGGTTACCATGATCTTTAGGGAGAGTGATTGGTACTTTCTAATGGTTTTTTCAGTCGTAAGGGTTGTTTTCTCTGAAAATTAATTTAGGCAATGCAGAGAAGCAAGCTAAAGGCTAGAGGAGAACACTGGAAGTGCCCCAGATTTTGGGATTTTGCTGTACTTCACTATAGAGAACAGCCACAACACTTTTGATACCCGCTGGGAGTCAGGGCCCCAAATTCGGAAATGCTGCCGCAGCTCAAAATTAGCAGGCAGACTGAAATTAAGACTGAAAACCCTTCCAAGTCGACTGAACAGAAAGGCCCTGGACACAAAGTTCATACTCGTTCAAAGCAAAATAAATTCAAACACTTTTCAGTGCGGCATGCAGTGGTGTGAGCTGATTTCAAGAAGTGGGTAATATATCATCATCATCATCATCATTGTCAACCATTATCAATCCACTGCTGGACGAAGGTCTCCCAAGTTTCCTCCACAACGGTCTGTCTTGTGCCAGTCTCCTCCATGTCACCCCTGCATACTTTCGAATTTCATCCACCCATCTCCCATGTGGTCTTCTTCTGGGTCTTTTCCTGTCCCTTGGAATCCAATCTAAAATTTCGGCTGTCCATCGATGATCTGTCCTTCTGACAGTATGTCCAGCCCATTGCCATTTCAGGGATTTGACTCTGATCATGATGTCTTCCACTCTTGTCATTTTTCGGATCCACGAGTTCCTCTTCTTATCTCTCCTGGTTACACCAAGTATGCACCTCTCCATGCTTCTTTGAGTTGTCTGCAGCCTTTGTATGTCTCTTTTAGTTAAGGTCCACGTCTCTGCACCATACGTAAGCACTGGAAGGATGCATTGATCAAACACTTTTCTTTTAAGACATAATGGCATATTGCTCTTGAAAATTATGCTGTTTCTTCCAAAAGCTCTCCAGGCAAGTTTTGTGCGCCGATTAATTTCTTCATCAATGTGACCCTCACTTGATATCTGCTGTCCAAGATAAATGTACGTGTCTGTTATCTCCAGCTTTTCTCCATCAATCGATAAATCTTCATTTCTTGTAAAAGCATTGAACATCACTTTTGTCTTCTGAAAGTTCATTTTTAATCCCACTTCTTTACTCTTGTCAGCAAGTTCCTGGATCATACTCTGCAGCTCTGATGGGCTAGTTGCAAAAATGACTACGTCATCAGCAAAACGAAGGTGGGTTAGATAATCTCCATTAATCTTTATCCCCTTGTTTTCCCAGCTCAGTGACTGAAAAACACCCTCCAATGTGGCATTAAAGAGCTTCGGAGATATGGTGTCACCTTGTCTCACTCCCTTTCCAATTTTTATGTGTGTTGTATTTTCAAACAGCCTAATCTTTGCACTTGCATTTTCATAGATGTTATTAATAATATTAATGTATGCATCTTCAATACCGCAGGTTTTCAGAGCCATTGTAACTGCTGATGGTTTCACCGAATCAAAGGCTTTTTCATAATCGATAAAAGCCATGCACAATGGAAGTTCATATAATAACTATATATACCAAGTCGTAAATCGAAGGAATGCAGATACAAACACACATTAAAAAATACATTTCACCACAACATTAAAGAATGCCTACACAGCAAACCTTACATATCCTCCAAGCCAGCTCACGACAAGTGCCTTCTTTCATTGGCTACCTGCTGTTGATGTCAAAAGCAGGAGGTGGTCACAATAATGTGACTCGACTATGTATTTTACACATGCACTTTCATATCATTACTTAAAAAACAAAACACATTTTTTTTTCAAGTGGTATTTATGGAGTCTTAAACGTTTTCAAGTACTTTCAAGGACTTTTTCAAGGTTTTCAAGGACCATACGAACCATGTGAACATTCCAGAAGCGTTTGTCGTCTGTTTTGCCTGCGGAAATACTGTCCCCACTGCACGTTGCCTCCGGGCTTCTCGGAATGAGCTAGTCCAAAACCCCCCGAAGATTAAGAAAGCCTCCGAACTGGTCTGTGATGTCGGAGCTAGTGGGCCGACCGACTCGAGCCTCGAGCTCTCCGCTCCTGAAAACGCCGACAAAGTACCGCTGTGTTTACGCAGATAAATAGCTCCTCGAGTGCGATACTAGACAAATCGAGCACACAGCAATAAACTGACCGGGACTTTTTTTCTGTATTTTTTATCCTTTGATAACATCAAAAAATTTGATCTTAACTTTTCTCAGTTTCCTGCAATGATATCTGTGAATCGGAGAATTCCAAAATTTTGCTGTTGTGCTAGGAAACGATTTCATGCACGGGTAAAAAAAAAAAAAGTATTTCAGGAAATTTTTCCTTTAGTTTTCAATTTGGCTAAAGCAACACAAACACAATAGTTTTTTCACGCTTAATATGAAAAGCCCAACATTTTACGTCAAGCATATTTTTACAACTATGATTTTTTTTAAGTGCGTGAATGGCAAATTTGTAGGACTTTATGAGCATAATCAGAACTTTTAGAAACTCCCTTTGCGTTCGATTTATTTAAAAAAAAAAAAAAAGAAGACCGTTCTCTAATTACGTAACGAACGCGAAAGCAAAATTTCTGATTTAGTGAGTATATTTCCTGAAAATACGGTAAGACATGTGCTCAGATCTTGCAACTACTTCTAGAAAGTAAAAAAAAAAACATTATAAATTAAAATCCCTCAGGAAAAAGGTCTTTGTTAGATGAATATTGAAGGTATTAATTTGGATATCTTCAAATTTATGCACATTGCAAAATTTATGCTGGGAAACCAGAATGTCACATCCTTTTTTTTCCCCCAAATTTGTTAAAACATATTTTACACAAAAGGTATTAATTTTCTACAGCAGTATATTCATTGTAAGGAAAACTTTTTTTTTTTTTCATTTTTCAACTGAAACAGATATCAATTAACACATTAACAGACTCCCCCAAAAAACGGAAAACACAAGCATCAACAAATGTGTTCCTTACTACTTTCTTTTTTACACGATGTGCTTCTTGCAGAGAGAAACATCTCACTGCCAATATTCTTGAAGCTATCCTTATACATGTGAATGATGCGACTATGAATTCGACTAGGAATTAAAGTGCTACTTTGTAGAAGAGTAACTTGTACAAAATTCTAGCGGATAATGCTTACCTTGGCATTCCTTTCTAGCGATGGGAACATTTCACGCACGTGTTTTTCCGGTCTTTGTTGATGTTATTGTCCTAAAGTCCGTTGTGTGCGATGACTGACTTTACTTCTCACACTTTTCGCTGGGTATACTCATTGGATCTTTGCCTTAGGATTCCAAACACATCAATTTTTACCGTTCTTTATACTCGAAATTTTCCCCCATCCTCTGGGCATCCTCGGGAGCGTGGCGACTTTACCACCGATGTTCGTGGTTAACTTCGCGCTAATGGAGTCCGATACTCCTTGTTGCCATTTGTCGGATATACTTTCCTGGATATATTTCGTTATCAAGTCCGGCTGGCGCCATCTATGTTTAATTAAAACAACTTTTTTTTATTTTTTTATTTTTTTTTTTTAATTTCTTTTCCTATCCTGGTTTTCTTGTCTTTTTTGCCGGTTTTTCTTTTGTTGTTGTTTTTCTTGTCTTATTAGTTCTTTCCACAGGCCCGATAATGTGCTAGGGTCGTTCTGGTTACATACCCTTGCTTTATTTTTATAGATTAATATTGCTTCTTCCCTCCTCATTTGCCTTTCCGATTTTTTATTCTTTTTTAGCATTTTAATTTCATCGAATTTCGGGAATGTCCGGTTTTCCATGCAGAATTGCACCAAAGCAGTTTTGGCTTCTTTTTTTTTGCCAGTTAGATATGTGTTGTTTAAGTCTTTTTTAAATCTGTTTTTCGTACTTTCAATGTACGATATTGGGGGTATGTGTGCAATTGGAATTTCGTAGGTTCCTGATTCTTCTAGCATTTTTTCCTCTGTTTTTTTGTTGACAGTCATACTTTTCACGGTGTGCACTGAGCTTCCTAGTTGTAAGTCATATTTAGCACAGTGCCTATTGATTTCATTACTCACTCCTTCTAAGTATGGGAAAGCTCCAGGAGAAAGGAATGCCAAGGTAAGCATTATCCGCTAGAATATTGTACAAGTTACTTTGAAATATTGCACGTAAAAGAGAATAGTAGAATGATTAGAGCTATATAACAGTCAGAATTAGAACTACTAATTGGAATTTGTAGAAGAGTTCTTTTTTTGTTTTGTTTTTTTTGTTTAGAGGTTTAACGACCGCCGTGAGCAACTCAATGGGCTATAAGCAGTCGCCCGTCCCTAATTTAGGGTCACTGGTTCCAGGGAAGGGAGAGAGCCAGTGCCGTAAGACAAACACAACATCCATGCCTCACCGGGATTCGAACCCGGACCCCTTACGGACGAATGATCAGAGGCCAACGCCTTAGATCACTGCGCCACCGGGGCGGCATAGAAGAGTTCAATGTAGACAATTCCAGTTCATAGTTCTCTAATCGGAACCTCAAGTTAAACTAACTTTAACTTAAATTGTACACAGAACATTCTATCGTGAGAACAATTAGGCTTAACTAACCTTTGAATTCACGGTGGGTTCAAAATCTTTTATTGGTATAGAATAAATCCATCTTCTTTGAAGGCTTTCATCTTTAGGAAAGCTGAAAACAGTGGCTTTTGGACGTGCTTTGTAATTAGATCTACATAAAGGCACCCGATATTTCCCACGCATGCTGTATAAAACGCTAATTCAAGTGCACGACAACCGAAAGTTCAACGCTGACCAATGCCGCATGAACGCGAAGCTAATATCGGCACTCCCCTTATGTTTGTCCTTTGACCCCTCTGGATTGAGGGATTGCGATGGCCCTCTGACGGTGACGTCTCACCCCTTCGCATTTCGCGCTGGGGCTTTCTCTCCAGGGGATTTTGGTTAGTCTCCCCATGTTGGAGGCAGACGTACATGAAACACTACTGCAGTTACCTGTCTGTCATGGATACTCAGGTAGGTTAAGTGGTATCCCTACCTTTTAGAATAATTAGTCAGCTCAGCAATACCACATTAAATTGGATTATACTATAGTTAGTGAATAAACGGTCTTTTGATAGAAAAGGTCTTTCTCAATTAAATCAAAGCTAGATGATCATTGCTGCCGTTGACACCTTCAACACCGAGAGGTCATTTTGTTACGCGTTTTTTGGTTAGTTAAAAAATATTTTTTTAAATAAAACAATTAAGTTATATGTTTTCAGTTCTACACTGGCGGAAAGTGAAAAAAGAACACCAAGAAGGAGACGTCCGATACCAACGAAATCCATACAGCATAATAATGGAATACAGAGGATAACGTGATCAAAACATTAGGGCAAAATACAGCTGTATTTGCTGGTAAACTGAAAAATAACATTTCCATGTAACATGGTTAGTACGAGGTTGAACCGCCATGAACTGCGTCACACTGTGCAATTCTGGCATGGAGTCTGTCGTACAGATGTTGGATGTAAGTTTGGGGTATTGAGTTCCAAGCATCCTCAACCTGGACGCGTAAATCGGAGATGGGCGTGGCTGGCCGTGGAGACCGGATAAGTCGTTGTCCCATAAAATCCCACATGTGCACAATCCGGTGACACGTGCAGGCCATGGAAGTTGTCTCACACCCTGAGGTGCATGTTGCATTGCACGTGTCGTGTGTGGGCGTGCGTTATCTTGCTGGAAAACACCACGATGGACCTACCTTACAAATGGCACAACAATGGGCTGAATGATGTTGTTGATGTAGGAGGTGCTGTTAAACGTACCCGGTACAAACACTAGTTGTGTACGGGAGTGATAGCTCATCGCTCCCCACACCAGGAGACCAGGTGTAGACCCTGTGTGTCGCTGGCGGATGCAAGAAGGGTGGAGACGCTCCCCTGTGCGTCTGCGAACACGCATACGACCATCGGAGGCTCCCAAGCAGAATCTGCTTTCATCGCTGAACACCACAGATCGCCATTGCGTTCTCCAGTGCAGACGTTGGCGACACCACTGCAGCCGTTCCTGACGGTGGGCTGGAGTCAGAGGTGCACATGCCAGAGGCACACGTGCACGTATTCCTGCATCCAGTGGACGGTTGCGGATTGTTCGCCCAGTCACCTCAGGTGCAACGGCAGCTCGGATTTGCGTCGCAGTGGATGTTCTGCTGGACAACGCCGCTCTTCTTATGCGCCGATCGGTCCGCTCATCAGTCCGTCTGTGACTCCCGGTTCCACGTCTTCTCATGTGGGAATGTTCCTCGGACCATCTACGCAACCATCGTACCACCACCGATACTTCCCGTCCAATTCGCTCCGCAATACGACGATACGACCACCCGGCCTCGCGGAGTCCGACTAGACGACCTCGCTCAAAGTCCGATAACTGCTGAAATCGTACACGTCTTCCATGTCCAGGCATTGCAGCTTGTTCAGGGTCTTCGCACATGTCCGTACGCCAACGATTGATTACATTCACTTCGCCGTACTCCTTAAATACCACCGACGATAATTTGCATATTATGCCGTGCTGTGGCGTAAGCGCTCACCGGTTGGTCCCGAAATTAACATCACACCTACGTAAACTGGACCCCATTAACATATGTAAATTTCATGATCGTCCGCCAATTCTCTTGGTGTTCTTTTTTCACTTTCCACCAGTGTATATTCATTCATTCTCACAATCAAATGTTTTAAATTTACATTAATTAAAAGATTTTAGTAGAAAGAGTTATATTTATCGGGTCAGGAGACATCTCACAAGGGGTTCGCTGTAACGTGGTGATAACGAACCCTTGTGAGACTTCTCCTGACCCGATAAATATAACTCGTTCTACTAAAATCTTTTAATTAATGTAAATTTATAACGTTTGATTGTGAGAATGAATGAATATAGAACTGAAAACATATAACCTAATTGTTTTATATCAAATTTTTTTTTTTTTTTAACTAACCAAAAAAACGTAAAAAAATGACCTCTCGGGTCGGGAGCACGTGCCTCACAGAGCAACAACTTGCAAAATACTTTGACAATATCAGGTAAACAATACTTTAGATATTATATATTTTTAATCAAAAGCGCGTTTATAGCATAAGACAATCCTTAAGGTTGCCTCATGAATTGAATATTTCGTAATACCATGAGGTGAATGCAACAGTTGTAGCAGTAGTGTATTTAGGAAGCATGTTTGACAGAGAGAACAAACTGGATGGTGAAATTAGTAGGCAAGTGAATACTTCATTGAAAGTCATGGCTGCTTTCAGAGGTTTTCACAGGAATGATGGATTCTCAAGAGAGTCCCGCATGGCTGCGTATGAAAGTATAATTGTTCCTACTCTGATGTATGGCAGTAAAGCCTGGGTACCACAGAAGAAACATAGAAGTTGTTTGTGTGCTGGATAAATGTGTTACTTATGTGGGGGTTTGTGGCAAGACATGTTCTGATTGTGTGAGGAACGAAGATGTGTTTTAGTTGTGTGATGTGAAGCAAAATGTTGTTAGCAAGGTGGAGACCAATATGCTTCGGTGGTTTGGCCATGTTGAAAGAATCAGTGATGAGATGCTTACTGAGATAATCTTTTTAGCCCAAGTGGCAGGAAGGAATTGCAGAGTAAGGCCAAGGAAGTCATGGGTGGATCAGATTCAGGAGTGTCTGCATGAGAAAAAGATTATGAATATGAAGTATAGAAGATCTTGTGTACGGCATGTGATGGATATCAGTAAAGCACGAGTTGTATGTCAAGATCGCTGTAAAGGAAGAAGTTTGATACTGCAACAGTAAGTAACATTTATCTGGTAGTTTGTATTTCTTTGTGGAGCTAACCTCTGAATCTCAGAGAACAGCTTTGTGATATGTATGTACACAGTGCGTCAAAGAATTTTTAAGACTGGCGCTAGATTTCAGCCTACGGTGACGCCATCAGTGTAATTGCGAATGCGTTATAAACCGTGACCATCTGTTTGCTTTCTGCCAAAAGTACTGCGCAGTTGTTAAAGTAACTCAAACGAAACGGCCGTTCATTAGAGAAGTAAACATTTTTTCATGTTGAATTATTAAGATGGAACAAAGGGCTGTTATTAAATTTAACGCAAAACTTGGTAAACGTGCGTCAGAAACATACCAAATGATGAAACAAGTTTACGGTGAGTTTTGTTTAAGTAGAACAAATGTTTTCCTGTGGCACAAACGTTTTTTGGACGGAAGAGATTCGCTAGAAGATGATAAGCATACCGGAAGACCAAGTTCATCTAGGACACCTGAGATTATTTTAAAAGTGCGTGATTTCGTGGCAAACAATCAATGTACGTCACTAAGAATGATGGAAGAGTCTTCAAACATCAACAAAGAAACGATTAGAACCATCCTGCATGAAGATTTGGGCAAAACAAAAGTCTGTGCTAAATTTGTTCCACACACGTTAACCAATGAATAAAAATCAAGGAGAAGTGCACATTGCAGAGACATCATTTCAGCCGCTGAAAATGATCCAAATTTCTTAAAATCGATTGTTACAGGTGATGAAACATGGTGTTTTCAATATGATCTTAAAACAAAGCGACAAAGTGCGGAATGGAAGTCAAAAAACTCACCACAAGCCAAAAAAACAAGAAAAGTTCCATCGAAAATCAAAACAATGCTCATCACATTCTTCGATAGTAAGGGTATTATTATCCACAAAGAATTCATTCCAAGTGGACAAACAATTACTGGTGAGTTTTATTTAAATGTTTTGAGGCGTTTGATGGGTAGAATTCATCGCATTCGTCCAGAATATCGAGATGAAAACAGTTGGTGTTTGTTGCACGATAATGCACCCAGCAACACCTCACTTCTTGTTCGTAAATTTTTGGCGACAAATAACGTCTGTGTGTTGAATCATCCACCGTATTCGCCTGATTTAGCACCCTGCAACTTTTCTTAGTTCCCAAAACTTAAAATGACGTTAAAAGGGTGTTATTTTGATGATATTTCGACCATACAAACAGCTTCGACTTGTGCTTTGGAGGCAATTCCACAAAGTGAACTGGAACAGGCATTCGAATCATTATTAAATCGCTGTAACAAGTGTATTGAAGCCGGAGGGACTTATTTTGAATAACAAACCAAAGCAAATTATAATTTCTTGTTTCTATTTCATTTTACAGACCCAGTCTTAAAAATTATTTGACGCACTGTATATGTAGTAGCATGCTATAAAATTAATGGTTTACAGCAGAAAATTATGCTACAAATATTGCTACTTTTAAAAAAGTAAAAAAAAAAAAAAAAATCTTCAAAAAATACGTGACATTTCCAGGTTTTCTGAAACATTATTGGCTGTACAGGGAAGCTAAGTGTGCCCTGCCTGAAATTGTGTACTTGACTCACACTGTGAAATTTGGCCATACACTATTATTATCCATGAAGTTATTATCTTC
Organism: Macrothele yani; assembly: GCA_039090855.1. Lineage (NCBI taxonomy): Eukaryota > Metazoa > Arthropoda > Arachnida > Araneae > Macrothelidae > Macrothele > Macrothele yani. The sequence continues at coordinate 222,703,478 of CM077034.1, read as the reverse complement.
CTTACTTTAAGCTGTTTATGCAGGAAAATTTTCAGTCAGCCTGCAAAGACAGTGTGTATGTGAGGATCGAGCTAGTGATTTTGTTGACATTTTAGTGACAATCGACTCTTTTAGTAAAGAAAATGAATTTGCAGATACTTCTTGAGCGTGTTTTTATTTGAATTTATCTTTGTATTGGGTTGGGCAAAAAGTTTGCTCGGTTTTTAAAAAAGTAAAAATAAAAGGCGTTTTTCATTTTCACCAATAACTTTATTGAACAACATATTCACAATTTTGTTCCACGTCTGCCATCTTTCATGCAACTTCATAATGACATCTTCCCAAAACTTTAAATCTTTTTGTGCAAAGAACTGTCCCAGGTGCCTTTTGCAGTATTCCAGGGAATTATTATTTTTTTTTTTTTTTTTTTTCCCATTAACAGAATTTTGTAAAGACTGAAATAGCCGCCCCGGTGGCGCAGTGGTCTAAGCGATGGCCTCTGATCATTCGTCCGAAAGGGGTCCGGGTTCGAATCCCGGTGAGGCATGGATGTTGTGTTTGTCTTACGGCACTGGCTCTCTCCCTTCCCTGGAACCAGTGACCCTAAATTAGGGACGGGCGACTGCTTATAGCCCATTGAGTTGCTAACGGTGGTCGTTAAACCTCCAATCAATCAATGGATGTTGTGTTTGTCTTACGGCACTGGCTCTCTCCCTTCCCTGGAACCAGTGACCCTAAATTAGGGACGGGCGACTGCTTATAGCCCATTGAGTTGCTCACGGTGGTCGTTAAACCTCCAATCAATCAATGGATGTTGTGTTTGTCTTACGGCACTGGCTCTCTCCTTTCCCTGGAACCAGTGACCCTAAATTAGGGACGGGCGACTGCTTATAGCCCATTGAGTTGCTCACGGTGGTAGTTAAACCTCCAACCTGCCGCCCCGGTGGCGCAGTGGTCTAAGGCGTTGGCCTCTGATCATTCGTCTGAAGGGGTCCGGGTTCGAATCCCGGTGAGGCATGGATGTTGTGTTTGTCTTACGGCACTGGCTCTCTCCCTTCCCTGGAACCAGTGACCCTAAATTAGGGACGGGCGACTGCTTATAGCCCATTGAGTTGTTCACGGTGGTCGTTAAACCTCCAATCAATCAATGGATGTTGTGTTTGTCTTACGGCACTGGCTCTCTCCCTTCCCTGGAACCAGTGACCCTAAATTAGGGACGGGCGACTGCTTATAGCCCATTGAGTTGCTCACGGTGGTCGTCAAACCTCCAATCCGCCGCCCCGGTGGCGCAGTGGTCTAAGGCGTTGGCCTCTGATCATTCGTCCGTAAGGGGTCCGGGTTCGAATCCCGGTGAGGCATGGATGTTGTGTTTGTCTTACGGCACTGGCTCTCTCCCTTCCCTGGAACCAGTGACCCTAAATTAGGGACGGGTGACTGCTTATAGCCCGTTGAGTTGCTCACGGTGGTCGTTAAACCTCCAATCAATCAATGGATGTTGTGTTTGTCTTACGGCACTGGCTCTCTCCCTTCCCTGGAACCAGTGACCCTAAATTAGGGACGGGCGACTGTTTATAGCCCATTGAGTTGCTCACGGTGTTCGTTAAACCTCCAATCAATCAATGGATGTTGTGTTTGTCTTACGGCACTGGCTCTCTCCCTTCCCTGGAACCAGTGACCCTAAATTAGGGACGAACGACTGCTTATAGCCCATTGAGTTGCTCACGGTGGTCGTTAAACCTCCAATCAATCAATGGATGTTGTGTTTGTCTTACGGCACTGGCTCTCTCCCTTCCCTGGAACCAGTGACCCTAAATTAGGGACGGGCGACTGCTTATAGCCCATTGAGTTGCTCACGGTGGTCGTTAAACCTCCAATCAATCAATGGATGTTGTGTTTGTCTTACGGCACTGGCTCTCTCCCTTCCCTGGAACCAGTGACCCTAAATTAGGGACGGGCGACTGCTTATAGCCCATTGAGTTGCTCACGGTGGTCGTTAAACCTCCAATCAATCAATGGATGTTGTGTTTGTCTTACGGCACTGGCTCTCTCCCTTCCCTGGAACCAGTGACCCTAAATTAGGGACGGGCGACTGCTTATAGCCCATTGAGTTGCTCACGGTGGTCGTTAAACCTCCAATAAAAAAAAAAAATACAAATAAATGGATATCCGAAGGTGCAATGTCTGGTAAATATGGCGGATGAATCAGAACTTCCCAGCCAAGTTGCAACAGATTTTGCCTGGTCATCAAAGAAACATGCAGTCTGGTATTGAAACATGCAGATGGAAGATTATGCGTTTTGTGTTAACTAGTTCTGGACGCTTTTCGTCAAGTGCTGCTTTCAGTTGGTCTAATTGGGAGCAGTGCTTGTTGGAATTAATCAATTGCTTGTCTGGAAGGAGCTCATAATAGAAGACTCCCTTTCAATCTCACCATATACACAACCAGAGTTGCAGAATGTAGACGTACATGCGTACGCCATACGCAAACAGTTTCCAAATTATTATATTTGCACTTTTATATTGAGGATTGTGTGTGAGGGGCTGAATGAGTGTGACACTTGCAGTGGGAGTGGCAGGAGTTGTCAAACAGAAGGAGCAGTTTGGTACTTACAGTTGACAAAGGTTTAACCACCTAGGAATGTAAGGTTATGTAAATTATGTACATAGTTTTTAATTGAATTGTATGAATGAGTAGTATGTGTGGTTTTTTATGGAATTGACAAGCTTTATAGTTACATCTCATAAGGCTAAAAAAAATACGATGTTTCACACCCGGAAGTAAGAATCGTAAGCAAGATGTCTGTAAACCTTGGAAGCCCAGAAACATTACGATGATTGACGTGTTGGAAGTGTGTTGTCGATGGAGATTACCATGATCTTTAGGGTGAGTGATTGGTAATTTCTAATAGTTTTTCAGTTTCCAAATTATTAGCAGATTTTGCTTGTAGATTTTTTAAAAATGTTGTTCACTGGAGTTAAAACACTTACTGGAGGCTTTACTCAGATTAATAAATTTAATTCTATTTTAATTTCAAGTACTTTCACTTATTTTTTACATCTTCTGAGTTACGAAATATTCAATTCATGAGGCAACCTTAAGGGCTGTCTTATGCTATAAACGTGCTTTTGATTAAAAATACATAATATCTAAAGTATTATTTACCTGATATTGTCAAAGTATTTTGCACATTGTTGCTGTGTGAGGCACGTGCTCCAGGCCCGAGAAGTCTTTTTGTTACGGGTGTTTGGTTAGTCATAAAAATTTTTTTTGAAATGAAACAATTAGGTTATATATTTTCAGTTCTACATTCATTCATTCTCACAATCAAACGTTTTAAATTTCAATTAGTTAAAAGATTTTAGTAGAAAGAGTTATACTTGTCGGGTCAGGAGACGTCTCACACGGGGTTCGTCGTCACCACGTTACGGCGAGCGCTTTTGGTAATATCATACTACCATCGTCGGGCATCTACATCTACACAAGGGTACCCTCGTGTTATGGGAAGAAAGGCACGACAAAGGAAGGAATTTTCTGAGGTGATAATGAAAAGGGAGTGCTGTGCTTTATATGAAAACATACTATCTTAGCCAAATGCTCGTATTACACGGATAAGACTAAACTATCGGATCACACAGTAGGGTTTGATCTAACTGCTAGGAGGAAATATGACCCTGTTTTATTTAATGGCACTGGGTTTTTCCCTCTCCTGGAACTAGAGGCCCTAAATTAGGGACAGATGGCTGTTTATTGCTAGTATCACTAAATATTCATGCAGACAAGGAAGCCAATTTAATAGGGAAGCCAACACCCACTGCACCATGTAATAAATCTAACTGGCTTAAAAACACACACACTTAATTCCAGCATATTTTTATTATGCCTGTATATGATTGTCAACCATTATCAATCCACTGCTACACGTAGGTCTCCCCAAGTTTCTCCCACAACGATCTCTCTTGTGCCACTCTCCTCAATTTTACTCCCGCATACGTTCGAATTTCATTCATCCATCTCACAAGTGGTCTTCTTCTGGGTCTTTTCCTGTCCCTTGGAATCCAATCTAAAATTTCGGCTGTCCATCGATGGTCTGTCCTTCTGGCAGTATGTCCAGCCCATTGTCATTTCAGGGATTTAACTCTGATCATGATGTCTTCCACTCTCGTCATTTTTCGGATCCACGAGTTCCTCTTCTTATCTCTCCCGGTTACACCAAGCATGCACCTCTCCATGCTACTTTGAGTTGTCTGCAGCCTTTGTATGTCTCTTTTAGTTAAGGTCCACGTCTCTGCACCATACGTAAGCACTGGAAGGATGCATTGATCAAACACATTTCTTTTAAGACATAATGGCATAAGGCTCTTGAAAATTATACTGTTTCTTCCAAAAGCTCTCCAGGCAAGTTTTATATTCTGATTAATTTCTTCATCAATGTGACCCTCACTTGATATCTGCTGTCCAAGATAAATGTAGGTACTGGTTGTCTCCAGCTTTTCACCATCAATCGATAACTCTTCATTTGTTGTAAAAGCATTGTACATCACTTTTGTCTTGTGAAAGTTCATTTTTAATCCCACTTCTTTACTCTTGTCAGCAAAGTTCTTGGATCATACTCTGCAGCTCTGATTGGGTAGTTGCAAAAATTACTACATCATCAGCAAAACCAAGGTGAGTTAGATAATCTCCATTAATCTTCTTTATCTCTTTCTTTTCCCAGCTCAGTGATTGAAAGGCATTTTGCAATTGGCATTAAAGAGTTTGGGAGTTATAGTGCCACCTTGTCTCACTCCCTTTCCAAGTTTTGTGGGTGCTGTATTCTGAAATGGCCCTACATTAGGGACAGATGGCTGTTTATTGCTAGTAACACTAAATATTTGTGCAGACAAGGATACCAAGATAATAGGGCAACCAACACCCACTGCACCATGTAATAAATCTAACTGCCTTAAAAAACACACACTTAATTGGAGCATATTTTTATTATGCCTGTATATGTTTGTCAACCATTATCAATCCACTGCTACACGTAGGTCTCCCCAAGTTTCTCCCACAACGGTCTCTCTTGTGCCACTCTCCTCAATTTTACTCCCGCATACGTTCGAATTTCATTCATCCATCTCACAAGTGGTCTTCTTCTGGGTCTTTTCCTGTCTCTTGGAATCCAATCTAAAATTTCGGCTGTCCATCGATGGTCTGTCCTTCTGGCAGTATGTCCAGCCCATTGTCATTTCAGGGATTTAACTCTGATCATGATGTCTTCCACTCTCGTCATTTTTCGGATCCACGAGTTCCTCTTCTTATCTCTCCCGGTTACACCAAGCATGCACCTCTCCATGCTACTTTGAGTTGTCTGCAGCCTTTGTATGTCTCTTTTAGTTAAGGTCCAAGTCTCTGCACCATAAGTAAGCACTGGAAGGACACATTGATCAAACACATTTCTTTTAAGACATAATGGCATATTGCTCTTGAAAATTATACTGTTTCTTCCAAAAGCTCTCCAGGCAAGTTTTATATTCTGATTAATTTCTTCATCAATGTGACCCTCACTTGATATCTGCTGTCCAAGATAAATGTAGGTACTGGTTGTCTCCAGCTTTTCACCATCAATCGATAACTCTTCATTTGTTGTAAAAGCATTGTACATCACTTTTGTCTTGTGAAAGTTCATTTTTAATCCCACTTCTTTACTCTTGTCAGCAAGTTCCTGGATCATACTCTGCAGCTCTGATTGGGTAGTTGCAAAAATTACTACATCATCAGCAAAACCAAGGTGAGTTAAATAATCTCCATTAATCTTCTTTATCTCTTTGTTTTCCCAGCTCAGTGATTGAAAGGCATTTTGCAATTGGCATTAAAGAGTTTGGGAGTTATAGTGCCACCTTGTCTCACTCCCTTTCCAAGTTTTGTGGGTGCTGTATTCTGAAATGGCCCTAAATTAGGGACGGATGGCTGTTTATTGCTAGTAACACTAAATATTTGTGCAGACAAGGATACCAAGATAATAGGGCAACCAACACCCACTGCACCATGTAATAAATCTAACTGGCTTAAAAAACACACACTTAATTCGAGCCTATTTTTATTATGCCTGTATATGATTGTCAACCATTATCAATCCACTGCTACACGTAGGTCTCCCCAAGTTTCTCCCACAACGGTCTCTCTTGTGCCACTCTCCTCAATTTTACTCCCGCATACGTTCGAATTTCATTCATCCATCTCACAAGTGGTCTTCTTCTGGGTCTTTTCCTGTCTCTTGGAATCCAATCTAAAATTTCGGCTGTCCATCGATGGTCTGTCCTTCTGGCAGTATGTCCAGCCCATTGTCATTTCAGGGATTTAACTCTGATCATGATGTCTTCCACTCTCGTCATTTTTCGGATCCACGAGTTCCTCTTCTTATCTCTCCCGGTTACACCAAGCATGCACCTCTCCATGCTACTTTGAGTTGTCTGCAGCCTTTGTATGTCTCTTTTAGTTAAGGTACACGTCTCTGCACCATACGTAAGCACTGGAAGGATGCATTGATCAAACACATTTCTTTTAAGACATAATGGCATATTGCTCTTGAAAATTATACTGTTTCTTCCAAAAGCTCTCCAGGCAAGTTTTATATTCTGATTAATTTCTTCATCAATGTGACCCTCACTTGATATCTGCTGTCCAAGAGAAATGTAGGTACTGGTTGTCTCCAGCTTTTCACCATCAATCGATAACTCTTCATTTGTTGTAAAAGCATTGTACATCACTTTTGTCTTGTGAAAGTTCATTTTTAATCCCACTTCTTTACTCTTGTCAGCAAAGTTCTTGGATCATACTCTGCAGCTCTGATTGGGTAGTTGCAAAAATTACTACATCATCAGCAAAACCAAGGTGAGTTAGATAATCTCCATTAATCTTCTTTATCTCTTTGTTTTCCCAGCTCAGTGATTGAAAGGCATTTTGCAATTGGCATTAAAGAGTTTGGGAGTTATAGTGCCACCTTGTCTCACTCCCTTTCCAAGTTTTGTGGGTGCTGTATTCTGAAATGGCCCTAAATTAGGGACAGATGGCTGTTTATTGCTAGTAACACTAAATATTTGTGCAGACAAGGATACCAAGATAATAGGGCAACCAACACCCACTGCACCATGTAATAAATCTAACTGGCTTAAAAAACACACACTTAATTCGAGCATATTTTTATTATGCCTGTATATGATTGTCAACCATTATCAATCCACTGCTACACGTAGGTCTCCCCAAGTTTCTCCCACAACGGTCTCTCTTGTGCCACTCTCCTCAATTTTACTCCCGCATACGTTCGAATTTCATTCATCCATCTCACAAGTGGTCTTCTTCTGGGTCTTTTCCTGTCTCTTGGAATCCAATCTAAAATTTCGGCTGTCCATCGATGGTCTGTCCTTCTGGCAGTATGTCCAGCCCATTGTCATTTCAGGGATTTAACTCTGATCATGATGTCTTCCACTCTCGTCATTTTTCGGATCCACGAGTTCCTCTTCTTATCTCTCCCGGTTACACCAAGCATGCACCTCTCCATGCTACTTTGAGTTGTCTGCAGCCTTTGTATGTCTCTTTTAGTTAAGGTCCACGTCTCTGCACCATACGTAAGCACTGGAAGGATGCATTGATCAAACACATTTCTTTTAAGACATAATGGCATATTGCTCTTGAAAATTATACTGTTTCTTCCAAAAGCTCTCCAGGCAAGTTTTATATTCTGATTAATTTCTTCATCAATGTGACCCTCACTTGATATCTGCTGTCCAAGATAAATGTAGGTACTGGTTGTCTCCAGCTTTTCACCATCAATCGATAACTCTTCATTTGTTGTAAAAGCATTGTACATCACTTTTGTCTTGTGAAAGTTCATTTTTAATCCCACTTCTTTACTCTTGTCAGCAAAGTTCTTGGATCATACTCTGCAGCTCTGATTGGGTAGTTGCAAAAATTACTACATCATCAGCAAAACCAAGGTGAGTTAGATAATCTCCATTAATCTTCTTTATCTCTTTGTTTTCCCAGCTCAGTGATTGAAAGGCATTTTGCAATTGGCATTAAAGAGTTTGGGAGTTATAGTGCCACCTTGTCTCACTCCCTTTCCAAGTTTTGTGGGTGCTGTATTCTGAAATGGCCCTAAATTAGGGACAGATGGCTGTTTATTGCTAGTAACACTAAATATTTGTGCAGACAAGGATACCAAGATAATAGGGCAACCAACACCCACTGCACCATGTAATAAATCTAACTGGCTTAAAAAACACACACTTAATTCGAGCATATTTTTATTATGCCTGTATATGTTTGTCAACCATTATCAATCCACTGCTACACGTAGGTCTCCCCAAGTTTCTCCCACAACGGTCTCTCTTGTGCCACTCTCCTCAATTTTACTCCCGCATACGTTCGAATTTCATTCATCCATTTCACAAGTGGTCTTCTTCTGGGTCTTTTCCTGTCTCTTGGAATCCAATCTAAAATTTCGACTGTCCATCGATGGTCTGTCCTTCTGGCAGTATGTCCAGCCCATTGTCATTTCAGGGATTTAACTCTGATCATGATGTCTTCCACTCTCGTCATTTTTCGGATCCACGAGTTCCTCTTCTTATCTCTCCCGGTTACACCAAGCATGCACCTCTCCATGCTACTTTGAGTTGTCTGCAGCCTTTGTATGTCTCTTTTAGTTAAGGTCCAAGTCTCTGCACCATAAGTAAGCACTGGAAGGACACATTGATCAAACACATTTCTTTTAAGACATAATGGCATATTGCTCTTGAAAATTATACTGTTTCTTCCAAAAGCTCTCCAGGCAAGTTTTATATTCTGATTAATTTCTTCATCAATGTGACCCTCACTTGATATCTGCTGTCCAAGATAAATGTAGGTACTGGTTGTCTCCAGCTTTTCACCATCAATCGATAACTCTTCATTTGTTGTAAAAGCATTGTACATCACTTTTGTCTTGTGAAAGTTCATTTTTAATCCCACTTCTTTACTCTTGTCAGCAAAGTTCTTGGATCATACTCTGCAGCTCTGATTGGGTAGTTGCAAAAATTACTACATCATCAGCAAAACCAAGGTGAGTTAGATAATCTTCATTAATCTTCTTTATCTCTTTGTTTTCCCAGCTCAGTGATTGAAAGGCATTTTGCAATTGGCATTAAAGAGTTTGGGAGTTATAGTGCCACCTTGTCTCACTCCCTTTCCAAGTTTTGTGGGTGCTGTATTCTGAAATGGCCCTAAATTAGGGACGGATGGCTGTTTATTGCTAGTAACACTAAATATTTGTGCAGACAAGGATACCAAGATAATAGGGCAACCAACACCCACTGCACCATGTAATAAATCTAACTGGCTTAAAAAACACACACTTAATTCGAGCATATTTTTATTATGCCTGTATATGATTGTCAACCATTATCAATCCACTGCTACACGTAGGTCTCCCCAAGTTTCTCCCACAACGGTCTCTCTTGTGCCACTCTCCTCAATTTTACTCCCGCATACGTTCGAATTTCATTCATCCATCTCACAAGTGGTCTTCTTCTGGGTCTTTTCCTGTCTCTTGGAATCCAATCTAAAATTTCGGCTGTCCATCGATGGTCTGTCCTTCTGGCAGTATGTCCAGCCCATTGCCATTTCAGGGATTTAACTCTGATCATGATGTCTTCCACTCTCGTCATTTTTCGGATCCACGAGTTCCTCTTCTTATCTCTCCCGGTTACACCAAGCATGCACCTCTCCATGCTACTTTGAGTTGTCTGCAGCCTTTGTATGTCTCTTTTAGTTAAGGTCCAAGTCTCTGCACCATAAGTAAGCACTGGAAGGACACATTGATCAAACACATTTCTTTTAAGACATAATGGCATGTTGCTCTTGAAAATTATACTGTTTCTTCCAAAAGCTCTCCAGGCAAGTTTTATATTCTGATTAATTTCTTCATCAATGTGACCCTCACTTGATATCTGCTGTCCAAGATAAATGTAGGTACTGGTTGTCTCCAGCTTTTCACCATTAATCGATAACTCTTCATTTGTTGTAAAAGCATTGTACACCACTTTTGTCTTGTGAAAGTTCATTTTTAATCCCACTTCTTTACTCTTGTCAGCAAAGTTCTTGGATCATACTCTGCAGCTCTGATTGGGTAGTTGCAAAAATTACTACATCATCAGCAAAACCAAGGTGAGTTAGATAATCTCCATTAATCTTCTTTATCTCTTTGTTTTCCCAGCTCAGTGATTGAAAGGCATTTTTGCAATTGGCATTAAAGAGTTTGGGAGTTATAGTGCCACCTTGTCTCACTCCCTTTCCAAGTTTTGTGGGTGCTGTATTCTGAAATGGCCCTAAATTAGGGACGAATGGCTGTTTATTGCTAGTAACACTAAATATTTGTGCAGACAAGGATACCAAGATAATAGGGCAACCAACATCCACTGCACCATGTAATAAATCTAACTGGCTTAAAAAACACACACTTAATTCGAGCATATTTTTATTATGCCTGTATATGATTGTCAACCATTATCAATCCACTGCTACACGTAGGTCTCCCCAAGTTTCTCCCACAACGGTCTCTCTTGTGCCACTCTCCTCAATTTTACTCCCGCATACGTTCGAATTTCATTCATCCATCTCACAAGTGGTCTTCTTCTGGGTCTTTTCCTGTCCCTTGGAATCCAATCTAAAATTTCGGCTGTCCATCAATGGTCTGTCCTTCTGGCAGTATGTCCAGCCCATTGCCATTTCAGGGATTTAACTCTGATCATGATGTCTTCCACTCTCGTCATTTTTCGGATCCACGAGTTCCTCTTCTTATCTCTCCCGGTTACACCAAGCATGCACCTCTCCATGCTACTTTGAGTTGTCTGCAGCCTTTGTATGTCTCTTTTAGTTAAGGTCCAAGTCTCTGCACCATAAGTAAGCACTGGAAGGACACATTGATCAAACACATTTCTTTTAAGACATAATGGCATATTGCTCTTAAAAATTGTACTGTTTCTTCCAAAAGCTCTCCAGGCAAGTTTTATATTCTGATTAATTTCTTCATCAATGTGACCCTCACTTGATATCTGCTGTCCAAGATAAATGTAGGTACTGGTTGTCTCCAGCTTTTCACCATCAATCGATAACTCTTCATTTGTTGTAAAAGCATTGTACATCACTTTTGTCTTGTGAAAGTTCATTTTTAATCCCACTTCTTTACTCTTGTCAGCAAGTTCCTGGATCATACTCTGCAGCTCTGATTGGGTAGTTGCAAAAATTACTACATCATCAGCAAAACGAAGGTGAGTTAGATAATCTCCATTAATCTTCTTTATCTCTTTGTTTTCCCAGCTCAGTGATTGAAAGGCATTTTGCAATTGGCATTAAAGAGTTTGGGAGTTATAGTGTCACCTTGTCTCACTCCCTTTCCAAGTTTTGTGGGTGCTGTATTCTGAAATGGCCCTAAATTAGGGACGGATGGCTGCTTATTGCTAGTAACACTAAATATTTGTGCAGACAAGGATACCAAGATAATAGGGCAACCAACACCCACTGCACCATGTAATAAATCTAACTGGCTTAAAAACACACACTTAATTGGAGCATATTTTTATTATGCCTGTATATATATACAAGTTTAAAATAATTAAGGTTTAAAAAGCACGAGATGTTTTAGGTTCACTATGGACCCATCCACAGATGAATGAAACGTCAATTAGGAAGAGAATCATATAAATCTACAAGTACAATAGGCACATGATTTAACGCATGTATCGTAGACACATTGGACAGACTGAGATGTAACATTTTTATAATATACAAGAAGTGAGGTTAGCCCATCTAAAATTGGCTAAGTGAGACCATTACTAGCATATACATCACACAAGGTAAAAGAAGTAAAGCAGTAATTTGTGTTCGTAAAAATAACATCTCATAAGTTAAATTGGGTAATTAACATTCAACTGCAAATAAGTAGCACATAAAGGAAATTGCATCGGTCATTAAGTGCAAATACAATTCAAATGTGGTAGCTCAATAGGATAAAGGTCCCATAGCATACACATATTTACCAATATGCAATATAACATATTTTCTAATTATAATATTTAAATTTTTATTTTTTACTCTTAATTTTTAATTCCCCTAAGCACAAGGGTTGTTCGATTTAATTCCACAGAGCACTTGTCCATTGAGCTCAGTGAAATAAAAAATAAAAAAATTAAAATTTAAACATTATAATTTACCAATATGTTATATTGCATATTGGTAAATAAGTAGGACTTTACCCTATTGAACTACCACATTTGAAGTGTTTTTGCATTTAACGACGGATGCTATTGCCTTTATGTACTACTTACACAGTCGAGTCACATTATAACTAGGTTTGTTCGATTTAATTCCGCAGAGCACTTGTCCTCCATTGAGCTCAGTGAAATTAAAAATAAAGAAATTTAAATTTAAATATTATAATTTACAAATATGTTATATTGCATATTGGTAAACAAGTGGGACCTTTACCCTATTGAACAACCACATTTGAAGTGTTTTTGCATTTAACGACCCACACTATTACCTTTATGTACTACTTACACAGTCGAGTCACATTATAACTAGGTTTGTTCGATTTAATTCCACAGAGCACTTGTCCATTGAGCTCAGTGAAATAAAACATAAAAAAAAATTAATTTAAATATTATAATTTACAAATATGTTATATTGCATATTAGTAAACAAGTGGGACCTTTACCCTATTGAACTACAACATTTGAAGTGTTTTTGCATTTAACGACCCACACTATTACCTTTATGGTTTGTTCGATTTAATTCCACAGAACACTTGTCCATTGAGCTCAGTGAAAATAAAAATAAAAAAATTAAAATTTAAATATTATAATTTACAAATATGTTATATTGCATATTGGTAAATAAGTGGGACCTTTACCCTATTGAACTATCACATTTGAAGTGTTTTTGCATTTAACGACCCACACTATTACCTTTATGTACTACTTACACAGTCGAGTCACATTATAACTAGGTTTGTTCGATTTAATTAAACAGAGCACTTGTCCATTTCAGCTCAGTGAAATTAAAAATAAAAAAATTTAAATATTATAATTTACAAATATGTTATATTGCATTTGGTAAACAAGTGGGATCTTTGCCCTATATATAACTACCACATTTGAAGTTTTTTGCATTTAACAACCCACACTATTATCTTTATGTACTACTTACACAGTCGAGTCACATTATAACTAGGTTTGTTCGATTTAATTCCACAGAGCACTTGTCCATTGAGCTCAGTGAAATTAAAAATAAAAAAATTTTAATTTAAATATTATAATTTACAAATATGTTATATTGCATATGGGTAAACAAGTGGGACCTTTACCCTATTGAACTACCACATTTGAAGTGTTTTTGCAATTAACGACCGTTGATATTACCTTTATGTACCACTTACACAGTCGAGTCACATTATAACTAGGTTTGTTCGATTTAATTCCACAGAGCACTTGTCCATTGAGCTCAGTGAAATTAAAAATTAAAAAAAATAAATTTAAATATTATAATTTACAAATATGTTATATTGCATATTGGTAAACAAGTGGGACCTTTACCCTATTGAACTACCACATTTGAAGTGTTTTTGCATTTAACGACCCACACTATTACCTTTATGTACTACTTACACAGTCGAGTCACATTATAACTAGGTTTGTTCGATTTAATTCCACAGAGCACTTGTCCATTGAGCTCAGTGAAATTAAAAATAAAGAAATTTAAATTTAAATATTATAATTTACAAATATGTTATATTGCATATTGGTAAACAAGTGGGACCTTTACCCTATTGAACTACCACATTTGAAGTGTTTTTGCAATTAACGACCGTTGATATTACCTTTATGTACCACTTACACAGTCGAGTCACATTATAACTAGGTTTGTTCGATTTAATTCCACAGAGCACTTGTCCATTGAGCTCAGTGAAATTAAAAATTAAAAAAAATAAATTTAAATATTATAATTTACAAATATGTTATATTGCATATTGGTAAACAAGTGGGACCTTTACCCTATTGAACTACCACATTTGAAGTGTTTTTGCATTTAACGACCCACACTATTACCTTTATGTACCACTTACACAGTCAAGTCACATTATAACTAGGTTTGTTCGGTTTAATTAAACAGAGCACTTGTCCATTGAGCTCAGTGAAATAAAACATAAAAAAATTAATATTTAAATATTATAATTCACAAATATGTTATATTGCATATTGGTAAATAAGTGGGACCTTTACCCTATTGAACTACCACATTTGAAGTGTTTTTGCATTTAACGACCTACACTATTACCTTTATGTACTATTTACACAATCGAGTCACATTATAACTAGGTTTGTTCGATTTAATTCCACAGAGCACTTGTATATTGAGCTCAGTGAAATTAAAAATAAAAAAATTAAAATTTAAATATTATAATTTACAAATATGTTATATTGCATAATGGTAAATAAGTGGGACCTTTACCCTATTGAACTACCACATTTGAAGTGTTTTTGCAATTAACGACCGTTGATATTACCTTTATGTACCACTTACACAGTCGAGTCACATTATAACTAGGTTTGTTCGATTTAATTCCACAGAGCACTTGTCCATTGAGCTCAGTGAAATAAAAAATAAAAAAATTTTAATTTAAATATTATAATTTACAAATATGTTATATTGCATATGGGTAAACAAGTGGGACCTTTACCCTATTGAACTACCACATTTGAAGTGTTTTTGCAATTAACGACCGTTGATATTACCTTTATGTACCACTTACACAGTCAAGTCACATTATAACTAGGTTTGTTCGATTTAATTCCACAGAGCACTTGTCCATTGAGCTCAGTAAAATTAAAAATTAAAAAATTTTAATTTAAATATTATAATTTACAAATATGTTATATTGCATATTGGTAAACAAGTGGGACCTTTACCCTATTAAACTACCACATTTGAAGAGTTTTTGCATTTAACGACCCACACTATTACCTTTATGTACTACTTACACAGTCGAGTCACATTATAACTAGGTTTGTTTGATTTAATTCCACAGAGCACTTGTCCATTGAGCTCAGTGAAATTAAAAATTAAAAAAAATAAATTTAAATATTATAATTTACAAATATGTTATATTGCATATTGGTAAACAAGTGGGACCTTTACCCTATTGAACTACCACATTTGAAGTGTTTTTGCATTTAACGACCCACACTATTACCTTTATGTACTACTTACACAGTCGAGTCACATTATAACTAGGTTTGTTCGATTTAATTCCACAGAGCACTTGTCCATTGAGCTCAGTGAAATTAAAAATAAAGAAATTTAAATTTAAATATTATAATTTACAAATATGTTATATTGCATATTGGTAAACAAGTGGGACCTTTACCCTATTGAACTACCACATTTGAAGTGTTTTTGCATTTAACGACCCACACTATTACCTTTATGTACTACTTACACAGTCGAGTCACATTATAACCAGGTTTGTTCGATTTAATTAAACAGAGCACTTGTCCATTTCAGCTCAGTGAAATTAAAAATAAAAAGATTTAAATATTATAATTTACAAATATGTTATATTGCATATGGGTAAACAAGTGGGACCTTTACCCTATTGAACTACCACATTTGAAGTGTTTTTGCATTTAACGACTGATGCTATTGCCTTTATGTACTACTTACACAGTCGAGTCACATTATAACTAGGTTTGTTCGATTTAATTCCACAGAGCACTTGTCCATTGAGCTCAGTGAAATAAAACATAAAAAAAAATTAATTTAAATATTATAATTTACAAATATGTTATATTGCATATTAGTAAACAAGTGGGACCTTTACCCTATTGAACTACAACATTTGAAGTGTTTTTGCATTTAACGACCCACACTATTACCTTTATGTACTACTTACACAGTCGAGTCACATTATAACTAGGTTTGTTCGATATAATTCCACAGAGCACTTGTCCATTGAGCTCAGTGAAATTAAAAATAAAGAAATTTAAATTTAAATATTATAATTTACAAATATGTTATATTGCATATTGGTAAACAAGTGGGACCTTTACCCTATTGAACTACCACATTTGAAGTGTTTTTGCATTTAACGACCCACACTATTACCTTTATGTACTACTTACACAGTCGAGTCACATTATAACTAGGTTTGTTCGATTTAATTCCACAGAGCACTTGTCCATTGAGCTCAGTGAAATAAAGCATAAAAAAAATTTAATTTAAATATTATAATTTACAAATATGTTATATTGCATATTAGTAAACAAGTGGGACCTTTACCCTATTGAACTACAACATTTGAAGTGTTTTTGCATTTAACGACCCACACTATTACCTTTATGTACTACTTACACAGTCGAGTCACATTATAACTAGGTTTGTTCGATTTAATTCCACAGAGCACTTGTCCATTGAGCTCAGTGAAATAAAACATAAAAAAATTTAATTTAAATATTATAATTTACAAATATGTTATATTGCATATTAGTAAACAAGTGGGACCTTTACCCTATTGAACTACAACATTTGAAGTGTTTTTGCATTTAACGACCCACACTATTACCTTTATGGTTTGTTCGATTTAATTCCACAGAGCACTTGTCCATTGAGCTCAGTGAAAATAAAAATAAAAAAATTAAAATTTAAATATTATAATTTACAAATATGTTATATTGCATATTGGTAAATAAGTGGGACCTTTACCCTATTGAACTACATTTGAAGTGTTTTTGCATTTAACGACCCACACTATTACCTTTATGGTTTGTTCGATTTAATTCCACAGAGCACTTGTCCATTGAGCTCAGTGAAAATAAAAATAAAAAAATTAAAATTTAAATATTATAATTTACAAATATGTTATATTGCATATTGGTAAACAAGTGGGACCTTTACCCTATTGAACTACCACATTTGAAGTGTTTTTGCATTTAACGACCCACACTATTACCTTTATGTACTACTTACACAGTCGAGTCACATTATAACTAGGTTTGTTCGATTTAATTCCACAGAGCACTTGTCCATTGAGCTCAGTGAAATTAAAAATAAAGAAATTTAAATTTACATATTTTAATTTACAAATATGTTATATTGCATATTGGTAAACAAGTGGAACCTTTACCCTATTGAACTACCACATTTGAAGTGTTTTTGCATTTAACGACCCACACTATTACCTTTATGTACTACTTACACAGTCGAGTCACATTATAACTAGGTTTGTTCGATTTAATTTCACAGAGCACTTGTCCATTGAGCTCAGTGAAATAAAACATAAAAAAAATTTAATTTAAATATTATAATTTACAAATATGTTATATTGCATATTAGTAAACAAGTGGGACCTTTACCCTATTGAACTACAACATTTGAAGTGTTTTTGCATTTAACGACCCACACTATTACCTTTATGTACTACTTACACAGTCGAGTCACATTATAACTAGGTTCGATTTAATTCCACAGAGCACTTGTCCATTGAGCTCAGTGAAATAAAACATAAAAAAAATTTAATTTAAATATTATAATTTACAAATATGTTATATTGCATATTAGTAAACAAGTGGGACCTTTACCCTATTGAACTACAACATTTGAAGTGTTTTTGCATTTAACGACCCACACTATTACCTTTATGGTTTGTTCGATTTAATTCCACAGAGCACTTGTCCATTGAGCTCAGTGAAAATAAAAATAAAAAAATTAAAATTTAAATATTATAATTTACAAATATGTTATATTGCATATTGGTAAATAAGTGGGACCTTTACCCTATTGAACTACAACATTTGAAGTGTTTTTGCATTTAACGACCCACACTATTACCTTTATGGTTTGTTCGATTTAATTCCACAGAGCACTTGTCCATTGAGCTCAGTGAAAATAAAAATAAAAAAATTAAAATTTAAATATTATAATTTACAAATATGTTATATTGCATATTGGTAAATAAGTGGGACCTTTACCCTATTGAACTACCACATTTGAAGTGTTTTTGCAATTAACGACCGTTGATATTACCTTTATGTACCACTTACACAGTCGAGTCACATTATAACTAGGTTTGTTCGATTTAATTCCACAGAGCACTTGTCCATTGAGCTCAGTGAAATTAAAAATTAAAAAAAATAAATTTAAATATTATAATTTACAAATATGTTATATTGCATATTGGTAAACAAGTGGGACCTTTACCCTATTGAACTACCACATTTGAAGTGTTTTTGCATTTAACGACCTACACTATTACCTTTATGTACTATTTACACAATCGAGTCACATTATAACTAGATTTGTTCGATTTAATTCCACAGAGCACTTGTCCATTGAGCTCAGTGAAATTAAAAATAAAAAAATTAAAATTTAAATATTATAATTTACAAATATGTTATATTGCATATTGGTAAATAAGTGGGACCTTTACCCTATTGAACTACCACATTTGAAGTGTTTTTGCATTTAACGACCTACACTATTACCTTTATGTACTACTTACACAGTCGAGTCACATTATAACTAGGTTTGTTCGATTTAATTCCACAGAGCACTTGTCCATTGAGCTCAGTGAAATTAAAAATAAAAAAATTTTAATTTAAATATTATAATTTACAAATATGTTATATTGCATATGGGTAAACAAGTGGGACCTTTACCCTATTGAACTACAACATTTGAAGTGTTTTTGCAATTAACGACCGTTGGTATTACCTTTATGTACTACTTACACAGTCGAGTCGCATTATTGTGACCACCTCCTACTTTCGATGTCATCAGCGCGTAGCCAATGGAAGAAGGCAAATGTTGTGAGCTGGCTTCGAGGGTACATAAGGTGCGCTGTAGGCATTCTGCAAACATATCCCTCGTTGCTGTCATCGATAAAAGGACCGATGTATTAGATTTGCAGAAAGGGATGATTATCGGCTTTCAGGCCATGGGTTGCAGTGTTTCTGAAGCAGCGTAGTTTGTGAACGGTTCATGTGCTGCTGTCATTAAAGTGTATCATGATTGGAGAAATGGCACCATTGCGAATAAGCAATGTGAAAACTGCGGAGCACCATGTGCAGCTGATGTGAAAGGTAAACTTCTGCTTCAAATGTGCACGACGGCCGATCGACATGCTACAGTGGAGCAACTAACAAGCCAAATGAACTACGGGGCTACAGGAAGTGTGTCTAAAACAACAGTTTAGCTAACCCTGCTACGTATGGGGTTCCGATGCAGATGGATAGTCACTGCACCTATGCTAACAAAGGTGTATCGGCAGAAAATGCTTACATTTCCACGCCATATCGAAATCGGACCTCTGCTGATTGGCAAAGTATTGCATTCTCCGATGGGTCAAGTTTTCTGCTTCATTTAACAGGTGGATGTTGGTGTATAACACGAGAAACATTGGAGAACAAACACTCTTCAACCATTGCTGGAAGAACACAAGCTGGTGGGGGCAGCGTTATGGCCTGGGAAATGTTTTCATGGCATTCTTTGGCTCCACTCATACCTGTGGAAGGCACCATGGGCCGAATTCATTATGAATCCATCCTTGCAAACTACGTACACCTATACATGCTGATTGTCTTCCCTGGGGAGGATGTGATCTTCCAGCATGACAGCGCGATGTGTCACACAGCTAGAAATGTCCGAGAGTGGTTGGAAGAGCACAATGAAGACTTCAAAGCACTTCCCTGGCCCCCAATTCCCAAAACGTAAACAAAATTGAGTACCTGTGGGACCACCTCGATCATGTTGTTCGCTCTATGGATACTCCACCACGCACCCTCCAGCATCTGTGGGACCACCTCGATCGTGTTGTTCGCTCTATGGATCCTCCACCACGCACCCTCCAGCAGCTGTCAGATGCCCTGACCCCCTAATTCCCCAGACTTAAACCCAATGGAGCATCTGTGGGACCACCTCGATCGTGTTGTTCGCTCTATGGATCCTCCACCACGCACCCTCCAGCAGCTGTCAGATGCCCTGACCCCCTAATTCTCCAGACTTAAACCCAATGGAGCATCTGCGGGGCCACCTCGATCGTGTTGTTCGCTCTATGGATCCTCCACCACGCACCCTCCAGCAGCTGTCAGATGCCCTGACCCCTAATTCTCCAGACTTAAACCCAATGGAGCATCTGTGGGACCACCTCGATCGTGTTGTTCGCTCTATGGATACTCCACCACGCACCCTCCAGCAGCTGTCAGATGCCCTGACCCCCTAATTCCTAAGACTTAAACCCAATGGAGCATCTGTGGGGCCACCTCGATCGTGTTGTTCGCTCTATGGATCCTCCACCACGCACCCTCCAGCAGCTGTCAGATGCCCTGACCCCCTAATTCCCCAGACTTAAACCCAATGGAGCATCTGTGGGACCACCTCGATCGTGTTGTTCGCTCTATGGATCCTCCACCACGCACCCTCCAGCAGCTGTCAGATGCCCTGACCCCTAATTCTCCAGACTTAAACCCAATGGAGCATCTGCGGGGCCACCTCGATCGTGTTGTTCGCTCTATGGATCCTCCACCACGCATCCTCCAGCAGCTGTCAGATGCCCTGACCCCCTAATTCTCCAGACTTAAACCCAATGGAGCATCTGTGGGACCACCTCGATCGTGTTGTTCGCTCTATGGATACTCCACCACGCACCCTCCAGCAGCTGTCAGATGCCCTGACCCCTAATTCCCCAGACTTAAACCCAATGGAGCATCTGTGGGGCCACCTCGATCGTGTTGTTCGCTCTATGGATCCTCCACCACGCACCCTCCAGCAGCTGTCAGATGCCCTGACCCCTAATTCCCCAGACTTAAACATAATGGAGCATCTGTGGAACCACCTCGATCGTGTTGTTCGCTCTATGGATCCTCCACCACGCACCCTCCAGCAGCTGTCAGATGCCCTGACCCCCTAATTCCCCAGACTTAAACCCAATGGAGCATCTGTGGAACCACCTCGATCGTGTTGTTCGCTCTATGGATCCTCCACCACGCACCCTCCAGCAGCTGTCAGATGCCCTGACCCCTAATTCTCCAGACTTAAACCCAATGGAGCATCTGCGGGGCCACCTCGATCATGTTGTTCGCTCTATGGATCCTCCGCCACGCACCCTCCAGCAGCTGTCAGATGCCCTGACCCCCTAATTCCCCAGACTTAAACCCAATGGAGCATCTGTGGGACCACCTCGATCGTGTTGTTCGCTCTATGGATCCTCCACCACGCACCCTCCAGCAGCTGTCAGATGCCCTGACCCCCTAATTCTCCAGACTTAAACCCAATGGAGCATCTGTGGGGCCACCTCGATCGTGTTGTTCGCTCTATGGATCCTCCACCACGCACCCTCCAGCAGCTGTCAGATGCCCTGACCCCCTAATTCTCCAGACTTAAACCCAATGGAGCATCTGTGGGACCACCTCGATCGTGTTGTTCGCTCTATGGATACTCCACCACGCACCCTCCAGCAGCTGTCAGATGCCCTGACCCCCTAATTCCCCAGACTTAAACCCAATGGAGCATCTGTGGGGCCACCTCGATCGTGTTGTTCGCTCTATGGATCCTCCACCACGCACCCTCCAGCAGCTGTCAGATGCCCTGACCCCCTAATTCCCCAGACTTAAACCCAATGGAGCATCTGTGGAACCACCTCGATCCTGTTGTTCGCTCTATGGATCCTCCACCACGCACCCTCCAGCAGCTGTCAGATGCCCTGACCCCCTAATTCTCCAGACTTAAACCCAATGGAGCATCTGCGGGGCCACCTCGATCATGTTGTTTGCTCTATGGATCCTCCACCACGCATTCTCCAGCAGCTGTCAGATGCTGCAGTCAGCGTGGCTCCACATACCTGTGAACACCTTCCAGCACCTTATTAAGTTACTCCCAGCACGTCTAGCTGCTGTCCACAATGCACCCTGCAGTTACTCTGGATATTAGCTGGTGGCAGTGGCGAATTCTGGTATAGAATGGAGGTCATGCGGGCCGGAAATATGCAACATTGTAAGTAATTCTCTGCCTAATACCAACTGAACCATATAATAACGCCATATGGGTTTTAATAACAACAACGCAACATTGTGTGTAGAGGTTGTCAAATCCACCCGAGCTCCAAGAACTGCCACTTTTAGAAAACAACAAACACGGCCAAGCAAAATAGTTTTGCCAACTATGGATACAAATCATACTGAGAAACCTGAAAATTCCAAGTATAAGTATTTGTTTTATCCTTACATATGTAAGAGAGGCAAAGGTGGGCATGATCTCCCATCCTTTATTATTTTCATCTCTTCCATTGTAGTCCTCCTTGGAAAAGGTATTTCTAACAAATCTTGAATAATATGTACTTTTATCGACATTGCCTAAACTCATTGTTCAGTGAGAAAGTTTCAAAATTCTAGAAACACTGTTCAGGATTTAAAGAAACAAACTACATAATTTGCAATAAACAAGAGGATAATCCAAATTTTGAAGATGACAATCCGATTTTTGGCGTAAATGTGACAAGGATGGTAAGTCAGATAATATCCGAAAACTTGAAAATTTTCATCGTCCTGGAGCGGAACTCGAACCCGCGTGTCTCCCAGAAAACGCCCGGGTATGCTAACCACTACACCACCCAGATTGTCATCTTCAAAATTTGTATTATATGGCGTAATACCGTATTTCTTTCATGATTTATTTGCTTCTCCGGGCAAACACGGGATAAGATTCTTAACCTCCAGATTCGCTAAACATGAATGCCGGTTGCTACGACTAGCAAATCCTGTGATGGTTAAATTCAAATTGATCGGAAACTTGAAACTTGTACGTTCTGGGTGGTGTAGTGGTTAGCATACCCGGGCGTTTTCTGGGAGACGCGGGTTCGAGTCCCGCTCCAGGACGAAGAAAATTTTCAAGTTTTCGGATATTATCTGACTTACCATCCTTGTCACATTTACGCCAAAAATCGGATTGTCATCTTCAAAATTTGTATTATATGGCGTAATCCCGTATTTCTTTCATGATTTATCTGCTTCTCCGGGCAAACACGGGATAAGATTCTTAACCTCCAGATTCGCTAAACATGAATGCCGGTTGCTTCGACTAGCGAATCCTGTGATGGTTATATTCAAATTGATCGGAAACTTGAAACTTGTACGTTCTGGGTGGTGTAGTGGTTAGCATACCCGGGCGTTTTCTGGGAGACGCGGGTTCGAGTCCCGCTCCAGGACGAAGAAAATTTTCAAGTTTTCGGATATTATCTGACTTACCATCCTTGTCACATTTACGCCAAAAATCGGATTGTCATCTTCAAAATTTGTATTATATGGCGTAATCCCGTATTTCTTTCATGATTTATCTGCTTCTCCGGGCAAACACGGGATAAGATTCTTAACCTCCAGATTCGCTAAACATGAATGCCGGTTGCTACGACTAGCAAATCCTGTGATGGTTAAATTCAAATTGATCGGAAACTTGAAACTTGTACGTTCTGGGTGGTGTAGTGGTTAGCATACCCGGGCGTTTTCTGGGAGACGTGGGTTCGAGTCCCGCTCCAGGACGATGAAAATTTTCTAAGTTTTCGGATATTATCTGACTTACCATCCTTGTCACATTTACGCCAAAAATCGGATTGTCATCTTCAAAATTTGTATTATATGGCGTAATACCGTATTTCTTTCATGATTTATCTGCTTCTCCGGGCAAACACGGGATAAGATTCTTAACCTCCAGATTCGCTAAACATGAATGCCGGTTGCTTCGACTAGCGAATCCTGTGATGGTTATATTCAAATTGATTGGAAACTTGAGACTTGGTAGTTCTGGGTGGTGTAGTGGTTAGCATACCCGGGCGTTTTCTGGGAGACGCGGGTTCGAGTCCCGCTCCAGGACGATGAAAAATTTTCAGGTTTTCGGATATTATCTGACTTACCATCCTTGTCACATTTACGCCAAAAATCGGATTGTCATCTTCAAAATTTGTATTATATGGCGTAATCCCGTATTTCTTTCATGATTTATCTGCTTCTCCGGGCAATCACGGGATTGGATTCTTAACCTCCAGATTCGCTAAACATGAATGCCGGTTGCTTCGACTAGCGAATCCTGTGATGGTTATATTCAAATTGATTGGAAACTTGAGACTTGGTAGTTCTGGGTGGTGTAGTGGTTAGCATACCCGGGCGTTTTCTGGGAGACGCGGGTTCGAGTCCCGCTCCAGGACGATGAAAAATTTTCAGGTTTTCGGATATTATCTGACTTACCATCCTTGTCACATTTACGCCAAAAATCGGATTGTCATCTTCAAAATTTGTATTATATGGCGTAATCCCGTATTTTTTTCATGATTTCTTTCACAAGGATAATCACTGCTTTAGTCACTAACACCATTTACAGCATAACACACGATTCAAAATCTACAATCTGCAATCTATCTACCCCAAAGAAGAAAAATGCTGTTTGGTTGCTGCCTGCACTCAACGGAAAAACACTTTCGAGAAAACGTATGGCGTGTTTGCTGCCGCGTGACTTGATAAGCTAACAGAACCTGCTTCCTCTCCCCGTCTCTCGGTTCGGCTGTTGAAACCTACGCATGCGCTAAAGCATAATTCTGAGCCGCAGTAAGGCTGTGAGCTCTCAGCATCCCTAAGTTTCGAGCTTCCTATTGGCTTACCAACCACAACGGGGGATGAGCGTGAGCCATGGAATGAATGAACGTGCTCTGGCGTAATACAACTGATTTCAGCATCCTAGCTTTTTATGAAATGGGATTTTTTTTTAAATTTCGACAGTTTTAGTGGTCTGGCGGCGCACTACTAGCCATACCGTAGCATTCGCCACTGGCTGATAGACACATTAATGTGACTCCACCGTGTATTTGCAGTTGGATGTTAATTAGGTAACCATATTATAAAAAATGTTACTTCTGCTAAATTACCAGTCTGCTCAATGTGTCTATGATGCAGTCCCATTTGCACGTGCGTTAAATCACGTGCCTATTGTACTTGTAGATTTATATGATTCTCTTCCTAATTGTCGTTTCATTCATCTGAGTATGGGTCCATAGTGAACCTAAAACATCTCGTGCTTTTTAAACCTCCATCATTTTAAACTTGTATATATACAGGCATAATAAAAATATGCACAAATTAAGTGTGTGTTTTTAAGCCAGTTAGATTTATTACATGGTGAAGTCATGGCAGCGGGTGGCCGCATGGGCAACGTTCGTGACTGCCACGGAAAGGGCCTCAGGTACGATCCCAGGCAGGTACGAACGTCCGATCCACTAAATACCCGCCGTGCGTCGGATGGGCACGTTAAGCAGTCAGACCCCGGGTACTGCCCCCCCCGGTAATAAATAAGGGTGTCTTCCTCCCCACTTCTACCTCGCTTCCGTGTCACTTTCCTATCGGGCACTCTAGCCCAAATCTAATAGCTTCCTGTTTCTAAGGGTTGTTTAAGACCTGCGGTCAGACACTCCCTTCCTAAAATCCTTTACATCTGATCTGATCTGATCTACTAAAGCATTGAATGGGCACGTTAAGCCTTCTGACATCCGGTAGTAAATAAGGGCGTCTTCTACCTCGCTTCCGTGTCACTTTCCTATCGGGCACTCTAGCCCAAATCTCCTAGCTTCCTATTTCTAAGGGTTGTTTAAGACCTGGGGTCAGACACTCCCTTCCTAAAATCCTCTACATATGATCTGATCTGATCTACTAGAGCATTGAATGGGCACGTTAAGCCTTCTGACCCCCGGTAGTAAATAAGGGCGTCTTCTATCTCGCTTCCGTGTCACTTTCCTATCGGGCACTCTAGCCCAAATCTCCTAGCTTCCTATTTCTAAGGCTTGTTTAAGACCTGGGGTCAGACACTCCCTTCCTAAAATCCTCTACATATGATCTGATCTGATCTACTAGAGCATTGAATGGGCACGTTAAGCCTTCTGACCTCCGGTAGTAAATAAGGGCGTCTTCTACCTCGCTTCCGTGTCACTTTCCTATCGGGCACTCTAGCCCAAATCTCCTAGCTTCCTATTTCTAAGGGTTGTTTAAGACCTGGGGTCAGACACTCCCTTCCTAAAATCCTCTACATATGATCTGATCTGATCTACTAGAGCATTGAATGGGCACGTTAAGCCTTCTGACCCCCGGTAGTAAATAAGGGCGTCTTCTACCTCGCTTCCGTGTCACTTTCCTATCGGGCACTCTAGCCCAAATCTCCTAGCTTCCTATTTCTAAGGGTTGTTTAAGACCTGGGGTCAGACACTCCCTTCCTAAAATCCTCTACATATGATCTGATCTGATCTACTAGAGCATTGAATGGGCACGTTAAGCCTTCTGACCCCCGGTAGTAAATAAGTGTGTCTTCTACCTCGTTTCCGTGTCACTTTCCTATCGGGCACTCTAGCCCAAATCTCCTAGCTTCCTATTTCTAAGGGTTGTTTAAGACCTGGGGTCAGACACTCCTTCCTAAAATCCTCTGCATATGATCTGATCTGATCTACTAGAGCATTGAATGGGCACGTTAAGCCTTCTGACCCCCGGTAGTAAATAAGTGTGTCTTCTACCTCGTTTCCGTGTCACTTTCCTATCGGGCACTCTAGCCCAAATCTCCTAGCTTCCTATTTCTAAGGGTTGTTTAAGACCTGGGGTCAGACACTCCCTTCCTAAAATCCTCTACATATGATCTGATCTGATCTACTAGAGCATTGAATCGGCACGTTAAGCCTTCTGACCCCGGGTAGTAAATAAGGGCGTCTTCTACCTCGCTTACGTGTGACTTTCCTATCGGGCACTCTAGCCCAAATCTCCTAGCTTCCTATTTCTAAGGGTTGTTTAAGACCTGGGGTCAGACACTCCCTTCCTAAAATCCTCTACATATGATCTGATCTGATCTACTAGAGCATTGAATGGGCACGTTAAGCCTTCTGACCCCCGGTAGTAAATAAGTGTGTCTTCTACCTCGTTTCCGTGTCACTTTCCTATCGGGCACTCTAGCCCAAATCTCCTAGCTTCCTATTTCTAAGGGTTGTTTAAGACCTGGGGTCAGACACTCCCTTCCTAAAATCCTCTGCATATGATCTGATCTGATCTACTAGAGCATTGAATGGGCACGTTAAGCCTTCTGACCCCCGGTAGTAAATAAGTGCGTCTTCTACCTCGTTTCCGTGTCACTTTCCTATCGGGCACTCTAGCCCAAATCTCCTAGCTTCCTATTTCTAAGGGTTGTTTAAGACCTGGGGTCAGACACTCCCTTCCTAAAATCCTCTACATATGATCTGATCTGATCTACTAGAGCATTGAATGGGCACGTTAAGCCTTCTGACCCCCGGTAGTAAATAAGTGCGTCTTCTACCTCGTTTCCGTGTCACTTTCCTATCGGGCACTCTAGCCCAAATCTCCTAGCTTCCTATTTCTAAGGGTTGTTTAAGACCTGGGGTCAGACACTCCCTTCCTAAAATCCTCTGCATATGATCTGATCTGATCTACTAGAGCATTGAATGGGCACGTTAAGCCTTCTGACCCCCGGTAGTAAATAAGTGCGTCTTCTACCTCGTTTCCGTGTCACTTTCCTATCGGGCACTCTAGCCCAAATCTCCTAGCTTCCTATTTCTAAGGGTTGTTTAAGACCTGGGGTCAGACACTCCCTTCCTAAAATCCTCTGCATATGATCTGATCTGATCTACTAGAGCATTGAATGGGCACGTTAAGCCTTCTGACCCCCGGTAGTAAATAAGAGCGTCTTCTACCTCGCTTCCGTGTCACTTTCCTATCGGGCACTCTAGCCCAAATCTCCTAGCTTCCTATTTCTAAGGGTTGTTCAAGACCTGGGGTCAGACACTCCCTTCCTAAAATCCTCTACATATGATCATACATGGTGCAGTGGGTGTTGATTGCCCCATTATCTTGGCATCCTTGTCTGCACAAATACTAGTGTTACTAGCAATAAACAGCCATCTGTCCCTAATTTAGGGCCATTTCAGAATATAGCACCCATAAAACTTGGAAAGGGAGTGAGACAAGGTGACACTATAACTCCCAAACTCTTTAATGCCACATTGGAAAATGCCTTTCAACCACTGAGTTGGGAAAACAAAGAGATAAAGATTAATGGAGATTATATAACTCACCTTCGTTTTGCTGATGATGTAGTAATTTTTGCAACTACCCAATCAGAGCTGCAGAGTATGATCCAGGAACTTGCTGACAAGAGTAAAGAAGTGGGATTAAAAATGAACTTTCACAAGACAAAAGTGATGTACAATGCTTTTACAACAAATGAAGAGTTATCGATTGATGGTGAAAAGCTGGAGACAACCAGTACCTACATTTATCTTGGACAGCAGATATCAAGTGAGGGTCACATTGATGAAGAAATTAATCGGCGTACAAAACTTGCCTGGAGAGCTTTTGGAAGAAACAGCATAATTTTCAAGAGCAATATGCCATTATGTCTTAAAAGAAAAGTGTTTGATCAATGCATCCTTCCAGTGCTTACGTATGGTGCAAAGACGTGGACCTTAACTAAAAGAGACATACAAAGGCTGCAGACAACTCAAAGTAGCATGGAGAGGTGCATGCTCGGTGTAACCAAGAGAGATAAGAAGAGGAACTCGTGGATCCGAAAAATGACAAGACATCATGATCAGAGTTAAATCCCTGAAATGGCAATGGGCTGGACATACTGCCAGAAGGACAGACCATTGATGGACAGCCGAAATTTTAGATTGGATTCCAAGGGACAGGAAAAGACCCAGAAGAAGACCACGTGTGAGATGGATGAATGAAATTGGAACGTATGTGGGAGTAAAATTGAGGAGAGTGGCACAAGACAGACCGTTGTGGAAGAAACTTGGGGAGACCTACGTGTAGCAGTGGATTGATAATGGTTGACAATCATATACAGGCATAATAAAAATATGCTCGAATTAAGTGTGTGTTTTTAAGCCAGTTAGATTTATTACATGGTGCAGTGGGTGCTAGCTGCTCTATTATCTTGGCATCCTTGTCTGCACAAATATTTAGTGATACCAGCAATAAACAACCATCCGTCCCTAATTTAGGGCCCCTAGTTTCAGAAAAGGGAAAAACCCAGTGCCACAAGAGAAACACGGTTCCACCCGAATGAATGGTCAGAAATCTGCGACACCGGAGCATTCACTTGTCACTCTGTCTACACGGCTGTTTAAATTTTCGGTGTTGCTTTTCCTCCTAGCAGTCGATCACACCCTGCTGTGATCCGATAGTTTAGTCTTATCCTCGTAATACGAACATTTGGCTGAGATACGAGTATGTTTTCATATAAAGCACAGTACTTATTCCCTTTTCATTATCACCTAAGTTAATTCCTTCACCTGCTTTTCTTCCCATCTAACCAGAAAATGTGCCTTAGCAACGCTAAGCCTTGAGAAAAAGTGTCTTAGCAACAGCAAGCTGTCCTAAGGCTCTTCTACACCATTGACCGTGAATACTTGCCACCAGTGGGGCTCAGCTGAAAGATCCAACTGAATTTTAATGTAAATTACGTTTCAATTTACTTCCGATATTGGAGGTTATATTATTTAACGTGCATTAATGCATTTGCATTTTTGAACTTCACTTTTAGTTGGTAAAGTTCGATGAACACTTACCGCACGTGGGGCTTGGCTTTCAATTCATATTTCCGTTATGTGGATGCGGCACGGGGGTTTTTCATTTGGCCATGGGTCCGCTTCTTCTTTTTTTTTTTTCCGTTGGAATTTATTTTGTCTCATCCCCAAATGAGTTTTTTCCTTTGCTGCATCCTCATTTACTTCAATATTTATTCATACCCGAGTACTTTCCGTAAAATTCCTTTACCGTCTTCGAGGGGACGTTTTGCTCCGACTAGCACGGACCGTGTCAGCTGGGCATTTCGGTGGTTCTCGCGGGCCGCTTCTGTCGTCGGCTATCGCTTCTTCTTGGGCATTGTGGCGCCATCTCTTGTTGGTCAGTGATCTCACTTTTCGAACTTTTTCATTTTTTTTGCTCAATTTTAATTAATTTTTTTTTTCAGCTGTTTCTCAAATTATTAGGGTCATTATGGTTGCAAACTTTTGTCCTATTTTTTTCAATCATTACCGACTCTGCTATTCTGAGGTGTTTTTCGGATTTACAGCTTTTAATGATTTTTATATTTTAGAATTTAGGATATTTTTGGTTATCCAGACAGTATTGGATAAGTGCTGTTTTTCTTCTTTTTTCTGCCAGTTTTTTACGTGTTGTTTTAATCTGTGTTTAAGCTTATTTTTGGTACTTCCTATATAAGCCATTGGAGGATTTTCAGTAATAGGAATTGAGTAAATACCTACTTTTTCTAACATTTTTATTTTTTCATTTTTTATTACTATATTTTTGATGGTATTTGCTTTTATTTTGAATGTTATGTTTTTTACAAATTCAAGCAAAATTCAGGAGGCCCAATGGGCTCACCATTATCAAATCTATATGCTGAGGTTGTGATGAACGAAATTGAAGAAAATGTCCTGCATCGTATGGAAGAAAAACCATAAGTGTACTGTCGATACGTGGATGATATTTTCATTCTATCAAAACTGAACGAAGAAGAATTAAGAAAATTAACAAAATGTTACAGCTCTTTATACCCAACTATAGAACTCACAGCTGAAATAGAAAAAAAAAATGCAATAGCCTTTTTGGACGTACAAGTTATCAAATCCACAGATAAGTTACTATACAGGGTTTATCGGAAAAGTTCATTCGTTCCGGTCCTAATCCCGTACAATTCAGCACATCCTTATCCTCAAAAATGCAATAGTATAAAAACCTTAATTAAAAGAGCATATACGCATTCTGAAAATAGTCAGTTCATCAATGAAGAAATCAAATTCATAAAAAAAATTGCAGGCAGCTTTGGTTATCCTAACCATTTAATAAAAAAATGGGACACTGAAGTAATAAAGAAAATAAAAAATAATGCTGTAGTAAATAAAAAAGAAGTCAAATATTTAAATGGTTTTCCTTACATTAAAGGTACTACCAATGAAATTAATAACATTTGTAAAAAACATAACATTCAAATTGGAGGAAAAGTAAATACCATCAAAAATATAGTAATAAAAAATGAAAAAATAAAAATGTTAGAAAAAGCAGGTATTTACTCAATTCCTATTACTGAAAATCCTCCAATGGCTTATATAGGAAGTACCAAAAATAAGCTTAAACACAGATTAAAACAACACGTAAAAAACTGGCAGAAAAAAGAAGAAAAAACAGCACTTATCCAATACTGTCTGGATAACCAAAAATATCCTAAATTCGAAAATATAAAAATCATTAAAAGCTGTAAATCCGAAAAACACCTCAGAATAGCAGAGTCGGTAATGATTGAAAAAAATAGGACAAAAGTTTGCAACCATAATGACCCTAATAATTTGAGAAACAGCTGGAAAAATTTAATTAAAATTGAGCAAAAAAATGAAAAAGTTCGAAAAATGAGATCACTGACCAACAAGAGATGGCGCCACAACGCCCAAGAAGAAGCGATAGCCGATGACAGAAGCAGCCCGCGAGAACCACCGAAATGCCCAGCTGACACGGTCCGTGCTAGTCGGAGCAAAACGTCCCCTCGAAGACGGTAAAGGAGTTTTACCGAAAGTACTAGGGTATGAATAAATATTGAAGTAAATGAGGATGCAGCAAAGAAAAAACTTATTTGGTGATGAGACAAAATAAATTCCAACGGAGAAAAAAAAAAAAAAAAAAGGAAGCGGACCCGTGGCCAAATGAAAAACCCCCGTGCCGCATCCACATAACGGAAATATGAATTGAAAGCCAAGCCCCACGTGCGGTAAGTGTTCATCGAACTTTACCAACTAAAAGTGAAGTTCAAAAATGCAAAAGTAAATTACGTAATAAATCATAAGCGTGAAATTTCCCTTCGTTATTGTATCACTGAAGACATAAGGAAATTCAATTGCGAACTAGGGTGTAAAAGCAATTGAAAAGAACCAAAGCCTGAAGAGAGCAAAGGGACATCTGAGTAAGGGAAGACAACAGATTATGGGATTGAGAAAAGAAGATGGCTGTAACAAGAAATATAGGTGAAATTTTGACACGAGTGAAAGCTTTCTACTCAAAACTATATGAAAAAGACGATACATCTACCGTAGATATTACAAAAAGTAACGATACCAAAATCCCTAGTCTTCCCTGCAGAAATACACATGCAATTAAGAATGTAAAATTAGGAAAAGCTACAGGAGAAGATGGAATTGCTGTGGAAATTGTACAAGAAGCAAGTGCAGAAAGAGAAACTAGACTTGCCCAAGTTTTCACTAGAAGTCTCAATGAAGAGAAGATTCCTGATGATTGGAACAATGCTACAATGATCCTGCTACATAAAATAGGTGACATTATTATTTTTTTTTTTTGATTGGAGGTTTAACGACCACCGTGAGCAACTCAATGGGCTATAAGCAGTCGCCCGTCCCTAATTTGGGGTCACTGGTTCCAGGGAAGGGAGAGAGCCAGTGCCGTAAGACAAACACAATATCCTTTTTTTTTTCTTTGATTGGAGATTTAACGACCACCATGAGCAACTCAATGGGCTATAAGCAGTCGCCCGTCCCTAATTTGGGGTCACTGGTTCCAGGGAAGGGAGAGAGCCAGTGCCGTAAGACAAACACAATATCCTTTTTTTTCTTTGATTGGAGATTTAACGACCACCATGAGCAACTCAATGGGCTATAAGCAGTCGCCCGTCCCTAATTTGGGGTCACTGGTTCCAGGGAAGGGAGAGAGCCAGTACCGTAAGACAAACACAATATCCTTTTTTTTTTCTTTGATTGGAGGTTTAACGACCACCATGAGCAACTCAATGGGCTATAAGCAGTCGCCCGTCCCTAATTTGGGGTCACTGGTTCCAGGGAAGGGAGAGAGCCAGTACCGTAAGACAAACACAATATCCTTTTTTTTCTTTGATTGGAGGTTTAACGACCACCATGAGCAACTCAATAGGCTATAAGCAGTCGCCCGTCCCTAATTTGGGGTCACTGGTTCCAGGGAAGGGACAGAGCCAGTACCGTAAGACAAACACAATATCCTTTTTTTTCTTTGATTGGAGGTTTAACAACCACCATGAGCAACTCAACGGGCTATAAGCAGTCGCCCGTCCCTAATTTGGGGTCACTGGTTCCAGGGAAGGGAGAGAGCCAGTACCGTAAGACAAACACAATATCCTTTTTTTTTCTTTGATTGGAGGTTTAACGACCACCGTGAGCAACTCAATGGGCTATAAGCAGTCGCCCGTCCTTAATTTAGGGTCACTGGTTCCAGGAAAGGGAGAGAGCCAGTGCCGTAAGACAAACACAATATCCTTTTTTTTTCTTTCATTGGAGGTTTAACGACCACCGTGAGCAACTCAATGGGCTATAAGCAGTCGCCCGTCCTTAATTTAGGGTCACTGGTTCCAGGGAAGGGAGAGAGCCAGTGCCGTAAGACAAACACAATATCCTTTTTTTTTCTTTCATTGGAGGTTTAACGACCACCGTGAGCAACTCAATGGGCTGTAAGCAGTCGCCCGTCCTTAATTTAGGGTCACTGGTACCAGGGAAGGGAGAAAGCCAGTGCCGTAAGACAAACACAATATCCTTTTTTTTTCTTTGATTGGAGGTTTAACGACCACCATGAGCAACTCAATGGGCTATAAGCAGTCGCCCGTCCCTAATTTGGGGTCACTGGTTCCAGGGAAGGGAGAGAGCCAGTACCGTAAGACAAACACAATATCCTTTTTTTTCTTTGATTGGAGGTTTAACGACCACCATGAGCAACTCAATGGGCTATAAGCAGTCGCCCGTCCCTAATTTGGGGTCACTGGTTCCAGGGAAGGGAGAGAGCCAGTACCGTAAGACAAACACGATATCCTTTTTTTTTCTTTGATTGGAGGTTTAACGACCACCGTGAGCAACTCAATGGGCTATAAGCAGTCGCCCGTCCTTAATTTAGGGTCACTGGTTCCAGGGAAGGGAGAGAGCCAGTGCCGTAAGACAAACACAATATCCTTTTTTTTTTCTTTCATTGGAGGTTTAACGACCACCGTGAGCAACTCAATGGGCTATAAGCAGTCGCCCGTCCTTAATTTAGGGTCACTGGTTCCAGGGAAGGGAGAGAGCCAGTGCCGTAAGACAAACACAATATCCTTTTTTTTTCTTTCATTGGAGGTTTAACGACCACCGTGAGCAACTCAATGGGCTGTAAGCAGTCGCCCGTCCTTAATTTAGGGTCACTGGTTCCAGGGAAGGGAGAGAGCCAGTGCCGTAAGACAAACACAATATCCTTTTTTTTTCTTTCATTGGAGGTTTAACGACCACCGTGAACAACTCAATGGGCTATAAGCAGTCGCCCGTCCTTAATTTAGGGTCACTGGTTCCAGGGAAGGGAGAGAGCCAGTACCGTAGGACAAACACAACATCCATTTGCTTTCTTTGATTGGAGGTTTAACGACCACCATGAGCAACTCAATGGGCTATAAGCAGTCGCCCGTCCCTAATTTAGGGTCACTGGTTCCAGGGAAGGGAGAAAGCCAGTGCCGTAAGACAAACACAATATCCTTTTTTTTTTCTTTGATTGGAGGTTTAACGACCACCATGAGCAACTCAATGGGCTATAAGCAGTCGCCCGTCCCTAATTTGGGGTCACTGGTTCCAGGGAAGGGAGAGAGCCAGTACCGTAAGACAAACACAATATCCTTTTTTTTCTTTGATTGGAGGTTTAACGACCACCATGAGCAACTCAATGGGCTATAAGCAGTCGCCCGTCCTTAATTTAGGGTCACTGGTTCTAGGGAAGGGAGAGAGCCAGTGCCGTAAGACAAACACAATATCCTTTTTTCTTTCATTGGAGGTTTAACGACCACCGTGAGCAACTCAATGGGCTATAAGCAGTCGCCCGTCCTTAATTTAGGGTCACTGGTTCCAGGGAAGGGAGAGAGCCAGTGCCGTAAGACAAACACATATTTTTTTCTTTCATTGGAGGTTTAACGACCACCGTGAGCAACTCAATGGGCTATAAGCAGTCGCCCGTCCTTAATTTAGGGTCACTGGTTCCAGGGAAGGGAGAGAGCCAGTGCCGTAAGACAAACACAATATCCTTTTTTTTCTTTCATTGGAGGTTTAACGACCACCGTGAGCAACTCAATGGGCTATAAGCAGTCGCCCGTCCTGAATTTAGGGTCACTGGTTCCAGGGAAGGGAGAGAGCCAGTGCCGTAAGACAAACACAATATCCTTTTTTTCTTTCATTGGAGGTTTAACGACCACCGTGAGCAACTCAATGGGCTATAAGCAGTCGCCCGTCCTTAATTTAGGGTCACTGGTTCCAGGGAAGGGAGAGAGCCAGTGCCGTAAGACAAACACAACATCCATGCCTCACCGGGATTCGAACCCGGACCCTGTTCGGACGAATGATCAGAGGTCATCGCTTAGACCACTGCGCCACCGGGGCAGCGGTGACATTATGGATCTCAGGAACTACAGGCCCATAGCCTCCTGTCAGTGGTTTGTAAAATCTTGAGAAAGGAAGATGGCACCATAGTTAGAAATAGAGGCAAAACTTTGACAAGAGTGAAATATTTCTACTCAAAACTATATGAAAGGTATGATGCATCAACTCCAGACATAAAAAAAAAAAAAAAAAAAAAAAGGAACCAGTACCAAAGTTCCCTCTGTCCTCCTGGCAGAAGTTATATATGCAATTAATTAAGAACATAAAATGAGGAAGAGCTCCAGGAGAAGATGGAATTACTGTTGACGTTGTACAAGAAGCAAGTGGAGAAATAGAAACAACACTTGCCCAAGTTTTTACTACATGTCTCAATAAAGGGAGGATTCCTGAGAATTGAAACAATCCTACAATATCCTGCTACATAAAAAGGTGACACTGAGGATCTCAGGAACTACAGGCCCATCCATTAGCCTCCTGTCAGTGGTTTGTAAAATCTTCACTAAGGTTGTTTCACATCACTTGAAGGTAACACGTAACACTGGACATGGCTCAACCAAGAGAACAAGCTGAATTCAGGAGTGGCTACAGCACAATAGATCATATCCATGAAATGAGAGAACTAATTAAAAGAACAAGAGAATATGAACTCCCATTATGCATGGCTTTTATTGACTGTGAAAAGGACTTCGATTCCGTGAAACCATCAGCAGTAACAATGGCTTTGAAATCCTGCGGTATTGAAGATGCATACATTAGCGTTATTAATAATCTACGAAAATGCAAAGATTTGGTTATTTGAGGATACAGCACCAATAATAATTCGAAAGGGAGTGAGACAAGGTGATACCATATCTCTGAAGCTCTTTAATGCCCTATTGAAAAATGTCTTTCAATCAGTGAACAGGAAAAACAAAGGGACAAAGATTAATGGAGATTATCTAACTCACCTTCGTTTTGCTGATGACACGTCATTCTTGCAACTACTCCTTCAGAACTGCAGAGTATTATCCAGGAACTTGCAGACAAGAGTAAAGAAGTGGGATTAAAAATGAACTTTCAGAAGAGGAAATTGATGTACAATGCTTTTATAAGAAATGAAGATTTATCAATTGATGGGGAAAGCTGAAGATGACCAATACCTTTTACCTTGGACAACAGATATCATGCAAGGGTCACATTGAAAAATAAATTAATTAACATTTAATAATTGGTTGGATAGCTTTTTGAAGAAACAGTGCAATTTTCAACAGCAATATGCCATTATGTCTTAAAAGAAAAAAAAATTAATCAATGCATCCTTCCAGTTTCTTACGCACACAGCCGAGACATGGACCTTAACTAAAAGAGACATACAAAAGCTGCAGACAACCGGAAGAGGCAGGGAGAGATGCTTCGTGTGAACAGGAGAAATACGAAGAGGAACTCGTGGATCAGGAAAATGATGAGTGGAAGTCATCATGATCAGAGTAAAATCCCAGAAATGGCACTGGGTTAGGAATACTGCCAGAACAGCAAACGATGAACAACCAATATTTTAGACTGGATACCAAGGGATAGGAAAAGACCCAGAAGAAGACAAAGTGGGAGATGGGTGGATGAAATTCAAAAGCATGCCAAACTGACATGGAGAAAACTGACTCAAGACAGACCAATGTGGAAGAAACTTGGGGAAACCTTCACTCAGCAGTAGATTGATAATGGTTGACAATGATGATGACATACTATTTATAAAAACAAAAATATAAATATGAAGATGCGTGATTATATACTCAAGTATAGGAGAGGATTTGGAAGCTAAAAATAGAGATTTCAGAGGCAATAATTACAAAAAAGGAGATAAAATGAGACTACAATTACCATAGCTTTGACTTGAAAAAAACCTTTTTTTTTTCTAAAATAAAAATCCCTACCAAAGGCCGGTTAAGTCCAAAATGAAATGTCAATTAATCATTTCTGGCAAGTAAACTGCAAAACCTTTTCAGTTATAAGTAAATCGTTCATTTCATTCTGAACATGGATGAAGTATGGCCAAATTTCTTTATTTACCAACATTTCATGAGATTTATAGATAAAAATAGCACAAATAAACTTCTTTAAGATTTATCAGCCTATTAATAAATCACAATAGTGAAAAGTCTTCATTTTAAAATACGTACTAAGATTATAATTAAATGTAGCCTAATTATTAAAATTACAAAACTGTGTATTACAAAAAATTAATATGCAACAACAACAACAAAAAAAAAAAACTACTGTTCTTTAGGCTTTTTGTGAAAAAAGTTGGTGATTATCATGCTTTTTCTTTTTTCAACCACAGTTTGCAGCTGTTGAACTTCTTTAAATTCTTTGTTCTCCAGGTCTTTCAGTGACCAAAAACCCTCTAATACACCTTGAGCAACTTGAATTTGTGCAAGATCTCCTTTCTCCAAACCTTTTTCCAGCTTTTTTTGTGGCATCTTCTAACAAAACATCTGCTGATTCTCTAGTGGTTTCAAGGTTCTTCTTCTTCTCTTTAAGTGTACATTCCAAGTGAATTTCTTTCTTAAAACTTTCTTCTTTTTTTGAGTCTTTGTTCTTCTTTCTTTTGTTTTTCTTCTTCTACTTTCATACACTCTTCTTTTTCTTTCTGATGCTGTTGTTCCTCCCGATATGCTTGGTAATGTTTATGAGCATTTTGTGCCTACAATATAAGTTTCTTAGTAATTGGTACAAAGGAAGGGTTATTCTTATATTGTCCCATTCCATCTTTTATAATAAGAATTTAATTAAGTGTTCTCACAGACGTCTGTGGACAATCATCAAGAATAAACTTGGAGGATGAAAATCTTCTCTCCATGTCAGCATTTCCAAGCGAGAGGCATAATGCTGATTTCACTAGCTTGGTAACAATGGGATACTTGGGTAATCCATCAGATGTTTTAAGAGAAAAAAAGTGATTCCAATACTTTTTGATTTCATTGGCATCTGATTCGTCACTTTCCACCAGAAGACATTTCCACTCTTCACGAATATCCAAAGGGAGTGCTTTGGCAACAGTCACAATCTGTTAACAGCTTCTCTCTGTATTTCTTCCTGATTTGTGTAGACATGGGCTTTTTGAAGCCTTAATGAAGGTGTGATGGCCTATTTTAGCACGTCTTTTGTAAAAAAAGATCGTGCTTATATTATCGGTTTGTCCGTCCGTCTGTACCCACGGTATCTCTGTAACTATTAGTCCGATTTGAAAAATTCTTTTTGCATTGGGAAGCTTGAAATATGCGAATGATAATCCTTTATTGCGTTTTTTTTTTACGATGCACAATTTCGCCGCTAGAGGGCGTAAATGCAGATGATGTCGAATTCAAAAACACGTTTTATTCCATATATTTGCTTCTAAACATCCGATTGAAAAAATTCTTTTATCTTTCGATTCCATTTATGTCGACGAGTATTTTAGATATAGTCACTTTTTCAAATTACGCATAGATTTTCCGCTAGGGGCGTAAAAGTAAATTACGTTTTCCCCGATAACTCTTCTTCTAAAACTCCGATTTGAAAATTGTTTTCTTCAGCGGATACATCTCCTGATGGAAAATCTTTTACATATAATTTAAAATTTTTGGTAAAGAATGCTTTGGCCACCAGGGGGCATAAGTGTTAATTTTTGCTTCTGATGTATTTGCCATAAAATCTGAGCTTCTATAATATCGATTGAAAAAAATTCTTTCGTGGACTGATGCCACTCACATCGATAAACCTTTTCAGAACATTTTCTTCTTAAAATATTAGACAGTTTCTCCGCTAGGGGCTTAGATGTACACCTTATTTTTGTCAATATCTCTACTTCTAGGAGCCTGATTTAAAAAAATTCTTCTTTGTTAGTGTTTTCTGTGTGACATGTTTTTCATATAATTTCAAAATTTTCAAGTAATTCATAGACTTTCCGCTAGGGGGCATAGTGGTAAATTGCGTTTCTCCCTATATCTCTGCTTCTAAATCTCCGATTTGAAAAATTCGTTCTGCACCGGATACAGCTCCTGACGGGAAATCGTTTGCACATAATTTCTAATTTTCGTAGAGAAAATAGTTTTGCCACCAGGGGCGTAAATCTTAATTTCCGCTTTTGATGTATTTGCAGAAAAATATGAGCTTCTAAAAACTCGATTGAAAAAAACTTCGTTTGTTGACCGATACTACTCATGTCGACAAACCTTTTAGAAACATTTTCTTCTTAAAATAGTGCAGGGTTTCTACGCCAGGGGCATAGATGTATATCTTATTTTTGTCAATATCTCTACTTCTAAGAGTCCGATTTGGAAAATTCCTTCTTTGTTGGATAGTGTTTACAGTACGACATGTGTTTCGTATAATTTCAAAATTTTCAAGTAATTCATAGACTTTCCGCTAGGGGCGTAAGCGTACATTGCGTTTCTCCCTATATCTCTGCTTCTAAATCTCCGATTTGAAAAATTCTTTCTGCATCGGATACAGCTCCTGATGAGAAATGGTTTGCAGATAATTTCTAATTTTTGTAAAAACATGGTTTGGCCACCAGTGGCGTAAGTCTTAGTTTCCGCTTCTGATCATTGCAGCAAAATATGAGCTTCTAAAATCTCGATTGAAAAATAAATCGTTTCTTGACCGATACTACTCATGTCGACAAACCTTTTAGAAACATTTTCTTCTTGAAATAATGCATGGTTTATATGCCAGGGAGCGCAGATGTATATCTTATTTTTGTCAATATCTCTACTTCTACTAGTCTGATTTGAAAAATTCAGTCTGTGTTGAATAGTGTTTCTAGTGTGACATGTGGTTCATATAATTTCAAAATTTTCAAGTAATTCATAGACTTTCTGCTAGGAGGCGTAAATGTAAATTGAGTTTTGCCTTACATCTCTGCTTCTAAATGTCCGATTTGAAAAATTTTCTGCACCGCATACAGCTCCTGATGGGAAATCGTTTGCACATAATTTATAATTTTTGTAAAAAATGGTTTGGCTACCAGGTGGCGTAAGTCTAAATTTCTGCTTCTGATGTATTTCCAGCAAAATATGAGCTTCTAAAATCTCGATTGAAAAGAAAGTCGTTTGTTGACTGATATTACTCATGTCGACAAACCTTTTAAGAAAATTTTCTTCTTGAAATAATGCATGGTTTCCACGCCAGGGGCGTAGATGTATATCTTATTTTTGTCAATATCTCTACTTCTACGAGTCCGATTTGAAAAATTCCTTCTTTGTTGGATAGTGTTTCCGATGCGAAATGTTTTTCTTATAAATTCAAAATTTACAAGTAAATCATAGACTTTCCGCTAGGGGGCACAAAGGCAAATTGCGTTTTCTGCGTTATTTCTGCTTCTAAAGCTCCGATTTGAAAAATTCTTCCTGTATCGCGTACAAGACCTAAGGTCAAATATTTTTCAATAATTCTAATGTTTGATAAACAATAGTTTGGCCACCAGGGGTAATAAGTGTTAATTTCTGCTTCTGAAGTATTTGTAGCAAAATCTGGGCTCCTGAAAACTCGACTAATTTTTTTTTCTTGTACCGATACCGCTTATATGGATAAACCTTTTGAGAATACTTTCTTCCTAAACTAGTGCATGGTTTTCCCACCAGGGGACGTAAAGTCACATCTTATTTTTGTCGATATCTCTGTTTCTAAGAGTTCGTAAGCTCAGGATTCCATTTACAGCAATATCTGAGGGATTAAAAACCCGATTGAAAATCTTCTTTCTTTCGTCAGATCTAATGTTTTCTATACCGGTTCCATTGACTTTGAATAGCTTTGATGAATTTAATTTGCGTCAGAACGGATTCAAAAGGCATGCTTATTACACCCGAAAATTGTGTCATCTTTCTTGTTATAAGGTGAGTACAACCAGCAATATAGTTCGATTGAACATTTTTCTGAAAAATCAGTTTACTTTTATGGTCAAGCAAAGAAGCTTCTTTCTTCACTTATTCAGACATAGTAATAGAAGACAGTTCTACCAAATTTTTCTGATCAAATAAGCTCTTATTTACCCAGTCATATGAGTACAAAGATTTTAAAGCAGATGAATGGCAAATGTGACGGGCTAGCTTCTGCACTACTGACAGAAGTTCTTTAAACAAAATATGAACCAGCGAACGGTCAACCTGTGAAAAGTTCTAGTGAATGTCTGAAAAAGTTCAGCAGATGAAAGAGTAAAATGAAGCTCAGCCAACATCCCAGGTTTTTTTTAACAATGCAACAACATTTTTAAAAGTTTCTCTGAAGATGGTTATTACTTTTTTAGAAGGTACAAATTTGAAAAACTACTGTAAAACAGCAGGCCACTGCTCGATCAGTCTTTTGGCAGCATCAACAAAAGTTAACCATCTAGAAATAGTATGTTTAATGAATTTATGTGCAGGCAGTTTGAGTTCATTCTGGATAACTTCAAAATCTTCCCATCTTGATGGCTAGTCACTAAATTAATAATGAATACTTATCACTACAGAGGAAGCATCTCCACCAAAATTTAAGAGCCTTTAGAAATGCATTGTGGACAAAGTGGATTGGGCAGGTTCCAATGTCCACCAATCCTTTGGACATTTTTGTCAAGAGTTCAACAGCCTATGCACATTTTTGTTAATGTTGGAACCATCTGAGCCTATCATTAAAAGGTTATTCAGTGGTTAATTAGCATGATCAATTTCCGAGGAAATTTCAGAGTAAAGTGTTTCTGCATCAGCTCTACCAAGAAAAACTGTTTTCAAATTATGCAAAACAGCTTCAGTCCTGGCCTCTGACCAATAACGAACAGTGGTCTGCAATTCCTTTTTGTTCTCAATATCAGTTGTTTCATCAAATGAAATAGTAAACACTGTCAAACCTAAATCTCCTAGCATTTGATCACAGAAATAAATGCCTAGGGCATCATTTATAAGGTACCGCATCTTTTTCTGGACTGAGAGAAAAGTCCGATGGAATCACTCCTGGAAACATGGAATCCAAAACTTGCTTCCAGTCACTGGTAGAATTAGCTGAGAAATTGCTACAAATGTGTTTGAGGCAGAGGCTACGCTACGATCGCTATTTTCACAGAATGCGATGAATTAATCTAAAACGCGAGAGAAAATTAGCGCCCCGTCGTAAAATGGCGCCAGGCATTTAAATATCACAGAATGGATTGTGTTCCGAAATTTCAGAAAATTTAAACTCCTGTAGTCCAGGGGAAAAGTTAAAATTCCGCCGCTAATTCGTGGGTAAAAGTATTCCGTCATACGAAGGA
Organism: Macrothele yani; assembly: GCA_039090855.1. NCBI lineage: Eukaryota > Metazoa > Arthropoda > Arachnida > Araneae > Macrothelidae > Macrothele > Macrothele yani. The sequence continues at coordinate 222,660,746 of CM077034.1, read as the reverse complement.
AACATCATCCATTGTTCGGTCGGACGGTGTCGCGTCAATCGTTGTAGTGGATGAAATGACGCGCGACGAATCGTCATTGTCGACGAATTGACGTAGGCAACGAATTGGCGCGACACCGTCCAACCGAACAATGGATGACGTTTCCTTCGTATGACGGAATACTTTCACCCACTTTTTGTCAATGAACTGACACGCTACGAGTCGTCGTAGTGGACGAACTGACGCACGAGTCGTCGCGCGTCAGTTCGTCCACTACGACGATTCGTCGCGCCTCAGTTCGTCCACTACGACGATTCGTCGCGCCTCAGTTAATTGACAAAAGAGGCTACATTTCTTTAGCATTTTGCTACAACTTTTTCTTTCATTTTAGCCTTTTGCTACAGCATTTTTTGAGCCAGTTTAAACTCTGGTTTGAGGGTAAGAATTATTTTAGTAGTGGTTGCTCTGTCTTTTGAATTTTAATTAGGCATTTTGATTAGTGTTGTTGGTAAAGGAGCTACAAGATTCGGAAAAGTTGTGAAATTTCTAAAAAGTGTGACGTACAGATTCTAAAATATGCAATTTAAGGTGAAATGATGAAAAAATTTCATTGTTAGAATGAATATTAAAGAATATTAAACTCCAAGTTTAATATTCTCCAATATTAAACTCCAAGTATGACGAGTCAGCAGACGCTGCAGGAGGCCTTAAACAAGGCTGCGGCGTTGACATGAAGCTGTGCTCCATTGAAAGGAAGGATCGCTGCAGCCAGGATATTCACTGGTGGAATAGTACAACAGGGACCGGGTACGCTGTTGTCAGGAAAGAGTGTAGTGCTACGCTACAGAAAATAGTTAATTTCTGTGTCAGTTCTTCACATCGCAATCGGACAGTTTCTTGGTTTTTTCACATGGGATTCTTTGATGCTGAATGTATGAACTCATTTCTCCGTGGAAGCTTTTTTTTATTTATTTATTTAGTAATCAAACTTTCACTTTGAGACTTGCCATCTAACTTCCGTTAGAGAGAATGCGACACCTACTCTAACGCTTTCCTAGAAACAAGAAAGGCATGTGCATACTTACTATTTCGTATCACGGAATTACATGCCAAAGAATGAAGACAATCTTTGCACGTTTCTTTAAAAAGTGAGACAGAAATTACAAACTACATTCTTTAGCGTAGCAGTATATTCTGTTACTCTTTCCTGACAAGAGCGTACCTGATTCCTGTTGTACTTTTCTGCCCATGAATTCCCCGCCACAGCAAACCTTCCTTTAAACAGAGCAAAGCTTCAGGTTGTCGCCGCAGCGTGTTTACTCATCCCACTTGGAGGTAACTTTTTTGGTAAACATCTTTAATATGCTTTTTTTTTTTTTATTTTACAACTTTTCTGAAGAAATAATTTAGGACGTCGAAGTACAACACATTTACCAAAAATTGAACCGGACTAGGAATTTCCCTTGCTTTTCAGATTATTATTATTATGTTGTTGTTGTTGTTTTTTGTATAACTCACTCTTTCCCATCAACACAAAATTTTATGTTTTGCAGTTTTCTGATATATTGATCATAATGCGCTGATTTGATCTTGGTAAAAAACGGGAAGCTGGAAGTAGGAGTTCCCATAGCACTTTTTCAATTTTTTATGCAGCTTCACATCTCTATTTATGAGGAAATCCAGTGGAGGTCACCATGGATTTTTTTTTCTTGTTTTAATTCACATTTTTTGTTGGATGCATTGTTCTCATGTTCTAGACGCAAGAATCAGTACATTGCAAGACCACAATATTCACTAAAATTAAGATGTCCATCCATTTTGTCATAGATATATTGTTATAGTTAGAATCTATGGGGTCATTAACACCACAAACAACTGATCAACCAGTGGTCCCCACACAGCCAGAGTTGTATAAAAATAAAATGAATCTGCGTACACAGCTATTGAAACAGAAAACTCGCTGCCAACCCGCAAACCATGATAACAATAGAATAAGATAAATTAAAGGAAAATTAATAAAACAAATGATTATTAGAACATTACAGATTCCATTGAGGACAAAATCAGTACATTTCAATTGAATGTGCAGCAATGTGTGTAAACTCGACTTTTATGGCAAAATATTAAAATATTGGACTACGAACCTCATAAAAACAAGAGATTAATTAAAGAAAGTTTTATATCCAGAAAAACAGTTCTATCAATGAACCTTCAAAAATTTTAAATTTGATTTTGAACAAGTTAATTAAAAAATACTGGACTTACAAAACGCATAAGGAAATTATTTTTATTTAATTGGCAACTGAAAGAGGAATCTGGCAATAAAATTTAAATTCTGCGTAAACAAAACTTTTAATACAGTTCGTATACATTGAGAACAGGCCTTGATAAAATCTACAGGCCAGAAATGTCTGTAAAAACAAAAGAACTCAGAAGATGTGAAAAATAATTAAGTTCTTCAGTTAAAATAGAATTAGCCGCCCCGGTGGCGCAGTGGTCTAAGCGATGGCTTCTGATCATTCATCCGAAAGGGGTCCGGGTTCGAAGCCCGGTGAGGTATGGATGTGGTGTTTGTCTTACAGCACTGGCTCTCTCCCTTCCCTGGAACCAGTGACCCTAAACTAGGGACGGGCGACTGCTTATAGCCCATTGAGTTGCTCACGGTGGTCGTTAAACCTCCAATGAAAGAAAAAAAAATGATGTGTTTGTCTTACGGCACTGGCTCTTTCCCTTCCCTGGAACCAGTGACCCTACACTAAGGACGGGCGACTGCTTATAGCCCATTGAGTTGCTGACGGTGGTCGTTAAACCTCCAATGAAAGAAAAAAAATATGTGTTTGTCTTACGGCACTGGCTCTCTCCCTTCCCTGGAACCAGTGACCGTAAATTAGGGACGGGCGACTGCTTATAGCCCATTGAGATGCTGACGGTGGTCGTTAAACCTCCAATGAAAGAAAAAAAAAATATGTGTTTGTCTTACGGCACTGGCTCTCTCCCTTCCCTGGAACCAGTGACCCTAAATTAGGGACACTGCTTATAGCCCATTGAGTTGCTCACGGTGGTCGTTAAACCTCCAATAAAAAAAAAAATAGAATTAAGTATATTAATCTGAGTAAAGCGTTGAGTAAGTGTTTAATTGCTGTATATAGGCCTAACATTTTTATTTTTTTAATCTACATGCAAAAACTATCTGCAAACCTGCTAATGATTTGGAAAATATCAGCGTACGCATGTACGTCTACATTCTGCTACTCTGCACACAGTGACTATTATTTGGTCAATAGAGAATAAGGAGGGGGGGGGCGGAAATGTTTTGTGCCCTGGGCCTCGCATGTAGTAAATCAGGCCCTGGTCGCACGGTTAACTGACAGTTTCCCAGTCCATACATCTTAAAGATCTTTGGCTACAGTTGAAGATCTTTGGCTACAGTTTATGTTCCTATTTAGTGGGATTAAGGGAATCAGATGTTTGATATACACATTATGACTGCTACATTTAGTTTTTACCCTGTGACTTTCAGAAGTTCAATAAAGGAAATAATCTATACTAATATTATAAAAAGTTTGTATTTTGTAACAGGTAATCTAAGAAACCACAACACTGATTTGGAAAATTCTTTCATCATTCAAAAGCTTATTTCTTCCCGATGGACATAGGCTATATACACTGCTGGACAATTGCTAAGGACGGATCATAAACGGCTATATAGCGCATTAAAAAGTAAGTGTGGTTGGATGCCAAGTGAAATAAAATAAGGTCAGAATGCCAGGACATTACAAGAAAGACAATTTATTGTGCTCTGAAATCCAGAAGGCTTTGGAACGTGTTCAAGGGACAAACAGGCCATTTTGTGCAGAATACGCAAACGTGAAAAAAATGCACTTGCCGTCCGCAGGCGTTCCGGCGTAAGATGTCAATACGGGATATGGCCACCATGGAGGGCGATGCAAGATTCCACACGTCGTGCCATGCTTTGCACAACATTATCAAGCAGCTGTTGGGGTAATTTATCCCATTCCTCTGTAAGTGCACGGATGAGGGTGTCCTTGTTTATTGGAGGGCATTGGCGACCAGCAATACTCCTCCCCAAAGCATCCCACACATTTTCAATGGGATTCAGATCTGGAGAACGTGCTGGCCATACGAGGCATTGAATATCCTCGCTCTCAAGACACTCCTGGACAGCGACTGTTCGATGGCATGTTGCGTTGTCGTCCATGAAAATGAATCTATCACCGACAGCACCACGGAACATGCGAACATGAGGTAGCAGAACATCATTAATGTATCGTTGGCCAGTCATAGTCCCAGTTGGAAGCACATAGAGGGACGTACAGCCATTGATCATGATGCCAGCCCATACCATGACACTACATGTTGGATATCGGTCCCTTTCCTGTATGTTTGCTGGACAATATGCAGTACCACTATCATGCCAGATCAGTTGTCGTCGACAATCAGACGATAGACTGTATCTACTCTCATCTGAGAAGAGGACAGCAGACCAGTCGTTATCAGTCCAATTGCGATGTTGATGGCACCATTGCAAACGGGCGGTACGGTGACGTCTGGACAATGGGATGCACACAACAGGACGGCGGGCGTATAGTCCTCCTTCATGCAAACGTCTGGCGACAGTTTTTCGGGAGATCCGCTTGCCAGTAGCAGCCATAAACTGATTTGCTACCTCACTAGCTGTGCTGCGCCGGTGTCTTTTGTTGATAGCACTATGTACTGATCTTCTGCAGGTGTCCTACTGAGAACACGACCTCCCCCGTGACGTTTGCTACACTCTCCATTTGTTTGAAATGATTTCCAAAGCCTTGAAACAACACTGTGGCTGACGTCAAACTCCCTGGCAACATCTGTTATTTTTCGCCCTTCTTCAATCTTGCCAATAATACGGCCATGCGTAAAGCCATCTAGGTGATGTCGGGAAGACATACTGAAAATTGCAAGTTCGTCAATTGATTCTTTCCCTTTCAACTTTGCGTTTGAACTACAGCGGTCAGTACGCGTCAAATCCTTTATATCTCTTATCAGCGCTATGACGTCACGAACAAGTTCGGCAATCCAAAATTTGCATACGCACAACACGTCTTACTGTATCCCGCACTTATGCTAATTTCCACATTTTCCTGCCTTCCATTTTATGGTTGCTATTGTCATCCGTCCTTAGCAATTGTCCGGCAGTGTATTATTATGGGTTTTTTTTTTTTTTTTTTTTTTTTGATTGGAGGTTTAACAACCACCGTGAGCAACTCAATGGGCTATAAGCAGTCGCTCGTCCATAATTTAGGGTCACTGGTTCCAGGGAAGGGAGAGAGCCAGTGCTGTACAAGACAAACACAACATCTATGCCTCACAGGGATTCGAACCCAGACCCCTTTCGGATGAATGATCAGAGGTCATCGCTTAGACCACAGCGCCACCGGGGCGGCATTATGGTATGAAAAAAATGGGATGAACAGCAAACGTTTTTGCAATAATCTATATTAATATTATAAAAAAGTTTGTGAGTTTGTATTTTGTAACAGGTAATCTCGGAAACTTCTACACCGATTTGGAAAATTCTTCCCCATTTAAAAGCTTATTCTACCGAATGGACACAGGCTATATATTATTATGGTATGAAAAAATGGGATGAACAGCAAATGATTTTGCAAAAAACTGCAGCATAATTTCTTAAACTGGAAACTACTGTTCAACTGATTTGGAAAATTCTTTCGCCATTCAAAAGCTTATTTCTTTCCAATGGAACAGGTTATAAATTATTATGGTACGTAAAAATGGGAATGAACAGGAAACATTTATGTAAAACACCACCATATGATTTTGGAAACTATTAAACCAATTTGGAAAATTCTTTTGCCGTCGTTCAAAAGCTTATTTCTTCTCAATGGACGTAGGCTATATACACCCTGATTCATAAAGAAGTATACAGTTTACAGATGCTGTAAAACAGTAACAGTTGAAGACACAGACCACAACTGCAAACCGTTAGGTAGATGTACTCATTAAGTTTGTGTCGCGCTACTGAGGGAAGTGACGTAGGCTATATATACCCTGATTCATAAAGAAGTATACAGTTTACAGATGCTGTAAAACAGTAACAGTTGAAGACACGGACTACAACTGCGAACCGTTACGTAGATGTACTCATAAAGTTTGTATCCTGCTACTGAGGGAAGTAACGCAGGCGATAGCGCGCATGTCTAGTCAGTCAAAATGGCAGCTTCTGCAGTGGAGAAGGCGTTTTGTGTTCTTAAATTGAGCAAAACGGAATCTGCAACTGTTGTGCAATGGTATTTTGGATCACGATTTGGAAAAGAACCTCAAACCAGAAAATCTATCAACGATTGGCATAAAAAATTTGAAACTACGGGCTGTTTGTGTAAACTTTAAAGTCCTGGACGACCGCGTGTGTTGGAAGAAGTCGTCGACAGCGTTTGCGCCGCCATTCAACGAAGCCCGGGAAAAATCAACGTGGAGGGTGAGTCGTGAAGTGAAGATTTCACAGCCCACTGTCCGGAGAATTTTGAGAAAGAAGCTGAAAAGGATTCCATACAAAGTGCAGATGTTGCAAAATCTCACCGACCTTGACAAGACAAAGCGCTTTGGATTTTGTGCCGAAATGCAGCACCGTTTTGAAAATGACGATTTTGCCGATCACTTAGTTTTCACAGAGGAAGCTACATTTCACGTGAGTGATCAGGTAAACAAGCGCAAAGTTCGCTTTTGGGGAACGGAGAATCCCAGATTTACAGTGCGACACGTGCGAGATTCCCCTAAGGGAAACATGTTCTGCGTTTTGTCCAAAAAGAAAGTGTAAGGCCCCTTCTTTTTTTTTCACGAGAAAACTGTCACGAGGGTCTCTTTTCTGGTTAGGTTAATTAAGTCTTTGGTTGATGCCACAGTTGCAGGACGACAGTGACAACTTTATTCTCCAATTGGATGCTGCACCACCGCACTGGTTAGGCGACGTGCGAGATTATCTCAATGAACATCTTCCTCACTGATGGATCGGACGAGCCGCAGACTACGACATGCCACTAACCCAATGGCCAACCAGAAGTCCTGACTTAGCACCTTGTGACTTTTTCCTGTGGGGGTATGTAAAAGACAAGGTATTCGCCCCTCCCGTTCCTGTTGATCTAGCGGAGCTGAAACAGCGTATCACAGCCACTATCACTGCACTTGATTCAGATATCTTACCTCACGTTTGGGCGGAAATGGATTACCGGCTCGATGTGTGTCGTGTGACTAAGGGTGCACATATAGAACATCTGCGACTGCCTCTAAAATACTTGAAACATTCCCCAACAATTCTGTTACAGGTAATATAAAATATCTTACATTTTTCTTGTTTTATAGTGCGTTGAAACTGTATACTTCTTTACGAATCACCCTGTATGATTACGACATGAAAAATTGGGGATGAACAGCAAACATTTATGTAAAACACCACTGCATCTCACACACCGGTGCCATGACGGGTAGGGGGGAGAAACACTCACTTCGACATCAGTAGAATGCAATGTCGCGCCAGCACGGCCCAGTGAACCGGTACGTAGTGCAGAGGTACGCACTGATATTGTTTCCTTGATTGCTAAGGTCTCAATTTTAAGTGAATTTTGAGTAGGTATCTATATTATTATTTGACCATTCATATGTTTAAGGAATAAGGCTCTCCAATTATATTGTTATGCAACCTGGGGCCTCCAAACCTGTGCATTGCACAAGATTTCAGGTCAGAGCGCTATGTAGCATTACTGAAGCTACGATACTAACTGGGCCTGCAGCTGGCACACATACCCTGTATCTTGATGATACCTACAGACTTACCTTTCACTTTCAAAAGGCTAAATTTCCCATAAATGTTTCCTTTGCCATAACCAGCCCTTGCCAAACTGCTGAAATTTCTACTAGCCAATGTGGCTAGTGGAATAACATTTTTACTAGCCAAATGACAAAATCTACTGGCCATGCAAAGTTTGAAAAAATAATAATTCAGTCACTTTTCTACTTACATTTCTATGAAATTAAATGGGCGAATGTTTTTCTTTCTTTCTAATGAGACTCCTCCCCATTAATCTCCAGGGCTTTACAGAGGAAAGGGCTAGTCCGTCCCTTTGAGGAACTGAATGCCGACCCGTGTCTGAAAGGGTGGGTGGAAACCGGGTTGGCGACTTGTTTCTACGTCATCGCGCTGGCCTGCTCCCTCAGCTTCGTTTGTAAACTTCCCTACAAGTCCAAATTTTCCTCTGTTATGGTTTTGCATGCCCGCGCCTTTTCTTGGTTTATATATATAGCATTTGTTTCACGTTGTGTTTTGCTTAAGTTGTATACTGAGTGTTGATTTTTATTTCCGTTTTTTTTTAACGAAATGTCATCATGTGCTGAAATACGCATATAAACACGAAAGGACAGGGCATTGTTTCCCACGTTCTTTCATGTTTATAAAAAGATCTGTGTCGGGTTCCGATAAAGATCCTTCTTTAGGAACTATTTCAAGAAACTTTTCCGGAACAAATTCTGCTCAATGTAATTGGGTAAGACTAATATCTGCTGGCTGTTTGACAGTACCATCATGTTCTTGGGATAATATTATTAAACAGTTTGAAAAAAATTTCTGCGCAGTTCACAACAGGACCTATAAAAAAGGGAAAGGTGTTATTAAGAAACTCATAAATGATCTAGAAAGACGGTTTTTATCTGCCAACAAAGATGCTATTTGTCGGTTTTGCAGAATACGAATATTTATTCGAATTTGTTTTCTGAACAGAAATTCATTATTAGTGTGGCGCAGGAAAGTTCTGAAGAAAAGGAAGAAATAAATTAATTGACGCAAACGCAGTAAGAAAAAAACATAAGTTGTTTTTTTTTTCATTTGGGCAATGAAGAAAACAGTTTTACATTTTGTACAATACAAAAAACATTTTTCAGTGTGTGCAATAATGAACATACCTTCAATTCATGAAATAATTTTTTTTTCACCACTTTTTAAACTCAGTGACCTTCAGAAATCATGACAGATGCAAAATGTAAGTAAATAATTTTTACTTTATATATTAACAGAGTGTTTGAACTACTTTTGCTGAGTTTGAAGAATTCTGCAAAAGTAGTTTAAAACTTTTAAGAACTTTCTGTGTCTTAAAAGTTTTAAACAACTAATTTTTGTGACAGAGAGAAAAAGGTTGTAAACAAACCACTAAACTTTTCCCGGGAACTACTAAAAAAAAAAAAAAGGAAAGATACACTGAGTTTTTGAAATCAGAAAAATATAGAGTATAGTAAGCAAAATACTTTTTTACAAAAAAGCATTCATGACAGAAATTGTTCATTCAAAAAAATATCGCATTTATACTATTACATCAATTTTTTCTGATTTTAGGACCCAAAATCCTTAACTTTTGTTTTTGAAAAACACAATTTCTAATAACTGAGTGCGCATTGCAATAGATGACACACTGTAATATGTTAAATACGGCAAGAACTTTGACTGAAAGTGCCTTTCCTATGGTGCTCCTTTAGAGCACAGCTCCTGAGGGGTCGTCCGCGGGGTGCCCAGAGGTACCTTCGGTGGGAGGTACGCATCCCAGGACACCCCCGGTGCTTACACCCGAGGCGTTTGTGAACCACATCCTCGACCTCGCCCGGGAAGTTGAGTCCGTTCTCTTGGACTCGCGGGTCACTTCCACAGGGAGAGAGAAGGTGAAAGCTGCCTTGAAGACTCTTAAAGATGCTTGTTATGAGCAAGCAGCACCGGTAGCCTATGTCGAAGGCAGGCTGTCCGTGCGGGATGAGTCGGGCTGCGAAGCCGAAGTGAAAACGGCTTCCTACGCCGAAGTGGCTAGGAAGGGGGCTAGCAAGGCGAAAGGGCCTTCGCCCGCCCCGATTGAGATTAAAAAGAAGGTAAAGTCGGGAGACAGGAGACACGTGCTTTTAGTCTACCCGACAGTCGAGAGTGCGTCCTCAGAGGACACGAAGAGGACCCTGAAAACTGCAGTAAACCCAACTAAACTGCAGATACGGGTCAAGAGCATTCGGAGCATCAGGAAAGGAGGGGTCGCGGTGGAATGTTCCCATCCCGGGGAGCTCGACCGCCTAGCCCAGGAGTTGAGAAGCAATCCGATGACCAAGGATTGCACATCCCCCACGGCCCCACGAAAGAGAAACCCCCGGTTGATGGTGTATGGGGTCGACGGGGATCTCTCAGGGAAACAGTTCGAGCAGGCGGTTTGTGGGCAGAACCCAGAGCTCGAGAACGGGTTCAAAGCCTGTTTTCCCATCAAGGGCAAGGGAGGTAGGGTCCACTGGGTGGCAGACGTGGAGCCCAAGGCCTTCAAGCACTTGGTGAGGCGGAAGACACTGAACTTGGGTTGGTCAGTGCTCCGTCCAAAGGAATTTTGAGGGAGGTCAGGTGCTTTCGGTGCAATGGCTTCGGCCATTTCCGAGGCAACTGCCCCGAGACAGATGCAAGGTGCGGCAATTGTGGTGAAGTTGGGCACCAGCACTACCAGTGTGCCGCCGCACCGAACTGCAGCAACTGCACCGCTGCGAATGCCAAGTTCCGCCTGAAACTGGACGTCTCACACTCCAGCTTCAGTAAGACATGCCCTAGTCTTATTAGGGAACTTGAGCAAAGGAAGAGTCGGGTCAACTATTGTTGACGGATGGTAGTACCCTTGGAGGTACGCAGCTCTCGACATCGAGCTTTTGGCTCTATTGACCAAGGTGTTTGAGATGACCCTGGCCCGGGGTCATCCCCACAGCACTGGCCCTAGCGCTGTGAACAATGTAAATATTTTCAATCTGTGTGATTTTTAGTGTCTAAACATTGTGAGAGGGGTGCATGAGACCCTCATAGTGAAATGTGCATGTCTGTAACACTATGATACCAAATAAAGGACTTTTGTCCCCAAAACTCGCGTTGGCGGGCGATCTCCCGGTCACGAGATGGGATTTTCTTAAAAAAGTTGCTTGCCCCAACTGCCCATAGCACGTCACACACACGGGTTGTGACAGAAGGGTGTAAGGTACCGGTCCCGTGGGGGAGGCAGATCCCCACAGGTCACTAGACCGAATCTGTCCGAGTGGAAGACTGTGGTTTCCGGTGACTGATAGGCTAGCTGTCGGAACGCCGTCAGGGATCCTATCAATCCCAAACTACTCGAGAGAGTTCCGCATTTCCCTGCGAAGTCAGCACTTTGACGGTGCAGGTAAAGTCATCAGCTAGCATCACCCATGGGGATATGGGCAGAAGAACATGCCGTATCTTCCCCGAATCTCGACAAGGCGCATTGAGAGTAATGGCTACCTCAACCAAGTACTAACCGGGCGCGGAGTGTCGCCGGAGTACTTCCGCAGATTTGCGGTTAGGGAGCGAGTGTGCATGTGTGGTGCCCAGACTGCAGATGTCGCACACATGATTCTAGAATGTGCTTCTCTGGCAGGGAAGAGAGCAACATTAGTGCCAGAATTGGCAAAGACGAGGGACCTCTCGATCCTGCTCGTGTACCCAAGAGCGCGACAGGGTCTCATCCAGATGGTCAAGTACCTCAAAGAGGAACAGGCGGTCTACCTAACAGAGGGGTGACCGAAGAAGAAAGAAGAGGGATGAAGAAATGAAGAAGAGAAACTGATGACTCGAGCCCAGAGTCATCACCACAGAACCGACCCTAGTCCTGTGGCAATGTAAATATTTAAATATTTCTTAGTGTGAGAGGGACCATTGAGCAAAGGACTAGTTATCTACGCTGAGATGGGTTCCTCAGTGTAAATAAATGTGCTTGTATCCTGTTTAAATAAAGGGCAGAGGCCGCAAACGGTTCGTGCCAGCAATTATTCTCCCAGTCAGGGGTAGAAAATTTCTTTTCTAGCCCTTGCCCAAATGGCACGCACACCCGGGTCATGACGGAGAGGTTGGGAAGTGCCGGCTCACGGGGGGTAGCAGCAAGCTGCAGGTCTATGGACCGATTCTGTCCGGATGGGGGAATGTCGGATCCTGGCAGGATTACTCGCAACGCCGTCACTAAAAATCTTTTGAGAGAGTTCTTTTAACCTTGTGGAGTCCGCAATTGGACGGTACAGGTTAATGGTCATCAGCTAGTCTTTACCCGTCACTCTTGGCTTCCGAAGGGCCAGCGCAGCTACGTCATCAAGCTCGGCGGCGTGTCTCAGGGGGTGAAGCGCTAAGGACTAGCCCTTTCTTCTCAAGCCCTGATTAATCTCATAAAAACAGATGCAGAGCAGTTACTGCATAGGAACATTATTGACTGCAAATAAATAGTGCATATGCTTTTGTTCCAAAATGACGGATTTTTTGACAATTTATTTTTAGTGCTGTTTCAGTGCATACATAATTTATTTTCGAGAGGCCATTGAAGTTAGACGTCTAATTTGTTTAATAATATTTAAAACAAAGGGATAAAAGCTTTGATATATACACATAAAGTGGCACTAATAATGTTGATACAGTTTACCACTGATATGTACTGTGTATGATCTTCCAATCAGAGGTATCTGCCCACCACAATTGAACAGCATTTTGAGGATCAAAATCTTCAATTGAAGGGCCATTGCATCTAATAATCATTTAAATAATTTAAAGTGACACTGATTAATACAGACATTTGATGTGGACCAGAAACATCAAACAAAATCATTCATTCGCCTTGTAATTATTTGTTCAGTTGCTGCTTACCATCTTTGGTGAATCCCCAGCATTGTCTGGGGCTCCAAGAAGCAACCTGCCAACTTGGCTTGGCAGTTAGCGTGTGTGAGTCTGGAGGAATTCGAGGCCGCTGTGGTGTAGTGGAAGCATATCCAGTGCGTAACTAGAAGACCCTGGGTTCGACTCCCGGTGGCGGAGAATGAGAATTTTTCCGTGACTCACTTACAAACGTGGAAAGAGCGAAGATCTGTGTTTGTTGTTCCTGGTCCACGTTAAATGTCTGTATTGATTATTCATTCGCCTTCTAATTATTTCTTCAGTTGCTGCTTACCGGTAATCTTTGGTGAATCCCCAGCATTGTGCGGGGCTCCAAGAAGCAACCTGGCAACTTGGCTTGGCAGTTAGCGTGTGTGAGTCTGGAGGAATTCGCGGCCGCTGTGGTGTAGTGGAAGCATATCCGGCGCGTAACTAGAAGACCCTGGGTTCGACTCCCGGTGGCGGCCAATGAGAATTTTTCCGTGACTCACTTATAAACGTGGAAAGAGCGAAGATCTTTGTTTGATGTTCCTGGTCCACGTTAAATGTCTGTATTGATTACTCATTCGCCTTCTAATTATTTCTTCAGTTGCTGCTTACCATCTTTGGTGAATCCCCAGCATTGTGCGGGGCTCCAAGAAGCAACCTGCTAAATTGGCTTGGCAGTTAGCGTGTATGAGTCTGGAGGAATTCCAGGCCGCTGTGGTGTAGTGGAAGCATATCCGGCGCGTAACTAGAAGACCCTGGGTTCGACTCCCGGTGGCGGCCAATGAGAATTTTTCCGTGACTCACTTATAAACGTGGAAAGAGCGAAGATCTTTGTTTGATGTTCCTGGTCCACGTTAAATGTCTGTATTGATTACTCATTCGCCTTCTAATTATTTCTTCAGTTGCTGCTTACCATCTTTGGTGAATCCCCAGCATTGTGCGGGGCTCCAAGAAGCAACCTGGCAACTTGGCTTGGCAGTTAGCGTGTGTGAGTCTGGAGGAATTCGCGGCCGCTGTGGTGTAGTGGAAGCATATCCGGCGCGTAACTAGAAGACCCTGGGTTCGACTCCCGGTGGCGGCCAATGAGAATTTTCCGTGACTCACTTATAAACGTGGAAAGAGCGAAGATCTTTGTTTGATGTTCCTGGTCCACGTTAAATGTCTGTATTGATTACTCATTCGCCTTCTAATTATTTCTTCAGTTGCTGCTTACCATCTTTGGTGAATCCCCAGCATTGTGTAGGGCTCCAAGAAGCAACCTGCCAACTTGGCTTGGCAGTTAGCGTGTATGAGTCTGGAGGAATTCCAGGCCGCTGTGGTGTAGTGGAAGCATATCCGGCGCGTAACTAGAAGACCCTGGGTTCGACTCCCGGTGGTGGCCAATGAGAATTTTTCTGTGACTCACTTATAAACGTGGAAAGAGCAAAGACCTTTGTTTGATGTAAAGTGTCACTATTCAGACGTGCCCGATTACTCATTTTTATGATGTTCATTGCTGAAAAGCCAAGCTAACAAGGAGCAGTAAGTACTACATGGCATTAGATGTAGCAGCTGCATCAAATAAAAAACATTGCCATAACAGTTTGTTTCTTTTTGTTCAGCATATGCACTGCTAAACAGAGATTCAAAGGTAATTCTTTTACCTGTAGATGACATTATACTTTGTGCAAGGTATACGACGGCAAAGGTTGGCATGGCAAAGATACATATACTATGACAAAGATCAAATATACCATGGAAAAGATACATTATACCATGGTAAAGATACATTACACCATGGCAAAGGTTGCTTTAGTAACCTTGACCCTTTGGTTGCTCCAATCTAATCTGTTAGCAGATTAAGTTTCTCTTCGAGTCCACCTTCACTTTCATTAATTTCCGAAGCAGCTTTTTTTTTTTTTTTAATTTGAGGTTTAATGACCACCGTGAGCAACTCAATGGGTCATAAGCAGTGGTCCGTCCCTAATTCAGGGCCACTGGCTCCAGCGAAGGGAGAGAGTCAGTGCCCAGAGTTGTATAAAAATAAAATGTATCTGCGTACACAACCATTAAAACAGAAAACTTGCTGCAAACCCATGAATCAAGATAACAATAGAATAAGATAATTTAAAGAAAAATTAATATAACAATAAATAATTTCAATTTACTTCCGATATTGGAGGTTATTTTTTTTAACGTGCATTAATGCATTTGCATTTTTGAACTTCCCTTTTTTGTTGGTAAAGTTCGATTAACACTTACCGTACGTGGGGCTTGGCTTTCAATTCTTATTTCCGTTATGTGGATGCGGCATGGGGGGTTTTTCATTTAGTCGCGGGTCCACTTCATTTTTTTCCCCGTTGGTATTTATCTGGCCTCGTCACTAAATGAGTTTTTTCCTTTGCTGCTTCCTCATTTACTTCAATAATTTTTCATAACCCGAGTACTTTCGGTAATACTCCATTACCGTCATCGAGGGACGTTTTGCTCCAACTAGCACGGACCGTGTCAGCTGGGCATTTCGGTGGTTCTCGCAGGCTGCTTCTTTTTTTTTTTTTTTTTTTTTTTTTTTTTTTTTTTGATTGGAGGTTTAACGACCACGGACCCCTTACGGACGAATGATCAGAGGCCAGTGCCTTAGACCACTGCGCCACCGGGGCGGCACAGGCTGCTTCTCTCATCGGCTATCGCCTAAGTGTTAATCGAACTTTACCAACAAAAAGGGAAGTTCAAAAATGCAAATAAATAATTATTGAAACATTACAGATTCTAGAGAGGACAAAAGTACATTACGACTGAATCCGCAAAAATGTGTGTAAAATGGACCTTAAGGCCAAAACTTTAAAATTTTGGACTATGAACCTCATAAAAACAAGAGACTAATTAAAGTAAGTTTTTATACCTAGAAAAGTAGTTCTGTAAATGAACCTTCAAAAATTCCATAGAACATTTTGAACAACTTAATTCAAAAATAGTACTTATAAAATACACAAGCAAAAGATTTTAATTTAATAACTGGCAACTGCAAGAGGAACCTGGCAATAAAATTATAAAAATCTTTCTGTGTAAACAAAACTTTTGTTACAGTTCCTATATATTGAGAACAGGTCTTGATAAAATCAAGAGGCCAGAAAGGTCTGTAAAAACAAAAGAACTCACTATCGGAAGATGTGAAAAATAGTTGAACATTCTCATATTAACATAGAATTAAATATATTAATCTTAGTAAAGCCTTCAGTAAGTGTTTTAATTGCTGTAAATAACATTTTTATTTTTTTAATCTACAAGCAAAAACTATCTGCAAAATCTGCTAATAATTTGGAAACTATCCACGTATGGCGTATGCATGTATGTCTATATTCAGCGACTCTGCTGGTGCTGTAAGACAAACACAACATCCATGCCTCACCGAGATTTGAACCCATACATGTCTTGGATGAATGATCAGAAGCCATCGCTCAGGACACTGTGCCATCGGGCGGCTCGAAGCAGCTGTAGGAACATAGGTGAGAAAACTGAATTTGAATAAAGCTCATGTTGAGAAATGGCTTCCTAGTTTCTTAATTCAATTACTAATTTAAAGCAAATATACTGAAGAAGGAGAAGAGTTTTCTCCGAAAATTTGCTAATAATGAAAAAATTTCCTAGTAAAATTCCCATAATATTTGCTTTAGATTAGTAACTGAATTTGATATTCATTCCCAAGTGGAAGAAAAAGTTAGACAAAATAGTATCTCACTTGGGGGGAAATATCTACTGGCCATCATTGGCTACTATATTAAAACATTTACTAGACACAAGAACAAATCTGGTAGTCATTTGGCGAATGGCTACTGACATTTGCAACGGCTGGTTATAACTATCTACAAATCCCAGAGGCAAACCTTCAAAATATGTGGGATTAGATTTAAGACAGGAATGATTCTCTCATGGCCAATTGCATTGGTTTATCCAGATCCGGAATCTTAGAAAATCAATTCATTTTAAATGATTATACACTGCCGGACAATTGCTAAGGACGGATGACAATAGCAACGATAGCAACCATAAAATGGAAGGCAGGAAAATGCAGAAATTAGCATAAGTGCGGGATACAGTAAGACGTGTTGTGCGTATGCAAATTTTGGATTGCCGAACTTGTTCGTGACGTCATAGCGCTGATAAGAGATATAAAGGATTTGACGCGTATTGACCGTTGTTGTTCAAGTGCAAAGTTGAAAGGGAAAGAATCAATTGACGAACTTGCAATTTTCAGTATGTCTTCCCGACATCACCTAGATGATTTTACGCGTGGCCGTATTATTGGCAAGATTGAAGAAGGGCAAAAAATAACAGATGTTGCCAGGGAGTTCGACGTCAGCCACAGTGTTGTTTCAAGGCTTTGGAAATCATTTCAAACAAATGGAGAGTGTAGCAAACGTCACGGGGGAGGTCGTGTTCGCAGTACGACACCTGCAGAAGATCGGTACATAGTGCTATCAACAAAAAGACACCGGCGCAGCACAGCTAGTGAGGTAGCAAATCAGTTTATGGCTGCTACTGGCAAGCGGATCTCCCGAAAAACTGTCGCCAGACGTTTGCATGAAGGAGGACTATACGCCCGCCGTCCTGTTGTGTGCATCCCATTGTCCAGACGTCACCGTACCGCCCGTTTGCAATGGTGCCATCAACATCGCCATTGGACTGATAACGACTGGTCTGCTGTCCTCTTCTCAGATGAGAGTAGATACAGTCTATCGTCTGATTGTCGACGACAACTGATCTGGCGTGATAGTGGTACTGCATATTGTCCAGCAAACACACAGGAAAGGGACGAATATCCGACATGTAGTGTCATGGTATGATTTGGCATCATGATCAATGGCCGTACGTCCCTCTATGTGCTTCCAACTGGGACTATGACTGGCCAACGATACATTAATGATGTTCTGCTACCTCATGTTCGCATGTTCCGTGGTGCTGTCGGTGATAGATTCATTTTCATGGACGACAACGCAACATGTCATCGAACAGTCGCTGACCAGGAGTGTCTTGAGAGCGAGGATATTCAACGCCTCGTATGGCCAGCACGTTCTCCAGATCTGAATCCCATTGAAAATGTGTGGGATGCTTTGGGGAGGAGTCTTGCTGGTCGCCAATGCCCTCCAATAAACAAGGACACCCTCATCCCTGCACTGACAGAGGAATGGGATAAATTACCCCAACAGCTGCTTGATAATGTTGTACAAAGCATGATACGACGTGTGGAATCTTGCATCGCCCTCCATGGTGGCCATATCCAGTATTGACATCTTACGCCGGAACGCCTGCGGACGGTAATTGCATTTTTCACGTTTACGTATTCCGCACAAAATGGCCTGTTTGTCCCTTGAACACGTTCCAAAGCCTACTGGATTTCAGAGCACAATAAATTGTCTTTCTTGTAATGTCCTGGCATTATGACATTATTTTATTTCACTTGGCATCCAACTACACTAACTTTTTTATGCGCTATATAGCAGTTTATGATCCGTCCTTAGCAATTGTCCAGCAGTGTATATTCTGAGATTGTATGTTTTGATAATACACAATATGTTCCGAGTTCCATTTGGGTGAAGTTGCAGGCAAAAGCTAGTTCAATATACAGGGGTTGGACAGAATACTGTAAACACCACTCTCAGAGACGTGACTTTTAATGCAGCTGCGTACGTCACAATACCAAAGGTATCCACCACTTTTTGGTTGCAATAGCTTTGTTCAGAACCTCAAGGTCCTGTTTAAGTGCATTTAAAGTGTCTTGTTGCAAAGCTGGGTATGTCACAATACTCAAAGGTATCCACCCCTTTTTGGTTGTAATAGCTTTGTTTAGAACCTCAAGGTCCTGTTTAAGTGCATTTAAAGTGTCTTGTTGCAAAGCTGGGTATGTCACAATACTCAAAGGTATCCACCCCTTTTTGGTTGTAATAGCTTTGTTTAGAACCTCAAGGTCCTGTTTAAGTGCATTTAAAGTGTCTTGTTGCAAAGCTGCATACGTCGCAATATGCAAAGGTATCCACCACTTTTTTGGTTGCAATAGCTTTGTTTAGAACCTCAAGGTCCTGTTTAAGTGCATTTAAAGTGTCTTGTTGCAAAGCTGGGTATGTCACAATACTCAAAGGTATCCACCCCTTTTTGGTTGTAATAGCTTTGTTTAGAACCTCAAGGTCCTGTTTAAGTGCATTTAAAGTGTCTTGTTGCAAAGCTGCATACGTCGCAATATGCAGAGGTATCCACCACTTTTTTGGTTGCAATAGCTTTGTTTAGAACCTCAAGGTCTTGTTTAAGTGCATTTAAAGTGTCTTGTTGCAAAGCTGCGTACGTCGCAATATGCAAAGGTATCCACCACTTTTTGGTTGTAATAGCTTTGTTTAGAACCTCAAGGTCCTGTTTAAGTGCATTTAAAGTGTCTTGTTGCAAAGCTGCATACGTCGCAATATGCAAAGGTATCCACCACTTTTTGGTTGCAATAGCTTTGTTTAGAACCTCAAGGTCCTGTTTAAGTGCATTTAAAGTGTCTTGTTGCAAAGCTGCGTACGTCGCAATATGCAAAGGTATCCACCACTTTTTGGTTGTAATAGCTTTGTTTAAAACCTCAAGGTCCTGTTTAAGTGCATTTAAAGTGTCTTGTTGCAAAGCTGTGTACGTCGCAATACGCAATGGTATCCACCATTTTTGGTTGTAATAGCTTTGTTTAGAACCTCAAGGTCCTGTTTAAGTGCATTTAAAGTGTCTTGTTGCAAAGCTGCGTACGTCACAATACTTAAAGGTATCCACCACTTTTTGGTTGTAATAGCTTTGTTTAGAACCTCAAGATCCTGTTTAAGTGCATTTAAAGTGTCTTGTTGCAAAGCTGCGTACGTCGCAATATGCAAAGGTATCCACCACTTTTTGGTTGTAATAGCTTTGTTTAAAACCTCAAGGTCCTGTTTAAGTGCATTTAAAGTGTCTTGTTGCAAAGCTGCGTACAGCGCAATACCCAAAGGTATCCACCACTTTTTGGTTGTAATAACTTTGTTTAGAACCTCAAGGTCCTGTTTAAGTGCATTTAAAGTGTCTTATTGCAAAGCTGTGTACGTCACAATACACCAAGGTATCCACCACTTTTTGGTTGTAATAGCTTTGTTTAGAACCTCAAGGTCCTGTTTAAGTGCATTTAAAGTGTCTTGTTGCAAAGCTGCGTACATCGCAATACCCAAAGGTATCCACCACTTTTTGGTTGTAATAACTTTGTTTAGAACCTCAAGGTCCTGTTTAAGTGCATTTCAAGTGTCTTGTTGCAAAGCTGCGTACATCACAATACGCAAAGGTATCCACCACTTGTTGGTTGTATAGAACCTCAAGGTCCTGTTAAAGTTCATTTAAAGTGTCTTGTTGCAAAATTTCTTTCAAGGTGACAACAAAATGAACAACCAAACGGACTTCAAAAGAGGGCTAATTATCGGTGGCAAGCTAGTTGGTGCCTATGTGACAACAGTCGCCAGGGTAGTGGGGGGTATTGAGAGTTACTGTGTCATCATGACAGCATATCGATGTTCGTTGCAAAACCTCGTCTGCGAAACACAAGAGCAGCCGGAAAACGACCCTGACTGATAGAGACAGGAGAGCATTGCAGAGGATTGTTACCCACAATAAGAAGGCCACAGTGCCAAAAATTAGTGCGGGAAGCACAATCTGCATCTCCAGACCCCCAGTGAGTATCAATGAAAACAATGCACAGGGAACTGCATAAACAAATATTTATAATAAATAAGTTATTCATAGCAGAGCTGCTATTCCAAAACCTCTGATCACCCGGGTGGATGTGCAGTGGCGACGGCAGTGATGCCAGTAGCATACAATGTGGACTGCCGATGCATGGAAGTGTGTAATATGGTCGGATGAATCCACATTCACACTATTCCCCGCCGCAGGATGTGCTTCCATGTGGATAATATCGTCAGAAGCATGCAACCTGGACTGTCTGCTCCCAATGGTGCAGCATAGTGGTGCTCTGGATATCATGCTCTGGGTGGTCATATTGTGGTTTTCAGCAGGTCTCCTGATCACCTTGAAAGGACGCACTGTTAGAATTAGAAATAAATCTTCTACTGGCCCAGCGGACCACTAGAAGTTGCATACCACTGGTCCACCAAAATGCCCACTGGCCCGTAAAAAAATAAAAAATAAAGACATTTGCAGTATGTGTAGAAAACAACATATCATTTCAATGGAATTATCTCCAATATTTTTTATACACAGTGTGGCAAAGAATTTTTAAGACTGGGTCTGTAAAATGAAATAGAAACAAGAAATTATAATTTGTTTTGGTTTGTTATTCAAAATAAGTCCCTCCGGCTTCAATACACAGTGTGGCAAAGAATTTTTAAGACTGGGTCTGTAAAATGAAATAGAAACAAGAAATTATGATTTGTTTTGGTTTGTTATTCAAAATAAGTCCCTCCGGCTTCAATACACAGTGTGGCAAAGAATTTTTAAGACTGGGTCTGTAAAATGAAATAGAAACAAGAAATTATAATTGGTTTTGGTTTGTTATTCAAAATAAGTCCCTCCGGCTTCAATACACAGTGTGGCAAAGAATTTTTAAGACTGGGTCTGTAAAATGAAATAGAAATAAGAAATTATAATTTGTTTTGGTTTGTTATTCAAAACAAGTCCCTCCAGCTTCAATACACAGTGTGACAAATAATTTTTAAGACTGGGTCTGTAAAATGAAATAGAAACAAGAAATTATAATTTGTTTTGGTTTGTTATTCAAAATAAGTCCCTCCGGCTTCAATACACAGTGTGGCAAAGAATTTTTAAGACTGGGTCTGTAAAATGAAATAGAAATAAGAAATTATAATTTGTTTTGGTTTGTTATTCAAAACAAGTCCCTCCAGCTTCAATACACAGTGTGACAAATAATTTTTAAGACTGGGTCTGTAAAATGAAATAGAAACAAGAAATTATAATTTGTTTTGGTTTGTTATTCAAAATAAGTCCCTCCGGCTTCAATACACAGTGTGGCAAAGAATTTTTAAGACTGGGTGTGTAAAATGAAATAGAAATAAGAAATTATAATTTGTTTTGGTTTGTTATTCAAAACAAGTCCCTCCAGCTTCAATACACAGTGTGGCAAAGAATTTTTAAGACTGGGTCTGTAAAATGAAATAGAAACAAGAAATTATAATTTGTTTTGGTTTGTTATTCAAAATAAGTCCCTCCGGCTTCAATACACAGTGTGGCAAAGAATTTTTAAGACTGGGTCTGTAAAATGAAATAGAAACAAGAAATTATAATTTGTTTTGGTTTGTTATTCAAAATAAGTCCCTCCGGCTTCAATACACAGTGTGGCAAAGAATTTTTAAGACTGGGTCTGTAAAATGAAATAGAAAGAAGAAATTATAATTTGTTTTGGTTTGTTATTCAAAACAAGTCCCTCCAGCTTCAATACACAGTGTGGCAAAGAATTTTTAAGACTGGGTCTGTAAAATGAAATAGAAACAAGAAATTATGATTTGTTTTGGTTTGTTATTCAAAATAAGTCCCTCCGGCTTCAATACACAGTGTGGCAAAGAATTTTTAAGACTGGGTCTGTAAAATGAAATAGAAACAAGAAATTATAATTTGTTTTGGTTTGTTATTCAAGATAAGTCCCTCCGGCTTCAATACACAGTGTGGCAAAGAATTTTTAAGACTGGGTCTGTAAAATGAAATAGAAACAAGAAATTATAATTGGTTTTGGTTTGTTATTCAAAATAAGTCCCTCCGGCTTCAATACACAGTGTGGCAAAGAATTTTTAAGACTGGGTCTGTAAAATGAAATAGAAATAAGAAATTATAATTTGTTTTGGTTTGTTATTCAAAATAAGTCCCTCCGGCTTCAATACACTTGTTACAGCGATTTAATAATGATTCGAATGCCTGTTCCAGTTCACTTTGCGGAATTGCCTCCAAAGCACGCGCGAAGCTGTTTCTATGGTCGAAATATCATCAAAATAACACCCTTTTAACGTCATTTTAAGTTTTGGGAACAAAGAAAAGTCGCAGGGTGCTAAATCAGGCGAATACGGTGAATGATTCAACACACTGACGTTATGTTTCGCCAAAAATCTACGAACAAGAAGTGAGGTGTGACTGGGTGCATTATCGTGCAACAAACACCAACTATTATATTTGCCCTTTTTAGGTATCTATCACCTGCAAAGTGCGTATATTTACGTGCAATTCACTAATGATATTCTATAAAAACAACCATTCACTTACCTGAAAGATCCCGGACATTTTTCATCTTGTAACACTTCTAGCACGTCAATTATATTGTTGTTGGCTTTCTGAGGTTGAACTGACTCTTTGCCTATGATTTTTCTTCTTCCGGGGATGAAATGTCACACTATCTTTTTTTTTTTTTATTAATATTTACTAAACAACACACGCAGGTTTCTTTCTGCCATATGAAACGTAACTATAGCTCGTCATCACGATAAAAAACCCCACACATACACACCAACTGTTTTCATCCTGATATTCTGGACGAATGTGACGAATTCTGCCCATCAAACGCCTCAAAACGTTTAAATAAAACTCACCAGTAATTGTCCACTTGGAACAAATTCTTTGTGGATAATACCCTTACTATCGAAGAATGTAATGAGCATTGTTTTGATTTTCGATGGAACTTTTCTTGTGTTTTTGGCTTGTGGCGAGTTTTTTTACTTCTATTTCGCACTTTGTCGCTTTGTTTTAGTATCATATTAAAAACACCATGTTGTATCACCTGTAACAATCGATTTTAAGAAGTTTGGATCATTTTCAGCGGCTGAAATGATGTATCTGCAATGTGCAATTCTCCTTGATTTTTTGTTCATTGGTTAACGTGTGTGGAACAAATTTAGCACAGACTTTTGTTTTGCCCAAATCTTCATGCAGGATGGTTCGAATCGTTTCTTTGTTGATGTTTAAACACTCTTCCATCATTATTAATGACGCACATCAATTGTTTGATACAAAATCACGCACTTTTTTAATAATCTCAGGTGTCCTAGCTGAACTTGGTCTTCTCTGGTACGCTTATCATCTTCTAGCATATCTCTTCCGTCCAAAAAACGTTTGTGCCACAGGAAAACATTTGATCTACTTAAACAAAACTCACCATAAACTTGTTTTCATCATTTGGTACGTTTCCGAGGCACTTTTACGAAGTTTTGCGTTAAATTTAGTAACAGCCCTTTGTTCCATCTTAATAATTCTACATGAAAAAATTTTGCTACTCTAATGAACGGCCATTTCGTTTGAGTTACTTTAACAACTGCGCAGTACTTTTGGCAGAAAGCAAGCAGATGGTCGCGGTTTATAACGCATTCGCGATTACACTGGTAACGCCACCGCAGGATGAAATCTAGCACCAGTCTTAAAAAATTATTTGACGCACTGTGTATACCATTAGTTTGCACCCTAAAAAGAAAACAATACACAAAGATAAAAGAAATAGAAATTCATTTTTTAACTTGTGACAAATTAGAAAAAAAAAAAAAAAAAAAAAAAAAACTTGCTGGCCATCTGGTCCAGTAAAATCAATAGTTCAATGGTCCGGCGGAGGTTTTACCGGCCATTGCTGGGACGGATGACTGGCAGAACGTAGGAAACCATTTTGGTCGACCAAGTCCACCCAATTGCTCAGGCATTGTTTCCTGCAGGGGATGCCATCTATCAAGATGATAACGCCCCAATTCACAGAGCTCGGAATGCCCAACCATGGTTTGAGGAACATGAGGACGAACTTTCACACCTTCCTTGATCTCCCCAATCACCAGACTTAAACATTATTGAGCCGCCCGGTGGCGCAGTGGTCTAAGGCGCTGGCCTCTGATCATTCGTCCGTAAGGGGTCCGGGTTCGGATCCCGGTGAGGCATGGATGTTGTGTTTGTCTTACGGCACTGGCTCTCTCCCTTCCCTGGAACCAGTGACCCTAAATTAGGGACGGGCGACTGCTTATAGCCCATTGAGTTGCTCACGGTGGTCGTTAAATCTCCAATCAATCAATGGATGTTGTGTTTGTGTTACGGCACTGGCTCTCTCCCTTCCCTGGAACCAGTGACCCTAAATTAGGGACGGGCGACTGCTTATAGCCCATTGAGTTGCTCACGGTGGTCGTTAAATCTCCAATCAATCAATGGATGTTGTGTTTGTGTTACGGCACTGGCTCTCTCCCTTCCCTAGAACCAGTGACCCTAAATTAGGGACGGGCGACTGCTTATAGCCCATTGAGTTGCTCACGGTGGTCGTTAAATCTCCAATCAATCAATGGATGTTGTGTTTGTGTTACGGCACTGGCTCTCTCCCTTCCCTGGAACCAGTGACCCTAAATTAGGGACGGGCGACTGCTTATAGCCCATTGAGTTGCTCACGGTGGTCGTTAAATCTCCAATCAATCAATGGATGTTGTGTTTGTGTTACGGCACTGGCTCTCTCCCTTCCCTGGAACCAGTGACCCTAAATTAGGGACGGGCGACTGCTTATAGCCCATTGAGTTGCTCACGGTGGTCGTTAAATCTCCAATCAATCAATGGATGTTGTGTTTGTGTTACGGCACTGGCTCTCTCCCTTCCCTAGAACCAGTGACCCTAAATTAGGGACGGGCGACTGCTTATAGCCCATTGAGTTGCTCACGGTGGTCGTTAAATCTCCAATCAATCAATGGATGTTGTGTTTGTGTTACGGCACTGGCTCTCTCCCTTCCCTGGAACCAGTGACCCTAAATTAGGGACGGGCGACTGCTTATAGCCCATTGAGTTGCTCACGGTGGTCGTTAAATCTCCAATCAATCAATGGATGTTGTGTTTGTGTTACGGCACTGGCTCTCTCCCTTCCCTGGAACCAGTGACCCTAAATTAGGGACGGGCGACTGCTTATAGCCCATTGAGTTGCTCACGGTGGTCGTTAAATCTCCAATCAATCAATGGATGTTGTGTTTGTGTTACGGCACTGGCTCTCTCCCTTCCCTAGAACCAGTGACCCTAAATTAGGGACGGGCGACTGCTTATAGCCCATTGAGTTGCTCACGGTGGTCGTTAAATCTCCAATCAATCAATGGATGTTGTGTTTGTGTTACGGCACTGGCTCTCTCCCTTCCCTGGAACCAGTGACCCTAAATTAGGGACGGGCGACTGCTTATAGCCCATTGAGTTGCTCACGGTGGTCGTTAAATCTCCAATCAATCAATGGATGTTGTGTTTGTGTTACGGCACTGGCTCTCTCCCTTCCCTGGAACCAGTGACCCTAAATTAGGGACGGGCGACTGCTTATAGCCCATTGAGTTGCTCACGGTGGTCGTTAAATCTCCAATCAATCAATGGATGTTGTGTTTGTGTTACGGCACTGGCTCTCTCCCTTCCCTAGAACCAGTGACCCTAAATTAGGGACGGGCGACTGCTTATAGCCCATTGAGTTGCTCACGGTGGTCGTTAAATCTCCAATCAATCAATGGATGTTGTGTTTGTGTTACGGCACTGGCTCTCTCCCTTCCCTGGAACCAGTGACCCTAAATTAGGGACGGGCGACTGCTTATAGCCCATTGAGTTGCTCACGGTGGTCGTTAAATCTCCAATCAATCAATGGATGTTGTGTTTGTGTTACGGCACTGGCTCTCTCCCTTCCCTGGAACCAGTGACCCTAAATTAGGGACGGGCGACTGCTTATAG
Source organism: Macrothele yani (assembly GCA_039090855.1). Lineage (NCBI taxonomy): Eukaryota > Metazoa > Arthropoda > Arachnida > Araneae > Macrothelidae > Macrothele > Macrothele yani. Next base: position 222,634,390 of record CM077034.1, on the reverse strand, counting down.
CCCATTGAGTTGCTCACGGTGGTCGTTAAACCTCCAATCAAAGAAAAAAAGGATATTGTGTTTGTCTTACGGGACTGGCTCTCTCCCTTCCCTGGAACCAGTGACCCTAAATTAGGGACGGGCGACTGCTTATAGCCCATTGAGTTGCTCACGGTGGTCGTTAAATCTCCAATCAATCAATGGATGTTGTGTTTGTGTTACGGCACTGGCTCTCTCCCTTCCCTGGAACCAGTGACCCTAAATTAGGGACGGGCGACTGCTTATAGCCCATTGAGTTGCTCACGGTGGTCGTTAAACCTCCAAAAAAAAAAAAAAAAAAAAAAACATTATTGAACCACTGTGGTCTGTGTTGGAAAACAGAGTAAGATCCCGTTATTTTCCTGCTGCATCTCCCAGGAACCTGGAGCAGTTTCTACATGAAAAATGGTGTAACATCCCACTAACCACTATCCAGGATTTGTATGCGTCCATTCTAAGGAGGACTCAAGCAGTTTTGAATACCAAAGGTGGTCCCACACCCTATTAGGTACCTAAAACATTTTTTTCCTAAGTGTTCACATTATTCTGTCCAATCCCTGTATATGTTTGATATTAAGGGGTTGGACTGTAATAACTTAAAACTTCTTTGTATCTCTTCTCCACCCACTTATGCTCTGAACTGTTTAAGATGTGATATCCTGATGCTGTGATCAGTAAGGTGCCAATTATCACAATGTCTTACTTCCTGTAAAAAAGAAAAAAAAAATGTATATACGCTGCAGTGGCGTATTCTGGGTTTCAGACATGAGTTATCTCACACGAACCCTCCATCGCCCCCAGTATTGTTTTTTATTTTAAACTGTGGAGTTTATTTTTTAATTATTAAATAATAGAAGTATTAGGCATATAAATAAGTTTTGAGGGATTTCCGTTCGGTGTAGTACTTATTACTGCTCGTATTTTAAGGTGGCAACACTGCGATATCGCAGTACGAGGCACCAGCTGTCAGAGTCAGTATACGACGTTCGATTGAGGTGCGAAGACGTATTTGTTTTACTCGATGGAAAATGGCAACTTTCCGTCCCGACAAAACAGCATTTGCGGGAAGTGTTAGTGCATTACTTTATTGTCAAGAAAAGTGCTGCCGACAGCTATCGCTTAATGTCAGAAATCTATGGTAAACACTCTCCATCCATAAAAACATGTGAGTATTGGTTTAGACGATTCAGAAGGAACGATTTCGATGTCAGTGATAAAGAACGTTCTGGACCACCCAAAAAAAATTGCTGATGCCGAATTGGAAGCTTAACTCGACGAGGATCCGTGCCAGACCCTAAAAGAACTAGCAGCAGCATTAAATGTTAGTCAACCATGCATTTCACAACGTTTAGCTGCCATGGGAATGGTGCAAAAAGAAGGGAATTGGGTTCCACATGCTTTGCGGGAAAGAGACCTTGAACGTCGAAAAACCATTTGCGAATGGCTGCTTCAAAGGCAAAAAAGAAAGGGGTTTTTTTGCATCGTGTTATTACTGCCGACGAGAAATAGATATGGTACGATAACCCTAAACGGCAGAAAGCATGGGTGAAGCCAGATGAACCAGGTCTTTCAATGGCAAAACACAATATCCATGGTTCAAAGGTAATGCTATGTATCTGGTGGGACCAGAAGGGTGTGATCCACTATGAACTGCTGAAACCGTCAGAAACTATTACTGGTGAACGGTATCGAACCCAATTAATGCGTTTAAAACCAGCTCTCATGCAAAAACGGCCAGAATGGGAGAATAGACACAACAAAGTCATCTTACAGCATGAAAATGCAAGACCACATGTTTCTCGACATATAAAAAAGTACTTAGAAGGATCCGACTGGGAAGTTCTACCCCACCGCCATATTCGCTACATATTGCACCATCGGATTACCATTTGTTCCGGTCGATGCAGACAGTACTTTCTGGAGAACGGTTTAGTTCTTGTGAAGACATCAAAAATTGGCTGGACAACTGGATCTCTTCCAAGGAACCGGAATTCTTCCTTCGGGGCATACGTTCACTGGCCGAAAGATGGGGTAAAGTTGTAGCTTCAGAGGGAGCATACTTCGATTAATATTAAAATATTGTTTCTGATCTCCAACAACATGTTTTGTTCACCTCAAATCCCTCAAAACTTATTTATATACCTAATAATTTTTCTAAATTTTAGGTACATGCTATTGCTAACATAACACCAAATAATTATGAGGATTCGGGTTCTAACACGTTATCTTTTGAATACTTCATTAGTACATGAACACTAATTCTTTCCTTTTCTGTGAACTTCAGAGTTAAATTTTCATAAAAAGCTTCTTCCGAGTACTTTTTTTCTATTTAAAAAGAACATTTTTCTCTATTGACAATACAGTCAAGTTTCTCAAGTGCACATGTTCTTGTGTGGGTCTAAAACAGACATGCACAACCCGCCTGATTTTTTTAATTTTTTTTATTGGAGGTTTAACGACCACCGTGAGCAACTCAATGGGCTATAAGCAGTCGCCGTCCCTAATTTAGGGTCACTGGTTCCAGGGAAGGGAGAGAGCCAGTGCCGTAAGACAAACACAACATCCATTTTTTTTTTCTTTGACTGGAGGTTTAACGATCACCGTGAGCAACTCAATGGGCTCCCTAATTTAGGGTCACTGTTTCCAGGGAAAGGCGAGAGCCAGTACCGTAAGACAAACACAATATCCTTTTTTTTTTTTCTTTGATTGGAGGTTTAACGACCACCGCGAGCAACTCAATGGGATATAAGCAGTCGCCCATCCTTAATTTAGGGCCACTGGTTCCAGGGAAGAGAGAGAGCCAGTACCGTAAGACAAACACAATATCCATTTTTTTCTTTGATTGGAGGTTTAACGACCACCGTGAGCAACTCAATGGGATATAAGCAGTCGCCCATCCTTAATTTAGGGCCACTGGTTCCAGGGAAGAGAGAGAGCCAGTACCGTAAGACAAACACAATATCCATTTTTTTCTTTGATTGGAGGTTTAATGACCACCGTGAGCAACTCAATGGGATATAAGCAGTCGCCCATCCTTAATTTAGGGCCACTGGTTCCAGGGAAGAGAGAGAGCCAGTACCGTAAGACAAACACAATATAAATTTTTTTTTCTTTGATTGGAGGTTTAACGACCACCGTGAGCAACTCAATGGGATATAAGCAGTCGCCCGTCCCTAATTTTGGGTCACTGGTTCCAGGGAAGGGAGAGAGCCAGTACCGTAAGACAAACACAATATCCATTTTTTTCTTTGATTGGAGGTTTAACGGCCACCGTGAGCAACTCAATGGGATATAAGCAGTCGCCCATCCTTAATTTAGGGCCACTGGTTCCAGGGAAGAGAGAGAGCCAGTACCGTAAGACAAACACAATATCCTTTTTTTCTTTGATTGGAAGTTTAACAACCACCATGAACAACTCAACGGGCTATAAGCAGTCGCCCATCCCTAGTTTAGGGTCACTGGTTCCAGGAAAGGGAGAGAGCCAGTACCGTAAGACAAACACAGTATCCTTTTTTGTTCTTTGATTGGAGGTTTAAAGACCACCGTGAGCAACTCAATGGGCTATAAGCAGTCGCCCGTCCCTAGTTTAGGGTCACTGGTTCCAGGAAAGGGAGAGAGCCAGTACCGTAAGACAAACACAATATAATTTTTTTCTTTGATTGGAGGTTTAACGACCACCGTGAGCAACTCAATGGAATATAAGCAGTCGCCCTTCCCTAGTTTAGGGTCACTGGTTCCAGGAAAGGGAGAGAGCCAGTATCGTAAGACAAACACAATATCCTTTTTTTTTCTTTGATTGGAGGTTTAACAACCACCGTGAGCAACTCAACGGGCTATAAGCAGTCGCCCGTCCCTAATTTAGGGTCACTGGTTCCAGGAAAGGGAGAGAGCCAGTACAGTAAAACAAACACAATATCCTTTTTTTTTCTTTGATTGGAGGTTTAACAACCACCGTGAGCAACTCAACGGGCTATAAGCAGTCGCCCGTCCCTAATTTAGGGTCACTGGTTGCAGGAAAGGGAGAGAGCCAGTACCGTAAGACAAACACAGTATCCTTTTTTTTTTTTCTTTGATTGGAGGTTTAACGACCACCGTGAGCAACTCAACGGGCTATAAGCAGTCGCCCGTCCCTAGTTTAGGGTAACTGGTTCCAGGAAAGGGAGAGAGCCAGTGCCGTATGACAAACACAACATCCATACCTCACTGGGATTCAAACCCGGACCCCTTTCGCATGAATGATCAGAGGCCATCGCTTAAACCATTGCGCCACCAGGACGGCCCGCCTGATTGTATGTGACCCGTATGCACAAAATTCCAAGAGAGCACAAAGCAGAAATTGGTCAAACATTTATGGAAAAAATGAAAAATTATAGGGATATGAACATTTTACGTGGGACTAGCAGTACACAAATATATATACACTGAGTGGCCACTTTATTATGACCACCTGACAGTTTTAAGCAAATGAGCTATGGATGCAAGCTGTTGCCGCCAGATAGCGAGGCTAGCATAAAAAGGGAAAGCTTAGTGCTTGCGACAGTAGTAGAAGTGATTTCGAGGTGACAAGATGGGTAAAAAATGTGATTTGACGGACTTTCAACGTGAGATGATTGTAGGAGCTCGGAGCCATGGAGCGAGTATCACCGAAACCGGCGCATTCGTGAAATGTTCCAGAGCAGCTGTTGTTAAAGTGTTTAAAGACTGGACTGTCAGCCAAAAACTGGGTCTCTACGTGCAACCTGTGGTCGTCATCGACTAGTGATTGCTCGGGCGGAACAGAGTGTCCAGACTGGTAACAGACAACAGAAGGGCAGCAGTGCAGCAAATTACAGACCATCTTAATCAAGGATCTCCTCAAATGATCTCTGCACGCACTGTTTGCCGTACACTGCATTGGATGGGATATGGTAGCCGAAAGCCTGTTCGAGCACCTTTGCTGTCTGCAGTTAACAAGAGAAAGCGTCTCCAGTTCGCACAGGAGCACAAGGATTGGACAGTCGATGATTGGAAACAAATTATCTGGTCCGATGAATCACATTTTCAGTTGCACCCTGCCGATGGCCGAATGAGAATTTGGCGGAAACAGCACGAAAGCATGGACCCCAAATGCATTGCTACAACCCTTCAAGCTGGTGGAGGCAACGTTATGGTTTGGGGAATGTTTTCCTGGCATACTTTGGGCCCTTTAATTTGTGTTGATCAATGTCTGACTGGCACATTATATCTAAACATCGCGGACCAAGTGCATCCTGTCATGTGGATGGTTTATCCAAATGGCGATGGCTACTTTCAACAAGATAATGTGTCCATCCATAGTGCTCGTATTGATCAGGATTGGTTTCAGGAACATGCCGATGAGTTTACTTTGCTTAGGTGACCCCCACAATCTCCAGATCTCAACCCCATTGAGAATTTGTGGGATGAAGTTGAACGAGCCATCAGACAGCTGGATCCACATCCCTGCAATCTCACATTCCTGGAAAGTGCTATTCATCAAGCAAGGTCTCAGATTCCACAAACCACCTATCAACATCTCGTGGAGTCCATGCCACGAAGAATCGACGCAGTATTAAAGGCAAAAGGTGGCCCAACGAAGTACTGAGGGGGTGGTCATAATAAAGTGGGCTCGATTTCAACTGGCAGTTAGTAGCAAATTGCTAGCAAGCAAATGCATTTTGCTAGTGATAAAAAGTGGTTCTAGCAAAAGTTTCTAGTGGAAAACTGTTGAATGTTTCAGTGTGAACTGTAAAGCCCCACTGCATTGTGCATGTGGAATACTTTAAACTCACATGAAAAGGAGCAATTGCTTTCTGCAAACGAATGTGTCTAGAAAAGTACAAACATTATAAAAACATTTTGGTACTAGTAGAAATGCACAGTATCTTTTCCTTATCTACATTAAGGTACATTACCTCTCAATTTTTTATTTTTTTTTTTTATTAGGTCATCATCAGGAGTTCTTGCGTCTTACTACTTCCACAGGTCTGGCAACCAAGCCAAATGACCTAGTGTATAGATTGAGAATTTGAGAGGTAATGCACATTAATTAATTTATCCTCTATAATTCCCGTTAAGTATTTATGGTACTGAAAGTAATTAGAGGAAGCCATGAAGTCATTAATTATCTAAATTGAAGGCTAAACTTACAGAAGTTTCTTTTCAAGAATTTTACATAAACTATTATATTTGCCATGTGAAATGAAGACATTGGAAATCCATGCTCAAAAAACTGCAACACTATTCGGAAGCACCTACTTATGCAAACAACCATTTTCTGTAATTCAACAGGTGAAATCAAGAGGTCGTTCTCGCCTAACTGATGAACACTTGGAGGGAAACCTGAAGATTGCTGCCCATGTCCAACATTGAACCAGTCAATAAACCAGTCATTGAAAGATTAATAAACAAGAAAGACGACACCGAATTTTCGGGTGTAATGAGCACGTCTTTTGAATCCGTTGTGACGCAAATTAAATTTATCAAAGCTATTCAAAGTCAATGGAACCGGTACGGAAAACAATATATCTGACCAAAGAAAGAAGATTTTCAATCGGGTTTTTAATCCCTCAGATATTGCTGTAAACGGAATCGTGGGCTTACGAACTCTTGGAAACAGAGATATCGACAAAAATAAGATGTGACTTTACGTCCCCTGGTGGGAAAACCATGCATTATTTTAGGAAGAAAGTATTCTCAAAAGGTGTATCCATATAAGCGGTATCGGTCAAAGAAAAAAATGGTTTAGTTTTCAGGAGCCCAGATTTTGCAACAAATACTTCAGAAGCAGAAATTAACACTTATGGCCCCTGGTGGCCAAACCATTCTTTACCAAACATTAGAAATTATGTGAAAAATATTTTCCATCAGGTCTTGTATGCGATACAGGAAGAATTTTTCAAATCAGATCTTTAGGAGCAGAAACAACGCAGAAAACGCAATTTACCTTTGTGCCCCCTAGCGGAAAGTCTATGATTTACTTGAAAATTTTGAATTTATATGAACCACATATCACACTAGAAACACTATCCAACAAAGAAAGAATTTTTCAAATCGGACTCCTAGAAGTAGAGATATTGACAAAAATAAGATATACATCTACGCCCCCTGGCATAGAAACCATGCACTATTTTAAGAAAAAAATGTTTCTAAAAGGTTTGTCGACATGAGTAGTATCGGTCAACAAACGAAGTTTTTTTCAATCAAGAATTTAGAACATCCTATTTTGCTGCAAATACAACAGAAACGGAAATTAAGATTTACGCCCCTGGTGGCCAAACTATTTTTTTTACAAAAATTAGAAATTATGTGCAAACGATTTCCCATCAGGAGCTGTATCCGGAGCAGAAAGATTTTTTAAATCGGAGATTTAGAAGCAGAGATATAGGGAGAAACGCAATTTACCACTACGCCCCTAGCGGAAAGTCTATGAATTACTTGAAAATTTTGAAATTATATGAAAAACATGTCACACAGAAAACACTATCTAACAAAGAAGAAATTTTTAAATCGGGCTTCTAGAAGTAGAGATATTGACAAAAATAAGGTGTACATCTACGCCCCCTGGCGGAGGAACTGTCGAATATTTTAAGAAGAAAATATTCTGAAAAGGTTTATCGATGTGAGTGGCATCAGTCCACGAAAGAATTTTTTTCAATCGATATTATAGAAGCTCAGATTTTACGGCAAATATAACAGAAGCAAAAATTAGCACTTATGCCCCTGGTGGCCAAAGCAGTCTTTACCAAAAATTTTAAATTATATGCAAAAGATTTTCCATCAGGAGATGTATCCGCTGAAGAAAACAATTTACAAATCGGAGTTTTAGAAGAAGAGTTATCGGGGAAAACGTAATTTACTTTTACGCCCCCTAGCGGAAAATCTATGCGTAATTTGAAAAAGTAACTATATCTAAAATACTCGTCGACATAAATGGAATCGAAAGATAAAAAAAAATTTCAATCGGATGTTTAGAAGCAAATATGTGGAATAAAAACTTATTTTTGAACATCGTAAAAAAACGAAATGAAGGATCGGTTTTTTTTGTACATCGTAAAAAAAAACGAAATGAAGGATCGTCATTTGCATATGTCAAACTTCCCAATGCAAAAAGAATTTTTCAAATCGGACTAATAGTTGCCGAGATATCGTGGGTACAGACAGGTGGACGGACGGACGGACAAACCGATAACAGAAGCACGATCTTTTTACAAAAGACGTGCTAAAAAACGATGCCAAATACCTCATTAGAGACCTACAAAAAAAAAAAAGTTTTTGGCTATGCCTATATATTTTTTAAGCAAGTAAATTGTTTTGTTTAATAATTCATTTCTGTGTACTTTTTTTTAGCTCTTTTTTTTTTTTTTTGAATTTTTTTTTTTTTTTTGAATTTTTTTTGCTTGCTGGGGGGGTCCCCTGCAGCTTGCCTTTGTTCAATCAATGTGAAATTGGCACGTAGGGGTTAAAAGGTTGTGCACCCCTGCTCTAAGATATATCTTGATTATTTTTAATGCAGAAAAACTTCTTTTGGCAGTTGCAAACTTTAATATTAGGTCTGCGAATTCGTACACCTCACTAAACACAATGTCCAATTTATTCAGTTTCGTGTGACAAGTAATGTCTCTTACTGATTTCTTTTTGTATTCATCAAGGGAATAAAACACCTTCAGCTCATTTTTAGTTGAACTGTATCAAAATTTGAAGCATAAGGATCTTTAAGTTTTGACAGTAGATGTTAAGGAAGGCTTTCACAAAATTTATCAAAACTGTTTGAATCCAACAAAGCCACGAATGTAAGATATAATATCACTGATTTTAATTCCTTGACACTTCACACAACTCTTGCAAAACAAGTGCTGTTAAGAGCAGGAGCATGCAAGTGACTAATGTAGCCCTAAGTCTTCACTTTTTTCAGTGAGTCGTTGCCCGAAGCGATGGCCCATTCACCCTTCACCCGTTCCTTCATTTTGTCACGGAAACGCTGCATGGTAATCGATTGGAAAGTCTTCGAATCTCACAGCGAAGACTGGTTGAGCTGGTTGCGTTATGATGACACCATTCCTCCACTAGGAACCCCGTTGGTCTTCGCTCACCAGACTGATTCTCTCAGTCAAATCTTCATTATTTGGCCACACCAAAAACACTGTCTGTTTGAACTCGTGTCCTGCATAACTTCGAAATTCCCGCATATAAAATTTTCCTCTCAAGAACAGATCGACAATAATATTAGTTTTCTGGATATCAACATCAACCCAGACTTCTCACTTGGCCTCTCTGTTTACAGGAAACCTTCTGCCACCCATAATAGCATCCCTTACCATTCTTGCACTTTTGGAAAATACAAACTGTCTGCTCTTAAGTCATACATTCACCGGGCCAACCTTATTTGCAACAGCCATTCTGCTCTTCAACTAGAATATCAGAACATCATCAACATTGGCAAATTGCATGGGTTTCCACCCCTCTTATTACATAGACTAAACAAGAGGTTTGAATCACGGAATAGATCTAGTTTACTGCCTGAACCTTCCACCACCCATCAGTTTGTTGGCACTTTGCCCTCCCTTTAGCCTGTCCTTCACTCATAAAGTTTGCTGTATTTTCAAGTCTTTTGGCTACAGGATTGCAATCAAACCACCTCCGCATCTTCTCAAACTCATCCTTAAGGACAGAGATCTCAATAAACCCCTAGATTTACAAGGTGTCTACTCTATCCCTATCAACACTTCCACAGGCGTTACCCACTATATTGGTAGTACTTACTGCAGCATAAACTGGCGTTTGATGGAGCATATCGCTGATGTTAAGAAAGGTAGCCCTTCCACCTCCCTTTCAATTTTAACCATCGGCGATACGTCCGCGGCTCCCGATTGGCACAATGTTAAGCGAATCGCCCCGTTCAACAATCGGCATGCCCTCAGATACCACGAAAGCACTGAAATCTACCTTACCCCAACACCTGCAACACTGACGCACCTTTTAACATCCCTGTTATTTGGAAAGCGATTTTGAAATCTGACAACAACTGACGCTTTTACCACGTGTCTCATTCCATGGCTGATGAAGGTAGAAGTCGCTACCGAAACGTCCCGCTGATAATATTTCAACGTAATTTACGCGTGTTATTACACAGTTCGTCAAAGAATTTTTAAGACTGGCGCTAGATTTCAGCCCTACGGTAGCGCCACCAGTGTAATCGCGAATGCGTTATAAACCGTGACCATCTGCTTGCTTTCTGCCAAAAGTACTGCGCAGTTGTTAAAGTAACTCAAACGAAACGGCCGTTAATTAGAGAAGTAAAATTTTTTTCATGTTGAATTATTAAGATGGAACAAAGAGCTGTTATTAAATTTAACGCACAACTTGGTAACAGTGCCTTGGAAACGTACCAAATGATGAAACAAGTTTACGGTGAGTTTTGTTTAAGTAGATCAAATGTTTTCCTGTGGCACAAACGTTTTTTGGAAGGAAGAGAGACGCTAGAAGATAATAAGCATACCGGAAGACCAAGTTTATCTAGGACACCAGAGATTATTGAAAAAGTGCGTGATTTCGTGGCAAACAATCGATGTGCGTCACTAAGAATGATCGAAGAGTCTTTAAACATCAACAAAGAAACGATTCGAACCATCCTGCATGAAGATTTGGGCAAAACAAAAGTCTGTGCTAAATTTGTTCCACACACGTTAACCAATGAACAAAAATCAAGGAGAAGTGCACATTGCAGAGACATCATTTCAGCCGCTCAAAATGATCCAAACTTCTTAAAATCGATTGTTACTGGTGATGAAACATGGTGTTTTTAATATATTCCTAAAACAAAGTGACAAAGTGCGGAATGAAAGTAAAAACTCTCACCACAAGCCAAAAAAAACAAGAAAAGTTCCATCGAAAATCAAAACAATGCTCATTACATTCTTCGATAGTAAGGATATTATCCACAAAGAATTTCTTCCAAGTGGACAAACAATTAGTGGTGAGTTTTATTAAAATGTTTTGAGGCGTCTGATGGGAAGAATTCGTCGCATTCGTCCAAAATATCGAGATGAAAACAGTTGGTGTTTGTTGCACGATAATGCAACCAGTCACACCTCACTTCTTGTTCGTAGATTTTTGGCAAAAAATAAATCCGTGTGTTGAATCATCCACCATATTCGCCAGATTTAGCACCCTGCGACTTTTCTTTGTTGCCAAAACTTAAAATGACGTTAAAAGGGTGTTATTTTGATGATATTTCGACCATACAAACAGCTTCGAAGCGTGCTTTGGAGGCAATTCCGCAAAGTGAACTGGAACAGGCATTCGAATCATTATTAAATCGCTGTAACAAGTGTATTTAAGCCGGGGGGACTTATTTTGAATAACAAACCAAAACAAATTATAATTTCTTGTTTCTATTTCAGTTTACAGACGCAGTCTTAAAAATTCTTTGACGCACTGTGTATGATTTCAAGAATTCTTTTAGTCAAAAGAAGCGAATCCGCATGTGTTTTTTTGTTTTGTTTTTTCGCAGCAAAAGCATCGACATATCTTAAATACCATTGATAACAGACTTTTTTATTTGTGTATATGTAATTGACTTTTATTTAAGTGCATTTCCTGGGCTTCGCACGTAGCCTCGAATATAAGCTACTGATATGTTGCAAGCAGAGAAGCCTCGAAAAGAAAAAGAAAAAGTATGGTGCATGGCATTAAAATGTTTTAAATGAATCATTTAAACTAATAATCAAAGCACTTTCTCTGCAGGGATATCACTAGACTTTGAAATCAGGACGGGCAAGAATTATTTTTAGTGGAGCAAGTTTCACAGCTACTCTCCATTTTTTTTTTTTTTTTTTTTTATGAAACACTGAAGGAAAGAATTTTTAATGGTTTTTACTACAGGCTGCATAGGAATTCGGGTAATCCCCACCCCTTAACCTGGACACACATACACAGATCTGACTAGTTACCCCACTGGTGAAAGATACAAGTGTTACTAGAATGTTGCCTTCCAACCTTTTTTTTTTTTTTTTTTTTTTGGATTGAAATTTTAACAAACACCGTGAGCAACTCAATGGGTTATAAGCAGTCGTTCGTCCGTAATTTAGGGTCACTACTTCCAGGGAAGGGAGAGAGCCAGTGCCGTAAGACAAACACAACATCCATGCATCACCGGGATTCGAACGTGGACCCTGCTCGGATGAATGGTCATGAGCCAGCACTTAGACCACTGCGCCAACGGGGCGGCACCTTTTTACTTGCTCTGAATGCAGTGGCATAACCATGTTTTAAAACCTAGGGGGGGGTGATCACACATACACACATTATATGTATGCATATATCATCATCATCATCATCAACCATTATCAATCCACTGCTGGAGGACGGTCACCCCAAGTTTCTTCCCCACTTGTCTGTCTTGAGCCTGTCTATATATACAATATTATATATATATTATATAGGGATGTAAGGTCAGGTGATGCATAACATCCCAGCCTCTCCTTGACAAATGTCAACCCCACCTTCTCGTGGTGCATCCTGTTCCCACTAAAGGGGCTCTGACGACCGCCAATAGCGGTATAACTATACCATCGATATTAGAGGAAATGCTATCCCACACTCACCAACCCGCTTGGCCAGCGTGGTGAGTTATGGCCAAACCCCTCCAAAATGACTCCACAACTTAAATCTTGGCCCTCAGTCTCCGGCAGCTGGAATGTACCTGGCCAAGGCAGCGGCCAGTGCGACATGAAGGCAGAGGGTGCAAAGAATCCCCGGAGGACCTGACTAGGCTGCCATCTGATGCTGACCTTGGCTACATATAATGGACGCTCCCTATCTTCTGATTCAAGGCTTCTTGAATTGGAAGAGGAACTACAAAGGATCAAGTGGGACATCATCGGGCTGAGTGAGGTACGGAGAAAAGGAGAAGATCTCGTTGAACTGAAAAGTGGACATCTCTTCTACTATCGTGGGTCAGATACTGGCAGAACTAGTGGTGTTGGATTTATAATAAACAAGAAACTGAAGGATAAAGTTGTAGAAGTTGAAAGTTCCTCTAACAGAGCTGCACGACTCGTTATCCAACTCTTGAGAAGATACAAGGCTCAGATTATTCAAACTTATGCACCCACCACAAGTCATCCTGAAGAAGAAATTGAAGAATTTCATGAGGAAATTCGTCATCTAAATAATAAAGGTAAGTAGCACTTGAAGATAATTATGGGAGATTTCAATGCAAAAATAGGGCAATGGCAACAGAATGAAACTTCAGTAGGTAAATTCGGTCACGGCAACAGAAACCAGCGTGGAAATACTCTCGTTGAGTTTGCAGAGGCAGAAGGGTTTTTCATCTTGAACTCCTTTTTCAAGAAAAAGCCACACAGGAAATGGACATGGAGACATCCAAATGGGACGACAAGTGAAATTGATTTTATTATGTGTAACAAAAAATTCGTCATAGAAGACTGCAGTGTGCTAAACAAGTCCAACACAGGTAGTGACCATAGATTGGTGAGATGTAAGATGCACCTCAACACTAAACTCTAACGTGGCAAGCTCATAAGACAAACAAAATCTAATGACATAACCAACCTTAAAAAACACCATAATACCTTCAAGTTGGAACTGAAGAACAGATTCTCTGCTTTAGAAGGCCTAACATCAGAAGAAGTGGATATTTCTGAAGTTAACAGAAAAGTAACCAAAGCTCTTATGGAAACAGCAACAAAATTAGCTGGGTCTAAGAACAAGTTGCATGTGAACAAATTATCAGGAAAAACCAAAATGTTGATGCAAAAAGAAGAGAGATGAGGACAACTAAAGAGGATGTGACTTCCAAAGTGGAATACGTAGAGCTATGCAAGACAGTACGGAAAAGTATCACTGAAGACGTAAGGAAATTCAACTGTGAACTAGTGAGGAAAGCAATTGAAAACAACCAAAGCCTAAAGATAGCAAAGGGACATCTCAGTAAGGGAAAAAAACAGATTATGGCACTGAGAAAAGAAGATGGTTCAGTAACAAGAAATAGAGGCGAAATTTTGACAAGAGTGAAAGATTTCTACTCCAAATTATATGAAAGGGATGATACATGTACTCCAGACATCATGAAAGGTACCAGCACCACAGTTCTTCCAGTCCTCCCAACAGAAGTTGCACATGCAATCAAGAACATGAAGCGGGGAAAAGCTCCAGGAGAAGATGGAATTACTGTAGACATCATACAAGAAGCAAGTGGAGAAATCGAAACAGTACTCGCCCAAATTTCCACTCAATGCCTTAATGAAGGGAAGATTCCTGAGGATTGGAACACTGCTACAATGATCCTGCTACATAAAAAAGGTGACATTGAGGATCTCGGGAACTACAGACCTATCAGCCTCCTATCAGTGGTTTATAAAATCTTCACTAAAGTTCTTTCACACCGCTTGAAGGTAACACTGGACATGGCTCAACCGAGAAAACAAGCTGGATTCAGGAATGGCTACAGCACAATAGATCATATCCACGTACTGAGAGAACTAATTGAAAGAGCGAGGGAATATGAACTTCCATTGTGCATGGCCTTTATCGATTATGAAAAGCCTTTAATTCGGTGAAACCATCAGGAGTTGCAATGGCTCTGAAATCCTGCGGTATTGAAGATGCATACATTAATATTATTAATAACATCTATGAAAATGCAAGTGCAAAGATTCGGCTGTTTAAAAATACAGCAGACAAAAAAATTGGAAAAGGAGTGAGACAAGGTGACACCATATCTCCGAAGCTCTTTAATGCCACATTGGAAAATGTCTTTCAATCACTGAACTGGGAAAACAAAGGGATAAAGATTAATGGAGATTATCTAACCCACCTTCGTTTTGCTGATGACATAGTCATTTTTGCAACCACCCCATCAGAGCTGCAGAGTATGATCCAGGAACTTGCTGACAAGAGTAAAGAAGTGGGATTAAAAATGAACTTTCAGAAGACAAAAGTGATGTTCAATGCTTTTACAAGAATGGAAGATTTATCGATTGATGGAGAAAAGCTGGAGATAACAGACACGTACGTTTATCTTGGACAGCAGATATAAAGTGAGGGTCACATTGGTGAAGAAATCAATCGGCGTACAAAACTTGCCTGGAGAGCTTTTGGAAGAAACAGCATAATTTTCAAGAGCAATATGCCATTATGTCTTAAAAGAAAAGTGTTTGAGCAATGCATCCTTCCAGTGCTTACGTATGGTGCAGAGATGTGGACCTTAACTAAAAGAGACATACAAAGGCTGCAGACAACTCAAAGCAGCATGGAGAGGTGCATGCTTGGTGTAACCAGGAGAGATAAGAAGAGGAACTCGTGGATCCAAAAAATGACAAGAGTGGAAGACATCATGATCAGAGTTAAATCCCTGAAATGGAAATGGGCTGGACATACTGCCAGAAGAACAGACCATCGATGGACAGCCGGAATTTTAGATTGGATTCCAAGGGACAGGAAAAGACCCAGAAGAAGACCACATGGGAGATGGGTGAATGAAATTCTAAAGTATGCGGGAGTGACGTGGAGGAGACTGGCACAAGACAGACCGTTGTGGAGGAAACTTGGGGAGACCTTCGTCCAGCAGTTGATTGATAATGGACGATGATGATGATGATGATATACATACTGTATAAGACAGAGTTTGGGACTTCCTCCCCTACACACACACATGCAAGAACAAAGCAGTTGCTGAGGTGCCTCAGTTGGCAAATTGTGGAATTTAGTGAACACAACTGTAAAATTATGATAGATAGGGCAGAAATGTAAATTACAAACTTCATATCTTTTTTATTCATTATTATGGGAATAACTTAATTTAACGTGTTGCTCACAACTTATATCAAAAATCTTCAACCAGTTAAAGATTTGTACTCGCTTTTTTTCACATTATGTTCTGGACCCCGGAAGCCAAAAAATTCTTGTACTTGGAAATGATACTATTGTAAATAGAATAAAAAGATTGTACTCACAAAGTTTTTTGATGGTCCTCTTCCTTTATTGCTATCGTTTTTTAAGTTAATGAATCATGTCATTTTCAGTTATGCGAACTTTGTTGACATATTCTCGACCGCAAGTACCCTGAAGACTTTTTCGTCTCCTAAGGTGAGTATGTACAGTTAAGAACGGTCTTGGTTAAAACCTGACAAAAAACGAAAAAGGTCTGAAAATATGAACCAATGTTAACAAAATGTTAACATTGGTTCATAGTTTCAGACCTTTTTCAGACGGTTCATAGTTGATAGACCTTTTTCAGACGGTTCATTGGTTCATAATTTCAGATGAAAAAGGTCTGAAACTATGAACCAATGTTAACATTAGTTCTTAGTTTCAGACCTTTTTCAGACGGTTCATAGTTGATAGACCTTTTTCAGACGGTTCATTGGTTCATAGTTTCAGATGAAAAAGGTCTGAAACTATGAACCAATGTTAACATAATGTTAACTTTGGTTCATAGTTTCAGACCTTTTTCAGACGGTTCATAGTTGATAGACCTTTTTCAGACGTTTCATTGGTTCATAGTTTTCAGATGAAAAGGTCTGAAACTATGAACCAATGTTAACAAAATGTTAACTTTGGTTCATAGTTTCAGACCTTTTTCAGACGGTTCATAATTAATAGATAGACCTTTTTCAGACGGTTCATAGTTGATAGACCTTTTTCAGACGGTTCATTGGTTCATAGTTTCAGATGAAAAGGTGAAACTATGAACCAATGTTAACAAAATGTTAACATTGGTTCATAGTTTCAGACCTTTTTCAGACGGTTCATTGGTTTATAGTCTCAGATGAAAAAGGTCTGAAACTATGAACCAATGTTAACAAAATGTTAACATTGGTTCATAGTTTCAGACCTTTTTTAGACGGTTCATTGGTTCATAGTCTCAGATGAAAAGGTCTGAAACTATGAACCAATGTTAACAAAATGTTAACATTGGTTCATAGTTTCAGACCTTTTTCAGACAGTTCATAGTTGATAGACCTTTTTCAGACGGTTCATTGGTTCATAGTTTCAGATGAAAAGGTCTGAAACTATGAACCAAATGTTAACATTGGTTCATAGTTTCAGACCTTTTTCAGACGGTTCATAGTTGATAGACCTTTTTCAGACGGTTCACTGGTTCATAGTTTCAGATGAAAAAGGTCTGAAACTATGAACCAATGTTAACAAAATGTTAACATTGGTTCATAGCCAATTCCAATTAGTAGTTCTAATTCTGACTATTATATAGCTCTAATCATTCTACCATTCTCTTTTACGTGCGATATTTCAAAGTAACTTGTACAAAATTCTAGCGGATAATGCTTACCTTGGCATTCCTTTCTAGCGATGGGAACATTTCACGTATGTGTTTTTCGGTCTTTGTTGATGTTATTGTCCTAAAGACCGTTGTATGCGATGACTGGCTTTACTTCTCACATTTTTCGCTGGGTATACTCATTGGATCTTTGCCTTAGGATTCCAAACACATCAATTTTTACCGTTCTTTATACTCGAAATTTTTGCCCATCCTCTGGGCATCCTCAGGAGAAAAAAGATTTACAACTATCTATCCCCAATATTCATGAGGAATCAATATACATTAAAGAATAGCTATGAGTTTATAGAAAAAATCAAATTAATTAATCAAGACCTAGAGCAAATAACTATGGCCTCCATGGACGTTAAGGTGTTATACCCAAACACTTCTGTCGAGCTAGCCATCGAATTGATTATGCAACAACTAAGCATCAACAAAGAACTAAACTTGTCACAACTGAAAGAGCTAAAGAATACCTTATATTTCATCAAGGAAAACAACATCTTCCATTTTGAAGGAAATATATTTAAACAAACACAAGGTGGCCCTATGGGATCCCCATTATCGACATTATACGCAGAAGTGATTATGGCATACCTCGAAAAAGAAATTATTCAAAATCTACCTGAAAAAACAATTCTTTATGCTCGATATGTAGACAACATTATTATAATGTCTAAACTTAACAAAGCCAAGCTACAAGATCTAGCACAGCAGTTTAGCAAAATCTGTAACACCATATAGAGCTAACTATTGATTTTGAAGAGGATAACTGCCTATCCTTCCTGGACATCCAACTAAAGAAAAACAAAAATAGTTTTGAATACTCTGTGTTCAGAAAAGCAACTTACATACCTGTACTGATACCATACTCGTCGCACCATCCAGTGATACATAAAAAACAGCATAGTAAACTTGATATGGTGAGCGTACACACACACACATCTAACAACAGGCTAAAAAATCAAGAGCTAGAGTTTATCTCGAAAATAGCACAAGAGTATGGGTACCCGAGCAAGATAATTAATAAATGGATACATGAGAGTAAAAAGCATATGACTCAGATTAAAGAAGGCCAAGAAGTGCACAACCAAATGAAGATGAGGAAGAAAAAATTGAAATACATTGGAGCTTTCCCATACTTGGAAGGAGTGAGTAATGAAATCAATAGGCACTGTGCTAAATATGACTTACAACTAGGAAGCTCAGTGCACACCGTGAAAAGTATGACTGTCAACAAAAAAACAGAGGAAAAAATGCTAGAAGAATCAGGAACCTACGAAATTCCAATTGCACACATACCCACAATATCGTACATTGGAAGTACGAAAAACAGATTAAAAAAAAGACTTAAACAACACATATCTAATTGGCAAAAAAAGAAGCCAAAACTGTTTTAGTGCAATTCTGCATGGAAAACCGGACATTCCCAAAATTCGATGAAATTAAAATGCTAAAAAAGAATAAAAAATCGGAAAGGCAAATGAGGAGGGAAGAAGCAATATTAATCTATAAAAATAAAGCAAGGGTATGTAACCAGAACGACCCTAGCACATTATTGGGCCTGTGGAAAGAACTAATAAGACAAGAAAAACAACAACAAAAGAAAAACTGGCAAAAAAGACAAGAAAACCAGGATAGGAGAAGAAATTAAAAAAAATAAATAAATAAATAAATAAAAAAAAAGTTGTTTTTAATGAAACGTAGATGGCGCCAGCCGAGCTTGATAACGAAATATATCCAGGAAAGTATATCCGACGAATAGCAACAAGGAATATCGGACTCCATTAGCGCGAAGTTAACCATGAACATCGGTGGTAAAGTCGCCACGCTCCTGAGGATGCCCAGAGGATGGGCGAAAATTTCGAGTATAAAGAACGGTAAAAATTGATGTGTTCGGAATCCTAAGGCAAAGATCCAATGAGTATACCCAGCGAAAAGTGTGAGAAGTAAATCCAGTCATCGCATACAACGGACTTTAGGACAATAACATCAACAAAGACCGGAAAACACGTGCGTGAAATGTTCCCATCGCTAGAAAGGAATGCCAAGGTAAGCATTATCCGCTAGAATTTTGTACAAGTTACATTGGTTCATAGTTTCAGACCTTTTTCAGGCGGTTCATAGTTGATAGACCTTTTTCAGACGGTTCATTGGTTCATAGTTTCAGATGAAAAGTTCTGAAACTATGAACCAATGTTAACAAAATGTTAACATTGGTTCATAGTTTCAGACCTTTTTCGTTTTTCATCGGGTATTAACCAAGACCGTTCTTAACTGTACATACTCACCTTAGGAGACAAAAAAGTCTTCAGGGTACTTGCGGTCAAGAATATGTCAACAAAGTTGGCATAACTGAAAATGACATGATACATTAACTTAAAAAACGATAGCAATAAAGGAAGAGGACCATCAAAAAACTTTGCGAGTACAATCTTTTTATTCTATTTTACAATAGTATCATTTCTAAATACAAGAATTTTTAACTTCCGATCGTCCAGAACATAACGCGAAAAGAAGCGAGTACAAATCTTTCACTGGTTGAAGATTTTTGATATAAGTAAATTACAAAGTTGTAGAACTGACTTTGCTTATTAGGAATCGATGTTTTGTTAAGTACAGATTATACATGTGTTTGCATTCTACGAAAAATTACAATCGTATATTATTAAATTTAGTTGGTTCACATCATAAAATAGTGTGCATTATATCATTATATACCCGAAAATTTTTAGGGAGAGGAGGAGGGGGTCGTTTATGTTGGGGATCCTAGACTCTGAAAAATCTGGGGGTCCTGACCCCCACCCCCAGTGGTTACGCTTATGTCTGAATGCACTACCATAATTGCTTTTCAAAATTTTGCGTTTTTGCTTATGAAAATATTACTGAACTTGAACAATTTATTTAAAGGAAAATGTCGGTTTTTGTTTATCTAAATCATATTTTAACATTGTGCCACAGAGACACAATACCTCCCTCGTTCTTAAGTTCCTACATAAGCAGTCGGCAGCCACTTCCTGAACTCTCACCCACCCTCAAGCAGTCTTAAGAGAGTTAAAGTAGGTTTAGACTCCAGTTTCTGTGTTGGAATCCTGAATTTCGTAAAGAAAACAAACAGCAGAGCAATTACCGTAATTTTTGGGCTAAGAGCCGTAATTTTTGGGTTAAGAGCCGTGGCTCTTACGTTACTAAAAGTGAAATTTTTCGGGTGTGCGGCCCTTATGCCGAATTTGTTTTCGATAAGACTTTCTTCCCTCCCTTTTTTTTTTTTTTTTTTTCATGCAGATGCTTAGTAAATTTTTTCAAACCACGTCTTTTTTTGTTCACGAACTCGACTGTGATCGTGTCCCCCCCCCCTTTCTACTCATATGTTAGACAATAACTCTGCTGTCCTGATGTTGGTGTTTAGGAGGGAAAGTGGGGGAGAACAGGAATGCCTGACTCAAACGCCCTTTGCATGGGGGATGGAAAGGGGACATAAGCACACAGACGAGTAGCGCGACGTCCGAGGCTTCTGTGGATAGCGCGCCCAGCGGTAACGGCTCAGTGCGCAGTAAATGGAAGTAGGTCAAACCACTTGAAAGAGGGAAAGCGCACCGCCGTTTCGAAGTGTTGGCGGCAGATCAGCGAACACGTGCGAAGCAGCTGGTAAAAGGAAACGTCTCTACATGAGAAAAAAGCATAACATAGAAGGAACATATTATTAAAGAAAACATTAATCCAAAGCATAACAAGCGATAATTTATACTAGGGGTGTTCAAATGAAAAGGTACGAAACGTCATAAGAACGTAACCGTTAACATATTTGCCTATGCCGCTATGAGAGAACGTAGCGACACATCTACGGATGCGATTGGAGTCGCCGGCGTGGATCGGAGCATGCGCGGGCGCCCGCATGCGCAGGAGAGAGCAGAGGCTCTTATAAAGAGCGCCGTCCAATTGACGCGGCAGTGCGTGTGAGGACAGGATGGCGTTCACATTGCAAAATTCGACGATTGAGGAGCAGCGAGGCGTTATCCGATTTCTGACAGCGGAAGGTGTTAAACCGGCCGCTATTCATCGCGGGATGGTGACCGTATACGCGCGTCCACACGTCTCCAGGGTCACACACGCGGAACTGGCCAAGTTCCAGTGGGAGCAGCTCGACCATCCGCCCTACAGCCCGGACATGTCGCCCTGCGATTTCCATGTGTTTGGTCCCCTGAAAAACATCTGAAAGGGAAGCGCTTCTACTCGGACGACGAACTCAAGGACGCTGTGCAGGACTGGGTCTCGTCACGGCCACAGGAATTCTGGGAACAAGGAATCCTTCGGCTCGTTAATCAATGGGATCGTTGTGCTATGGCCTATGGTGTATACTTTGAATAAAGTCTTCATTTATACCCACAGTGTCGTTTCGTACCTTTTCATTTGAACACTCCTTGTAAGTTAATTACTTCTAGGACGGATTCTATTGCAGTGAACAGAGAACCATCCTGTAGCAGACATCCACATTGAATGGAATTTAGACAATTGTGCGGTTTTACGAGCAATGCGATATTCTAACGGGAGTCTTAAGATTAACTGTGATTTATATTGATTACATAAAGGGTTTTCAGCATTTAATAAAGGCAAACAAATAACATCATCAGCATGATTAATAAAAAATGTATAAATAAAAATGTTTGCCAGTATGAAAAAATAATTGTGTAAAGCAGATCGACACTGAGTTGCAGAATTAGCCTTTGAAGTATACATATAATCACGTTGGGCGCGAGTTAATTCATGAAAATAAGGAAGATAATTTAGCTTTCTGAGCAGCACCACGACTTCACAGGTGCGGCTCCTTACGGCAACTTTTGCTTCCAAGATTGCAAAAATTCTCACCTGCGGCCCTTATGCCGATGCGGCTCTTAGTCCGAAAATTACGGTAGTAATGACCTCCTTCAGTGAATTCTTATCCACTCTCCTCATTTGCTCCCTGGCCAAACAAACATGAAAAAGAGGCTTAAACTAAGGAATTGGAAGAATGGAAAACATCTGAATTTTTTATTTTTTTTTATTGGAAGTTTAACGACCACCGTGAGCAACTTGGTGGGCTATAAGCAATCATCTCTAGGGATCAAAGATGTCCCGTTTTGGGCTAATGCTTCCCGTCAGAGTCACAAAATATAGACGTACACGCTTATTCCATACGCGGATAGTTTCCAAATTATTAGCAGATTTTGCAGATAGTTTTTGCTTGTAGGTGAAAAAAAATAAAAATGTTATTTACGGCAATTTAAACACTCAAGGCTTTACTCAGATTAACATATTTAATTCTATCTTAACGTGAGAATGTTCAGATTAATATATTTAATTCTATCAATCTTAACGTGACTATTTTTCACATCTTTCGATAGCGAGTTCTTTTTTGTTTTTACAGACGTTTCTGGCCTATTGATTTTATCAAGACCTGTTCTCAATACATAGGAACTGTAACAAAAGTTTTGTTTACACAGAAATATTTTAAATTTTGTTGCCAGGTTCCTCATGCAGTTGCCAGTTATTTAATCAAAATATTTTCCTTATGTATTTTGTAAGTCTATTTTTGAATTAAAATGTTATTTATAATTTTTGAAGGTTCATTAACGGAACTACTTTTCTAGATATAAAAACTTTCTTTAATTAGTCTCTTGTTTTTATGAGGTTCATAGTCCAATATTTTAAAGTTTTGGCCATAAGGTCCATTTTACACACATTTCTGCGCGTTCAGTCGTAATGTACTTTTATCCTCTCTGGAATCTGTAATGTTCTAATAATTATTTATTGTTATATTAATTTTTCTTTATCTTATTCTATTGTTATCATGATTCGCGGGTTTGCAGCAAGTTTTCTATTACAATGGCTGTGTACACAGATACATTTCATTTTTATACAACTCTGCTATAAACATATAAAATGAGCGAAACACACAGAGTCACGTAGGTAAAAGGTTCGTTTAGCGGTAGCTTTCGGTCATCCTACGACCTTGATCACCCGCGATAGACTGGATGGGCTGGTTGCCAGAACTACAATTTGAAGTTGGGGTGTTGGAACTGTTGCCAGATTTTAGAAGATATCCAAATAAATAGGATTTGGTGAGGGGTCTCTGAATTGCAGTTTTTGGTGAACAAAATTTCAATGCTCTCTTGGAAATGCAGAGATGCCTTGTTGATGAAAGGGGCAACGTTTTTGGTTTCTTTCCAAATGGGAACTGCAGAGGTGTCTTCAAGGGTTAGTGCAGATAAAGCTGTCTTTGGAAGACCATTGGAAACATCTTTTTTGTGTTCACCAAGTCTTGTTTTGATGCTTCAGTATGTGCTTCCAGTCGTGTTTTTTTGGTTTCTTTCCAAATGGGAACTGCAGAGGTGTCTTCAAGGGTTAGTGCAGATAAAGCTGTCTTTGGAAGACCATTGGAAACATCTTTTGTGTTCACCAAGTCTTGTTTTGATGCTTCAGTATGTGCTTCCTGTCGTGTTTTTTTGGTTTCTTTCCAAATGGGAACTGCAGAGGTGTCTTCAAGGGTTAGTGCAGATAAAGCTGTCTTTGGAAGACCATTAGAAGTATCTTTTTTGTGTTCACCAAGTCTTGTTTTGATGCTTCGGTATGTGCTTCCAATATACACTAAGAAACCAGAGGGAGTTGAAATGGGAATAGCATAAACTCCAGGGGTGTCCAAGGGTGAGACAGGATCCCTATCTTTAAGCAGGCACATTATTGCATAAGGATTTGGTTTCACTGTGACTGTGTAGCCCACAGTTTGGAAAAGTTTACACATCTTATAAGAGAACAATACTATGGGCTACACTCTCACAGTGAAACCAAACCCTTGTGCAATAATGTGCCTGCTTAAAGACAGGGATCCTGTCTCACCCTTAGACACCCCTAAAGTTTATGCTATTCCCATTTCAACTTCCTCTGGCCCTCAGTATATATTGGAAGCACATACCGAAGCATCACAACAAGACTTGGTGAACACAAAAGATGTTTCCAATGGTCTTCCAAAGACAGCTTTATCTGCGCTAACCCTTGAAGACACCTCAGCAATTCCCATTTGGAAAGAAACCAAAAAAGTTGCCCCATTCATCAACAAGGCATCTCTGCGTTTCTAAGAGAGCATTGAAAGAAAAAGCACAATTCGCACAATATGTCATAAAAACAAATACCACCATCTATGTACAATATTTAATTAAAAGATGAAATCTGTTTACAAATTAAGAACCTCCACTAGCACTTTCGGGGTAACACTTACCCCATCATCAGGTGGAACAGAGAGGTTAATGCCGTACTCGCGTACACTTATATAGGAGCGCAGCAATGCACCATGGTATAGTTCTCAAGCATCACAACGTCAAGGTGATGCCGTCGCAGTGGAGCAAGAGACACAATTTCCGACTTTTAGTTACACATAATACAGATTGTGTTGCTCAGCTAAAATTATCAAATTTACATGTTATTGTTTTTGTTTTTTTTTAATATATTTAATAATTATAATTTAAAGTTCAAAACGGCGACATGGTTTTTCCAAACTTTTGGTATGTCCACTGGCGTGTTATCATTACAGCACCTGTCCCCTAAGGCTTCAATGTACATAGGCTTTCAGCAAGGTGTAGTGAGTGTACGTACGCAGGGGTATTCATTCAGCAGTCTAATGTTCGCCCAGTCTGGTTGCAAAGTTCCATTTACGACGCTTCTAGACAGTGACGTATTATTGCGGAAAGTTTGAATATCGTACTTACGTTCCCTGAGCACGAATACCCAAACTTCTCCATGTCGAGCCTACATAGTTACTAACGTGTTCTCCTGTTGAGGTGTCTAACAGTGGCATGTTGTACACTCCCCATTTGCTCAAAATATCAGTTGCTGCCCGATCTTTTCCAACTGGTGATATGAGATTCTTTTGATCGGGTACCGAATTGTATTAATAATAATATCAGTTCAAAAAAACGTTAAATTCCACGTTAATTAATGAACGTTATTACGTGGCATATTACATTAAGTTCATCACCAGAAATTCGTAGAAGTCCTGTAATTTTTTCTTCTCTTCTTCACGTTTTTTTCTCAAGCTCGCTGAAAACCACGATATCCGGACTCCCTAACCTCTTAAACGTTCAGGTGGTATCGTATTGAGGGTGAATGGCTCATTTATTTAAAATACGAAATAAAACAACACATAACTTATTTCTTGATAGAAGATGAATGATAGGGTTATTTTATTTTATTTTATTTTTGGTTGGAGGTTTAACGACCACCGTGAGCAACTCAATGGGCTATAAGCAGTCGCCCGTCCCTAATTTAGGGTCACTGGTTCCAGGGAAGGGAGAGAGCCAGTGCCGTAAGACAAACACAACATCATATTTTTTTCTTTCATTGGAGGTTTAACGACCACCGTGAGCAACTCAATGGGCTATAAGCAGTCGCCCTTCCCTAATTTAGGGCCACTGGTTCCAGGGAAGGGAGAGAGCCAGTGCCGTAAGACAAACACACAACATCCATGCCTCACCGGGATTCGAACCCGGACCCGTTCGGACGAATGATCAGAGGCCATCGCTTAGACCACTGCGCCACCGGGGCGGCTATATGATAGGGTTAAAACAATACCATTGTTATCTCATTGGTTTGCAGTCTCCTTTTGACTAGGTGCACTCCGGTATACACTCAAGCAACAACAAACTGTGTAGTCGAGGTTCCATAAAATGTACGTTCTCCGTAGGCAACAATGAAATATTTATAATAGCTAAAACCTTTAAAAACTTCTATCGAACACATAAAAACCCTGTTCTTAATAGAACTTGAAAGAAAATTAATCCAAAGAATAAATAAAATCCAAGTAAAAAACCTTAATTCAAACCTCAAATTCGACTGATGACGATATGTAAAACACTGATAAGGATATGCAAAGGTATAAACCGAATTGTATGTTATGCTTTGAGCATATGCGTGACAATGCGTTAGTGATGTGTGGGTACCGGTCCAATGCTCCCACAAACCGTTTGCTAGGCTTTGGGTCTTGTTCTAGACTTATGGTTCTTTACTTCAGACTGTAGAAGACTCTCGCTTGAAGAATGCGTGTAAGCTCTTCTAATTAGAAAGTTAATAACATCTATTTTTGTGGGGTTGGATGCGATGAACTGAATGGAATAAGGCTGTTGCAATCAGTTGGCTTACGATAAACTGAAAAAGACAGTGAATTAAGCCTCCGGGTCACGAAATATGCGAAAACACAAAAAGGGGAGTGAAAAATCAGATTCAAGTTCTGTCGTGAGCCCGATAGTAGGGAATACTGACGAAAGTGCGTCGGCGAATTGAATTAAATCATCCTTGGAGTGAGGCCAAAGCACAAGGATGTCGTCGACGTATCTAAGGTATAAACTGGGGACCAAAGGGGATACATTGAGAACTTTGTTTTCAATGTATTGTAGCAGAATTTCCGCTAACAGAGCAGATAGTGGGGAGCCCATGGGCAAACCCTCAGTTTGCAAGTAAGTTTTGTCAAGAAATTTGAAATATGATCGCCGTTTGACTAAACGAAGTGCGTTCATAATGGCGGTGATTTCGGGGGTGGGGACCTGAATTTCGGCAAGTTTAGCCTCAATAATACGATGAGTGGTGTCCACAGGTACATACGATGAGTGGTGTCCACAGGAGAATATGCAATTCAGAGTGCATAGAAAATCTTCATATATCCCAGTACTTATACCATTTCAGTCATCACATCCATTAACACATAAAAGAAATAGTATTAAAACACTAATTAAAAGAAGTTTAACACACTCATCAATTGAACAGTATAGAAATGAAGAAATTGAATATATTGAAAAAATTGCATATGATTTTGGATACCCTAAACAGGTATTAAAAAAATGGATTTATGAAGTAACTCAGGGTTACAATAAGGTCAAGACTGATAAAAAACTTGTAAAATATGTAGGAGCAATACCATATATAGAAAATGTGTCAGCAGAAATTAGTAAACTTTGTGGCAAGTATGACATACAGGTAGGAAATCAGGTACTTACTGTAAAAAATTTAGTGATTAAAAATGAAAAAATTAGCCAATTAGATAGAGCAGGAATTTATGAAATCCCAATAGACCAGCAACCACCTGTGTCATATATAGGCAGCACCAAGAATAAATTAAAGTATAGATTAAACCAGCATATTAATAATTGGAATAAAAAAGAAGCTAAGACAGCATTGACCCAATACTGTATGGAAAATCAACAATGTCCAAGGTTTAAAGATATTAAAATTATTAAGAGCTGTAAAAAGGATAAGCAGTTAAGAATAGCAGAATCAGTATTAATTGAAAAAAACAGATCAAGATTATGCAACATTAATGAGCCAAGTAACCTAAACGAACAATGGAAAGCCCTAATAAAAATTGAACAGCAGCGTAAAAAGAAAGAGGGAAAAAAGAGCAGCAGGGACAATAGATGGCACCAGAGACAACGATTCAGCGATAGCGACTGGGGCCCATGCCTCGATGGCTCTGCTCACTTGAGCTGTGGTGGGCGGGTGAGACACACCTGCCTCCTGAAGATGACAGAGGCCTGTTGAAAGTACTAGAGGATTGGATGTGAGGGGCTGAATGGGTATGACACTTGCAGTGGGAGTAGCAGAGGTTGTGAAACAGAAGGAGGAGTTTGATAGTTACAGTTGACCAAGGTTTAATCACCTATGAATGTAAGGTTATGTACATAGTTTTTACTTGAATGGTATGAATGAGTTGTATGTGTGATTTTTATAGAATTGACAAGCTTTTTGAGTAACATCTCATAAGGCTAAGGGGAAAAAAAAAACAATGTTTCACACCCGGAAGTAAGAAGCGTAAACAAGAAGTCTGTTAACTTGGAAGCCCAGTTACATCACGATGAATGACGTGTTGGAAGTGTGTTGTCATTGGAGGTTACCATAATTTTTTGGTGAGTACGTGGTACTTTCTAATGGTTTTTTCGTCCACAGGTACGTTATGGTACAGTGAAACCACATCTAGAGAGGCTAATATGAAAGGGCCAGCATGTGGCTGAATCATTCTGATCCTTTCTATTGTCCTAGTGGAGCTTTTTGACAGAAAAAGGTGAGCTCTCTGCTAACTTAGCCAAATATAGGGCAAGGGCTTTTTCGAGTGGTCGAGTAAGACTAACTCTAGCCCGCGACCAAAGGCCTAATAAGCAGCCCCCTCTTTATGCAACCAGGTAGGGGGAAGGGGGATAAATGCTTTGGAAAAACTTTCAGGGAAGTTGTGAGCATTCTTCAATCTGGTCAACGCTGTACAGGTTGCTTTAGTTCGGTCACTCTCTACTACCTTCTGTGGAATGGAAGCTATAGCCTCTATCATTTTTTCCCTGTAGTTTGAGCTATCCAACAAGGCAGTTTGATGTGTCTTATCTGCAGCCAAAATAGATATTTCATTATTGTTTCTAACTGCAGTAAGCTGCTGCCTTTCTTCATTATACATTGGAATTAGTTTGGACTGTTGCTGCGTTTTTCTTCATTATACATTGGAATTAGTTTGGACTGTTGCTGCGTTTTTCTTCATTATACATTGGAATTAGTTTGGACTGTTGCTGCGTTTTGCCCCTACGTGGAAGGCTATTATGTTCAGCCTGAGGTAAGTTTCTGATGATATATTCTAATTGTGGGACAGTCTGAAAGATATTGGCATTGTCCGTGGGGTATGCGAACTTGGTTCCTCTTTCTAGAGCTCTACTTTGCACTTCGTTCAACTCATAATTACTAAGGTTGACAACATTGGAGTTCGTAATTATACACTGCCAGACAATTGCTAAGGACGGATGACAATAGCAACGGTAGCAACCATAAAATGGAAGGCTGGAAATTAGCATAAGTGCGGGATACAGTAAGACGTGTTGTGCGTATGCAAATTTTGGATTGCCGAACTTGTTCGTGAGGTCATAGCGCTGATAAGAGATATAAAGGATTTGACGTGTATTGACCGTTCTTGTTCAAACGCAAAGTTGAAAGGGAAAGAATCAATTGACGAACTTGCAATTTTCAGTATGTCTTCCCGACATCACCTAGATGATTTTACGCGTGGCCGTATTATTGGCAAGATTGAAGAAGGGCGAAAAAATAACAGATGTTGCCAGGGAGTTCGACGTCAGCCACAGTGTTGTTTCAAGGCTTTGGAAATCATTTCAAACAAATGGAGAGTGTAGCAAACGTCACGGGAGGTCGTGTTCGCAGTACGACACCTGCAGAAGATCGGTACATTGTGCTATCAACAAAAAGACACCGGCGCAGCACAGCTAGTGAGGTAGCAAATCAGTTTATGGCTGCTACTGGCAAACGGATCTCCCGAAAAACTGTCGCCAGACGTTTGCATGAAGGAGGACTATACGCCCGCCGTCCTGTTGTTTGCATCCCATTGTCCAGACGTCACCATACCGCCCGTTTGCAATGGTGCCATCAACATCGCAATTAGACTGATAACGACTGGTCTGCTGTCCTCTTCTCAGATGAGAGTAGATACAGTCTATCGTCTGATTGTCGACAACAACTGATCTGGCGTGATAGTGGTACTGCATATTGTCCAGCAAACATACAGGAAAGGGACCGATATCCGACATGTAGTGTCATGGTATGGGCTGGCATCATGATCAATGGCCGTACGTCCCTCTATGTGCTTCCAACTGGGACTATGACCGCCCAACGATACATTAATGATGTTCTGCTACCTCATTTTCGCATGTTCCGTGGTGCTGTCGGTGATAGATTCATTTTCATGGACGACAACGCAACATGTCATCGAACAGTCGCTGTCCAGGAGTGTCTTGAGAGCGAGGATATTCATCGCCTCGTATGGCCAGCACGTTCTCCAGATCTGAATCCCATTGAAAATGTGTGGGGTGCTTTGGGGAGGAGTCTTGCTGGTCGCCAATGCCTTCCAATAAACAAGGACACCCTCATCCGTGCACTGACAGAGGAATGGGATAAATTACTCCCAACAGCTGCTTGACAATGTTGTGCAAAGCATGACACGACGTGTGGAATCTTGCATCGTCCTCCATGGTGGCCATATCTCGTATTGACATCTTAAGCCGGAACGCCTGCGGACGGTAATTGCATTTTTTTCACGTTTACGTATTCTGCACAAAATGGCCTGTTTGTCCCTTGAACACGTTCCAAAGCCTTCTGGATTTCAGAGCACAATAAATTGTCTTTCTTGTAATGTCCTGGCATTCTGACATTATTTTATTTCACTTGGCATCCAGCCACACTTACTTTTTTATGCGCTATAAAGCCTTTTATGATCCGTCCTTTAGCAATTGTCCAGCAGTGTACTACCATTATTTCCATGATAACGCATAAGTGTTGCTACTGCGAAAATAAAACAAAATCAAGGCCTGGAGCCAGTGCCGTAAGACAAACACAACATCCATGCCTCACCGGGATTCAAACCCGGACCCTTCTCGGACAAATGCGCCACTGGGGCGGCCATCTATATTTTCATGGCCTAGCGGATGCTATTTTGATAACCTATTGATGGAGACATAAACAGCGCACTTCCTAGGGAAAAATTATGTAGTGACACATGAAATAAAACACAAGACTTACTACTTGATAAAATGCAGATTATATTTTAAAGTTAAATATACCGAAAAATGGCACATTTTGAAATGGGTGGGCGGTAGGGTGGCAAGACAAATTTCAGGGGTGGGGAGGGGGAAGTGACGAAGGGTTGTACTGCAGCTGCCAGCTGCAGTTTTACGAAAAAATTTGAACACACACAATAATTAACCTAAAGATTCATATTCTGCTTTAATGTATATTTAGCTTTGCCTAAATAAATGCCGAGTTTCGCTTTTAAAACACTGAATGTCTTACAGATTGAAAGTGTTCAGCTCTTTGACTTCTGGTTGTAATACGACGGCTCTGCAATGGGTTGTAAATAACACGATCGCTCTCCAATCGCCCTCTCTCTGCGTTGCTGAGGAAAAGTTCTCCAATCGCCCTCTCTCTGAGCTGCTGAGGAAAAGCACAGTGGGATTTCCCGTGGAAGATGTGGGAAAACAGTCAGTTACCTAGGATTACGTGCACGACAAGAAATCAACATTTATTCACAGCAGCAGCAGATCCGCATTTGTGTAAGACGGTGATTTCTTCCAGTGATTTATTTTAATCTCATTACGGTTAATGTTATACCAACAACCATAAACATTACACGGCTACTATACTTTCATTCAAGTAATAATAGGTTATTGCCATAAAAATTATTCTTTCACACGTTGTATACGATAACATAATTTGGTGCTGGGTGCCGTGCTATAAATGTCGAATATAATGCTATAAGCAATTACATTATCTAAATATGAAGCATTAAAAATTGAACAAACTCACCACTATGTTGTCAATATAGTTGTCAACACAGTGGTGAGTTTATTCAATTTTTAATGCTTTATACACTGGTGTGCAAAAATTAAGGACGAAGAGGAGAAATTAGCATAACAGCGAAACGAGCAGGCAGAACGGACCGAAAGACCACTCAGGAGATAGACTAGGATCCCGTACGGAAGGGCATGTACATATATGCAGCATGGCGTAGAAGGGGGGGGGGTAGGCAGTGTCGGAAAGGTATAAAGCACACGGGCGGTGTACGCTCAGCAATTCGGTAAAAGCTATTGCATGGTGTACATTGGTTTGAACAACGTCGAGTTGCTGCCACCGTGTGATATGGCCAACAGTCAATCCAGTAGACGACATCTGAATGACTTTACCCTAGGTCGCGTCATTGGGAAGTTGGAAGAAGGTCGAAGTGTGACTAGTGTGGCCGAGGAGTTCGGGATCGCTCACAGCATCGTTTCGTGAGCTTGGAGAGCATTTCAAACGACAGGAACAGCTGTCCGAGAGTTTAGCAGTGGTCGTCCATGAGCAACCACGGCGTACGACTGGTATATTGTCCTACAGGTGAGAAGAGACAGACGGAAGACAGCGGGAGAAATCGGAAGGCACATGCAACAGACAACTGGACGTCCATTATCGCGTTTTACCGTGGCCAGGAGGCTGCACAAAGGTGGTCTATTTGCACGATGACCAGTACGGTGTGTGCCATTAACACCTGCTCATTGGAGTCGGCGGTTTCTGTTGTGCCAGGAACACAAGAACTGGGCACATCAGCAATGGGGTCGAGTTCTCTTTACGGATGAGAGCTTATTTAGTCTGACGAGCGATTCTGGCCGTATACACATCTGGAGAGAGCAGGGAACACGCAATTACACCTCCAACATCATCGAAAGAGACCAGTTTGGAGGTGGCGGAGTTCTCCTTTGGGGCGGTATCATGCTTGGTAGCCGTACTGACCTCCACATCTTCCAAGGAGGTTCAGCCACTGGTGTCCGCTATTGTACCGAGGTTCTCCTGCCTCACGTGCGTCTGTTTAGAGGTGCTGTAGGTCCTGAGTTCCTCTTCATGAATGACAACGCTACACCTCATCGTACAGTGGCTGTCGCAGAGCTGTTGGAGAGTGAAGATATTCAACGCATGGATTGGCCCTCAAGGTCCCCGGACTTAAATCCAATCGAACATGTGTAGGACCTTCTATGGAGATGCTTGGCAGCACGTCCCCAGTCACCAGCATCGATTCCGCAGCTGCGATTGGCGCTACAAGAGGAATGGGCCACAATGCCTCAACAGCTCCTTGACAACCTCGTCCTCAGCATGGACAGACGTAAATCCTGCAAAGCAGTCCGGGGTGATCATATCCCCTACTAAAGACTGGATTTTTCTTGGCACATGGACGTTTCTGTCTTCTGTCCTGTTGTGCTCGAAGCTACCTTTTCAATAAAGTGCCTTTGCATCCTTTGGATTCCTTGTTTGGACTGTTTTGCTCACTTGTCCCATATTCTTACATCTTGGGGATCTTATGGTATGATTTGAGTTGATGTGGAGCACTTCTGCACGACGTTACATTCGAAAAACCGTCTCGTCCTTAATTTTTGCATGCCAGTGTATTAAGACACTGCAATTGATTATACAGTCAAACCTCAATTTAACTAACTTCAAGGGACCAAAAGTCTCATACATAAAATCGCGGAATTCTCTAAATTGAGGAAGCTTTTCGAATGAAACATTCAAATTAAGCTAGTGTTCATGACAGAATATGTAAGCAGCTAAGTTCTCTATCTTTCAGTGAAATTTAAATCATGTAGCATACTTTTTAATTACGAATTTATTACCAAAAATGTTATAATATGCACACATTTACTTTGCATATTAAATACATAATTCGTAGGTATTAGACTTCAATGTGTAGCATTAAAATTTAAGCATGCTTTAAAATTGGGAGAAAAATACGATGGTCGATTGTTTTCCCGAGCATTTAGCTTCTTAAATAATGATTTTACTATCCTAAACGGCATGAAACAGAGCATTAATTAGTACTAATTAACTTGTAAAAACAGAATATTTGTTGATTACCTTTCCACACCGTAGAAAAGAAACGCTTTAAAAAAGAAGGTTGCTTATTTTATTCTGAACGTTTAGCTTTATAAATTACTTCAATTTTATGAAGTTCATGAAAAACATCATCATTAATATCGAAAGGCATCAAGTACTTTTTAGCACATTCTATACTGTTATCAGCATCACTAAAGCAGCTGTAAGTTGTGTGTCATCTTCCTCATCAGAATCTCATGCGTTTAGTCTGATCTGTTCATCGAAAATGTCATCTAGGGATTGCATTTGGGCTAACTTTTAAAGTGAAAATGATGGTTAACATAATTTTGTGGTTTAAAAAATAAAAATGTTCAAGCTAAATTGAGGAAATGTGTTCGTTAAACGCCAAGCATTAATTTCAATGTGGTTCTGTCGGGACCATGTAAAATTTATGTGAAATCGCAAAATTCGTTAAATAGGGGTTCGACTCAGAGTTTTAGCTGGCTCAAAAAATGCTAAAATGAAAGAAAAAGTTGTAGCAAAATGCTAAAGAAACTTAGCCTCTTTTGTCAACGAACTGACGCGCGGCGAATCGTCGTAGTGGACGGACTGACGCGCGACGAATCGTCGTAGTGGACGGACTGACGCTCGACGAATCGCCGTAGTGGACGGACTGACGCTCGACGAATCGCCGTAGTGGACGGACTGACGCTCGACGAATCGCCGTAGTGGACGGATTGACGCTCGACGAATCGCCGTAGTGGACGGACTGACGCGCGACGAATCGTCGTAGTGGACGGACTGACGCGCAACAAATCGTCGTAGTGGACGGACTGACGCGCGACGAATCGCCGTAGTGGACGAACTGGACGCGACACTGTCCGACCGAACAATGGATGACGTTTCTGTTGTATAACGGAATACTTTTACCCACGAATTAGCGGTGGAATTTTAATTTTTCCCCTGGACTACGGCAGTTCAAATTTTCGGAAATTTCGGAACACAATCACCTCTGTGATATTTAAATGCCTGGGGCCATTTTGCAATGGGACGCTAATTTTTCTCTCGCTTTTTAGATTAATTCGTCAGATTTTGCGAAAATAGCGATCGTAGCGTAACCTCTGGTTTGACTGTAGTATTATATCTCTGTGCGTACCACTTATGCACAGTGATCAGGTGCTTCTCTGTGTGTACCACCTATGCACAGTGATCACGTGCTTCTCTGTGCGTACCACCTATGCGCAGTGATCACGTGCTTCTCTGGGCGTACCACCTATGCGCCATGATCACGTGCTTTTCTGTGCGTACCACCTATGCCCAGTGATCACGTGCTTCTCTGTGCGTACCACCTATGCGCAGTGATCACGTGCTTCTCTGTGCGTACCACCTATGCACAGTGATCACTTGCTTCTCTGTGCGTACCACCTATGCACAGTGATCACATTCTTTTGACTGTTTGTCTTCGCCTTGGAATTTATTTTATTTTTTTGTTTGATTGGAGGTTTAACGACCACCGTGAGCAACTCAATGGGCTATAAGCAGTCGCCCATCCCTAATTTAGGGTCACTGGTTCCAGGGAAGGGAGAGAGCCAGTACCGTAGGACAAACACAACATCCATTTGTTTTCTTTGATTAGAGGTTTAACGACCACTGTGAGCAACTCAATGGGCGATAAGCAGTCGCCCGTCCCTAATTTAGGGTCACTGGTTCCAGGGAAGGGAGAGAGACAGTGCCGTAAGACAAACACAACATCCATGCCTCACCGGGATTATAATTATTTTTTTTGGTTGAAGTTTTAACGACCACCGTGAGCAACTCAATGGGCTATAAGCAGTCGCCCGTCCCTAATTTAGGGTCACTGATTCCGGGGAAGGGAGAGAGGACAAATACAACATCCATTTGTTTTCTTTGATTAGAGGTTTAACGACCACCGTGAGCAACTCAATGGGCTATAAGCAGTCGCCTGTCCCTAATTTAGGGCCATTGGTTCCAGGGAAGGGAGAGAGCCAGTGCCGTAAGACAAACACAACATCCATGCCTCACCGGGATTCGAACCCGGACCCCTTTCGGACGAATGATCAAAGGCCATCGCTTAGACCACTGCGCCACCGGGGCGGCCGCTTTGGAATTATGTGTCTTCAAAGTGAATTTTCTTGATTTATCGACAACGGTTACAAATCGACAAACGGCCATACGTTTCCTTCAAGATAAAGGAGTTTTACATGCTCGAAGAAATTGCTCTTTAGGCTGTGAGATGACATTGGCGTTAAGTGGAAGAGAGAGATGGAGATGTTATAAACGAGAATCCCAAGAAGAAATACTTTACGTTCTAATATGTGGTTCACAGATTCTAAATTAGATTTCAAAACTGCTATATTTTTCGTATATCCTTGGAGTCATGGTTATTCAACAATTTCGTTTTGTGAGCATGAACTGCATTCTAACACTTGAGTGGACTGGAATAATTATATTATAAAGTTTGTGTAGCAAGCTTGTTGAAACGACCTTCGTTGATAGGGGGACCAGGACTTATAGTAGAAACAGATGAATGTTCATTTCTAAAAGGGAAAACAACAGGCTAAACTTCCGTATTCTACCCTCCCGAAAGCAATAACAGATGGCCCCACTGTAGCACTTCACCTCTTCTCGTGCTTTCACGTGAAATGACTAAGTGACGTAATCGGTTTCTGTTGACATTCAACAGAACCGGTTACGTCACTTGGTTCTCCGTCTCTGCTCCTGTGTTACGTAAGGGTTTTTTTTTTTTTTTTTTCGATCTCTGCTCCTGTGATATGTGGAATTGGAAAAGGTTCTTTAATGAAGTTGGGAAGGATGAGAAAACCTCTATTTCACGTTGTCAACAACAAGCTTTATTTCCCACCTCTGAAAGATGTTCTGAGGGTCATCTCCTGACTCTACGTGTCGACGCGTCTCATCGTTTAGGACAATTCAGGTGTCGGAAGAAGCACGCTTCAGGTAATGCTGAGTACTCTTCCTGCACACTTGGTACGTGTTTTTTTTTATGCTCAGATTCCTATCGATAGAGTGATGATTCTGACGTATTGTTTCGCCAAAGTATTGTCTTACGAATGAGGCGATTGAAGAAACCTCCCATGGTGATGTTCCCACACCCACTGACACAGTTAGCGACTGGTATTCGTATTGCAGACAACTAGTCTCAGCGTTTACGGTAGCCTTGCAATGTGAGGAAGGAAGGCTTAGTGGTGATGGAATCGTCGTCGAAGTGGACGAAGCCAAAGTGGGCAAACGGAAGTACAACTGCGGTCGTCTTGTCGAGGGCACCCGGTTTCTTGGTATCTTTGAACGAGATACCAAGCGTTTCAGGGTCGAAATCTGCCCTAAGCATAACTTAACACAGGGGAACCACAAAATGTACTTGGCAGATCATGTTCTGGAATATTTATTCCGACGGAATTGTCGTCTTTCAGTCCTGATTCGTGCGATCAGACAGTTCTTCCCTGGCAGATAAAAATGTACTTGCTTTTTTTCTGCTACCTAGACAGTTTCCTATTCATGAGGAAAAACTATTCTTATATCTTAATAAATATTTCTCACATATGCCAAACTGTACATTCAAAAAGGTCCTCTCTTAAGGGCCACGTTTTATCAATATTATTCACTTCGTTTGCCACTTTCACAACGTAACGCTTCACGATGTAGCGATAACGTGTTGCCATCTATCGTCGCTTCGTCAAACCATTTTTGGGCCGAATGCGGAAGGTTTACCAAACAACATTGGCCGTGTATTGCAAGAGCGATTGGTTTTTGGAGGAATTTGTAGAGAAACTCATGGGTGCTTCCTTATAGCTGTTCCAGAGCAAAGTAGTCGTATTTTAATGCCAATTACTAAGCAATATATACGTCCTAGGACTATGATTATATCTGAGGAATGGCAAGCATACAGCCATCTATCTGAAGATTATTTACACTTGAAGGTAAATCATTCACTGAACTTTGTAAATCCCAACGCAGGTGCAATCGGTGGAATCTATGTGGGGAAAGGCAAAATTTAAAAATAAAACTCGTTGGGGCACTCATAGGAACATGTTAGATTCACACCAATGTGAATTTATGTGGCAAAAAAGATTGAAAACTAACGATCCATTTTTAGAAATGATGAAAGTTATCGTAGCGTATTGGCCCCCAGAATGATCATCATCATCATCATCATTGTCAACCATTATCAATCCACTGCTGGACGAAGGTCTCCCCAAGTTTCCTCCACAACGGTCTGTCTTGTGCCAGTCTCCTCCATGTCACCCCTGCATACTTTCGAATTTCATCCACCCATCTCCCATGTGGTCTTCTTCTGGGTCTTTTCCTGTCCCTTGGAATCCAATCTAAAATTTCGGCTCTCCATCGATGATCTGTCCTTCTGGCAGTATGTCCAGCCCATTGCCATTTCAGGGATTTAACTCTGATCATGATGTCTTCCACTCTTGTCATTTTTCGGATCCACGAGTTCCTCTTCTTATCTCTCCTGGTTACACCAAGCATGCACCTCTCCATGCTGCTTTGAGTTGTCTGCAGCCTTTGTATGTCTCTTTTAGTTAAGGTCCACGTCTCTGCACCATACGTAAGCACTGGAAGGATGCATTGATCAAACACTTTTCTTTTAAGACATAATGGCATATTGCTCTTGAAAATTATGCTGTTTCTTCCAAAAGCTCTCCAGGCAAGTTTTGTACGCCGATTAATTTCTTCATCAATGTGACCCTCACTTGATATCTGCTGTCCAAGATAAACATACGTGTCTGTTATCTCCAGCTTTTCTCCATCAATCGATAAATCTTCATTTCTTGTAAAAGCATTGAACATCACTTTTGTCTTCTGAAAGTTCATTTTTAATCCCACTTCTTTACTCTTGTCAGCAAGTTCCTGGATCATACTCTGCAGCTCTGATGGGGTAGTTGCAAAAATGACTACGTCATCAGCAAAACGAAGGTGGGTTAGATAATCTCCATTAATCTTTATCCCCTTGTTTTCCCAGATCAGCGACTGAAAAACACCCTCCAATGTGGCATTAAAAGAGTTTCGGAGATATGGTGTCACCTTGTCTCACTCCCTTTCCAATTTTTACGTGTGTTGTATTTTCAAACAGCCTAATCTTTGCACTTGCATTTTCATAGATGTTATTAATAATATTAATGTATGCATCTTCAATACCGCAGGTTTTCAGAGCCATTGTAACTGCTGATGGTTTCACCGAATCAAAGGCTTTTTCATAATCGATAAAAGCCACGCACAATGGAAGTTCATATTCCCTCGCTCTTTCAATTAGTTCTCTCAGCACGTGGATATGATCTATTGTGCTGTAGCCACTCCTGAATCCAGCTTGTTCTCTCGGTTGAGCCATGTCCAGTGTTACCTTCAAGCGGTGTGAAAGAACTTTAGTGAAGATTTTATAAACTACTGATAGGAGGCTGATAGGTCTGTAGTTCCTGAGATCCTCAATGTCACCTTTCTTATGTAGCAGGATCATTGTAGCGGTGTTCCAATCCTCAGGAATCTTTCCTTCATTAAGGCATCGAGTGAAAATTTGGGCGAGTACTGTTTTGATTTCTCCACTTGCTTCTTGTATGATGTCTACAGTAATTCCATCTTCTCCTGGAGCTTTTCCTCGCTTCATGTTCTTGATTGCATGTGCAACTTCTGCTGGAAGGACTGGAGGAACTCTGGTACTGGAATCTTTCATGATGTCTGGAGTGCATGTATCATCCCTTTCATATAATTTGGAGTAGAAATCTTTCACTCTTGTCAAAATTTCGGCTCTATTTCTTGTTACAGAACCATCTTCTTTTCTCAGTGCCATAATCTGTTTTCTTCCCTTACTGAGATGTCCCTTTGCTATCTTTAGGCTTTGGTTGTTTTCAATTGCTTTCCTCACTAGTTCACAGTTGAATTTCCTTACGTCTTCAGTGATACTTTTTCGTGCTGTCTTGCATAGCTCTATATATTCCACTTTGGAAGTCACATCTTCTTTAGTTGTCCTCATCTCTCTTCTTTTTTGCATCAACATTTTGGTTTTTCCTGATAATTTGTTCACATGCAACTTGTTCTTAGACCCAGCTAATTTTGTTGCTGTTTCCATAAGAGCTTTGGTTATGTTTCTGTTAACTTCAGAGATGTCCACTTCTTCCGATGTTAGGCCTTCTAAAGCAGAGAACCTGTTCCTTTGTTCCAACTTGAAGGTATTATGGTGTTTTTTAAGGTTGGTTATGTCAATACATTTTGTTTGTCTTATGAGCTTGCCACGTTCGAGTTTAGTGTTGAGGTGCATCTTACATCTCACCAATCTATGGTCACTACCTGTGTTGAACTTGTTTAGCACACTGCAGTCTTCTATGACGAATTTTTTGTTACACATAATAAAATCAATTTCACTTGTTGTCCCATTTGGATGTCTCCATGTAAATTTCCTGTGTGGCTTTTTTCTTGAAGAAGGAGTTCCTAATTTGTTTTCTTATACTACATAATTTTTTTCGGCTAACCTTCCGAAAGTGGCCCGCTCCGACAGATGGCACCCCGGTTGCACTTCTCTTCTCCTTTCTCGCGCTTTCGCGTAAAATGTGTTATAGCTACTTACGTCACTTTGTTCGCCGTCTCTGCTCCTGTGTTACGTAAGTTCTTTTTTCCATCTCTACTATTCCTGTGATAGGTGGAACTGGAGAAAGTTCTTTAATGAAGTTGGGAAGGATGTGGATACTGCTATTTCATTCAGTGGGCTGCATATCGCAATCTCCAAACCTCTGGCTACGCACATTTCACAGTCAACCACTCCCTCAACTTCATTGATCCCATCACAAGGGCGCGTACACAATGAGTAGAGAGCAATTGGCGTCCCCTTAAGAATAAGTTAACACAGGACAACCACAGAATGTACTTGGCAGACCATGTTATGGAATATTTATTCCGACGGAATTGCCGAATTTCCTCGGAACATTGCTTTGAAGTCCTGATTTGTGCGATCAGGCAGTTCTTCCCTGGCAGATAAAGCTTTTCTGGCTTTTATTCTGCTAGGTAGACAGTTTAAGATTCATGAGGAAAACTCACTCTTCCGTCGTAATAAATATTTTACACATATGCCAGAATGTACATTCACCTAAAATCCCTATTATTCACTTCCTTTGCCCATTTCACAATGTTACGCTACGCTTCACGATTTAGTGATGTGTCGCCATCTATCTTCGCTTCAGAAACTACTTTTTGGGGCACTTTTGGAAGGTTCACCTTTTTTTCTTTTATATATTTCTAAAACAGTTTAAATTTGCATTTTTGAACTTCCCTTTTTGTTGGTAAAGTTCGATTAACACTTACCGCACGTGGGGCTTGGCTTTCAATTCTTATTTCCGTCATGTGGATGCGGCATGGGGGGTTTTTCATTTAGTCGCGGGTCCACTTCATTTTTTTTCCCATTGGTATTTATCTGGCCTCGTCACTAAATGAGTTTATTTCCTTTGCTGCCTCCTCATTTACTCCAATAATTTTTCATAACCCGAGTACTTTCGGTAATACTCCATTACCGTCATCGAGGGGACGTTTTGCACCGACTAGCACGGACCGTGTCAGCTGGGCATTTCGGTGGTTCTCGCGGGCTGCTTCTGTCATCGGCTATCGCTTCTTCTTGGGCGTTGTGGCGCCATCTCTTGTTGGTCACTGATCTCATTTTTCGAACTTTTTCATTTTTTTGCTCAATTTTAATTAAATTTCTCCAGCTGTTTCTCAAAATATTAGGGTCATTATGGTTGCAAACTTTTGCCCTATTTTTTTCAATCATTACCGACTCTGCTATCCTGAGGTGTTTTTCGGATTTACAGCTTTTAATGATTTTTATATTTTCGAATTTAGGATATTTTTGGTTATCCAGACAGTATTGAATAAGTGCTGTTTTTTCTTCTTTTTTCTGCCAATTTTTTATGTGTTGTCTTAATCTGTGTTTAAGCTTATTTTTGGTACTTCCTATATAAGCCATTGGAGGATTTTCAGTGATAGGAATTGAGTAAATACCTGCTTTTTCGAACATTTTTATTTTTTCATTATTTTTTATTACCATATTTTTGATGGTATTTACTTTTCCTCCAATTTGAATGTTATGCTTTTTACAAATATTATTAATTTCATTGGTAGTACCTTTAATGTAAGGAAAACCATTTAAATATTTTACTTCTTTTTTATTTACTACAGCATTATTTTTTATTTTCTTTATTACTTCTGTGTTCCATTTTTTTATTAAATGGTTAGGATAACCAAAGCTACCTGCAATTTTTTTTATGAATTTGATTTCTTCATTGATGAACTGACTATTTTCAGAGTGCGTCTATGCTCTTTTAATTAAGGTTTTTAGACTGTTGCATTTTTGAGAATAAGGATGTGCCGAATTACACGGGATTAGAACCGGAACAAATTAACTTTTCCGATAAACCCTGTATAGTAACTTATCTGTGGATTTGATAACTTGTACGTCTAAAAAGGCTATTACATTATTTTTTTCTATTTCAACAGTGAGTTCTATAGTTGGATATAAAGAGCTGTAACATTTTGTTAATTTTCTTAATTCTTATTCGTTCAGTTTTGATAGAATGAAAATATCATCCACGTATCGACAGTACACTTCTGGTTTTTCTTCCATACGATGCAGGACATTTTCTTCAATTTCGTTCATCACAACCTCAGCATATAAAGTTGATAATGGTGAACCCATTGGGCCTCCTGAATTTTGCTTGAATATTTTGTTCTTGTATGTAAAAATATTATTTTCATATAAATAGAATAAAACTTTTTTGAATTCATGAATTTGTGTGTTATTTAAAATTTTAAGATTTTGCAACTTCTTAATGATAATTTCAATAGCTTCTGGAACAGGAGTGCTTGAATATAATGCTTTAACGTCCATGCTTGTCATATTTAAGTCCTTTAGGCCAGTTTTTACCTTTTTAATTTTCTCAATAAATTTATTGAGCCATTGGGCCTCCTGAATTTTGCTTGAATATTTTGTTCTTGTATGTAAAAATATTATTTTCATATAAATAGAATAAAACTTTTTTGAATTCATGAATTTGTGTGTTATTTAAAAT
Source organism: Macrothele yani (assembly GCA_039090855.1). Classification (NCBI taxonomy): domain Eukaryota; kingdom Metazoa; phylum Arthropoda; class Arachnida; order Araneae; family Macrothelidae; genus Macrothele; species Macrothele yani. Next base: position 222,591,577 of record CM077034.1, on the reverse strand, counting down.
TTTAAGATTTTGCAACTTCTTAATGATAATTTCAATAAGCTTCTGGAACAGGAGTGCTTGGATATAATGCTTTAACGTCCATGCTTGCCATATTTAAGTCCTTTAGGCCAGTTTTTACCTTTTTAATTTTCTCAATAAATTTATTGAGCCATTGGAGCCTCCTGAATTTTGCTTGAATATTTTGTTCTTGTATGTAAAAATATTATTTTCATATAAATAGACTAAAACTTTTTTGAATTCATGAATTTGTGTGTTATTTAAAAAGATTTTGCAACTTCTTAATGATAATTTCAAAAGCTTCTGGAACAGGAGTGCTTGAATATAATGCTTTAACATCCATGCTTGCCATATTTAAGTCCTTTAGGCCAGTTTTTACCTTTTTAATTTTCTCAATAAATTTATTGAGCCATTGGGCCTCCTGAATTTTGCTTGAATATTTTGTTCTTGTATGTAAAAATATTATTTTCATATAAATAGAATAAAACTTTTTTGAATTCATAAATTTGTGTGTTATTTAAAAAGATTTTGCAACTTCTTAATGATAATTTCAATAGCTTCTGGAACAGGAGCGCTTGAATATAATGCTTTAACGTCCATGCTTGCCATATTTAAGTCCTTTAGGCCAGTTTTTACCTTTTTAATTTTCTCAATAAATTTATTGAGCCATTGGGCCTCCTGAATTTTGCTTGAATATTTTGTTCTTGTATGTAAAAATATTATTTTCATATAAATAGAATAAAACTTTTTTGAATTCATGAATTTGTGTGTTATTTAAAATTTTAAGATTTTGCAACTTCTTAATGATAATTTCAATAGCTTCTGGAACAGGAGTGCTTGGATATAATGCTTTAACGTCCATGCTTGCCATATTTAAGTCCTTTAGGCCAGTTTTTACCTTTTTAATTTTCTCAATAAATTTATTGAGCCATTGGGCCTCCTGAATTTTGCTTGAATATTTTGTTCTTGTATGTAAAAATATTATTTTCATATAAATAGAATAAAACTTTTTTGAATTCATGAATGTGTGTGTTATTTAAAATTTTAAGATTTTGCAACTTCTTAATGATAATTTCAATAGCTTCTGGAACAGGAGTGCTTGAATATAATGCTTTAACGTCCATGCTTGCCATATTTAAGTCCTTTAGGCCAGTTTTTACCTTTTAATTTTCTCAATAAAATCATACGTGTTCTTGATGGTGAACTTGTTGTTCATGAAAAAAGGGTGCTAGGAACTTGTAAATGTTTTTCTCTAATGTTATGAATGGCGAGTGTTTTTTTTTTTTTTTTTGGAAACTATCAGTCTCATTGGAGCACCATCTTTGTGCGTTTTTACCTTTGCAACAATACGTGGTATGCCTGCTCCCATTGGTGGAAAGGAGCGCTTGATTTCATCAGGTAAATGGGCTATGATTTCTTATATCCGCTAAGAATTTAATTTGGTTATCTGTTGGGTCTTTCTTTATTTCGGTACAATTTAATCCATCTATTGCTGTTGTCATTTTTTGTTCAAATTCATTTTATTAAAAAGTGAATAAGTAGGTTTTTTCTATTTATATATAGTGGCACTTTAACAAATAAAGGTAACTTGATCACGCTAGTTACGTTAACTGAAACTTTTATAAAAAGTTCGTAAGTTGAAGCTTTCAACCTTATCTTAGGTCTTCATCACGCCAATGGAGGACTAAGATTGTTGCCAGATTCTACATTTGAATTTTTCTTATTTTTGTTGCCAAAACTTCCAACTTACGAACTTTTTATAAAAGTTTCAGTTAACGTAACTAGCGTGATCAAGTTACCTTTATTTGTTAATATTGTTACGTGTTTTGCCCATAATCGTCAAGTGGCACTTTATATACCAATTAAAAAAATTCCCATAACATTTATCGTGAACTACTTTCTCTAATGTTAGGTGTGATCAGGCTTCATATAAACAAAGCGGAACGATACACTCAAAACCGGGAACTGCTTCAAAGCATTCTTATTCAGAAGTCAAATAGTGTCATTTTATGTAGCAATGGGTTTTTGGAGCGAATAGCCGCGGGAAGATAACAGGAAAGGTCCAACATTTATAGCAAGGCATCCAGCACCAAATGACATTATCGCATATAACGCGTGAAACAGTAATTGCCACCCCGGTGGCGCAGTGGTCTAAGGCGCTGGCCTCTGATCATTCGTCCGTAAGGGGTCCGGGTTCGAATCCCGGTGAGGCATGGATGTTGTGTTTGTCTTACGGCACTGGCTCTCTCTATTCCCTGGAACCAGTGACCCTAAATTAGGGACGGGCGACTGCTTATAGCCCATTGAGGTGCTCACGGTGGTCGTTAAATCTCCAATCAAAAAAAAAATCCCGGTGAGGCATGGATGTTGTGTGTGTCTTACGGCACTGGCTCTCTCCCTTCCCTGGAACCAGTGACCCTAAATTAGGGACAGGCGACTGCTTATAGCCCATTGAGGTGCTCACGGTGGTCGTTAAACCTCCAATCAATCAATGGATGTTGTGTTTGTCTTACGGCACTGGCTCTCTCCCTTCCCTGGAACCAGTGACCCTAAATTAGGGACGGGCGACTGCTTATAGCCCATTGAGTTGCTCACGGTGGTCGTTAAATCTCCAATAAAAAAAAATCCCGGTGAGGCATGGATGTTGTGTTTGTCTTACGGCACTGGCTCTCTCCCTTCCCTGGAACCAGTGACCCTAAATTAGGGACGGGCGACTGCTTATAGCCCATTGAGGTGCTCACGGTGGTCGTTAAATCTCCAATCAAAAAAATCCCGGTGAGGCATGGATGTTGTGTTTGTCTTACGGCACTGGCTCTCTCCCTTCCCTGGAACCAGTGACCCTAAATTAGGGACAGGCGACTGCTTATAGCCCATTGAGGTGCTCACGGTGGTCGTTAAACCTCCAATCAATCAATGGATGTTGTGTTTGTCTTACGGCACTGGCTCTCTCCCTTCCCTGGAACCAGTGACTCTAAATTAGGGACGGGCGACTGCTTATAGCCCATTGAGTTGCTCACGGTGGTCGTTAAATCTCCAATCAAAAAAAAAAATCCCGGTGAGGCATGGATGTTGTGTTTGTCTTACGGCACTGGCTCTCTCCCTTCCCTGGAACCAGTGACCCTAAATTAGGGACGGGCGACTGCTTATAGCCCATTGAGGTGCTCACGGTGGTCGTTAAATCTCCAATCAAAAAAAAAATCCCGGTGAGGCATGGATGTTGTGTTTGTCTTACGGCACTGGCTCTCTCCCTTCCCTGGAACCAGTGACCCTAAATTAGGGACAGGCGACTGCTTATAGCCCATTGAGGTGCTCACGGTGGTCGTTAAACCTCCAATCAATCAATGGATGTTGTGTTTGTCTTACGGCACTGGCTCTCTCCCTTCCCTGGAACCAGTGACCCTAAATTAGGGACGGGCGACTGCTTATAGCCCATTGAGTTGCTCACGGTGGTCGTTAAACCTCCAATCAAAGAAAAAAAAAAAGGATATTGTGTTTGTCTTACGGTACTGGCTTTCTCCCTTTCCTGGAACCAGTGACCCTAAATTAGGGATGGGTGACTACTTATACCCCATTGAGTTGCTCATGGTGGTCGTTAAACCTCCAATCAAAGAAAAAAAAAGGATATTGTGTTTGTCTTACGGTACTGGCTTTCTCCCTTTCCTGGAACCAGTGACCCTAAATTAGGGACGGGCGACTGCTTATAGCCCATTGAGTTGCTCACGGTGGTCGTTAAACCTCCAATAAAAAAAAAAAAATAAATAAAAAAAATAAACAGTAATTTTTATGGCAATAACTATCATTGTTCAAATGAAAAAGATTTATTTCAGTTTCGGACAAAGAAATTACACGTATTGTCAGATCTATTACTTAAAAAGTTAAAACTACAGGGCTGTAGATAATCCCATTACTTTTGGAGACACTCTCCCTCACTTCCTAACCGCCACGCACACAAATCACGAAAAACGCACCCTCCTCCTTCGTGTTCGAAATCCTGGGAAAATGACTGTGCTTAGGGGTTCTGAAGTAAATCTTGCAGGGAGGGGGGGGGTCTCGTTGTTCTAGTTATACCACTACTCAAGCCCACGGTGGTCTAAGTGATGGTCTCTGATCATTCGTCTGAAAGGGTTCCGGGTTCGAATTCCAGTGAGGCATGGATGTTGTGTTTGTCTTAAGGCACTGGCTCTCTCCCTTTCCTGGAACCAGTGATCCTAAATTAGGGATGGGTGACTACTTATAGCCCATTGAGTTGCTCATGGTGGTCGTTAAACCTCCAATCAAAGAAAAAAAAAAAAAAGGATATTGTGTTTGTCTTACGGTACTGGCTTTCTCCCTTTCCTGGAACCAGGGACCCTAAATTAGGGATGGGTGACTACTTATAGCCCATTGAGTTGCTCATGGTGGTCGTTAAACCTCCAATCAAAGAAAAAAAAAAGGATATTGTGTTTGTCTTACGGTACTGGCTTTCTCCATTTCCTGGAACCAGTGACCCTAAATTAGGGATGGGCGACTACTTATACCCCATTGAGTTGCTCATGGTGGTCATTAAACCTCCAATCAAAGAAAAAAAAAAGGATATTGTGTTTGTCTTACGGTACTGGCTTTCTCCCTTTCCTGGAACCAGTGACCCTAAATTAGGGATGGGCAACTACTTATACCCCATTGAGTTGCTCATGGTGGTCGTTAAACCTCCAATCAAAGAAAAAAAGGATATTGTGTTTGTCTTACGGTACTGGCTTTCTCCCTTTCCTGGAACCAGTGACCCTAAATTAGGGATGGGTGACTACTTATAGCCCATTGAGTTGCTCATGGTGGTCGTTAAACCTCCAATCAAAGAAAGAAAAAAAGGATATTTTCTTTTTGTCTTACGGTACTGGCTTTCTCCCTTTCCTGGAACCAGTGACCCCAAATTAGGGATGGGTGACTACTTATAGCCCATTGAGTTGCTCATGGTGGTCGTTAAACCTCCAATCAAAGAAAAAAAAAAGGATATTGTGTTTGTCTTATGGTACTGGCTTTCTCCCTTTCCTGGAACCAGTGACCCTAAATTATGGATGGGTGACTACTTATAGCCCATTGAGTTGCTCATGGTGGTCGTTAAACCTCCAATCAAAGAAAAAAAAAAGGATATTTTCTTTTTGTCTTACGGTACTGGCTTTCTCCCTTTCCTGGAACCAGTGACCCTAAATTAGGGATGGGTGACTACTTATAGCCCATTGAGTTGCTCATGGTGGTCGTTAAACCTCCAATCAAAGAAAAAAAAAAGGATATTTTCTTTTTGTCTTACGGTACTGGCTTTCTCCCTTTCCTGGAACCAGTGACCCTAAATTAGGGATGGGTGACTACTTATAGCCCATTGAGTTGCTCACGGTGGTCGTTAAACCTCCAATCAAAGAAAAAAAAAGGATATTGTGTTTGTCTTACGGTACTGGCTTTCTCCCTTTCCTGGAACCAGTGACCCTAAATTAGGGATGGGTGACTACTTATAGCCCATTGAGTTGCTCATGGTGGTCGTTAAACCTCCAATCAAAGAAAAAAAAAAGGATATTTTCTTTTTGTCTTACGGTACTGGCTTTCTCCCTTTCCTGGAACCAGTGACCCTAAATTAGGGATGGGTGACTACTTATAGCCCATTGAGTTGCTCATGGTGGTCGTTAAACCTCCAATCAAAGAAAAAAAAAGGATATTTTCTTTTTGTCTTACGGTACTGGCTTTCTCCCTTTCCTGGAACCAGTGACCCTAAATTAGGGATGCGTGACTACTTATAGCCCATTGAGTTGCTCATGGTGGTCGTTAAACCTCCAATCAAAGAAAAAAAAAAGGATATTTTCTTTTTGTCTTACGGTACTGGCTTTCTCCCTTTCCTGGAACCAGTGACCCTAAATTAGGGATGGGTGACTACTTATAGCCCATTGAGTTGATCATGGTGGTCGTTAAACCTCCAATCAAAGAAAAAAAAAAGGATATTTTCTTTTTGTCTTACGGTACTGGCTTTCTCCCTTTCCTGGAACCACTGACCCTAAATTAGGGATGGGTGACTACTTATAGCCCATTGAGTTGCTCATGGTGGTCGTTAAACCTCCAATCAAAGAAAAAAAAAAAGGATATTGTGTTTGTCTTACGGTACTGGCTTTCTCCCTTTCCTGGAACCAGTGACCCTAAATTAGGGATGGGTGACTACTTATAGCCCATTGAGTTGCTCATGGTGGTCGTTAAACCTCCAATCAAAGAAAAAAAAGGATATTGTGTTTGTCTTACGGTACTGGCTTTCTCCCTTTCCTGGAACCAGTGACCCTAAATTGGGGATGGGTGACTACTTATAGCCCATTGAGTTGCTCATGGTGGTCGTTAAACCTCCAATCAAAGAAAAAAAAGGATATTGTGTTTGTCTTACGGTACTGGCTTTCTCCCTTTCCTGGAACCAGTGACCCTAAATTAGGGATGGGTGACTACTTATAGCCCATTGAGTTGCTCATGGTGGTCGTTAAACCTCCAATCAAAGAAAAAAAAAAGGATATTGTGTTTGTCTTACGGTACTGGCTTTCTCCCTTTCCTGGAACCAGTGACCCTAAATTAGGGATGGGTGACTGCTTATAGCCCATTGAGTTGCCCATGGTGGTCGTTACACCTCCAATCAAAGAAAAAAAAAAGGATATTGTGTTTGTCTTACGGTACTGGCTTTCTCCCTTTCCTGGAACCAGTGACCCTAAATTAGGGATGGGTGACTACTTATAGCCCATTGAGTTGCTCACAGTGGTCGTTAAACCTCCAATCAAAAAAAAAAAAAAAATTAAGCCCACCCCTGCACCTAGTTGACAATATCCGTTTCTCAGATGCTTTCAACATTTCACGCAATTTACAGATTAAATTTCACAGAAGTCACAGCGGTGCAGGTGATCTGATACCAAATATACACAGTTCGTGCATTCAAATACAAAATTTAATTAAACTGATCTTCCATTACCTAATGCATACATCCATGTCATAGGTATAATTCGTGGGAGTAGTATCATATGGAAAAAGTATAAATGCACACCCCTCAATTTTTAGCTTTAGTTTGTCACCCAACATACTACATTTTTTCTGTACTTTTCAGTTTCAAAAAGGTCGTCGTTTCCAAAATTCTAATCAAAATTCAGAATAATTATTACGTTTTTTGAATACAAAATGCATCATTGTCAAGCTGTTTCTTTATCTTCATACAAAATACATGTAATCAGATGGGAAGAGGACTTGTTTGCTGCTACAGTGTGTGTGTGTGTGTGACGAACAAACGCACACACAGATGACTTGAAAAATTATGCTTAATCATAACAAACCTTCCCCTTCCGTCACTTTTGGGGCAAAATCTGCACTCACGATATAATTGCACTTTTACCAGCAGCAATTTTTTTTTTCCTTTGCTTTTTCTACAAAATTTTGTTTATAATACTCCAAGGAAACGGTTTCAAATCATACAGAAGAACAAATTAAGTCAAACCTGCAGCGATCTTCACGAATCGAAATTCACTAGGCACGGTTTTTTGCTCCCCACAGACTAAGAAAAATTACGATTTAGAGAGCTTCGAATCATTACGATTAAGGAACGAAATACGAACAATTAAAGGAATACTTCACCAACCAACCATATGCAGATAACGGAGGAAATAAGACTCAAAACTCCCGACACTTTCCTTTAAAAAATGGGTTACATTATCTTACTACAATACAATCATATACCATACAGAAAACAATTACGAATACCTTAAAACCACATCTAAAAAAAATCGAGTTTCAAACCAAAATCATGTGGTACTTTCGAAGCATTAAAGTGAAGCCCGCGGTTTCGAAAATGTCAAACCTAATATTTTCCCCAACCTATGCATTGCTGGGTTCATTACTCTCAATACAGAAGGTATGTCAACAAATGACATGTTCACCAAAGCAACTGAATTTATCCCACACTATAAGGTCATTAACAAAAATTTACCTTTGATTTCTCCTCATAGACTAAGTGCACTCTTCACAACATTGCTGAACACTTGCTCGATGATTAATTAAATGCAAGAATTAAACATATCAATTCCTTCAGGGCACGTAACTGCAAATTTAACCCCAAAAGTCGCAGTTCAAGCGACACAGAATGTTAGTCTGCTCCTGCAAAACCCGCATCGTACCAAGAGCCTAGATACGGACGACTAGTGGCATCAGGTAAATCGATTCATTTTGTTCTAGGTTTTCGGATTTTGGGTGCTGATCAAAATTTTTAAAAATTGTACAGATTGACCTCATTCATTAATATATTCATATAGACATAGGAAGAGCAGTTTCAAATTCACAGTATCTATTAAATTTTTCAAAGAAACCTATAATATTCGGGCCCACGTGACATTGAGTAAATGTGGACACACCTTTTCATCGATGAAACTAGTCAGTCGTCCTGTGGCGTTCTGGTCTGCGCGCTAGCTTTTGATCTTCCATCGGAGATGCGCCCTCGTTCGAGTCCCCGATGTTGCGCTTGTATTACGGCATTGGCTCTCTCCTCTTCCTGGAATCAGTGGCTCCAACTTACGGACGCTACATTGCTTGATAGTTAGTTCAACCTGCCTACCACCCCAGTGGCGCGGTGTTCTAAGCGCTGGCTCCTGACCATTCGTCTAAAATGGGTTCTGGTTCGAGTCCCGCCCAGGCATGTATATGTTGTGTTTGTCTTATAGCACTGACTCTCTTCCTTCCCTGGAACCAGCGGCCCTAAATCAGGGCGTGACTGAGGAAATAAGACTCAAAACCAAGGAGGTTAGAAAAAGAGAAGGTGAAGGGACCCGTTTTGAGTGAAGCCAAAACATATCAGCCGTTTCTGTCCTCTCTCTGAGGTGGTGGGAGTCATCGCTGCGAGAATTCGGGAACGTGACGTCACCTCCTGTGGCTTAAGCAGATTTACCAAACCAAGGATGGAAAGAAGGAATATTTTGGACTTCTTATTTCTTAACATTAGGCTTTTGGTTATATTTTAAACATGGTTACTTGCACATGGGCAGTATGAATGGTAATTTACACATGGGCAGTAAGTAACCTATGCACTTCCGCTCAAAAAATCATTATTTTGTTCAATTTTTTAAAGAAATACCAACTGATGTTTTCCTGTTTTTTCTGAATTTTTTTTATTATGGGAATGGATATTTCAGCCTCAATTTTTTTCATGCCTGTATGGGTAGAGTAAGGGTCCGAAAAACCCGTGCAAAATCGCAATTTCCCCATAGAGATATACAGGAGATTCTTAGGTTGGGCGCATTGGCATGGTCAGCTAATTAAAAGTGGCGTCGCGCCAGAAGCACAGGGAGAGGAGCTGTTACCACCTCCTCTTACTTCTAACCTCCTTGCTCAAAACTCGACACTTCCCATAGATCTGCTCACGAGTGAGGTGACTCCTCCCTAAAATAAATGAGAAAATTAGGGCAGTGGGGCTGTATTATCGTGATAAAACCATGGAGGTTCGAATAAATGGAGTAAGGATGACGTCACAAACTTGAGGCACTTTGAGCAGACGAATTTAATGCTCAAACGTCTCACCAACATGGCAGCAGAGACGGTGATTGGCACAATATAAACTCCTTGGATTGGCCACGACTCGTCTCAAACAATGGTCTCAAACGTCTCACCAACATGGCGGCAGAGGTTGTGATTGCTGTGACGTCATGATCGTGACGTTTCGGTGGCTTCTTTTGCTTACACGAGGGGAATGGCTGGCCCTTACTCCATCTATTCTAACCCCCTTGGATAAAACCTTTTTCTTTTTCTTTCTCTTCCGCTCTCTTACAACCACCGTAAGCACTCTTATAACTATTAGCAGTCGCGCAGATCCCTTATACGGAGCAAATTACTTCAGGGAAGGAAGGCAGCTTGCTGCCTGGGACAAGCGCGTTCAATTTTGCATTCAGGCCTATCGACCTCAAAGAGAAACTTGATATACATATTACGAATAGCAACAGTTAGCCACAATTAAAACTGCATTTTAGCTCCACAGGAAAATTTTGCTGGTCTCCTGGCAGAAAATGTTCCCAAATCAACCCATGGCACCCCACATATATATATATGCCTAACCCAGAACTCGAACCACGGCCACTTAGGTATCAAACGGAATTGGAAGATTGCGTTGAGTCTTCATAATGATTGATTAAACTCTCTGTTCCCATTAGTCGAGTCTGTGAGACTGTATACAGAGCAATGGGACCTTACAATTAATCTGGGAGATCTTAGTCACATACTGTGTCGTCGGAAAGCAATCCTCCAAGATGCCGTTCCGGTGGCGAAGTGGTCTAAGCGCTGGCTTCTGATCATTCGTGCGAGTCGGGTCCGGGGTTAAAAACCGGTGAGGCATGGATGTTGTGTTTGTCTTACGGAAGTGTTTCTCTTCCTTCCCTGGGATCAGTGGCACTACATTAGGGACGGACGACTACTTATAGCCCACTGAGTTGCTCACGGTGGTCGTTAAACCCCAATTTTAAAAATCGCCCAAGATGGCTACAGCCCTTCTCAGTATACCAGCCAGAAAATAGCCTTTCTCACAACCACGGTGTATGATTGATTTTTTTATTAAAGGTTTAACTACCACCGTGAGCAACTCAATGGGCTATAAGCAGTCGCCCGTCCCTAATTTAGGGTCACTGGTTCCAGGGAAGGGAGAGAACCAGTGCCGTAAGACAAACGCAACATCCATGCCTCACCGGGATTCGAACCCGGACCCCTTCCAGACGAATGATCAGAGGCCATAGCTTAGACCACTGCGCCACCTGGGCGGCACGGTGTATGATAGTCTGTCAAAGACCTTGGAGACATATAGACTGGCAAACGCAATGCTAGGGTTTTGGAAGCAACGAGCAGCAATTGAGATCGCAGTGCCATCTGTTACGGGGTAAGTTTGATTGTTGGTTTAATGACCACCGTAAGCAACTCGATGAGCTATAAGCAAGGAGGTTAGAAGAAGAGGAGGTGAAGGAACCCGTTTTGAGTGAAGCCAAAACAAATCAGCTGTTTCTGTCCTCTCTCTGAGGTGGCGGAAGTCTGCGCTGCGGGAGTTCGTCACTTTTTGTGGCTTAAGCAGTTTTGCTTAACGTATGCAAACCAAGGATGGAAAGAAGGAATATTTCGGAGTTCTTATTTCTTAACATTAGGCTTTTGGTTATATTTTGAACATGGTTACTTGCACATGGGCAGTAAGTAACCGTGCGCACTATGCACTTCCGCTCAAAAATTCATTATTTTGTTCAATTTTTTAAAGAAATACCAACTGATATTTTCTTGTTTTTTCTGGAAATTTTGTATTATGGGAATGAATATTTCAGCCTCAATTTTTTTCATACCTGTATGGGTAGAGTAAGGGTCCGAAAAACCCGTTCAAAATCGCGATTTCCCAATAGAGATATACAGGAGATTCTTAGGTTGGGCGCATTGGCGTAGTCAGCTGATAAAAAGTGACGTCACGCCAGAAGCACAGGGAGAGGGGCTGTTGCTATCTCCTCTTACTTCTACCCTCCTTGGCTACAAGCAGTCGCCCTTCCCTAATTTAGAGTCACTAGTTCCAGGGAAGGGAGAGAGCCACGGCCATAAGACACACACGACTTCCATGCCTCACCGGAATTCGAACCCGGACTCTTCTCGGACGAATGATCATAAGCCAGCACTTAGAGCACTGCGCCACCGGGAGTTGGGAAATACATCGCTATTAGAAAGGTACATACAGTGCTTGATTCAACGCATAATGTTTCGTATAAATAGCCAAGAAGGAATATTCCCGTACGAACCAACAAATTTCTACATCGAAATTTAATTTGCAAGTTCTCAATTTTGATATAAATCAGCTATGAAATAGAAAATACGCCGTTTCATATAACGAACACTTACGCGAAGTTACAGCAATGCGAATTTCAATGCACCGTATTATCGTTCCTTATATTACTCTAAAACACCCGATTTTGTTCCTCAAATTGTCTCATTGTAAAATATTTTTACACTATGAGCTGACAAAAAAATAAATATCGCACAAAATAAAGAAATAAGAAAGGGGGTCTACAGATCATGTTTACAAAACTGTCACTGCTTTTTCTTTTTTTTTTTATTGGAAGTTTAACGACCCCCATGAGCAACTCAATGGGCTATAAGCAGTCGTCCGTCCCTAATTCAGGGTCACTGGTTTCAGAGAAGGGAGAGAGCCACTGCCGTAAGACAAACACAACACCCATTTTTTTTTTTTTTTTTTTTGATTGGAGGTTTAACGACCACCGTGAGCAACTCAATGGGCTATAAGCAGTCGCCCGTCCCTAATTTAGGGTCACTGGTTCCAGGGAAGGGAGAGAGCCAGTGCCGTAAGACAAACACAACATCCATGCCTCACCGGGATTCGAACCCGGACCCCTTACGGACGAATAATCATAGGCCAGCGCCTAAGACCACTGCGCCACCGGGGCGGCCACAACACCCATGCCTCACCAGGGATTCGAACCCGGACCCCTTCGGACGAATGATCAGAAGCCATCACTTAGACCACTGCGCCACCGGGGAGGCTGATTGGAGGTTTAACGACCACCGTGAGCAACTCAATGGGCTATAAGCAGTCGCCCGTCCTTAATTTAGGGTCACTGGTTCCAGGGAAGGGAGAGAGCCAGTGCCATAAGACAAACACAACATCCATGCCTCACCGGGATTCGAACCCGGACCCCCTTCGGACGAATGATCAGAAGCCATCGCTTAGACCACTGCGCCACCGGGGAGGCTGATTGGAGGTTTAACGACCACCGTGAGCAACTCAATGGGCTATAAGCAGTCGCCCGTCCCTAATTTAGGGTCACTGGTTCCAGGGAAGTGAGAGAGCCAGTGCCGTAAGACAAACACAACACCCATGCCTCACCGGGATTCGAACCCGAACGCCCTTCGGACGAATGATCAGAACCCACCGCTCAGACCACTGCGCCACCGGGGTGGCCGATTGGAGGTTTAACGACCACCGTGAGCAACTCAATGGGCTATAAGCAGTCGCCCGTCCCTAATTTAGGGTCACTGGTTCCAGGGAAGGGAGAGAGCCAGTGCCGTAAGACAAACACAACATCCATGCCTCACCGGGATTCGAACCCGGACCCCTTACGGACGAATGATCAGAGGCCAGCGCCTTAGACCATTGCGCCACTGGGGCGGCACTGCTTTTCCACAAGCAAGCAATGCTGTTAATATCTATTATTATTCGCAGTGCTGCATTCATACTCAATAGACTAATTTTAAAAGCTACCCTTACACATAACTTGAAAGAACAAAATGCCGCCCCGGTGGTGCAGTGGTCTAAGCGATGGCCTCTGATCATTCGTCCGAAACGGGTCCGGGTTCGAATCCCGGTGAGGCATGGATGTTGTGTTTGTCTTACGGCACTGGCTCTCTCCCTTCCCCGGAACCAGTGACCCTAAATTAGGGACGGGCGACTGCTTATAGCCCATTGAGTTGCTCACGGTGGTCGTTAAACCTCCAATCAAAAAAAAAAAAAAAATTAAGCCCACCCCTGCACCTAGTTGACAATATCCGTTTCTCAGATGCTTTCAACATTTCACGCAATTTACAGATTAAATTTCACAGAAGTCACAGCGGTGCAGGTGATCTGATACCAAATATACACAGTTCGTGCATTCAAATACAAAATTTAATTAAACTGATCTTCCATTACCTAATGCATACATCCATGTCATAGGTATAATTCGTGGGAGTAGTATCATATGGGAAAAGTATAAATGCACACCCCTCAATTTTTAGCTTTAGTTTGTCACCCAACACACTACATTTTTCTGTACTTTTCAGTTTCAAAAAGGTCGTCGTTTCCAAAATTCTAATCAAAATTCAGAATAATTATTACGTTTTTTGAATACAAAATGCATCATTGTCAAGCTGTTTCTTTATCTTCATACAAAATACATGTAATCAGATGGGAAGAGGACTTGTTTGCTGCTACAGTGTGTGTGTGTGTGACGAACAAACGCACACACAGATGACTTGAAAAATTATGCTTAATCATAACAAACCTTCCCCTTCCGTCACTTTTGGGGCAAAATCTGCACTCACGATATAATTGCACTTTTACCAGCAGCAATTTTTTTTCCTTTGCTTTTTCTACAAAATTTTGTTTATAATACTCCAAGGAAACGGTTTCAAATCATACAGAAGAACAAATTAAGTCAAACCTGCAGCGATCTTCACGAATCGAAATTCACTAGGCACGGTTTTTTGCCCCCCACAGACTAAGAAAAATTACGATTTAGAGAGCTTCGAATCATTACGATTAAGGAACGAAATACGAACAATTAAAGGAATACTTCACCAACCAACCATATGCAGATAACGGAGGAAATAAGACTCAAAACTCCCGACACTTTCCTTTAAAAAATGGGTTACATTATCTTACTACAATACAATCATATACCATACAGAAAACAATTACGAATACCTTAAAACCACATCTAAAAAAATCGAGTTTCAAACCAAAATCATGTGGTACTTTCGAAGCATTAAAGTGAAGCCCGCGGTTTCGAAAATGTCAAACCTAATATTTTCCCCAACCTATGCATTGCTGGGTTCATTACTCTCAATACAGAAGGTATGTCAACAAATGACATGTTCACCAAAGCAACTGAATTTATCCCACACTATAAGGTCATTAACAAAAATTTACCTCTGATTTCTCCTCATAGACTAAGTGCACTCTTCACAACATTGCTGAACACTTGCTCGATGATTAATTAAATGCAAGAATTAAACATATCAATTCCTTCAGGGCACGTAACTGCAAATTTAACCCCAAAAGTCGCAGTTCAAGCGACACAGAATGTTAGTCTGCTCCTGCAAAACCCGCATCGTACCAAGAGCCTAGATACGGACGACTAGTGGCATCAGGTAAATCGATTCATTTTGTTCTAGGTTTTCGGATTTTGGGTGCTGATCAAAATTTTTAAAAATTGTACAGATTGACCTCATTCATTAATATATTCATATAGACATAGGAAGAGCAGTTTCAAATTCACAGTATCTATTAAATTTTTCAAAGAAACCTATAATATTCGGGCCCACGTGACATTGAGTAAATGTGGACACACCTTTTCATCGATGAAACTAGTCAGTCGTCCTGTGGCGTTCTGGTCTACGCGCTAGCTTTTGATCTTCCATCGGAGATGCGCCCTCGTTCGAGTCCCCGATGTTGCGCTTGTATTACGGCATTGGCTCTCTCCTCTTCCTGGAATCAGTGGCTCCAACTTACGGACGCTACATTGCTTGATAGTTAGTTCAACCTGCCTACCACCCCAGTGGCGCGGTGTTCTAAGCGCTGGCTCCTGACCATTCGTCTAAAATGGGTTCTGGTTCGAGTCCCGCCCAGGCATGTATATGTTGTGTTTGTCTTATAGCACTGACTCTCTTCCTTCCCTGGAACCAGCGGCCCTAAATCAGGGCGTGACTGAGGAAATAAGACTCAAAACCAAGGAGGTTAGAAAAAGAGAAGGTGAAGGGACCCGTTTTGAGTGAAGCCAAAACATATCAGCCGTTTCTGTCCTCTCTCTGAGGTGGTGGGAGTCATCGCTGCGAGAATTCGGGAACGTGACGTCACCTCCTGTGGCTTAAGCAGATTTACCAAACCAAGGATGGAAAGAAGGAATATTTTGGACTTCTTATTTCTTAACATTAGGCTTTTGGTTATATTTTGAACATGGTTACTTGCACATGGGCAGTATGAATGGTAATTTACACATGGGCAGTAAGTAACCTATGCACTTCCGCTCAAAAAATCATTATTTTGTTCAATTTTTTAAAGAAATACCAACTGATGTTTTCCTGTTTTTTCTGAATTTTTTTATTATGGGAATGGATATTTCAGCCTCAATTTTTTTCATGCCTGTATGGGTAGAGTAAGGGTCCGAAAAACCCGTGCAAAATCGCAATTTCCCCATAGAGATATACAGGAGATTCTTAGGTTGGGCGCATTGGCATAGTCAGCTAATTAAAAGTGGCGTCGCGCCAGAAGCACAGGGAGAGGAGCTGTTACCACCTCCTCTTACTTCTAACCTCCTTGCTCAAAACTCGACACTTCCCATAGATCTGCTCACGGTTGAGGTGACTCCTCCCTAAAATAAATGAGAAAATTAGGGCAGTGGGGCTGTATTATCGTGATAAAACCATGGAGGTTCGAATAAATGGAGTAAGGATGACGTCACAAACGTGAGGCACTTTGAGCAGACGAATTTAATGCTCAAACGTCTCACCAACATGGCAGCAGAGACGGTGATTGGCACAATATAAACTCCTTGGATTGGCCACGACTCGTCTCAAACAATGGTCTCAAACGTCTCACCAACATGGCGGCAGAGGTTGTGATTGCTGTGACGTCATGATCGCGACGTTTCGGTGGCTTCTTTTGCTTACACGAGGGGAATGGCTGGCCCTTACTCCATCTATTCTAACCCCCTTGGATAAAACCTTTTTCTTTCTCTTTCTCTTCCGCTCTCTTACAACCACCGTAAGCACTCTTAGAACTATTAGAAGTCACGCAGATCCCTTATACGGAGCAAATTACTTCAGGGAAGGAAGACAGCTTGCTCCCTGGGACAAGCGCGTTCAGGTTTGCATTCAGGCCTATCGACCTCAAAGAGAAACTTGATATACATATTACGAATAGCAACAGTTAGCCACAATTAAAACTGCATTTTAGCGCCACAGGAAAATTTTGCTGGTCTCCTGGCAGAAAATGTTCCCGAATCAACCCATGACACACCACATATATATACGCCTAACCCAGAACTCGAACCACGGCCACTTAGGTATCAAACGGAATTGGAAGATTGCGTTGAGTCTTCATAATGATTGATTAAACTCTCTGTTCCCATTAGTCGAGTCTGTGAGACTGTATACAGAGCAATGTGACCTTACAATTAATCTGGGAGATCTTAGTCACATACTGTGTCGTCGGAAAGCAATCCTCCAAGATGCCGTTCCGGTGACGAAGTGGTCTAAGCGCTGGCTTCTGATCATTCGTGCGAGTCGGGTCCGGGGTTAAAACCCGGTGAGGCATGGATGTTGTGTTTGTCTTACGGCAGTGTTTCTCTTCCTTCCCTGGGATCAGTGGCACTACATTAGGGACAGACGACTACTTATAGCCCACTGAGTTGCTCACGGTGGTCGTTAAACCCCAATTTTAAAAATCGCCCAAGATGGCTACAGCCCTTCTCAGTATACCAGCCAGAAAATAGCCTTTCTCACAACCACGGTGTATGATTGATTTTTTTATTAAAGGTTTAACTACCACCGTGAGCAACTCAATGGGCTATAAGCAGTCGCTCGTCCCTAATTTAGGGTCACTGGTTCCAGGGAAGGGAGAGAACCAGTGCCGTAAGACAAACGCAACATCCATGCCTCACCGGGATTCGAACCCGGACCCCTTCCAGACGAATGATCAGAGGCCATCGCTTAGACCACTGCGCCACCTGGGCGGCACGGTGTATGATAGTCTGTCAAAGACCTTGGAGACATATAGACTGGCAAACGCAATGCTAGGGTTTTGGAAGCAACGAGCAGCAATTGAGATCGCAGTGCCATCTGTTACGGGGTAAGTTTGATTGTTGGTTTAATGACCACCGTGAGCAACTCGATGAGCTATAAGCAAGGAGGTTAGAAGAAGAGGAGGTGAAGGAACCCGTTTTGAGTGAAGCCAAAACAAATCAGCTGTTTCTGTCCTCTCTCTCTGAGGTGGCGGAAGTCTGCGCTGCGGGAGTTCGTCACTTTTTGTGGCTTAAGCAGTTTTGCTTAACGTATGCAAACCAAGGATGGAAAGAAGGAATATTTCGGAGTTCTTATTTCTTAACATTAGGCTTTTGGTTATATTTTGAACATGGTTACTTGCACATGGGCAGTAAGTAACCGTGCGCACTATGCACTTCCGCTCAAAAATTCATTATTTTGTTCAATTTTTTAAAGAAATACCAACTGATATTTTCTTGTTTTTTCTGGAAATTTTGTATTATGGGAATGAATATTTCAGCCTCAATTTTTTTTCATACCTGTATGGGTAGAGTAAGGGTCCGAAAAACCCGTTCAAAATCGCGATTTCCCAATAGAGATATACAGGAGATTCTTAGGTTGGGCGCATTGGCGTAGTCAGCTGATAAAAAGTGACGTCACGCCAGAAGCACAGGGAGAGGGGCTGTTGCTATCTCCTCTTACTTCTACCCTCCTTGGCTATAAGCAGTCGCCCTTCCCTAATTTAGAGTCACTAGTTCCAGGGAAGGGAGAGAGCCACGGCCATAAGACACACACGACTTCCATGCCTCACCGGAATTCGAACCCGGACTCTTCTCGGACGAATGATCATAAGCCAGCACTTAGAGCACTGCGCCACCGGGAGTTGGGAAATACATCGCTATTAGAAAGGTACATACAGTGCTTGATTCAACGCATAATGTTCCGTATAAATAGCCAAGAAGGAATATTCCCGTACGAACCAACAAATTTCTACATCAAAATTTAATTTGCAAGTTCTCAATTTTGATATAAAACAGCTATGAAATAGAAAATACGCCGTTTCATATAACGAACACTTACGCGAAGTTACAGCAATGCGAATTTGAATGCACCGTATTATCGTTCCTTATATTACTCTAAAACACCCGATTTTGTTCCTCAAATTGTCTCATTGTAAAATATTTTTACACTATGAGCTGACAAAAAAATAAATATCGCACAAAATAAAGAAATAAGAAAGGGGTCTACAGATCATGTTTACAAAACTGTCACTGCTTTTTCTTTTTTTTTGATTGGAAGTTTAACGACCCCCATGAGCAACTCAATGGGCTATAAGCAGTCGTCCGTCCCTAATTCAGGGTCACTGGTTTCAGAGAAGGGAGAGAGCCACTGCCGTAAGACAAACACAACACCCTTTTTTTTTTTTTTTTTTTTTTTTTTTTTTTTTTTTGATTGGAGGTTTAACGACCACCGTGAGCAACTCAATGGGCTATGAGCAGTCGCCCGTCCCTAATTTAGGGTCACTGGTTCCAGGGAAGGGAGAGAGCCAGTGCCGTAAGGCAAACACAACATCCATGCCTCACCGGGATTCGAACCCGGACCCCTTACGGACGAATAATCATAGGCCAGCGCCTAAGACCACTGCGCCACCGGGGCGGCCACAACACCCATGCCTCACCGGGATTCGAACCCGGACCCCCTTCGGACGAATGATCAGAAGCCATCACTTAGACCACTGCGCCACCGGGGAGGCTGATTGGAGGTTTAACGACCACCGTGAGCAACTCAATGGGCTATAAGCAGTCGCCCGTCCTTAATTTAGGGTCACTGGTTCCAGGGAAGGGAGAGAGCCAGTGCCATAAGACAAACACAACATCCATGCCTCACCGGGATTCGAACCCGGACCCCCTTCGGACGAATGATCAGAAGCCATCGCTTAGACCACTGCGCCACCGGGGAGGCTGATTGGAGGTTTAACGACCACCGTGAGCAACTCAATGGGCTATAAGCAGTCGCCCGTCCCTAATTTAGGGTCACTGGTTCCAGGGAAGTGAGAGAGCCAGTGCCGTAAGACAAACACAACACCCATGCCTCACCGGGATTCGAACCCGAACGCCCTTCGGACGAATGATCAGAACCCACCGCTCAGACCACTGCGCCACCGGGGTGGCCGATTGGAGGTTTAACGACCACCGTGAGCAACTCAATGGGCTATAAGCAGTCGCCCGTCCCTAATTTAGGGTCACTGGTTCCAGGGAAGGGAGAGAGCCAGTGCCGTAAGACAAACACAACATCCATGCCTGACCGGGATTCGAACCCGGACCCCTTACGGACGAATGATCAGAGGCCAGCGCCTTAGACCATTGCGCCACTGGGGCGGCACTGCTTTTCCACAAGCAAGCAATGCTGTTAATATCTATTATTATTCGCAGTGCTGCATTCATACTCAATAGACTAATTTTAAAAGCTACCCTTACACATAACTTGAAAGAACAAAATGCCGCCCCGGTGGTGCAGTGGTCTAAGCGATGGCCTCTGATCATTCGTCCGAAACGGGTCCGGGTTCGAATCCCGGTGAGGCATGGATGTTGTGTTTGTCTTACGGCACTGGCTCTCTCCCTTCCCCGGAACCAGTGACCCTAAATTAGGGACGGGCGACTGCTTATAGCCCATTGAGTTGCTCGCGGTGGTCGTTAAACCTTCAATCAAAAAAAAAAAAAAAAAAAAGAACAAAACAGCACTTTATCTCATCTAATTTTCTAACCAAACACTTCTATGTCTCAAAAGATACTGTATATTCTTATGAAGCAAATGAACATATTTTTTTCACTCCCTCTAACTGATGCATGCAAACAGAAATCATTTTCTTACTTTAATTTTTTCTTTGACAACAGACCTGTGTGAGCTTTTTCTTTCGTTTTGCTAAGAAAAGATGACTATATAAACATTTTTCAAATTATCTTGTAAAAGATCAAAAAACAGAAGCACAACACATCATAGGCATTGAAGCATTGAAACAGTGGTAAACAAGTTTTTTTTTCTCCATTCAATTATGATTAAGTAAAATGTTAGCTCTAATATGAAATCTGCCGCCCCGGTGGCGCAGTGGTCTAAGGCGTTGGCCTCTGATCATTCGTCCGTAAGGGGTCCGGGTTCGAATCCCGGTCAGGCATGGATGTTGTGTTTGTCTTACGGCACTGGCTCTCTCCCTTCCCTGGAACCAGTGACCCTAAATTAGGGACGGGCGACTGCTTATAGCCCATTGAGTTGCTCACGGTGGTCGTTAAACCTCCAATCCCCCCCCCATTCGTCCGAACGGGGTCCGGGTTCGAATCCCGTGAGGCATTGATGTGGTGTTTGTCTTACGGCACTGGCTCACTCCCTTCCCTGGAACCAGTAACCCGAAATTAGGGACGGACGACTGCTTATAGCCCATTGAGTTGCTCACGGTGGTCGTTAAACCTCCAATCAGCCGCCCCGGTGGCGCAGTGGTCTAAGCGATGGCCTCTGATCATTCGTCCGAACGGGGTCCGGGTTCGAATCCCGTGAGGCATGGATGTTGTGTTTGTCTTACGGCACTGGTTCTCTCCCTTCCCTGGAACCAGTGACCCTAAATTAGGGACGGGCGACTGCTTATAGCCCATTGAGTTGCTCACGGTGGTCGTTAAACCTCCAATCAAATAATAATAATAATAATAATAATAATATGAAATCTATTTGGGGCTTTGGGAACAAGACACCATGTAATAGAAAACACTATGTGATTTTTTGAACATGTAAAATAATATTTTTGAATGTTAAATTTGTGACGTACTTCGTTCTTAATCTCCTTGGAGGGGGCATAAGCCCCTAAAGCCCCATCCTTGGTGCGCCAATGGATCCCACAGACCCTGCCAGTTCGCCGGATATGATCACGAACAAGAAAGCGGAAATCGCGATGAAAGAGCGGCAAGGGTGTGACGATCAAAGAGGAAGCAGATCTAGCAGCCGCATCAGCACACTCGTTACCTGGAATTCCAACATGCTCGCAGGAACCCAGAATAATTGTATATTTGGACACCGGCCTCGAGCAAGGAACGAAGAAGCCTTCGTACGTTAAAAAAAACGGATTGTCACAACAGTCCAACGATGACATTGACTGCATAACACTTAAAGAATCAGTGTCGCAATAGAAGTATTTTTAGAGTTTTTTTTTTTTTTTTTTTTTTTGATTGGAGGTTTAACGACCACCGTGAGCAACTCAATGGGCTATAAGCAGTCGCCCGTCCCTAATTTAGGGTCACTGGTTCCAGGGAGGGGAGAGAGCCAGTGCCGTAAGACAAACACAACATCCATGCCTCACCGGGATTCGAACCCGGACCCCTTACGGACGAATGATCAGAGGCCAGCGCCTTAGACCACTGCGCCACCGGGGTGGCGCGGCCATCTATCTCAGCTCTAGTGAATGACCTAAGGTAGAGAGCTTACCGTCTCAGCTCTAGTGTGTATGTGTGTGTTTGTATGAGAGAGTCGGACAACATCCATTAATTTTCGTAATTATTGTCAATTATTATTGTCAGTATTTTTTATAATCATTGTCAATTAATATTATTGTCAATTATTTTTCATAATTATTTTCAATTAAGTATTTTTCATAATTATTGTCAATTAATATTATTGTCAATTATTTTGTTGTTATTATTGGTACTCGAACAGGACGATTTCATAATTATTGACAATAATATCTCAGCTCTAGTGAATGACCTAAGGTAGAGAGCTTACCGTCTCAGCTCTAGTGTGTATGTGTGTGTTTGTATGAGAGAGTCAGACGACATCCATTAATTTTCACAATTATTGTCAATTATTATTGTCAGTATTTTTTATAATCATTGTCAATTAATATTATTGTCAAATATTTTTCATAATTATTGTCAATTTAATAAATTTGGACCATCGTGAATTTTTGGCTCAGTACTACGATAACACTAGCCAACAATGGTTCTGCGGTAAACACGAAAGTAGGTGATTCCTGTGAAAATTTGTGTCCTGAATCCGAAAATAATGTTAGTTTTGGTCCATCACATCTAGTTGTTTCGCAATATTGTTTTTTCCGTATATGTGAATTGGCGTATCCACATTGTATGTAATGTAGAGCCAAGGCTGAACTGGATCCTCTCAGGCTGTAACATTACCTTTGAAGACAATAGGCTTTTGGTGATTGGCCAGTGGGCGTTAGGGACGATTTTAGCCGTTAGATGGCACTGCGTCCCAAGGTATAAACACCTCCGTTTCTGCGTTGTTTGAATTGCGGGATTGTGTATGTTTGTCGTTTTTTCTTGTTTCTTTTTAAAAAACCTTCTAGTTTTAAAACCAAACTGTTGTTTTCACAACAAAATCCAACCCATTTTCAAAATGGTTTACTGCTGTGTGCCGATGTGCACATCTTCTAAGAAGAAAAACGTGGGATTTTCATTCCATGAGTTTCCCTCAAATCAGAACCTAAAGCAACTGTTGCTGAAAGAAATGTCTCGTCAGGATTTTGCTCCAAATAACAAGTTACCTTCAACTGTTGTTTGTGGTAAGCATTTTCATTCTGATAATTACATACCTAATTCAATTTTAGAAAAAAACCTCAGTTATATAAACTCATATTAAGTAAAATAGTAGGTAAATGTGTAGATTTGCGTTTTAAATTATTTCGTCAAAAAAATATTAGTACTTCGAAAAAGTGCGACGTACAGTTTTAGATTGTGAAAATTAATGGCAAATGGTGCAGAAATTTTCTGTTTCAAATGTCTTTTAAAGACTTATCGTAACATTTACCTGTACGTTCGATACGTTAGGCCTACTCTTCACAGCATCGAACTTGCAGGTAAATGTTACGATAAAAATCTTTAAAAGACATTTAAAATACGAAATTTCTGCACCATTTGCCATTAATTTCCATACTCTAAAATCTGTACGTCGCACTTTTTCCAGGTACTAACACTTTTCCGACGAAATAATTTAAGACGCTAATCTACACATTTACCAAAATCTCGGCTCTAGATCGTTGAAGAATAAAGGAGGAATGATATTTACACATGAATTACACCAGTCCCTACAGAAAAATTCTCTTGCCCAAGTACTACAAATTCAGAATACAAATATCCATCTGTTCATGTGAAAGTGAATATAAATAAAATCTCAAATGTAAATAATGATACGGAATCAGTTTGTTAATGCGAACAACGTCAATAGGTGGCGCTGCGTCCCAACTCATCTTCTCTGTCCTCGCTGTTTTTGTTTAACGTTACAGCCTGATCAAGGTCTTTAGATAACAAGCGGCTAGATCCAGCAGCTTGGCACACATCCAAGATTCTCCCGTGCAGGAAGCCACACCTCTCATCCGTGAGCCTTTGCGTCAGCCGTCAATCATTTAGGACTGTCAACATGGTCTGGTAGTTTCTACCGTACAGGTAACGCAGATTTTTAAAGCCGATCTGTTGTGATATTCCTCGGTGTGTTTTGCTACGTACATAGCGTTGGTTACCCTCTTGGTCGTTTCTGCCATACGGAAGCATTGAAAATTTAAGTAATTTTTAGAAGCTCATATTTTCTGTTAAACTAGTTTGTCAGTGTAGAATTTTTTTTCTGTGTTTGACAGCATACTTCAGCTTGTTGATATTTTTCAGTTCTTTGGGATTTAATAGTTCATTGCAATTTACTGTGAATGGCTACGTCATATTTTGCTGTGATTTGCGCGCTTTTTAGCTTATGTAGTGTTTTGAAATTGTAGCAAAATTAACAAAAATACCTCTGACTTTGGCAAAAAAACTTTATCTTTTGTTTCAATACTCTTTTTCCGTGTTTCAAATTCCGCCAGCAATTCGAAAGTTAGTACACGATCTTCTAAATTATATCCATGATTAGAGCATAAATGTTAATTTAAATCTTCAGAATACAATGCAATATTACAGTTTTCTACTGCACATGGAAAATTCAAAGTGAATCAAAGGATTTCTGTGATTTGTGAATCACTTTAACGCGCATATTTCGATCTTTTACACTACTGAATTTCTTTTCGCAATAAATACATCGCACAGAAGTGTTTTCCATTTTTATGATAGAATTGCATTGTATTCTGAAGATTTAAAGCAACATTTATGCTACACTCATGGATATAATTTAGAAGATCGTGTGCTATCATTCGAATCGCTGGAGGAATTTGAAACATGGAAAGAGAGTATTCAAGCAAAAAGAGTATGTCAAACACAGAAAAAATTTACACTGACAAACCAGTTGAACAAAAAATATGAGCTTCTAAAAAATACTTAAATTTTTCAATGCTTTCGTATGGCAGACACGACCAAGAGGGTAACCAACGCTCTGTACGTAGCAAAACACGCCGAAGGATGTCACAACAGATCGGATTAAAAAATCTGCGTTACCTGTATGGTACAAAATACCAGAACATGTTGACAGTCCTAAATGATTGACGGCTGAGAGGCGTGGCTTCCTGCACGAGAGAATCTTGGATGTGTGCCAAGCTGCTGGATCTAGCCGCTTGTCTTTAGATATATCTCATGGTATAAGGTTGGGCTCGCTACGATGTCCGCCTCTCATTGGCTGCTGAAATGCCGTCGGCGTGGACGCTCGGCAGCCAACATGGCAGCTTTGAGCGTCTTGTGGCGTTGGGTTAAGGCATACGAAACGATCGTAATAATCACACTTATTATGATAATAACGAAATAAAAGTGCAAAAAACTGCTCCTACATAAATCAAAATCATGAAATCAAACCATTTACCTTCCGTGAAGCGCAACATTTCCCAATTTATTTGCATATATGTGAACTCATATTTTAATACTTACCGCCAAGCCACTATACAAAATAAACAACTACAAGAATTAAGGTTACACACCGATACTTAAATTATTTCTGAAATTTACTTCATCAAAAAAATGCCAACAAAGGCGGCGACACGCATCGCTACCAAATGAATCAGTTCCGTACTGTGAACAACACGAAAAATATTCTGTCTCTCTATATATTCACTCTTGAAACATTTTTCAACATTCCTTCATGGTGTGAATGTATATAACACATAAGCAAGCTAAAAGAAACAAAACAAAAAAACAAATATATGCGCAAGAACACCAAGAGTTAAGTGTTATACGTCCCTTTTTTTTTTTTTTTTTTCAAAATTGCTTTTTCCTGTAAAGGTAAATAAGCTTATTATTTTGCTCTAAGCTTAAGAATGTGGTTTTCACTTTAAACCTTTTTTACCAGCATGTGTGCTAGCTGGTTGTATTAGTAGTTTATACAAGGTTTAGTAGAATTTAATGTTCAAATATTTTATTAACTTACAAAATTTATATTTGGTGCACTTAAGCAGATGTAATATAGCAGAAACCCACTTTCAGGTCTTTGTAGAAATGAGAGAGGGATCATTTCTGTTTGACCCTGAAGAAGGAATAAGTGATTGTTTTCAATATGTTCTACATTACATGTCTCCTTTTATAATCTCACTTTTAGAGTTTACAGTTTTTTAGTTTTAGCCCTCATCATGGGGAGAATATAGCTCTGTGATTGGGTTTTGATATTCTTCGTGTTTTAGGTTTTTCTTTTAAAATTGTTTGTACACACCCACACACATCATTTAAAAAGGTTGACATTTTCTGGAAGTGAAGATATAGAAGCTATATCGAATATCTACTTAAAAAATGACATCTTGAAAAATACACACACACACACACACCATATATACATACATATACACACACGCCATAGATACATACATATACACACACACCCTGAAGGAATGGTGAAAATTTTTCATCTTAAAAACTCTGTCTCTCCTATATATGTGTGTGGTACATTTTTTTATGTTAATGACTAGCAAATAAGTTGGTATACTCATTATCACTGATCCTGTGCTAATTAAATTCTACTTTTCCTTTACCAGATTTGATCCTTAACACAATGTGCCCATGACAGATGTATTGAAATAAAACTTTTCTTTCTCAGATGAGTATATATAATAGCTATCAGAAAAATTGCAAATACTTGCATACATGCATACAAACAATGAAAAATTGAAAAAAAAACTTAGCTTTCTGATGACAGAATTCCTTGGCACTTGGCATTATTCCTGCAGGTTGCTTACATTTTCTCCATGGCATGAAAAATCTGGTTTGACCATGTGCATCCAGAAAATTTTCACTTACGTGCTTTTCTGCGTTGAGCTTCTTCTGCCTTCCTAACTTTTGCTTTTGCATTTAAATGTCTTAGCCGTATAAAGGTTCGGGTTCTAACATACAACTTTATCACCTCTGTAGGAACATCTGAAAATATTTCACTCTTGTCAAAGTTTTGCCTCTATTTCTAACTATGGTGCCATCTTCCTTTCTCAAGATTTTACAAACCACTGACAGGAGGCTATGGGCCTGTAGTTCCTGAGATCCATAATGTCACCGCTGCCCCGGTGGCGCAGTGGTCTAAGCGATGGCCTCTGATCATTCGTCCGAACGGGGTCCGGGTTCGAATCCCGTGAGGCATGGATGTTGTGTTTGTCTTACGGCACTGGTTCTCTCCCTTCCCTGGAACCAGTGACCCTAAATTAGGGACGGGCGACTGCTTATAGCCCATTGAGTTGCTCAAGGTGGTCGTTAAACCTCCAATCAATCAATGGATGTTGTGTTTGTCTTACGGCACTGGCTCTCTCCCTTCCCTGGAACCAGTGACCCTAAATTAGGGACGGGCGACTGCTTATAGCCCATTGAGTTGCTCACGGTGGTCGTTAAACCTCCAATCCCCCCATTCGTCCGAACGGGGTCCGGGTTCGAATCCCGTGAGGCATTGATGTGGTGTTTGTCTTACGGCACTGGCTCACTCCCTTCCCTGGAACCAGTAACCCGAAATTAGGGACGGACGACTGCTTATAGCCCATTGAGTTGCTCACGGTGGTCGTTAAACCTCCAATCAGCCGCCCCGGTGGCGCAGTGGTCTAAGCGATGGCCTCTGATCATTCGTCCGAACGGGGTCTGGGTTCGAATCCCGTGAGGCATGGATGTTGTGTTTGTCTTACGGCACTGGTTCTCTCCCTTCCCTGGAACCAGTGACCCTAAATTAGGGACGGGCGACTGCTTATAGCCCATTGAGTTGCTCACGGTGGTCGTTAAACCTCCAATCAAATAATAATAATAATAATAATATGAAATCTATTTGGGGCTTTGGGAACAAGACACCATGTAATAGAAAACACTATGTGATTTTTTGAACATGTAAAATAATATTTTTGAATGTTAAATTTGTGACGTACTTCGTTCTTAATCTCCTTGGAGGGGCATAAGCCCCTAAAGCCCCATCCTTGGTGCGCCAATGGATCCCACAGACCCTGCCAGTTCGCCGGATATGATCACGAACAAGAAAGCGGAAATCGCGATGAAAGAGCGGCAAGGGTGTGACGATCAAAGAGGAAGCAGATCTAGCAGCCGCATCAGCACACTCGTTACCTGGAATTCCAACATGCTCGCAGGAACCCAGAATAATTGTATATTTGGACACCGGCCTCGAGCAAGGAACGAAGAAGCCTTCGTACGTTAAAAAAAACGGATTGTCACAACAGTCCAACGATGACATTGACTGTATAACACTTAAAGAATCAGTGTCGTAATAGAAGTATTTTTAGAGTTTTTTTTTTTTTTTTTTTGATTGGAGGTTTAACGACCACCGTGAGCAACTCAATGGGCTATAAGCAGTCGCCCGTCCCTAATTTAGGGTCACTGGTTCCAGGGAGGGGAGAGAGCCAGTGCCGTAAGACAAACACAACATCCATGCCTCACTGGGATTCGAACCCGGACCCCTTACGGACGAATGATCAGAGGCCAGCGCCTTAGACCACTGCGCCACCGGGGTGGCGCGGCCATCTATCTCAGCTCTAGTGAATGACCTAAGGTAGAGAGCTTACCGTCTCAGCTCTAGTGTGTATGTGTGTGTTTGTATGAGAGAGTCGGACAACATCCATTAATTTTCGTAATTATTGTCAATTATTATTGTCAGTATTTTTTATAATCATTGTCAATTAATATTATTGTCAATTATTTTTCATAATTATTTTCAATTAAGTATTTTTCATAATTATTGTCAATTAATATTATTGTCAATTATTTTGTTGTTATTATTGGTACTCGAACAGGACGATTTCATAATTATTGACAATAATATCTCAGCTCTAGTGAATGACCTAAGGTAGAGAGCTTACCGTCTCAGCTCTAGTGTGTATGTGTGTGTTTGTATGAGAGAGTCAGACGACATCCATTAATTTTCACAATTATTGTCAATTATTATTGTCAGTATTTTTTATAATCATTGTCAATTAATATTATTGTCAAATATTTTTCATAATTATTGTCAATTTAATAAATTTGGACCATCGTGAATTTTTGGCTCAGTACTACGATAACACTAGCCAACAATGGTTCTGCGGTAAACACGAAAGTAGGTGATTCCTGTGAAAATTTGTGTCCTGAATCCGAAAATAATGTTAGTTTTGGTCCATCACATCTAGTTGTTTCGCAATATTGTTTTTTCCGTATATGTGAATTGGCGTATCCACATTGTATGTAATGTAGAGCCAAGGCTGAACTGGATCCTCTCAGGCTGTAACATTACCTTTGAAGACAATAGGCTTTTGGTGATTGGCCAGTGGGCGTTAGGGACGATTTTAGCCGTTAGATGGCACTGCGTCCCAAGGTATAAACACCTCCGTTTCTGCGTTGTTTGAATTGCGGGATTGTGTATGTTTGTCGTTTTTTCTTGTTTCTTTTTAAAAAACCTTCTAGTTTTAAAACCAAACTGTTGTTTTCACAACAAAATCCAACCCATTTTCAAAATGGTTTACTGCTGTGTGCCGATGTGCACATCTTCTAAGAAGAAAAACGTGGGATTTTCATTCCATGAGTTTCCCTCAAATCAGAACCTAAAGCAACTGTTGCTGAAAGAAATGTCTCGTCAGGATTTTGCTCCAAATAACAAGTTACCTTCAACTGTTGTTTGTGGTAAGCATTTTCATTCTGATAATTACATACCTAATTCAATTTTAGAAAAAAACCTCAGTTATATAAACTCATATTAAGTAAAATAGTAGGTAAATGTGTAGATTTGCGTTTTAAATTATTTCGTCAAAAAAATATTAGTACTTCGAAAAAGTGCGACGTACAGTTTTAGATTGTGAAAATTAATGGCAAATGGTGCAGAAATTTTCTGTTTCAAATGTCTTTTAAAGACTTATCGTAACATTTACCTGTACGTTCGATACGTTAGGCCTACTCTTCACAGCATCGAACTTGCAGGTAAATGTTACGATAAAAATCTTTAAAAGACATTTAAAATACGAAATTTCTGCACCATTTGCCATTAATTTCCATACTCTAAAATCTGTACGTCGCACTTTTTCCAGGTACTAACACTTTTCCGACGAAATAATTTAAGACGCTAATCTACACATTTACCAAAATCTCGGCTCTAGATCGTTGAAGAATAAAGGAGGAATGATATTTACACATGAATTACACCAGTCCCTACAGAAAAATTCTCTTGCCCAAGTACTACAAATTCAGAATACAAATATCCATCTGTTCATGTGAAAGTGAATATAAATAAAATCTCAAATGTAAATAATGATACGGAATCAGTTTGTTAATGCGAACAACGTCAATAGGTGGCGCTGCGTCCCAACTCATCTTCTCTGTCCTCGCTGTTTTTGTTTAACGTTACAGCCTGATCAAGGTCTTTAGATAACAAGCGGCTAGATCCAGCAGCTTGGCACACATCCAAGATTCTCCCGTGCAGGAAGCCACACCTCTCATCCGTGAGCCTTTGCGTCAGCCGTCAATCATTTAGGACTGTCAACATGGTCTGGTAGTTTCTACCGTACAGGTAACGCAGATTTTTAAAGCCGATCTGTTGTGATATTCCTCGGTGTGTTTTGCTACGTACATAGCGTTGGTTACCCTCTTGGTCGTTTCTGCCATACGGAAGCATTGAAAATTTAAGTAATTTTTAGAAGCTCATATTTTCTGTTAAACTAGTTTGTCAGTGTAGAATTTTTTTCTGTGTTTGACAGCATACTTCAGCTTGTTGATATTTTTCAGTTCTTTGGGATTTAATAGTTCATTGCAATTTACTGTGAATGGCTACGTCATATTTTGCTGTGATTTGCGCGCTTTTTAGCTTATGTAGTGTTTTGAAATTGTAGCAAAATTAACAAAAATACCTCTGACTTTGGCAAAAAAAAACTTTATCTTTTGTTTCAATACTCTTTTTCCATGTTTCAAATTCCCCAGCAATTCGAAAGTTAGTACACGATCTTCTAAATTATATCCATGATTAGAGCATAAATGTTAATTTAAATCTTCAGAATACAATGCAATATTACAGTTTTCTACTGCACATGGAAAATTCAAAGTGAATCAAAGGATTTCTGTGATTTGTGAATCACTTTAACGCGCATATTTCGATCTTTTACACTACTGAATTTCTTTTCGCAATAAATACATCGCACAGAAGTGTTTTCCATTTTTATGATAGAATTGCATTGTATTCTGAAGATTTAAAGCAACATTTATCCTACACTCATGGATATAATTTAGAAGATCGTGTGCTATCATTCGAATCGCTGGAGGAATTTGAAACATGGAAAGAGAGTATTCAAGCAAAAAGAGTATGTCAAACACAGAAAAAATTTACACTGACAAACCAGTTGAACAAAAAATATGAGCTTCTAAAAAATACTTAAATTTTTCAATGCTTTCGTATGGCAGACACGACCAAGAGGGTAACCAACGCTCTGTACGTAGCAAAACACGCCGAAGGATGTCACAACAGATCGGATTAAAAAATCTGCGTTACCTGTATGGTACAAAATACCAGAACATGTTGACAGTCCTAAATGATTGACGGCTGAGAGGCGTGGCTTCCTGCACGAGAGAATCTTGGATGTGTGCCAAGCTGCTGGATCTAGCCGCTTGTCTTTAGATATATCTCATGGTATAAGGTTGGGCTCGCTACGATGTCCGCCTCTCATTGGCTGCTGAAATGCCGTCGGCGTGGACGCTCGGCAGCCAACATGGCAGCTTTGAGCGTCTTGTGGCGTTGGGTTAAGGCATACGAAACGATCGTAATAATCACACTTATTATGATAATAACGAAATAAAAGTGCAAAAAACTGCTCCTACATAAATCAAAATCATGAAATCAAACCATTTACCTTCCGTGAAGCGCAACATTTCCCAATTTATTTGCATATATGTGAACTCATATTTAATACTTACCGCCAAGCCACTATACAAAATAAACAACTACAAGAATTAAGGTTACACACCGATACTTAAATTATTTCTGAAATTTACTTCATCAAAAAATGCCAACAAAGGCGGCGATACGCATCGCTACCAAATGAATCAGTTCCGTACTGTGAACAACACGAAAAATATTCTGTCTCTCTATATATTCACTCTTGAAACATTTTTCAACATTCCTTCATGGTGTGAATGTATATAACACATAAGCAAGCTAAAAGAAACAAAACAAATATATGCGCAAGAACACCAAGAGTTAAGTGTTATACGTCCCTTTTTTTTTTTTTTTCAAAATTGCTTTTTCCTGTAAAGTTAAATAAGCTTATTATTTTGCTCTAAGCTTAAGAATGTGGTTTTCACTTTAATCCTTTTTTACCAGCATGTGTGCTAGCTGGTTGTATTAGTAGTTTATACAAGGTTTAGTAGAATTTAATGTTCAAATATTTTATTAACTTACAAAATTTATATTTGGTGCACTTAAGCAGATGTAATATAGCAGAAACCCACTTTCAGGTCTTTGTAGAAATGAGAGAGGGATCATTTCTGTTTGACCCTGAAGAAGGAATAAGTGATTGTTCTCAACATGTTCTACATTAGATGTCTCCTTTTATAATCTCACTTTTAGAGTTTACAGTTTTTTAGTTTTAGTCCTCATCAAGGGGAGAATATAACTCTGTGATTGGGTTTTGATATTCTTCTTTTTTTAGGTTTTTCTTTTAAAATTGTTTGTACACACCCACACACATCATTTAAGAAGGTTGACATTTTTTCTGGAAGTGAAGATATAGAAGCTATATCGAATATCTACTTAAAAAATGACATCTTGAAAAATACACACACACACACCATATATACATACATATACACACACGCCATAGATACATACATATACACACGCCATATCATCATCATCATCATTGTCAACCATTATCAATCCACTGCTGGACGAAGGTCTCCCCAAGTTTCCTCCACAACGGTCTGTCTTGTGCCAGTCTCCTCCATGTCACCCCTGCATACTTTCGAATTTCATCCACCCATCTCCCATGTGGTCTTCTTCTGGGTCTTTTCCTGTCCCTTGGAATCCAATCTAAAATTTCGGCTGTCCATCGATGATCTGTCCTTCTGGCAGTATGTCCAGCCCATTGCCATTTCAGGGATTTTACTCTGATCATGATGTCTTCCACTCTTGTCATTTTTCGGATCCACGAGTTCCTCTTCTTATCTCTCCTGGTTACACCAAGTATGCACCTCTCCATGCTTCTTTGAGTTGTCTGCAGCCTTTGTATGTCTCTTTTAGTTAAGGTCCACGTCTCTGCACCATACGTAAGCACTGGAAGGATGCATTGATCAAACACTTTTCTTTTAAGACATAATGGCATATTGCTCTTGAAAATTATGCTGTTTCTTCCAAAAGCTCTCCAGGCAAGTTTTGTACGCCGATTAATTTCTTCATCAATGTGACCCTCACTTGATATCTGCTGTCCAAGATAAACGTACGTGTCTGTTATCTCCAGCTTTTCTCCATCAATCGACAAATCTTCATTTCTTGTAAAAGCATTGAACATCACTTTTGTCTTCTGAAAGTTCATTTTTAATCCCACTTCTTTACTCTTGTCAGCAAGTTCCTGGATCATACTCTGCAGCTCTGATGGGCTAGTTGCAAAAATGACTACGTCATCAGCAAAACGAAGGTGGGTTAGATAATCTCCATTAATCTTTATCCCCTTGTTTTCCCAGCTCAGTGACTGAAAAACACCCTCCAATGTGGCATTAAAGAGCTTCGGAGATATGGTGTCACCTTGTCTCACTCCCTTTCCAATTTTATGTGTGTTGTATTTTCAAACAGCCTAATCTTTGCACTTGCATTTTCATAGATGTTATTAATAATATTAATGTATGCATCTTCAATACCGCAGGTTTTCAGAGCCGTTGTAACTGCTGATGGTTTCACCGAATCAAAGGCTTTTTCATAATCGATAAAAGCCATGCACAATGGAAGTTCATATTCCCTCGCTCTTTCAATTAGTTCTCTCAGCACATGGATATGATCTATTGTGCTGTAGCCACTCCTGAATCCAGCTTGTTCTCTCGGTTGAGCCATGTCCAGTGTTACCTTCAAGCGGTGTGAAAGAACTTTAGTGAAGATTTTATAAACTACTGATAGGAGGCTGATAGGTCTGTAGTTTCCGAGATCCTCAATGTCACCTTTCTTATGTAGCAGGATCATTGTAGCGGTGTTCCAATCCTCAGGAATCTTTCCTTCATTAAGGCATCGAGTGAAAATTTGGGCGAGTACTGTTTCGATTTCTCCAATTGCTTCTTGTATGATGTCTACAGTAATTCCATCTTCTCCTGGAGCTTTTCCCCGCTTCATGTTCTTGATTGCATGTGCAACTTCTGCTGGAAGGACTGGAGGAACTCTGGTACTGGTATCTTTCATGATGTCTGGAGTGCATGTATCATCCCTTTCATATAATTTGGAGTAGAAATCTTTCACCCTTGTCAAAATTTCGCCTCTATTTCTTGTTACAGAACCATCTTCTTTTCTCAGTGCCATAATCTGTTTTCTTCCCTTACTGAGATGTCCCTTTGCTATCTTTAGGCTTTGGTTGTTTTCAATTGCTTTCCTCACTAGTTCACAGTTGAATTTTCTTACGTCTTCAGTGATACTTTTTCGTACTGTCTTGCATAGCTCTATATATTCCACTTTGGAAGTCACATCTTCTTTAGTTGTCCTCATCTCTCTTCTTTTTTGCATCAACATTTTCGTTTTTCCTGATAATTTATTTACATGCAACTTGTTCTTAGACCCAGCTAATTTTGTTGCTGTTTCCATAAGAGCTTTGGTTACTTTTCTGTTAACTTCAGAGATGTCCACTTCTTCCGATGTTAGGCCTTCTAAAGCAGAGAACCTATTCTTCAGTTCCAACTTGAAGGTATTATGGTGTTTTTTAAGGTTGGTTATGTCAATAGATTTTGTTTGTCTTATGAGCTTGCCACGTTCAAGTTTAGTGTTGAGGTGCATCTTACATCTCACCAATCTATGGTCACTACCTGTGTTGAACTTGTTTAGCACACTGCAGTCTTCTATGACGAATTTTTTGTTACACATAATAAAATCAATTTCACTTGTCGTCCCATTTGGATGTCTCCATGTCCATTTCCTGTGTGGCTTTTTCTTGAAGAAGGAGTTCAAGATGAAAAACCCTTCTGCCTCTGCAAACTCAACGAGAGTATTTCCACGCTGGTTTCTGTTGCCGGGACCGAATTTACCTACTGAAGTTTCATTCTGTTGCCGTTGCCCTATTTTTGCATTGAAATCTCCCATAATTATTTTCAAGTGCTGCTTACCTTTATTATTTAGATGACAAATTTCCTCATAAAATTCTTCAATTTCTTCTTCAGGATGACTTGTGGTGGGTGCATAAGTTTGAATAATCTGAGCCTGGTATCTTCTCGATAGTTGGATAACGAGTCGTGCAGCTCTGTCAGAGGAACTTTCAACTTCTACCACTTTATCCTTCAGTTTCTTGTTTATTATAAATCCAACACCACTAGTTCTGCCAGTATCTGTCCCACGATAGTAGAAGAGATGTCCACTTTTAAGTTCAATGAGATCTTCTCCTTTTCTCCTTACCTCACTTAGCCCGACGATGTCCCACTTGATCCTTTGTAGTTCCTCTTCCAATTCAAGAAGCCTTGAATCAGAAGATAGGGAGCGTCCATTGTACGTTGCCAAGGTCAGCATCAGATGGCAGCCTAGTCCGGTCCTCCGGGGATTCTTAGCACCCTCTGCCTTCATGTCGCACTGGCCGCTGCCTTGGCCAGGTACATTCCAGCTGCCGGAGACTGAGGGCCAAGATTTAAGTTGTGGAGTCATTTTGGAGGGGTTTGGCCATAAC
Source organism: Macrothele yani (assembly GCA_039090855.1). NCBI lineage: Eukaryota > Metazoa > Arthropoda > Arachnida > Araneae > Macrothelidae > Macrothele > Macrothele yani. The sequence goes on along the minus strand of CM077034.1, from coordinate 222,555,846 downwards.
TCACCACGCTGGCCAAGCGGGTTGGTGAGTGTGGGATAGAATTTCCTCTAATCCCGATGGTATAGTTATACCGCTATGGGCGGTCGTCAGAGCCCCTTTAGTGGGAACAGGATGCACCACGAGAAGGCGGGGTTGACATTTGTCAAGGAGAGGCTGTGATGTTACGCATCACCTGACCTTACATCCCATACATATACACACACGCCATATATACATACATATACGCATACACCATGAAGGAATGGTGAAAATTTTTCATCTTTAAAAACTCTGTCTCTCCTATATATGTGTGTGGTACATTTTTTTATGTTAATGACTAGCAAATAAGTTGGTATACTCATTATCACTGATGCTGTGCTAATTCAATTCTACTTTTCCTTTACCAGATTTGATCCTTAACACAATGTGCCCATGACAGATGTATTGAAATAAAACTTTTCTTTCTCAGATGAGTATATATAATAGCTATCAGAAAAATTGCAAATACTTGCATACATGCATACAAACAATGAAAAATTTAAATAAAAAAAAACTTAGCTTTCTGATGGCAGAATTCCTTGGCACTTGGCATTATTCCTGCAGGTTGCTTACATTTTCTCCATGGCATGAAAAATCTGGTTTGACCATGTGCATCCAGAAAATTTTCACTTACGTGCTTTCCTGCGTTGAGCTTCTTCTGCCTTCCTAACTTTTGCTTTTGCATTTAAATGTCTTAGCCGTATAAAGGTTCGGGTTCTAACATACAACTTTATCACCTCTGTAGGAACATCTGAAAATATTTCACTCTTGTCAAAGTTTTGCCTCTATTTCTAACTATGGTGCCATCTTCCTTTCTCAAGATTTTACAAACCACTGACAGGAGGCTATGGGCCTGTAGTTCCTGAGATCCATAATGTCACCGCCGCCCCAGTGGCGCAGTGGTCTAAGCGATGGCCTCTGATCATTCGTCCGAACGGGGTCCGGGTTCGAATCCCGTGAGGCATGGATGTTGTGTTTGTCTTACGGCACTGGTTCTCTCCCTTCCCTGGAACCAGTGACCCTAAATTAGGGACGGGCGACTGCTTATAGCCCATTGAGTTGCTCACGGTGGTCGTTAAACCTCCAATCAATCAATGGATGTTGTGTTTGTCTTACGGCACTGGCTCTCTCCCTTCCCTGGAACCAGTGACCCTAAATTAGGGACGGGCGACTGCTTATAGCCCATTGAGTTGCTCACGGTGGTCGTTAAACCTCCAATCAATCAATGGATGTTGTGTTTGTCTTACGGCACTGGTTCTCTCCCTTCCCTGGAACCAGTGACCCTAAATTAGGGACGGGCGACTGCTTATAGCCCATTGAGTTGCTCACGGTGGTCGTTAAACCTCCAATCAAATAATAATAATAATAATAATAATAATATGAAATCTATTTGGGGCTTTGGGAACAAGACACCATGTAATAGAAAACACTATGTGATTTTTTGAACATGTAAAATAATATTTTTGAATGTTAAATTTGTGACGTACTTCGTTCTTAATCTCCTTGGAGGGGGCATAAGCCCCTAAAGCCCCATCCTTGGTGCGCCAATGGATCCCACAGACCCTGCCAGTTCGCCGGATATGATCACGAACAAGAAAGCGGAAATCGCGATGAAAGAGCGGCAAGGGTGTGACGATCAAAGAGAAAGCAGATCTAGCAGCCGCATCAGCACACTCGTTACCTGGAATTCCAACATGCTCGCAGGAACCCAGAATAATTGTATATTTGGACACCGGCCTCGAGCAAGGAACGAAGAAGCCTTCGTACGTTAAAAAAACGGATTGTCACAACAGTCCAACGATGACATTGACTGTATAACACTTAAAGAATCAGTGTCGCAATAGAAGTATTTTTAGAGTTTTTTTTTTTTTTTTTTTTTGATTGGAGGTTTAACGACCACCGTGAGCAACTCAATGGGCTATAAGCAGTCGCCCGTCCCTAATTTAGGGTCACTGGTTCCAGGGAGGGAGAGAGCCAGTGCCGTAAGACAAACACAACATCCATGCCTCACCGGGATTCGAACCCGGACCCCTTACGGACGAATGATCAGAGGCCAGCGCCTTAGACCACTGCGCCACCGGGGTGGCGCGGCCATCTATCTCAGCTCTAGTGAATGACCTAAGGTAGAGAGCTTACCGTCTCAGCTCTAGTGTGTATGTGTGTGTTTGTATGAGAGAGTCGGACAACATCCATTAATTTTCGTAATTATTGTCAATTATTATTGTCAGTATTTTTTATAATCATTGTCAATTAATATTATTGTCAATTATTTTTCATAATTATTTTCAATTAAGTATTTTTCATAATTATTGTCAATTAATATTATTGTCAATTATTTTGTTGTTATTATTGGTACTCGAACAGGACGATTTCATAATTATTGACAATAATATCTCAGCTCTAGTGAATGACCTAAGGTAGAGAGCTTACCGTCTCAGCTGTAGTGTGTATGTGTGTGTTTGTATGAGAGAGTCAGACGACATCCATTAATTTTCACAATTATTGTCAATTATTATTGTCAGTATTTTTTATAATCATTGTCAATTAATATTATTGTCAAATATTTTTCATAATTATTGTCAATTTAATAAATTTGGACCATCGTGAATTTTTGGCTCAGTACTACGATAACACTAGCCAACAATGGTTCTGCGGTAAACACGAAAGTAGGTGATTCCTGTGAAAATTTGTGTCCTGAATCCGAAAATAATGTTAGTTTTGGTCCATCACATCTAGTTGTTTCGCAATATTGTTTTTTCCGTATATGTGAATTGGCGTATCCACATTGTATGTAATGTAGAGCCAAGGCTGAACTGGATCCTCTCAGGCTGTAACATTACCTTTGAAGACAATAGGCTTTTGGTGATTGGCCAGTGGGCGTTAGGGACGATTTTAGCCGTTAGATGGCACTGCGTCCCAAGGTATAAACACCTCCGTTTCTGCGTTGTTTGAATTGCGGGATTGTGTATGTTTGTCGTTTTTTCTTGTTTCTTTTTAAAAAACCTTCTAGTTTTAAAACCAAACTGTTGTTTTCACAACAAAATCCAACCCATTTTCAAAATGGTTTACTGCTGTGTGCCGATGTGCACATCTTCTAAGAAGAAAAACGTGGGATTTTCATTCCATGAGTTTCCCTCAAATCAGAACCTAAAGCAACTGTTGCTGAAAGAAATGTCTCGTCAGGATTTTGCTCCAAATAACAAGTTACCTTCAACTGTTGTTTGTGGTAAGCATTTTCATTCTGATAATTACATACCTAATTCAATTTTTGAAAAAAACCTCAGTTATATAAACTCATATTAAGTAAAATAGTAGGTAAATGTGTAGATTTGCGTTTTAAATTATTTCGTCAAAAAAATATTAGTACTTCGAAAAAGTGCGACGTACAGTTTTAGATTGTGAAGATTAATGGCAAATGGTGCAGAAATTTTCTGTTTCAAATGTCTTTTAAAGACTTTTATCGTAACATTTACCTGTACGTTCGATACGTTAGGCCTACTCTTCACAGCATCGAACTTGCAGGTAAATGTTACGATAAAAATCTTTAAAAGACATTTAAAATACGAAATTTCTGCACCATTTGCCATTAATTTCCATACTCTAAAATCTGTACGTCGCACTTTTTCCAGGTACTAACACTTTTCCGACGAAATAATTTAAGACGCTAATCTACACATTTACCAAAATCTCGGCTCTAGATCGTTGAAGAATAAAGGAGGAATGATATTTACACATGAATTACACCAGTTCCTACAGAAAAATTCTCTTGCCCAAGTACTACAAATTCAGAATACAAATATCCATCTGTTCATGTGAAAGTGAATATAAATAAAATCTCAAATGTAAATAATGATACGGAATCAGTTTGTTAATGCGAACAACGTCAATAGGTGGCGCTGCGTCCCAACTCATCTTCTCTGTCCTCGCTGTTTTTGTTTAACGTTACAGCCTGATCAAGGTCTTTAGATAACAAGCGGCTAGATCCAGCAGCTTGGCACACATCCAAGATTCTCCCGTGCAGGAAGCCACACCTCTCATCCGTGAGCCTTTGCGTCAGCCGTCAATCATTTAGGACTGTCAACATGGTCTGGTAGTTTCTACCGTACAGGTAACGCAGATTTTTAAAGCCGATCTGTTGTGATATTCCTCGGTGTGTTTTGCTACGTACATAGCGTTGGTTACCCTCTTGGTCGTTTCTGCCATACGGAAGCATTGAAAATTTAAGTAATTTTTAGAAGCTCATATTTTCTGTTAAACTAGTTTGTCAGTGTAGAATTTTTTTCTGTGTTTGACAGCATACTTCAGCTTGTTGATATTTTTCAGTTCTTTGGGATTTAATAGTTCATTGCAATTTACTGTGAATGGCTACGTCATATTTTGCTGTGATTTGCGCGCTTTTTAGCTTATGTAGTGTTTTGAAATTGTAGCAAAATTAACAAAAATACCTCTGACTTTGGCAAAAAAAAACTTTATCTTTTGTTTCAATACTCTTTTTCCATGTTTCAAATTCCCCCAGCAATTCGAAAGTTAGTACACGATCTTCTAAATTATATCCATGATTAGAGCATAAATGTTAATTTAAATCTTCAGAATACAATGCAATATTACAGTTTTCTACTGCACATGGAAAATTCAAAGTGAATCAAAGGATTTCTGTGATTTGTGAATCACTTTAACGCGCATATTTCGATCTTTTACACTACTGAATTTCTTTTCGCAATAAATACATCGCACAGAAGTGTTTTCCATTTTTATGATAGAATTGCATTGTATTCTGAAGATTTAAAGCAACATTTATCCTACACTCATGGATATAATTTAGAAGATCGTGTGCTATCATTCGAATCGCTGGAGGAATTTGAAACATGGAAAGAGAGTATTCAAGCAAAAAGAGTATGTCAAACACAGAAAAAATTTACACTGACAAACCAGTTGAACAAAAAATATGAGCTTCTAAAAAATACTTAAATTTTTCAATGCTTTCGTATGGCAGACACGACCAAGAGGGTAACCAACGCTCTGTACGTAGCAAAACACGCCGAAGGATGTCACAACAGATCGGATTAAAAAATCTGCGTTACCTGTATGGTACAAAATACCAGAACATGTTGACAGTCCTAAATGATTGACGGCTGAGAGGCGTGGCTTCCTGCACGAGAGAATCTTGGATGTGTGCCAAGCTGCTGGATCTAGCCGCTTGTCTTTAGATATATCTCATGGTATAAGGTTGGGCTCGCTACGATGTCCGCCTCTCATTGGCTGCTGAAATGCCGTCGGCGTGGACGCTCGGCAGCCAACATGGCAGCTTTGAGCGTCTTGTGGCGTTGGGTTAAGGCATACGAAACGATCGTAATAATCACACTTATTATGATAATAACGAAATAAAAGTGCAAAAAACTGCTCCTACATAAATCAAAATCATGAAATCAAACCATTTACCTTCCGTGAAGCGCAACATTTCCCAATTTATTTGCATATATGTGAACTCATATTTAATACTTACCGCCAAGCCACTATACAAAATAAACAACTACAAGAATTAAGGTTACACACCGATACTTAAATTATTTCTGAAATTTACTTCATCAAAAAATGCCAACAAAGGCGGCGATACGCATCGCTACCAAATGAATCAGTTCCGTACTGTGAACAACACGAAAAATATTCTGTCTCTCTATATATTCACTCTTGAAACATTTTTCAACATTCCTTCATGGTGTGAATGTATATAACACATAAGCAAGCTAAAAGAAACAAAACAAATATATGCGCAAGAACACCAAGAGTTAAGTGTTATACGTCCCTTTTTTTTTTTTTCAAAATTGCTTTTTCCTGTAAAGTTAAATAAGCTTATTATTTTGCTCTAAGCTTAAGAATGTGGTTTTCACTTTAATCCTTTTTTACCAGCATGTGTGCTAGCTGGTTGTATTAGTAGTTTATACAAGGTTTAGTAGAATTTAATGTTCAAATATTTTATTAACTTACAAAATTTATATTTGGTGCACTTAAGCAGATGTAATATAGCAGAAACCCACTTTCAGGTCTTTGTAGAAATGAGAGAGGGATCATTTCTGTTTGACCCTGAAGAAGGAATAAGTGATTGTTCTCAACATGTTCTACATTAGATGTCTCCTTTTATAATCTCACTTTTAGAGTTTACAGTTTTTTAGTTTTAGTCCTCATCAAGGGGAGAATATAACTCTGTGATTGGGTTTTGATATTCTTCTTTTTTTAGGTTTTTCTTTTAAAATTGTTTGTACACACCCACACACATCATTTAAGAAGGTTGACATTTTTTCTGGAAGTGAAGATATAGAAGCTATATCGAATATCTACTTAAAAAATGACATCTTGAAAAATACACACACACACACCATATATACATACATATACACACACGCCATAGATACATACATATACACACGCCATATCATCATCATCATCATTGTCAACCATTATCAATCCACTGCTGGACGAAGGTCTCCCCAAGTTTCCTCCACAACGGTCTGTCTTGTGCCAGTCTCCTCCATGTCACCCCTGCATACTTTCGAATTTCATCCACCCATCTCCCATGTGGTCTTCTTCTGGGTCTTTTCCTGTCCCTTGGAATCCAATCTAAAATTTCGGCTGTCCATCGATGATCTGTCCTTCTGGCAGTATGTCCAGCCCATTGCCATTTCAGGGATTTTACTCTGATCATGATGTCTTCCACTCTTGTCATTTTTCGGATCCACGAGTTCCTCTTCTTATCTCTCCTGGTTACACCAAGTATGCACCTCTCCATGCTTCTTTGAGTTGTCTGCAGCCTTTGTATGTCTCTTTTAGTTAAGGTCCACGTCTCTGCACCATACGTAAGCACTGGAAGGATGCATTGATCAAACACTTTTCTTTTAAGACATAATGGCATATTGCTCTTGAAAATTATGCTGTTTCTTCCAAAAGCTCTCCAGGCAAGTTTTGTACGCCGATTAATTTCTTCATCAATGTGACCCTCACTTGATATCTGCTGTCCAAGATAAACGTACGTGTCTGTTATCTCCAGCTTTTCTCCATCAATCGACAAATCTTCATTTCTTGTAAAAGCATTGAACATCACTTTTGTCTTCTGAAAGTTCATTTTTAATCCCACTTCTTTACTCTTGTCAGCAAGTTCCTGGATCATACTCTGCAGCTCTGATGGGCTAGTTGCAAAAATGACTACGTCATCAGCAAAACGAAGGTGGGTTAGATAATCTCCATTAATCTTTATCCCCTTGTTTTCCCAGCTCAGTGACTGAAAAACACCCTCCAATGTGGCATTAAAGAGCTTCGGAGATATGGTGTCACCTTGTCTCACTCCCTTTCCAATTTTATGTGTGTTGTATTTTCAAACAGCCTAATCTTTGCACTTGCATTTTCATAGATGTTATTAATAATATTAATGTATGCATCTTCAATACCGCAGGTTTTCAGAGCCGTTGTAACTGCTGATGGTTTCACCGAATCAAAGGCTTTTTCATAATCGATAAAAGCCATGCACAATGGAAGTTCATATTCCCTCGCTCTTTCAATTAGTTCTCTCAGCACATGGATATGATCTATTGTGCTGTAGCCACTCCTGAATCCAGCTTGTTCTCTCGGTTGAGCCATGTCCAGTGTTACCTTCAAGCGGTGTGAAAGAACTTTAGTGAAGATTTTATAAACTACTGATAGGAGGCTGATAGGTCTGTAGTTTCCGAGATCCTCAATGTCACCTTTCTTATGTAGCAGGATCATTGTAGCGGTGTTCCAATCCTCAGGAATCTTTCCTTCATTAAGGCATCGAGTGAAAATTTGGGCGAGTACTGTTTCGATTTCTCCAATTGCTTCTTGTATGATGTCTACAGTAATTCCATCTTCTCCTGGAGCTTTTCCCCGCTTCATGTTCTTGATTGCATGTGCAACTTCTGCTGGAAGGACTGGAGGAACTCTGGTACTGGTATCTTTCATGATGTCTGGAGTGCATGTATCATCCCTTTCATATAATTTGGAGTAGAAATCTTTCACCCTTGTCAAAATTTCGCCTCTATTTCTTGTTACAGAACCATCTTCTTTTCTCAGTGCCATAATCTGTTTTCTTCCCTTACTGAGATGTCCCTTTGCTATCTTTAGGCTTTGGTTGTTTTCAATTGCTTTCCTCACTAGTTCACAGTTGAATTTTCTTACGTCTTCAGTGATACTTTTTCGTACTGTCTTGCATAGCTCTATATATTCCACTTTGGAAGTCACATCTTCTTTAGTTGTCCTCATCTCTCTTCTTTTTTGCATCAACATTTTCGTTTTTCCTGATAATTTATTTACATGCAACTTGTTCTTAGACCCAGCTAATTTTGTTGCTGTTTCCATAAGAGCTTTGGTTACTTTTCTGTTAACTTCAGAGATGTCCACTTCTTCCGATGTTAGGCCTTCTAAAGCAGAGAACCTATTCTTCAGTTCCAACTTGAAGGTATTATGGTGTTTTTTAAGGTTGGTTATGTCAATAGATTTTGTTTGTCTTATGAGCTTGCCACGTTCAAGTTTAGTGTTGAGGTGCATCTTACATCTCACCAATCTATGGTCACTACCTGTGTTGAACTTGTTTAGCACACTGCAGTCTTCTATGACGAATTTTTTGTTACACATAATAAAATCAATTTCACTTGTCGTCCCATTTGGATGTCTCCATGTCCATTTCCTGTGTGGCTTTTTCTTGAAGAAGGAGTTCAAGATGAAAAACCCTTCTGCCTCTGCAAACTCAACGAGAGTATTTCCACGCTGGTTTCTGTTGCCGGGACCGAATTTACCTACTGAAGTTTCATTCTGTTGCCGTTGCCCTATTTTTGCATTGAAATCTCCCATAATTATTTTCAAGTGCTGCTTACCTTTATTATTTAGATGACAAATTTCCTCATAAAATTCTTCAATTTCTTCTTCAGGATGACTTGTGGTGGGTGCATAAGTTTGAATAATCTGAGCCTGGTATCTTCTCGATAGTTGGATAACGAGTCGTGCAGCTCTGTCAGAGGAACTTTCAACTTCTACCACTTTATCCTTCAGTTTCTTGTTTATTATAAATCCAACACCACTAGTTCTGCCAGTATCTGTCCCACGATAGTAGAAGAGATGTCCACTTTTAAGTTCAATGAGATCTTCTCCTTTTCTCCTTACCTCACTTAGCCCGACGATGTCCCACTTGATCCTTTGTAGTTCCTCTTCCAATTCAAGAAGCCTTGAATCAGAAGATAGGGAGCGTCCATTGTACGTTGCCAAGGTCAGCATCAGATGGCAGCCTAGTCCGGTCCTCCGGGGATTCTTAGCACCCTCTGCCTTCATGTCGCACTGGCCGCTGCCTTGGCCAGGTACATTCCAGCTGCCGGAGACTGAGGGCCAAGATTTAAGTTGTGGAGTCATTTTGGAGGGGTTTGGCCATAACTCACCACGCTGGCCAAGCGGGTTGGTGAGTGTGGGATAGAATTTCCTCTAATCCCGATGGTATAGTTATACCGCTATGGGCGGTCGTCAGAGCCCCTTTAGTGGGAACAGGATGCACCACGAGAAGGCGGGGTTGACATTTGTCAAGGAGAGGCTGTGATGTTACGCATCACCTGACCTTACATCCCATACATATACACACACGCCATATATACATACATATACGCATACACCATGAAGGAATGGTGAAAATTTTTCATCTTTAAAAACTCTGTCTCTCCTATATATGTGTGTGGTACATTTTTTTATGTTAATGACTAGCAAATAAGTTGGTATACTCATTATCACTGATGCTGTGCTAATTCAATTCTACTTTTCCTTTACCAGATTTGATCCTTAACACAATGTGCCCATGACAGATGTATTGAAATAAAACTTTTCTTTCTCAGATGAGTATATATAATAGCTATCAGAAAAATTGCAAATACTTGCATACATGCATACAAACAATGAAAAATTTAAATAAAAAAAAACTTAGCTTTCTGATGGCAGAATTCCTTGGCACTTGGCATTATTCCTGCAGGTTGCTTACATTTTCTCCATGGCATGAAAAATCTGGTTTGACCATGTGCATCCAGAAAATTTTCACTTACGTGCTTTCCTGCGTTGAGCTTCTTCTGCCTTCCTAACTTTTGCTTTTGCATTTAAATGTCTTAGCCGTATAAAGGTTCGGGTTCTAACATACAACTTTATCACCTCTGTAGGAACATCTGAAAATATTTCACTCTTGTCAAAGTTTTGCCTCTATTTCTAACTATGGTGCCATCTTCCTTTCTCAAGATTTTACAAACCACTGACAGGAGGCTATGGGCCTGTAGTTCCTGAGATCCATAATGTCACCGCCGCCCCAGTGGCGCAGTGGTCTAAGCGATGGCCTCTGATCATTCGTCCGAACGGGGTCCGGGTTCGAATCCCGTGAGGCATGGATGTTGTGTTTGTCTTACGGCACTGGTTCTCTCCTTCCCTGGAACCAGTGACCCTAAATTAGGGACGGGCGACTGCTTATAGCCCATTGAGTTGCTCACGGTGGTCGTTAAACCTCCAATCAATCAATGGATGTTGTGTTTGTCTTACGGCACTGGCTCTCTCCCTTCCCTGGAACCAGTGACCCTAAATTAGGGACGGGCGACTGCTTATAGCCCATTGAGTTGCTCACGGTGGTCGTTAAACCTCCAATCAATCAATGGATGTTGTGTTTGTCTTACGGCACTGGCTCTCTCCTTCCCTGGAACCAGTGACCCTAAATTAGGGACGGGCGACTGCTTATAGCCCATTGAGTTGCTCACGGTGGTCGTTAAACCTCCAATCAAAAAATAATAATAATAATAATATGAAATCTATTTGGGGCTTTGGGAACAAGACACCATGTAATAGAAAACACTATGTGATTTTTTTGAACATGTAAAATAATATTTTTGAATGTTAAATTTGTGACGTACTTCGTTCTTAATCTCCTTGGAGGGGGCATAAGCCCCTAAAGCCCCATCCTTGGTGCGCCAATGGATCCCACAGACCCTGCCAGTTCGCCGGATATGATCACGAACAAGAAAGCGGAAATCGCGATGAAAGAGCGGCAAGGGTGTGACGATCAAAGAGAAAGCAGATCTAGCAGCCGCATCAGCACACTCGTTACCTGGAATTCCAACATGCTCGCAGGAACCCAGAATAATTGTATATTTGGACACCGGCCTCGAGCAAGGAACGAAGAAGCCTTCGTACGTTAAAAAAACGGATTGTCACAACAGTCCAACGATGACATTGACTGTATAACACTTAAAGAATCAGTGTCGCAATAGAAGTATTTTTAGAGTATTTTTTTTTCTTTGATTGGAGGTTTAACGACCACCGTGAGCAACTTAGTGGGCTATAAGCAGTCGCCCGTCCCTAATTTAGGGTCACTGGTTCCAGGGAAGGGAGAGAGCCAGTGCCGTAAGACAAACACAACAACCATGCCTGACCGGGATTCGAACCCGGACCCCTTACGGACGAATGATCAGAGGCCAACGCCTTAGACCACTACGCCACCGGGGCGGCCCTCGCAATATTGTAAATTGAAAGAGAGAAGCATTCGATTACATATTGCATACAAAATCGATAGCTTTAAGCATACGCGCGAGCACGGCAAATTAGTCCGGTCGGTAGAGTGTTCAGCTATCACGCGAACGGCCCTGGTTCACATCTGCTCAATGCAAGCGGGCGTTTTTCCGGTTTGTTGAGAAAATTTCCCCAGCGCAGTGCGTTAGTTCAGAAGTTTCGTAAGGGTAAGAAAAAAAAATGCAGCTTTGGGGTCCCTCATTTTTTTTTTTTTTTTTTATATTATGTCTACTACTGGGAAATTGGCGGACAAGATTCGGCAAGCCACCAGTTACGTCACGTGGTTGCCGGCTGCCGCTACCGGCCCACTAGCGGACCACATTAGGCCAGCCATCATTTCTGGCACGTGCTTGCAGGGCCACTGAAGGACCACTTGTGGCAGCTACTGCCTGTGATGGACCACTGATGGCCCTGTTGTGGCATATGAGAACGGATGGGGTGCTAGCTGTTGGCCTGAACTGCTGGCCCTTCTGTTGCCCGCCCGGACATTTTATTGACGGTTCGGCAGCGGCAACATAGTGCTGGGCCAATGCTGGCAGTAATGGCTGCCAGCAATTGCCCAGTGCTGCCCCAGCAAGACTGTTTTTGCTGGGGTGCGATGGATCTTTTTGCTGCGTGTCTAAAGTGTCAGTCAGAAAACTGCAAGAGGTCGACATCAAGTTTTTCGTAAAGGGGAATAGAAGTCCCACTGAAACACACAAATGTTAAGAACTGTTTATGAGCATAATGCTCAGTTGCCGGCGTAAATACGTATTTGGTATGTTGTGCAATTTTTTTCATGGTACATTCATTTCCAAATTGGCAACTCATGACTTTAGTGGTTATGCAAAAACATTGGGCATCAAGTATTTTTTTTTTTAATTTTCCCCAAAACCGAAATACATAGTTTGTAGCAAAACAAGTGAGAAAGTTTTTATAAAAAAATGTGCAACACTGCGTTCGACCTTGGCACGAATTTCGAAGAAATAATAGTCGTTGCAGTAACCATAGCAACAGGCCACAACTCTTCATCACGCATGCAACGTCGGTAGTGCGCAGTTTGATAAGCGTTGTTTCGCGAACCCCTTACAAGTATTTTCGCACTGTGATTTTTGGAAAAAATGGATGTGAAAGAGGAACAAAGATGCGCCATTACATTTTGCTATCGACTTAAGAAGTCTGTCAGAGAGACTTTTCGTCTTATGCAAGAGGCTTATAAAGATTTATGTCTAGGGAAATCCAATATTTACAGATGGCATAAAGAATGCATGGATGGTCGTGAATCAACAGCTTTAATCGCTTATGGAAGAAGACCTTCAACAAGTGTTCCAGAGATAAATATCAACACAATAGGTGTTATTATACAGGAAGACTGACTCCTATGAATGAGAGATATCGAAGATATGGCTCATATTTCAAAGTCATCAATTCACAGAATTTTAACCGAGCGTTTCGGTATGAAATGGCACTGTGTTTGACCAGGTGAGTGTGTGTGTGTATTTAGGAAGCATGTTTGACAGAGAGAACAAGTTGGATGGTGAAATCAGTAGGCGAGTGAATTCTTCTTTGAAAGTCATAGCTGCTCTGGGAGGTTTTCACAGGAATGATGGGTTCTCTAGAGAGTCCCGCATGGCTGTGTATGAAACTGTAATTGTTCCTACTCTGATGTATGGCAGTGAAACCTGGGTACTGCAGAAGAAACATAGGAGTCGTTTGTGTGCTGGACAAATGCGTTACTTACGTGGGGTTTGTGGCAAGACAAGATATGATTGTGTGAGGAATGAAGATGTATTGCAGTTGTGTGATGTAAAGCAAAATGTTGTTAGCAAGGTGGAGACCAATATGCTTCGGTGGTTTGGCCATGTTGAAAGAATGAGTGATGAAATGCTTACTAAAAAAATCTTTTCAGCCCAAGTGGCAGGAAGAAAAGGCAGAGGAAGGCCAAGGAAGACATGGGTGGATCAGATTCAGGAGTGTCTGCATGAGAAAAAGATTATGAGTATGAAGTATAAAAGATCTTGTGTGCGGCGTGTAATGGATATCAGTAAAGCCCAAGTTGTATGTCAAGATCGCTGTGAATGGAGAAGTTTGATACGACAACAATAAGTGAAAATATCTGGAAGTTTGTATTTCTTTTTGGAGCTAACCTTTGAATCTCAGAGAACAGCTTAAGGGATATGTATGTATGTTGTATGTTTGACAGAGAGAACAAGTTCGATGGTGAAATCAGTAGGCGAGTGAATTCTTCCTTGAAAGTCATAGCTGCTCTAGGAGGTTTTCACAGGAATGATGGGTTCTCTAGAGAGTCCCGCATGGCTGTGTATGAAACTGTAATTGTTCCTACTCTGATGTATGGCAGTGAAACCTGGGTACTGCAGAAGAAGCATAGGAGTCGTTTGTGTGCTGAAGAAATGCGTTACTTACGTGGGGTTTGTGGCAAGACAAGATATGATTGTGTGAGGAATGAAGATGTATTGCAGTTGTGTGATGTAAAGCAAAATGTTGTTAGCAAGGTGGAGACCAATATGCTTCGGTGGTTTGGCCATGTTGAAAGAATGAGTGATGAAACGCTTACTAAGAAAATATTTTCAGCCCAAGTGGCAGGGAGGAAAGCCAAGGAAGACATGGGTGGATCAGATTCAGGAGTGTCTGCATGAGAAAAAAATTATGAGTATGAAGTATAAAAGATCTTGTGTACAGCGTGTAATGGATATGAGTGAAGCACGAGTTGTATGTCCAGATCGTTGTAAATGGCGAAGTTTGATACAACAATAAGTAAAAATATCTGGAAGTTTGTATTTCTTTTTGGAGCTAAATTCTTAATCTCAGAGAACAGCTTAGTGATATGTATGATATGTATGTTTGGGTATGAAACGAGTTCGTTCAACTTGGTATCTCCATTTCTTGACAAAGTAACAAATGGATCTTCGAGTTGAGCTTTGTCAACAACTAAAGCAAATGGTAAACAAGGATCCACAAGTCATGCAATGGGTTATGATAGACGACGATACTTGACTACACTATTTTGATTTACACACCAAAGCAGAAAGCTCTGTTTGGAAAACGCAGTCGTCCCCTAAAGCGAAAAAAGTTCGTTAATCAAAATCAGTAGGGAATGTCATGTTGGTTGCATTCTTTGATTGCCAAGGTTGAGCTATCAACGCATTTCCCTCCAAAAATTAGAATAATTATCGACTACTACAAAACAGTGCTGCAGGACCTACAGAAACACGTGACAACAAAGCGAACACGCTTGAAAAAGAATTGGGTGTTACATCACGATAATGCAGGAAACATCTGAGTCGCAAATATTTGTTGCAAAAAAGAACTTTCAAAATTCGTAATTTCTTGGAGCTAATTAATATACCGTGTGAAATGCAAACATGCCTTTGACTTATCAAGAAGAGGAGACATTTTAATTTCCTGATGGTAAAACTCTGCATCAGAAATGCATAGATAGTTTTGGTCATAATTTTTACTGTGTAATGCAAACAGAATTTTTCTAATCCGCCTATTAGGAATTCAAAAAATGTGCGCAACATATACGCCATCTAGCGGGAGAATTTAGAAGCGCGTTAAGCGTGATCGCAATACTTTATATTATAAGGTACAAAACATTTCTTTCGAATCTGGATCACATATGTTGAGATATCTTGTGCATAGACACATGCGTTGAAGGGGCACTTTTTTGTGTCTTTTTTTAATAAAAAAGACACGCTCCGAAAAAAGGTGAGAATGGAAAGAGAAATGTTTTCCGAATGCGTCATGTCTGTCTCCGTTGGATTTGGTAATATTGAAAGCAGGACAATATTACGCTGCGCAAATAACAATACCAACAAAACGGAATGTCCAACAGAAAAATCCCTGAGAATTTAGGAAATTCCATTGCAAAAAAATATTAGTAGCAATGTAAGTCCCCTGTCTTTCTCAGTGCCCCAACGGCTTTCAATGATAATAATAATAACTCCAGATTCTTGAATGATCCGGTGGCCAAGTTCTCTGAGGCGTTGGCCTCTCGCAACTGGTCCGAGATGGGCGCAGGTTCGATTCCCGGTGAGGCATCATTGCTTACAGCCATGGGAGTTGTTAATAGTGGTGGTGACCTCCCCGTCCCCTCAGGAAATGTAAGAATGAATAGCTGCAGAATTTTATGAATAGCAGATGTTCTTTTTTATATATTTCCCCAACTAATTTCCCCAACTGATATTTGTTACCCACAGCATAACAAGCGGCATACCTAAATTCTGATCAATGAAACAAATTCTGCCGCCCCGGTGGCGCAGTGGTCTAAGCGATGGCCTCTGATCATTGGTCCGAACGGGGTGCGGGTTCGAACCCCGGTGAGGCATGGATGTTGTGTTTGTCTTACGGCACTGGCTCTCTCCCTTCCCTGGAACCAGTGACTCTAAATTAGGGACGGGCGACTGCTTATAGCCCATTGAGTTGCTCATGGTGGTCGTTAAACCTTCAATCAAAAAAGAAACAAATTCTACATCTGTTTGTACTGTTTTCAAGAAATGCTGTCTTTGGATGAGCGCCGTCGAACGACGAATCAGTCTAACAGTACTTTTTGAGATGAGATTATTTTCAGTTCCCTTGCTGCTTCCGGTATGGTCTAGTGGTTAGGATATCTGGCTCTCATCCGGAAGGCCCAGATTCAGTTCCCGGTAACCAGAAAACTGTGTTCTGCATTAAATATTTACGTTGCTAACAGGGCCAGAAAATGAAAAAAATGTAACACATGCCAAATCGAGAATGTTGTCCAAAAAACTGTATGCCAGAAACGAAATTTTGCATGCAGGAATTCACACAGACACATAACAGGCACATAGTGTACTATTTTTCTGAACATATCAGAACAATATAAGAAACAAAGTATGATACTTTGACTGCATTTCATAAATTGTCTCCCAGCAATGAAATTTCAAGTCACTTATATTTTACTTCATTTTAAAAATTGAAAACAGTGCTGAAATATGCACACACGTATTCCATGCGAAATCAAAACAAAAAGGCAACATTTTTGACATGAAAGCTTCTGATTTATTATGATACCTGCTGAACTTACAGGCTTTAATACAGAAGCTCATTAAGGAAAATTTTCAGCTTCCTACGTAGTTACAAGACTTTGAAGTTTGCAAAACAGGCACGTGTTTATCGTACCTATCCCAAATGAGAGTAATTGTACACTCATTTGGTCAACAGAGCTCATATTGGACCCTTTTGAAAATTTATTTCATGTGCTTTCGTTTGAAATATCACACAATCATACTCAAAATAGTATAACTATACTAAAAATCCGAAAATTCTTGGCGTAGAATAGAAATAAAAGTTGTCTAGTCAAGTCATCGCGTTCAAAGTATTGAAACGTTCTATTATTCAGTTTGCAGTTAGCTGTCTACCTTCCTTGAGAAAGCCATCTGGTTGATATGCGAAAGCTCGGAAACTTTTATTTCTATTCTACGCCAAGAATTTTCGGATTTTTAGTATAGTTATACTACACTGCCGGACAATTGCTAAGGACGGGTGACAATAGCAACGATAGCAACCATAAAATGGAAGGCAGGAAAATGTGGAAATTTGCATAAGTGCGGGATACAGTAAGACGTGTTGTGCGTATGCAAATTTTGGATTGCCGAACTTGTTCGTGACGTCATACCGCTGATAAGAGATATAAAGGATTTGACGCGTATTGACCGTTGTTGTTCAAACGCAAAGTTGAAAGGGAAAGAATCAATTGACGAACTTGCAATTTTCAGTATGTCTTCCTGACATCACCTAGATGATTTTACGCGTGGCCGTATTATTGGCAAGATTGAAGAAGGGCGAAAAATAACAGATGTTGCCAGGGAGTTCGACGTCAGCCACAGTGTTGTTTCAAGGCTTTGGAAATCATTTCAAACAAATGGAGAGTGTAGCAAACGTCACGGGGGAGGTCGTGTTCGCAGTACGACACCTGCAGAAGATCGGTACATAGTGCTATCAACAAAAAGACACCGGCGCAGCACAGCTAGTGAGGTAGCAAATCAGTTTATGGCTGCTACTGGCAAGCGGATCTCACGAAAAACTGTCGCCAGACGTTTGCATGAAGGAGGACTATACGCCCGCCGTCCTGTTGTGTGCATCCCATTGTCCAGACGTCACCGAACCGCCCGTTTGCAATGGTGCCATCAACATCGCAATTGGACTGATAACGACTGGTCTGCTGTCCTGTTCTCAGATGAGAGTAGATACAGTCTATCGTCTGATTGTCGACGACAACTGATCTGGCGTGATAGTGGTACTACAGTGGCTAGAAGAATTAGTGTGTCGTGCTCGCAGAAAAACTTGCTGCCCACAATCATGAAAGCGGTAGATGGCGCTGCCATCGGATGTCGCTGCCATCGGATGTCGCGTCGCTTTTCATGGAGGAAGGACGACGAAAGCGCACATCTTTCTATGACACACACCCAGCTCGTCAGTATTATGTGTACTCCTCGAACGATATTTTATAAGCAGATAAGTATATACGAAAAAATAGACACACCTCTTTCACCCCTCCCCCCTCCCAAAAAAGAAAAAAAAGAACGAACGGGGTGCTCAAGATTCATTAATAAGGGTATCGTAGTTTAAGTTAAGCTCTGCATTGTGCTAACGTCAACATTAATGTTAGATATTTCGGAAGCTTTAGAGTCATACATGGGTTACATTATGCAAAAACACTGGAGACCAATATGCAGTTTACAATCACTGAAACATCAACTTACAGTATAAAGTAAAAATTAAAAAAAAAAAAAAGAAAATGTTTTGCCTCTCAAAACCTTACCGGAAAAAAAAGGGGGAAATATTTTCTCAATGAGACATCGGCTTTATAATTTGCATTCCAATAATGTCTTAAAATTCAGTAACCTAAAAACTTTATAAATTATTTAATAACATACTTCATTGTTCAGCAATGAGTGACTAAATTTCTTGGTAAGAACATGTGATCAAAATAAATATTGAAACTTTCCATTTAGTTGGCTTTGAAAAGAAGCCTTTTAATGAGTTGAAAATAGAATACAAAAAATGCGATTACTATTTTTAAAATTGGTCTATTTTCTAATAATATACTAACTGTAATCCATTTATAAAAATCATTCCTGAAAAAACTTTGCCTGTGATACGATAAACAAAATGAATCATACCGGACAGAAGTAAATATAAAAAAAAAACTGAATGTATATGATGACATTCTTTTAAAAAAAATAATTTAAACATTTTTCTTTACTTTTCTTCACCTTATAATAATTATGTGATTAAATTTGCTATTCAAATGGGTTTGCAGTGAAGAGAGGAAAATTTTTTTGCACCTTAAGTAAAAAGTTTAATAAGGTAAAAATTAAGAAGTGGGTGTTCATGGAGTCTGTCTAAGTGGGATAATTCTATGCAGTTCCTGTAACTATTTTTACCCTTATAAATAAAGAAATTATTAATGTAGCATACACACAGGCGTAACGTGGGGAAGGCACAGTAGGGCATGCCCCCTCCCTTAAAAATTGGAAAAACTAATTGATCGTTCGCCTTTTAAATTTGGGAAAATAGTAGGTATGGCTTCAGGCTTGAGTAATGGTTTGTCTTGGCATGTTAGAACTTCCTTACCTTGAATAGTGGAACGATAATGCATCTCCATGAATTTATATTCAAAGTGCAAGGCACATACAACACAACTTTCATCAAGTTTCTTATCAGCTCTGGGAATTGCCTTATCCCATTTGCTCAACATATCAGGAATTTTGGGGACAGCAAAGAGTGATATTTTATTTTTGTAGGATTTATAGCCAGTATTACATCTTGGACAAACAAAATGTATAAGACAAACAATTCATAAGACAAACAAAATGTATTGACATAACCAACCTTAAAAAACACCATAATACCTTCAAGTTAGAGCTGAAGAACAGATTCTCTGCTTTAGAAGGCTTAACATCGGAAGAAGTGGACATCTCTGAAGTTAACAGAAAAGTAACCAAAGCTCTTATGGAAACAGCAACAAAATTAGCTGGGTCTAAGAACAAGTTGCATGTGAACAAATTATCAGGAAAAACGAAAATGTTGATGCAAAAAAGAAGAGAGATGAGGACAACTAAAGAAGATGTGACTTCCAAAGTGGAATATATAGAGCTATGCAAGACAGTAAGAAAAAGTATCACTGGAGACGTAAGAAAATTCAACTATGAACTAGTGAGGAAAGCAATTGAAAACAACCAAAGCCTAAAGATAGCAAAGGGACATCTCAGTAAAGGAAGAAAACAGATTATGGCACCGAGAAAAGAAGATGGTTCTGTAACGAGAAATAGAGGCGAAATTTTGATAAGAGTGAAAGATTTCTACTCCAAATTATATGAAAGGGATGATACATGTACTCCAGACATCATGAAAGGTACCAGTACCAGAGTTCTTCCAGTCCTCCCAGCAGAAGTTGCACATGCAATCAAGAACATGAAGCGAGGAAAAGCTCCAGGAGAAGATGGAATTACTGTAGACATCATACAAGAAGCAAGTGGAGAAATCGAAACAGTACTCGCCCAAATTTTCACTCGATGCCTTAATGAAGGAATGATTCCTGAGGATTGGAACACCGCTACAATGATCCTGCTACATAAGAAAGGTGACATTGAGGATCTCGGAAACTACAGACCTATCAGCCTCCTATCAGTAGTTTATAAAATCTTCACTAAAGTTCTTTCACACCGCTTGAAGGTAACACTGGACATGGCTCAACCGAGAGAACAAGCTGGATTCAGGAGTGGCTACAGCACAATAGATCATATCCACGTGCTGAGAGAACTAATTGAAAGAGCGAGGGAATATGAACTTCCATTGTGCATGGCTTTTATCGATTATGAAAAAGCCTTTGATTCGGTGAAACCATCAGCAGTTACAATGGCTCTGAAAGCCTGCGGTATTGAAGATGCATACATTAATATTATTAATAACATCTATGAAAATGCAAGTGCAAAGATTAGGCTGTTTGAAAATACAACACACGTAAAAATTGGAAAGGGAGTGAGACAAGGTGACACCATATCTCCGAAGCTCTTTAATGCCACATTGGAGGGTGTTTTTCAGTCGCTGAGCTGGGAAAACAAGGGGATAAAGATTAATGGAGATTATCTAACCCACCTTCGTTTTGCTGATGACGTAGTCATTTTTGCAACTACCCCATCAGAGCTGCAGAGTATGATCCAGGAACTTGCTGACAAGAGTAAAGAAGTGGGATTAAAAATGAACTTTCAGAAGACAAAAGTGATGTTCAATGCTTTTACAAGAAATGAAGATTTATCGATTGATGGAGAAAAGCTGGAGATAACAGACACGTACGTTTATCTTGGACAGCAGATATCAAGTGAGGGTCACATTGATGAAGAAATTAATCGGCGTACAAAACTTGCCTGGAGAGCTTTTGGAAGAAACAGCATAATTTTCAAGAGCAATATGCCATTATGTCTTAAAAGAAAAGTGTTTGATCAATGCATCCTTCCAGTGCTTACATATGGTGCAGAGACGTGGACCTTAACTAAAAGAGACATACAAAGGCTGCAGACAACTCAAAGAAGCATGGAGAGGTGCATACTTGGTGTAACCAGGAGAGATAAGAAGAGGAACTCGTGGATCCGAAAAATGACAAGAGTGGAAGACATCATGATCAGAGTTAAATCGCTGAAATGGCAATGGGCTGGACATACTGCCAGAAGGACAGATCATCGATGGACAGCCGAAATTTTAGATTGGATTCCAAGGGACAGGAAAAGACCCAGAAGAAGACCACATGGGAGATGGGTGGATGAAATTCGAAAGTATGCAGGGGTGACATGGAGGAGACTGGCACAAGACAGACCGTTGTGGAGGAAACTTGGGGAGACCTTCGTCCAGCAGTGGATTGATAATGGTTGACAATGATGATGATGATGATTACATCTTGGCACAAAACAGCTGCTTTGCCTTTTCCGTTTTCTATGTTTTTTTATTATTTGCTAATGCAGAATTTCCCAGTCCTTTCATCGATGACATTATTTCCCTATGATCTTATAACTGTTGCAGTCGATTGCAGTACTGCACTTAAGTTTAACCATACAGTAGGTTTAACGCGTGACAGCAATATTTGATCAACTTCTACATCTTCACGAATAAAAAATTACTAATTTCGGAAATAAATTTCGTTATAAACAATCCACAGTTGAATAAAACTAGCACATTAACACCCGAATAAGCCTATTGCGTTTTAGTGATCAACTGTTGAATTACCTAGTGTATTACTGTTATGATCGAGCTACAACGAATTAGCAAAGATACTGCCAAAAAGATTTCCTCCACTAACCTTTGTTTTGTGAAAATTTGAAGTTTCGTAAGGCAGCAAATCCTTGGCAAACAAATTTCCCACCATTGAATAGCATGAAGCCGATGAAGCATCCTAACGTAACTTCCGATGCCAGCGCCCTCTGTCATTTCATGACGATTGGTCACAAAACCGTGAGGGACATCTTAGGGAGCACGTCACACTAATTCTTCTAGGCACTGTAGTGGTACTGCATATTGTCCAGCAAACATACAGGAAAGGGACCGATATCCGACATGTAGTGTCATGGTATGGGCTGGCATCATAATCAATGGCCGTACGTCCCTCTATGTGCTTCCAACTGGGACTATGACTGGCCAACGATACATTAATGATGTTCTGCTACCTCATGTTCGCATGTTCCGTGGTGCTGTCGGTGATAGATTCATTTTCATGGACGACAACGCAACATGTCATCGAACAGTCGCTGTCCAGGAGTGTCTTGAGAGCGAGGATATTCAACGCCTCGTATGGCCAGCACGTTCTCCAGATCTGAATCCCATTGAAAATGTGTGGGATGCTTTGGGGAGGAGTCTTGCTGGTCGTCAATGCCCTCCAATAAACAAGGACACCCTCATCCGTGCACTGACAGAGGAATGTGATAAATTACCCCAACAGCTGCTTGATAATGTTGTGCAAAGCATGACACGACGTGTGGAATCTTGCATCGCCCTCCATGGAGGCCATATCCCGTATTGACATCTTACGCCGGAACGCCTGCGGACGGTAATTGCATTTTTTTCACGTTTACGTATTCTGCACAAAATGGCCTGTTTGTCCCTTGAACACGTTCCAAAGCCTTCTGGATTTCAGAGCACAGTAAATTGTCTTTCTTGTAATGTCCTGGCATTCTGACATTATTTTATTTCACTTGGCATCCAACCACACTTATTTTTTTATGCGCTATATAGCCGTTTATGATCCGTCCTTAGCAATTGTCCAGCAGTGTATTTTGAGTATAATTTGGTGTACAGTTCCTCCTTTTTGAACACAATCATATTTTATGGGTAATTTAGTTTTCTATGTAACCAATTCTGACCTTTAATTTCCCAAATCACACACTATTAAATTTATTAAATAACACGAAAAGGGGGAAGACTCTAAGTAGGAAGAAAATTGACTGGGAAATACAAAAAAAAAATTACTTTTTTTTAAATTTTTGTATCGTCTAAAGAACTGGACTTTTACGTGTCCACTGGGAGTATGTAGGGGGGAGGATACATGCCCGGTCAGAATTTTTACATGCCCTGCAGTGGTGTCACCCAAAAAAATTTACAATCTGTTTTCTAAACCTGGTTGGATGTACAGACATGATCCTCGGCACACGTAAGCTAAAAATGTTTATTGGAGGGAGGAAAGAAGAGTGCTAAATATACTAGGAAAATAATATAAAGATTTCTATTAATATTGCCTATAAGGTGCAGAGAAGTCAAATATTTAAGCATGTCTGGGGAAATTTGTAGACTGTAATCTTACAGATATTACACTCTTTGCAAAAAAAAAAAAAAAAAAACGAGGCACCCCGAGAAAGTCGTTCAATTCTGATGAAATTCCGCATGCAAGTACCTCAGGGCAGAATATGCAAATGATTAAAAACTAATGACCAATTAGTAAAATGTTACCCGCCACAAAGCTTGGGAACCGAGCATTGAGAAGGGTATATCATGAGCAAGCTCACACGCAGGGGGCAATTGTGATAGCGGATTGCGGTTGCATTAACATCCACGAACTGTGAGGATGCCTCGACGTCGGATCCATGCACAGTTGAGCGAGTTTGAGAGAGGACGTATACTTGGGCTGAAAGACGTGGCTGGTTGGTTAAGTCGCCGATCACCAGGCATTTGGGTCGGAGCGACGCGGCAGTTGGACGATGTTGGAGTCAATAAGTCGACGAGGGCACAACCTAGTGTCGCGTGGGCAATGGACGGCCGAGGACAACGACAGAACGCAAGGATCGAGCAATTGGGAGAGCCGTACGAACAGAACCGAATTCGTCGCTCTCAATCATCCGTGGCCATGTTGCGTCGTTTACAGGTAAGGGAAGTGGTCATCCGGATCCTTGCCAGACGACTTACGGCACGGAAACTAAATTCAAAGAGTCCAATACGCGGCATGCCACTGACTAGCGAGCATCGACGGCAACGGTTGCAGTGGTATCAAGCCCGATCAAGGTCGGATAGTGTGTTGAGGCTTCGTGTTGTCTTCAGGGATGATTCCCGATTTGCACTTGGAGCGATGAGCAACGTATACGTATCTGGAGATGAGCCGGCCAGCGCACGGATCTTGCCTTTACCCTGGAACATCACACGACTCGCAGACTGAGAGTGACTATCTGGGGAGCGATTTCCTACGATAGCCTGACGCCCTTGGTATACCTCCGTACCACCCTTACTGCTCAACCATACGTCGGCGACATTCTACGTGTTGTCTTCAGCGATGAGTGCCGATTTGTGTTGCCATTCCTGTTGCAGCAGCATCGATAAATTTTTCAACAGGATAATGCTCGGCCACACACGGAACGGCTCTCTCAGGTCTACCAGGGTAATGTCGACACTCTTCCACGGCCAGCCCGATCGCCCGAACTCTCACTGATCGAATATGTTTGGGACTTGATGAGACGTCACTTACGCGCATCTCTGAATGTTGGCGAACTTGGATACCATGTGGCATATACTATACCTTCGGACAGTGTCCGAGAACTGTATGCGTTTATGTCACGTCGGGTAATTGCTTGAATCCGAGTTAGATGGCGCTACAACGTACAGCAGACGTATTCCACTCGTGTAGCTGTTTTATCCAAGTACAGGCCCAACTGCTCTGGAATTGCAAACATTTCCTTTCCTATACATATACATTGCACATGCCAATTTTTATATTGATTGGATGATTCCTGTTGGGTGCTTCGTTTTTTTTTTTTTTTTTTTTGCAAAGAGTGTGTTATAAAAAAAAGTGGCCAGCATTTGAAGAATTTTGTGTGTCTTTTTGTAAAACGGTGAAAAAAAAAATCTTTTTTATTTCAGTATCACTTATTACTAGGGGTGTTCAAATGAAAAGGTACGAAACGTCATAAGAACGTAACCGTTAACATATTTGCCTATGCCGCTATGAGAGAACGTAGCGACACATCTAGGGATGCGATTGGAGTCGCCGGCGTGGATCGGAGCATGCGCGGACGCCCGCATGCGCAGGAGAGAGCAGAGGCTCTTATAAAGAGCGCCGTCCAATTGACTACTTGTTGAATTCCTCCAGTGCCGCCCCGGTGGCGCAGTGGTCTAAGGCGTTGGCCTCTGATCATTCGTCCGTAAGGGGTCCGGGTTCGAATCCCGGAGAGGCATGGATGTTGTGTTTGTCTTACGGCACTGGCTCTCTCCCGTCCCGGGAACCAGTGACCCTAAATTAGGGACGGGCGACTGCTTATAGCCCATTGAGTTGCTCACGGTGGTCGTTAAACCTCCAACCAAAAAAAAAAAAAAAAAAAAAAAAAGAATTCCTCCAGCACAGACGAACCATTAACTCCGATGTGTACTGTGAGACACTCCGAAGCCTATACGAAGGTCCATCAAGAACAAAAGACCGGGGCTGCTCACGGAGGGTGTGGTTCTGCTCCATGATAACGCGCGTCCACACGTCTCCAGGGTCACACACACGCGGAACTGGCCAAGTTCCAGTGGGAGCAGCTTGACCATCCGCCCTACAGCCCGGACATGTCGCCCTGCGATTTCCATGTGTTTGGTCCCTTGAAAAAACATCTGAAAGGGAAGCGCTTCCACTCGGACGACGAACTCAAGGACGCTGTGCAGGACTGGGTCTCGTCACGGCCACAGGAATTCTGGGAACAAGGAATCCTTCGGCTCGTTAATCAATGGGATCGTTGTGCTACGGCCTATGGTGTATACTTTGAATAAAGTCTTCATTTATACCCACAGTGTCGTTTCGTACCTTTTCATTTGAACACATTTCACACTGCGTCGCATCAAGCATGCAGGACATCAGTTTTCCTATTCCTCAGTTGTCGTTATGAAATGAATGACTCACAGTCCCTTCTTTTTACATCAATTCCTGGAACAAAGTTTTCCACTTTTTTTTGTTTCTTTTTAGAGAATTTAAAGTTAAAAGACAGTGCGAACGCCCTCCATTGTTGTCGTCTTTCTTGACCTTTCAAGCTGTTTTCAAGAGAGTGACTGTGCCTATATCGAACGCTAATTTCTCATTAACAAAAATGGCTGATTACAACAATAAGGGAAGTATTACACCAAATATTTGTGATCGGATGAAAAAAACAACAGAAATTCGAAACAAAGTAGTGAAGCAAAATGGCCAATCATATTAATTTTCATGAATTCCGGGTTTGCTTCTTTCACTTTAGCTTCACGGCAGAACACATAAGGTGAATAACCCCGAACACCACCACGACTTACTTTTCTTTGCGCGACAGTATTTAAGGGTATTATAACAGCATGTTCCGAAAGTCGCGTCGGTGGTTCAGTGGTAGAATGCTCGCCTGCCACGCGGGCGCCCCGGGTTCGATTCCCGGCCGATGCAAGTGTCATTTTGGCAATTATTTTAAAGCATGTTTGAAATAGTAAACATCATTTCCAATTCAACAAGCATCAAGAAGCGTGAGAATCGTTTTAGAATAACGTCGCTGATTGCTAAAGAAACACCCTGATTTGAGAGGGGATTTGTCTGGGCGCTCATCTGTAAGAAAGGAGATGGTTGGGCTTCACCAGACACCGGGATACCCGGAAATTTTCCGGGGAGGCTGTGAAATTCTGTGCCGGTAGGCCTTATTCTAACTTAAGCAAAAAAAGTATATGTGTACTTGTATTTCAATATTCTTGTACTAGACAATCATGTTGTGCTAAAACGGGAAAGTTTGTTTTTACCACTTCGATGGTTTCAGGAAAAAAAAAAAGAAATCTGCATACTGAATGTTCTGTTGATCCAAATACTGTTTCTAATACTTCCCTTCCCATTTGCAGACTTTCAAATCAAAATCCCGTCCCTCTCAGCTGAAATCCTTTACCTTAGTTTGCTTTTACCAGCTGCAGTTGCAGGTCAATAATTAATTAATTCAATCTAATCAAATATGCTATCATTCATTTTGGATAGAAACCCGAAATCCTTTGTGTAGTTATTCCTTTGAAGTTCATCTACGATAAAAGTTTTGGGTTACTTCTTATCATATGCATAAGCTTTTTTTTTTTTTTTTTTTTTCTCCTTTTCTACCTTTTTTTTTTCTTTTTGCCTTACAGTTACAGGAAATCTGGAACTCTGTCTCAGCTAAAATGGGTTTTCCATTTGAAAGTAACTAAGTAAAAATTATTATTCCCATGCTTTACTTTTTCTCACTTCATAAATTTGCACTGAAATTCCTTCTGGAGTCTTTCAATTTTTTCGAAAGATTTTCTCGTAATTTTTTTATTAAATTCTTTAAAAAGCAATTAATTTTTGGCACATTTGAATGTCCGTCCTCACTAAGAGCGAAGAAGCTATTACAAATTCTGAATTCATCTATCGCAATAAAACTCATAAGAATGGAATCAAGTCTTCGATAATGTCTCTCTCAGAAAACACGCCTTGTTCGATTCCTCTCAGCGACTTAAGTAATTGTGTTCTTACATTAAATTTTATTATAGCAATTTGCGGTGCAGAAGATTTTCTCGTAATTATTTTATTAAATTCTTTAAAAAGCAATTAATTTTTGGCACATTTGGATGTCCGTCCTCACTAAGAGCGAAGAAGCTATTACAAATTCTGAATTCATCTATCGCAATAAAACTCATAAGAATGGAATCAAGTCTTCGATAATGTCTCTCTCAGAAAACACGCCTTGTTCGATTCCTCTCAGCGACTTAAGTAATTGTGTTCTTACATTAAATTTTATTATAGCAATTTGCGGTGCAGAAGATTTTCTCGTAATTATTTTATTAAATTCTTTAAAAAGCAATTAATTTTTGGCACATTTGGATGTCCGTCCTCACTAAGAGCGAAGAAGCTATTACAAATTCTGAATTCATCTATCGCAATAAAACTCATAAGAATGGAATCAAGTCTTCGATAATGTCTCTCTCAGAAAACACGCCTTGTTCGATTCCTCTCAGCGACTTAAGTAATTGTGTTCTTACATTAAATTTTATTATAGCAATTTGCGGTGCAGAAGATTTTCTCGTAATTATTTTATTAAATTCTTTAAAAAGCAATTAATTTTTGGCACATTTGGATGTCCGTCCTCACTAAGAGCGAAGAAGCTATTACAAATTCTGAATTCATCTATCGCAATAAAACTCATAAGAATGGAATCAAGTCTTCGATAATGTCTCTCTCAGAAAACACGCCTTGTTCGATTCCTCTCAGCGACTTAAGTAATTGTGTTCTTACATTAAATTTTATTATAGCAATTTGCGGTGCAGAAGATTTTCTCGTAATTATTTTATTAAAGTCTTTAAAAAGCAATTAATTTTTGGCACATTTGGATGTCCGTCCTCACTAAGAGCGAAGAAGCTATTACAAATTCTGAATTCATCTATCGCAATAAAATTCATAAGAATGGAATCAAGTTTTCGATAATGTCTCTCTCAGAAAACACGCCTTGTTCGATTCCTCTCAGCGACTTAAGTAATTGTGTTGTTACATTAAATTTTATTATAGCAATTTGCGGTGCAGAAGATTTTCTCGTAATTATTTTATTAAATTCTTTAAAAAGCAATTAATTTTTGGCACATTTGGATGTCCGTCCTCACTAAGAGCGAAGAAGCTATTACAAATTCCGAATTCATCTATCGCAATAAAATTCATAAGAATGGAATCAAGTTTTCGATAATGTCTCTCTCAGAAAACACGCCTTGTTCGATTCCTCTCAGCGACTTAAGTAATTGTGTTCTTACATTAAATTTTATTATAGCAATTTGCGGTGCAGAAGATTTTCTCGTAATTATTTTATTAAATTCTTTAAAAAGCAATTAATTTTTGGCACATTTGGATGTCCGTCCTCACTAAGAGCGAAGAAGCTATTACAAATTCTGAATTCATCTATCGCAATAAAATTCATAAGAATGGAATCAAGTTTTCGATAATGTCTCTCTCAGAAAACACGCCTTGTTCGATTCCTCTCAGCGACTTAAGTAATTGTGTTCTTACATTAAATTTTATTATAGCAATTTGCGATGCACAAGATTTTCTCGTAATTATTTTATTAAATTCTTTAAAAAGCAATTATTTTTTTGGCACATTTGGATGTCCGTCCTCACTAAGTGCGAAGAAGCTATTACAAATTCTGAATTCATCTATCGCAATAAAACTCATAAGAATGGAATCAAGTCTTCGATAATGTCTTTCTCAGAAAACACGCCTTGTTCGATTCCTCTCAGCGACTTAAGTAATTGTGTTCTTACATTAAATTTTATTATAGCAATTTGCGGTGCACAAGATTTTCTCGTAATTATTTTATTAAATTCTTTAAAAAGCAATTAATTTTTGGCACATTTGGATGTCCGTCCTCACTAAGAGCGAAGAAGCTATTACAAATTCTGAATTCATCTATCGCAATAAAATTCATAAGAATGGAATCAAGTTTTCGATAATGTCTCTCTCAGAAAACACGCCTTGTTCGATTCCTCTCAGCGACTTAAGTAATTGTGTTCTTACATTAAATTTTATTATAGCAATTTGCGGTGCAGAAGATTTTCTCGTAATTATTTTATTAAATTCTTTAAAAAGCAATTAATTTTTGGCACATTTGGATGTCCGTCCTCACTAAGAGCGAAGAAGCTATTACAAATTCTGAATTCATCTATCGCAATAAAATTCATAAGAATGGAATCAAGTTTTCGATAATGTCTCTCTCAGAAAACACGCCTTGTTCGATTCCTCTCAGCGACTTAAGTAATTGTGTTCTTACATTAAATTTTATTATAGCAATTTGCGGTGCACAAGATTTTCTCGTAATTATTTTATTAAATTCTTTAAAAAGCAATTATTTTTTTGGCACATTTGGATGTCCGTCCTCACTAAGTGCGAACAAGCTATTACAAATTCTGAATTCATCTATCGCAATAAAACTCATAAGAATGGAATCAAGTCTTCGATAATGTCTCTCTCAGAAAACACGCCTTGTTCGATTCCTCTCAGCGACTTAAGTAATTGTGTTCTTACATTAAATTTTATTATAGCAATTTGCGGTGCAGAAGATTTTCTCGTAATTATTTTATTAAATTCTTTAAAAAGCAATTAATTTTTGGCACATTTGGATGTCCGTCCTCACTAAGAGCGAAGAAGCTATTACAAATTCTGAATTCATCTATCGCAATAAAATTCATAAGAATGGAATCAAGTTTTCGATAATGTCTCTCTCAGAAAACACGCCTTGTTCGATTCCTCTCAGCGACTTAAGTAATTGTGTTCTTACATTAAATTTTATTATAGCAATTTGCGGTGCACAAGATTTTCTCGTAATTATTTTATTAAATTCTTTAAAAAGCAATTATTTTTTTGGCACATTTGGATGTCCGTCCTCACTAAGTGCGAACAAGCTATTACAAATTCTGAATTCATCTATCGCAATAAAACTCATAAGAATGGAATCAAGTCTTCGATAATGTCTCTCTCAGAAAACACGCCTTGTTCGATTCCTCTCGGCGACTTAAGTAATTGTGTTCTTACATTAAATTTTATTATAGCAATTTGCGGTGCAGAAGACTTTCTCGTAATTATTTTATTAAATTCTTTAAAAAGCAATTAATTTTTGGCACATTTGGATGTCCGTCCTCACTAAGAGCGAAGAAGTTATTACAAATTCTGAATTCATCTATCGCAATAAAATTCATAAGAATGGAATCAAGTTTTCGATAATGTCTCTCTCAGAAAACACGCCTTGTTCGATTCCTCTCAGCGACTTAAGTAATTGTGTTCTTACATTAAATTTTATTATAGCAATTTGCGGTGCACAAGATTTTCTCGTAATTATTTTATTAAATTCTTTAAAAAGCAATTATTTTTTGGCACATTTGGATGTCCGTCCTCACTAAGTGCGAACAAGCTATTACAAATTCTGAATTCATCTATCGCAATAAAATTCATAAGAATGGAATCAAGTCTTCGATAATGTCTCTCTCAGAAAACACGCCTTGTTCGATTCCTCTCAGCGACTTAAGTAATTGTGTTCTTACATTAAATTTTATTATAGCAATTTGCGGTGCACAAGATTTTCTCGTAATTATTTTATAAAATTCTTTAAAAAGCAATTATTTTTGGCACATTTGGATGTCCGTCCTCACTAAGTGCGAAGAAGCTATTACAAATTCT
Source organism: Macrothele yani (assembly GCA_039090855.1). Classification (NCBI taxonomy): domain Eukaryota; kingdom Metazoa; phylum Arthropoda; class Arachnida; order Araneae; family Macrothelidae; genus Macrothele; species Macrothele yani. The sequence goes on along the minus strand of CM077034.1, from coordinate 222,524,606 downwards.
GAATTCATCTATCGCAATAAAATTCATAAGAATGGAATCAAGTTTTCGATAATGTCTCTCTCAGAAAACACGCCTTGTTCGATTCCTCTCAGCGACTTAAGTAATTGTGTTCTTACATTAAATTTTATTATAGCAATTTGCGGTGCACAAGATTTTCTCGTAATTATTTTATTAAATTCTTTAAAAAGCAATTATTTTTTTGGCACATTTGGATGTCCGTCCTCACTAAGTGCGAAGAAGCTATTACAAATTCTGAATTCATCTATCGCAATAAAACTCATAAGAATGGAATCAAGTCTTCGATAATGTCTCTCTCAGAAAACACGCCTTGTTCGATTCCTCTCAGCGACTTAAGTAATTGTGTTCTTACATTAAATTTTATTATAGCAATTTGCGGTGCACAAGATTTTCTCGTAATTATTTTATTAAATTCTTTAAAAAGCAATTAATTTTTTGGCACATTTGGATGTCCGTCCTCACTAAGTGCGAACAAGCTATTACAAATTCTGAATTCATCTATCGCAATAAAACTCATAAGAATGGAATCAAGTTTTCGATAATGTCTCTCTCAGAAAACACGCCTTGTTCGATTCCTCTCAGCGACTTAAGTAATTGTGTTCTTACATTAAATTTTATTATAGCAATTTGCGGTGCACAAGATTTTCTCGTAATTATTTTATTAAATTCTTTAAAAAGCAAATTATTTTTTGGCACATTTGGATGTCCGTCCTCACTAAGTGCGAACAAGCTATTACAAATTCTGAATTCATCTATCGCAATAAAACTCATAAGAATGGAATCAAGTCTTCGATAATGTCTCTCTCAGAAAACACGCCTTGTTCGATTCCTCTCAGCGACTTAAGTAATTGTGTTCTTACATTAAATTTTATTATAGCAATTTGCGGTGCAGAAGATTTTCTCGTAATTATTTTATTAAATTCTTTAAAAAGCAATTAATTTTTGGCACATTTGGATGTCCGTCCTCACTAAGTGCGAACAAGCTATTACAAATTCTGAATTCATCTATCGCAATAAAACTCATAAGAATGGAATCAAGTTTTCGATAATGTCTCTCTCAGAAAACACGCCTTGTTCGATTCCTCTCAGCGACTTAAGTAATTGTGTTCTTACATTAAATTTTATTATAGCAATTTGCGGTGCAGAAGATTTTCTCGTAATTATTTTATTAAATTCTTTAAAAAGCAAATTAATTTTTGGCACATTTGGATGTCCGTCCTCACTAAGAGCGAAGAAGTTATTACAAATTCTGAATTCATCTATCGCAATAAAATTCATAAGAATGGAATCAAATTTTCGATAATGTCTCTCTCAGAAAACACGCCTTGTTCGATTCCTCTCAGCGACTTAAGTAATTGTGTTCTTACATTAAATTTTATTATAGCAATTTGCGGTGAGGAAAATGGGTGAAATGTTGCTAATTAATACGTCAACTCAAGAAAAAAAAATGTAATGATTCACAGACTTGCTTTGGAAAGATGCCTAAACAATAAACGGAGATGGTGACATAACGTTATTTTTTTTAAGGATGCGATCCCATGATAATTGTTCTGAAAAGTTGGCCACATAAATTCAGCTTCCAGGAACTTTTATTGCTTGCCAGTCCGCCCCTGGAACTGCTCTTTATACTCCACTATAAGAATGTTATTGGTATTTATTTTTACAGTTTTTTGTTGTCGTTTTTTCATAGTAGCTGTACTAGCAGATGTTGCCTTCTTCAAAAACTTCAGCACCATGTTGTTGCCCAAAACAATTTCCTCATTGGGCCATTCCATGACACGCAAATTTTTCGTCTTTTTATGAGAGAGAAGATTATTTCCTATGACTACGGGAGAAATTTTCGCTCCGTCAAACTTCCGGTTTCGTAAATTTCTGAAAAGTCAAATTCTGCGTCTAGGACAGAAAACATTCACAGATGGATACATGTTTGCTCACCGAAAAGACTGTGGTTTAAAAAATACATATTATTTCCCAGAGTTCCCCAATGATATTTCACCATAAAGGAGCCGGGGATTCATAGAAGCAGCATGAAGGGGAGAAGAAATGATTTAAAATCGGAGATTCCCGCCTAAAGCAGAAGGGTAGGTAATATGAGGCACTAGGAGCGTAGGGTTTGCTCGAAAGACTTTTTACTTAGATTCTCTTTTTTACGCTTTCCAACCGTATATTGAAGAAACGTATATGCTCCAGCTTTGTCTGTCCGTCCGTCTGTTCGTCCGTCCGTCCGCACGATAACTCGCGTGAAAACGGTTCGATTTCGACGAAATTTTAGTATGTGGTAGGGGACCACCTGGGGACGAACCCTATTGAAAATGGGCGAAACAGGGTCAAAGGTCAGGACGTAGGAGCGGGATCCATTCCATTGCTCTTATGCAACATAACTTGCGTAAAAATGGTTCGATTTCGATGGAATTTCAGTATGTGGTAAGGAACCACTTCGGAACGAACCCTGTTGAAAATGGGCGGAATGGGGTCAAAGGTCAGGACATAAAAGCGGGATCCATTTCATTGACTTTATGCGTCATAACATGCGTAAATATGGTTCGATTTCGATAAAATTTTAGTATGTGGTAGGAAACCACCTGGGCACGAACCGTATTGAAAATTGGCGAAATGGGGTCAAAGGTCAGGCAGGACATAAGAGCGGGATTTATTCCATTGCCCTTATGTGTCATAACTTGCGTAAATATGGTTCGATTTCGATGAAATTTTAGTATGTGGTAGGGAACCACCTGGGCACGAACCCTATTGAAAATGTGCGAAATGGGGTCAAAGGTCAGGCAGGACATAAGAGCGGGATTTGTTCCATTGCCGTTATGCGTCATAACTTGCGTAAAAATGGTTCGATTTCGATGAAATTTTAGTATGTGGTAGGAAGCCCCTGATGGGGACGAATCCCATTGAAAATGGGCGAAATGGTGTCAAAGGTCAGGACACTGGAGTGGGAACCATTCCATTGCCCTTGTGCATCATAACTTACCTAAAAATGTTTCGATTGCGACAAAACGTTATCATGTTGTTCCTGAGGTATAGTGAACCGGTTCTGTTGAATATCAACGAAATGGGGTCAAAGGTCATTGCACAAAAGCAAGATTTATTAAACAGCCATTATTCTCATAACTTGCGTAAATCTGCTTCTATTGCGACAAAACTTTAGTATGTTATTCTTGGGGTGTACTGAACCGGTTCTGTTGAATATCATCGAGATGGGGTCAAAGGTCAGGACACAGGAGTGATATTTATTCCACAGCCATTATCCACATAACTTGAGTAATGATTTCTGGTATGTTTGAAAGCGTATCATAATCAATGCATTGCATGATTTTACTAACTTCTTTGTCTTGTGTGCTGGTGTGCATTCCTTTGGGTATTGCACCATTAGTTTACAAACTAGTGCCGGACTGGCAATTCATAAACTGGCCTGGAAGAGAATCTTTCGCGGCCCAGGTCTGTGGGAAAAATGATCAAAGTACCGATCCCTAAAATTGACGCTAGGACAACATCGCCTTTTCCTGTTTAAACGTCCTTCCAGCACAAGTCAAAGAATTAAGACAGTGTTTGTTTTATGCCAAAAATAAAAAGCATTTTACTCATTTTTCTGGACAGCAGCGTAAGATATCGTTCGTAAAACTTAATATAAAGTAAAAGATTGCTTTCGTTACTGAAGAAGTATGCGAAGTACGTTCTCTACATAAGGGAATGTCAAAGATTTTATTCCATTCCTACATGAATTACATTTATTCACTCTTACATGAATTACATTATGTCTCGACAGGTGGCCGAATTGACCTTCCAGGTAATCGCCAAAGAGAATGATAGAATTTGCCAAAATACACTGCTGGCCATTAAAAGTGCAAAACCAGGAAGATCGCATCCCAGGGGCTCGAAAGTTGGCAGGATTGTAGAACACGGGCGCACATGTAAATGATCAACCAGGCATCACATATGGAAATCATGTGGGATATTAACGCACCCTGGAATCGTATGAGAGAGGTGAACAAGCAGTCGGTGTTAAACACTCGAAGTGTGTTTGCTCGCCTTTCCTGGCCACAGACATCTCCCCGTGGAAGACAACGGCAGCCCTTGCCAGCAGGTTTCCGATTTCGATCGCGGAAGAATTGTGACGTCCCGGGACTGCAGATTGGACGGCATGCGGTTACGGTGGGGAGAATATGACACCAGTGGGTAGCGGAGCAACGAACACACCAATGTGCAGGATACAAACGAACCCGGCACGCTACCAAACGAGAGGACCGACATCTGGTGCGCATGGCTCTGATAGATGGCACAGACACGTCTGCTATCGCAGCTCAACAGTTCGGGTGTGTGTGGCACAACATCCAGTGTCCACACAGACGGTTCCACGTCGTCCGCAGCAGCAAAGCATTTTTGCACGGCGTCCATTGCTTTGGCTGCGTTTGACTGTACAACACCGGCGTCTGCGACTACAATGATGCCGAAAACGTCGCGCATGGAGGAGCGAATGGTAAGGCGTCGTGTTTTCCGACGAATCCCGCTTCAGTTTGCAGCATCATGATTGACGAATCCGTTTCTGGCTGTACCGCTGCGATTGGCTGAGTGAGTCCTGCATTACGCTGCGGCATCTGCGGGATTGATGTTGCCAGTCCTAGGATCACATCTATAGCACGCAATCACTTTGAGTCCTAGGACGGACAACATCCATCCCCTATGTTTTAATATTTATTTAAATCTTAAAAACAACCGTCCAAGCACGGGATTCGGGCACGTTAGTTTACAAGAATGTGGTTTATATGAGAGTAAAAAAACATCACATACGGCTTAAGATATTTTATGTGGCTTAAGATATTTTTATATCCTGATGTATTTGTTGTTTCTACACACTCGACTTTCTGTGACGTACTCCAGAGGTAAAGCACGTGTCAAGACGACAAATATGCAGCGATACATTCCATCCGTATAGCTTAATTGGGAGAAAAATTTACTCCGGAGTGAGGAGGGCACCGGTTCGATCCCCGTCACGGACAAATTCCTGTTTTCACGCTTCTCTTTCAAGAGTCTAGTTTCGATTTTCCGCTTGTAGTTCTAATTTGTTGGCATGCTACAAGTCGTTGAGTTAGATTCTATAAGGTAATTATTTATAAGGGATAATGTGAAAGAAACGGAACATTGGATCAATCGACATGTTGTGCCGCACCAACGGTCTATGACGTCACAAACATAAATTGCAATGACCAGATGTGTGCCAGGGATTATCGTAACATCGCTCGATTGGACAAGTCTGGTAGTTCCGGTAACGCTTCGTAAGGAAGATTGTGTTCGTTGTTTAATAAAAGATGTCATCGGCATGCAAACAAAGAGAGAGAAAGAGATAGAGGGCTTGCGATGACGTCATGTTCGAAGGAAACTGAAATAGCCACTGCACCGCTCTAACACTGGGAAGCGGAGAACAGGCAGTCTGAGCTTGGGCTGTGTTAATGTTACAACTAATGTGAATACTAAACACTTGCAATAGTTTCACGTAAATTTAAATGCCTAGAAACACGTGTTATAAGTATGAGTAATAAACATATTAAAAACTGCATGTGATAAATATTTCCTAAAAGTGAAATAGGCTTTGGTGTACACAAAGCTGAACAGCTATCATACGCAGTGGTCTAAGCGATGGCTTCTGACCATTCGTCCGTGATGGGTCTGGGTTCGAATCCCGATGAGGGCATGGACGTTGTGTTTGTCTTACGGTGTCTCTTCCCTGTAACCAGTGACCTGCCGCCCCGGTGGCGCAGTGTTCTAAGGCGCTGGCCTCTGATCATTCGTCCGTAAGGGGTCCGGGTTCGAATCCCGGTCAGGTATGTTTGTTGTGTTTGTCTTACGGCACTGGCTCTCTCCCTTCCCTGGAACCAGTGACCCTAAATTAGGGACGGGCTGAGTTGCTCACGGTGGTCGTTAAACCTCCAATCAAAACAAAAAAAAAAAAAAAAAAAAAAAAAGAACCAGTGACCCTAAATTAGGGACGGGCTGAGTTGCTCACGGTGGTCGTTAAACCTCCAATCAAAAAAAAAAAAAAAAAAAGAACCAGTGACCCTAAATTAGGGACGGGCTGAGTTGCTCACGGTGGTCGTTAAACCTCCAATCAAAAAAAAAAAAAAAAAGAACCAGTGACCCTAAATTAGGGACGGGCTGAGTTGCTCACAGTGGTCGTTAAACCTCCAATCAAAAAAAAAAAAAAAAAAAAAAAAAGAACCAGTGACCCTAAATTAGGGACGGGCTGAGTTGCTCACAGTGGTCGTTAAACCTCCAATCAAAAAAAAAAAAAAAAAAAAGAACCAGTGACCCTAAATTAGGGACGGGCTGAGTTGCTCACGGTGGTCGTTAAACCTCCAATCAAAAAAAAAAAAAAAAAAAAAAAAGAACCAGTGACCCTAAATTAGGGACGGGCTGAGTTGCTCACAGTGGTCGTTAAACCTCCAATCAAAAAAAAAAAAAAAAAGAACCAGTGACCCTAAATTAGGGACGGGCTGAGTTGCTCACGGTGGTCGTTAAACCTCCAATCAAAAAAAAAAAAAAAAAAAAAAAAAGAACCAGTGACCCTAAATTAGGGACGGGCGACTGCTTATAGCCCCACTGAGTTACTCACGTTGGTAGTAAAACCTCCATTCAAAAAAATAAAATAAAAAAAGAACAGCTACCATAACAATTTGTAGTTGAGTTATTAAGTAGAGTTGCAAGCGTAATGTTTCATTCTTAAGAGAGGTTTTCATTTTTTTTAAACCTGTAAGATTTGATTTATTTTTCACATAACTTTGTTGTTGCAAGTACGGAATTTAGTTCCATCATGGGCTTGCGATATTTGTATATTTGCAGATATTATACTCTTGTATATTACACAGGTATTTATACTCTTCGAATGCAGACTTATGTGATGTGTAAGAAGTGTAAGTAAATATGGCATACCGCAGGATTGTTCCTATTTATTAACTCATGTTTCTATTTTGTTCTGTTTCAGATTTTAACGACCACCCTAAAACTCTAAGAGCTACACTATCTACCAACAAGTAATTGGACACCCCTGCAATCGACGATATCTGCGGTCCTGATACACGTCACGGCCGCCGCCGTTAAATATCGTGTGGGAAACAACGACGCAACCAGTCGCGTGCAAGATGCCACGCAGTTCGGAGCTCTCTGATTTCGAGAAAGGTGTAATCGTCGGGTATCACAGAAATGGCCGATGACATATCCAGCGAGTGGAAGTACCCAAAATCGACAGTGGCCTACGTGATTGCCAAGTGGAAGATGAGAGGTGACTCTCGGAATGTGCCCCGACCCGACAGACCCACAAAAGTGGGAGTTGGAGACCGACGGGTGCTGGCCAGAGAAATTCGGAAGAATCGCACCAAATCGATGGGCCATATCCGCGAGGAGTTTCAACAGGCATCAGGGAGTGTTCTTTCGATGAATACCATCCGTAAGGAAGCCCATCTGCTCGGTTATCATGGACGTGCTGCCGCCCACAAGCCTTTGATCACCAAGTCCAATAGCGCTGCTCGGCTAACGTGGTGCAAAGAACGTCGACAGTGGACCGTTGAACAGTGGAAACAGGTTCTTTGGAGCCACGAATCAAGGTTCACCCTCTACCGTTCGGATGGCAGGGTCTGGATTTGGCGTCTGCCTGGAGAACGCCTCCTGCCGGAATGTATTGCGCCAACTGTGAAGTTCGGCGGCGGTGGAATTAGGCTATGAGGGTGTTTCTCCTGGTATGGCACGGGACCCTTGGTCGCAATTCCTGGTAGACTCAACGCCGAGACCTACTGCACCATTTTGGATGACCATGCGCTTCCTACGTTGTGGCAGTTTTACGGGGTGGACTCATGTTACTTTCAGGATGACAATGCCACCTGTCATGTTGTGAGGTCCACCATGGCTTGGTATGGTGACAATGGGGTTAATCGAATGGACTGGCCCCGGACCTTAACCGTATCGAGCACCTCTGGGACGAGTTGGAGCGTCGACTTAAGGGGAGCCCCCACCGTCCGAAATCGGTGAAGGAACTAACCTGTCTTCTCCAAGCCGAGTGGAAGAAAATACCGCTATCCGTCGTACAACGCCTGGTTGAGAGTATGTCCCGGAGGGTCGCAGCTGTAATCGCCGCTCGTGGAGGCTCCACCAACTATTGAAGGTGAATAAACTTCGTTTTCCTTTGCTATCACAGATGTCCAATTACTTGTTGGTAGATAGTGTATAAAGCATCGCCTGCACCGAATTTAAGTCCAGTGATTCCTAGAGTTAAACCCCGGCCAATGTGCAACAAATGGTCCTCAGACCACTCGATCACCAAGGCTGCAAATATTTAATCACACATGAAGTGTTGTTTCACTTACAGCGTATTTATTATTTGTAGACATTCGATAATATATTTAATATTTGTAGAAAGTGAATATTATGCCTATTATTTGTAGAATGTCAATAATATTGTCCTAGAGATTACGCAAACTGTAAAACCTAGTGTGCCGACACACCTTTGATTTATTCGGTGGCTGTATGCAAACAGGGAGACTGGCTCTTTGCTGAGGAATTGAGATTTTCGCAGATCAGTCTCACCCGCACGGGAATAACTGGCTTTCCAGTTATTTGAGGAGTGGCGCCCCCACGGCCCGAGCTGACCTTGTGATGGATCATTTGGTCATTTCGTCTTGAAACGATGTTACTACCGTTCATCCAGCTGATGGGGAGTGGCGAACCCACGGCCCGAGCCGACATGTACTCTAAGATGATTTCCCTCTTTTATGGTTTTCGTTGCTCTCTTGACACGAACCCGCCTCAGTTGTATGCTGCTGAGTTTGTGATTATGCGCCAGCTCTGGATTTTAGTTTCTCGTTTTCTATCCGGTCTTTTCCATTTCATGTTCCTTTTGTTTTTCCGAGCTGGTTAGCTAGACCTACCTGCACGTTTGCCGTGTGCGGTGACCCGTAAGGTGGGAAAGGGGATGCTGCAGGCTGAGGTTTCTGGAGGCCAGGGTGTTGTTGTCACCAGTTGCCAACACTCTTCTTTGCCCCCTGCTTCACCCTAAACGGGCGGCTAGGAACTAACCCAGTCCTAGTCAATGAGGTCTGTGGCCGAGTGGAGCCCAGACCTCTAACGGCTTGTCGCTTCGTACGACAGGGTGAGTCTGGGGATAGGGTGGGCATGCCAAAGGGATGTTCCTCAGGCATGGGTGAGTCTGGGGATAGGGTGGACATGCCAAAGGGGTGTTCCCCAGGCATGGGTGAGTCTGGGGATAGGGTGGGCATGCCAAAGGGGTGTTCCCCAGGCATGGGTGAGTCTGGGGATAGGGTGGGCATGCCAAAGGGGCGTTCCCCAGGCATGGGTGAGTCTGGGGATAGGGTGGGCACGCCAAAGGGGTGTTCCTCAGGCATGGGTGAGTCTGGGGATAGGGTGGACATGCCAAAGGGGTGTTCCCCAGGCATGGGTGAGTCTGGGGATAGGGTGGGCATGCCAAAGGGGTGTTCCCCAGGCATGGGTGAGCCTGGGGATACGGAGCGCATGCCAAAGGGGTGTTCCCCAGGCATGGGTCAGTGTGGGGATAGGGTGGACATGCCAAAGGGGTGTTCCCCAGGCATGGGTGAGTCTGGGGATAGGGTGGACATGCCAAAGGGGTGTTCCCCAGGCATGGGTGAGTCTGGGGATAGGGTGGACATGCCAAAGGGGTGTTCCATAGGCTTGGGTGAGTCTGGGGATAGGGTGGGCATTCCAAAAGGGTGTTCCCCAGGCATGGGTGAGTCTGGGGATAGGGTGGGCATGCCAAAGGGGTGTTCCTCAGGCATGGGTGAGTCTGGGGATAGGGTGGACATGCCAAAGGGGTGTTCCCCAGGCATGGGTGAGTCTGGGGATAGGGTGGGCACGCCAAAGGGGTGTTCCTCAGGCATGGGTGAGTCTGGGGATAGGGTGGACATGCCAGTGTTCCCCAGGCATGGGTGAGCCTGGGGATACGGAGCGCATGCCAAAGGGGTGTTCCCCAGGCATGGGTCAGTGTGGGGATAGGGTGGACATGCCAAAGGGGGTTCCCAAGCATGGGTGAGTCTGGGGATAGGGTGGACATGCCAAAGGGGTGTTCCATAGGCTTGGGTGAGTCTGGGGATAGGGTGGACATGCCAAAGGGGTGTTCCCCAGGCATGGGTGAGTCTGGGGATAGGGTGGACATGCCAAAGGGGTGTTCCATAGGCTTGGGTGAGTCTGGGGATAGGGTGGGCATTCCAAAGGGTGTTCCCCAGGCATGGGTGAGTCTGGGGATAGGGTGGGCATGCCAAAGGGGTGTTCCCCAGGCATGGGTGAGTCTGGGGATAGGGTGGGCACGCCAAAGGGGTGTTCCTCAGGCATGGGTGAGTCTGGGGATAGGGTGGACATGCCAAAGGGGTGTTCCCCAGGCATGGGTGAGCCTGGGGATACGGAGCGCATGCCAAAGGGGTGTTCCCCAGGCATGGGTCAGTGTGGGGATAGGGTGGACATGCCAAAGGGGTGTTCCCCAAGCATGGGTGAGTCTGGGGATAGGGTGGACATGCCAAAGGGGTGTTCCCCAGGCATGGGTGAGTCTGGGGATAGGGTGGACATGCCAAAGGGGTGTTCCATAGGCTTGGGTGAGTCTGGGGATAGGGTGGGCATTCCAAAAGGGTGTTCCCCAGGCATGGGTGAGTCTGGGGATAGGGTGGGCATGCCAAAGGGGTGTTCCCCAGGCATGGGTGAGTCTGGGGATAGGGTGGGCATGCCAAAGGGGCGTTCCCCAGGCATGGGTGAGTCTGGGGATAGGGTGGGCACGCCAAAGGGGTGTTCCTCAGGCATGGGTGAGTCTGGGGATAGGGTGGACATGCCAAAGGGGTGTTCCATAGGCTTGGGTGAGTCTGGGGATAGGGTGGGCATTCCAAAAGGGTGTTCCCCAGGCATGGGTGAGTCTGGGGATAGGGTGGACATGCCAAAGGGGTGTTCCATAGGCTTGGGTGAGTCTGGGGATAGGGTGGACATTCCAAAGGGTGTTCCCCAGGCATGGGTGAGTCTGGGGATAGGGTGGGCATGCCAAAGGGGTGTTCCCCAGGCATGGGTGAGTCTAGGGGATAGGGTGGGCACGCCAAAGGGGTGTTCCTCAGGCATGGGTGAGTCTGGGGATAGGGTGGACATGCCAAAGGGGTGTTCCCCAGGCATGGGTGAGTCTGGGGATAGGGTGGGCATGCCAAAGGGGTGTTTCCCAGGCATGGGTGAGCCTGGGGATACGGAGCGCATGCCAAAGGGGTGTTCCCCAGGCATGGGTCAGTGTGGGGATAGGGTGGACATGCCAAAGGGGTGTTCCCCAAGCATGGGTGAGTCTGGGGATAGGGTGGACATGCCAAAGGGGTGTTCCCCAGGCATGGGTGAGTCTGGGGATAGGGTGGACATGCCAAAGGGGTGTTCCATAGGCTTGGGTGAGTCTGGGGATAGGGTGGGCATTCCAAAGGGGTGTTCCCCAGGCATGGGTGAGTCTGGGGATAGGGTGGGCATGCCAAAGGGGTGTTCCCCAGGCATGGGTGAGTCTGGGGATAGGGTGGGCATGCCAAAGGGGCGTTCCCCAGGCATGGGTGAGTCTGAGGATAGGGTGGACATGCCAAAGGGGTGTTCCCCAGGCATGGGTGAGTCTGGGGATAGGGTGGGCATGCCAAAGGGGTGTTCCCCAGGCATGGGTGAGCCTGGGGATACGGAGCGCATGCCAAAGGGGTGTTCCCCAGGCATGGGTCAGTGTGGGGATAGGGCGGACATGCCAAAGGGGTGTTCCCCAAGCATGGGTGAGTCTGGGGATAGGGTGGACATGCCAAAGGGGTGTTCCATAGGCTTGGGTGAGTCTGGGGATAGGGTGGGCATTCCAAAGGGTGTTCCCCAGGCATGGGTGAGTCTGGGGATAGGGTGGACATGCCAAAGGGGTGTTCCATAGGCTTGGGTGAGTCTGGGGATAGGGTGGGCATTCCAAAGGGGTGTTCCCCAGGCATGGGTGAGTCTGGGGATAGGGTGGGCATGCCAAAGGGGCGTTCCCCAGGCATGGGTGAGTCTGGGGATAGGGGTGGGCACGCCAAAGGGGTGTTCCTCAGGCATGGGTGAGTCTGGGGATAGGGTGGACATGCCAAAGGGGTGTTCCATAGGCTTGGGTGAGTCTGGGGATAGGGTGGGCATTCCAAAAGGATGTTCCCCAGGCATGGGTGAGTCTGGGGATAGGGTGGGCATGCCAAAGGGGCGTTCCCCAGGCATGGGTGAGTCTGGGGATAGGGTGGGCACGCCAAAGGGGTGTTCCTCAGGCATGGGTGAGTCTGGGGATAGGGTGGACATGCCAAAGGGGTGTTCCCCAGGCATGGGTGAGTCTGGGGATAGGGTGGGCATGCCAAAGGGGTGTTCCCCAGGCATGGGTGAGCCTGGGGATACGGAGCGCATGCCAAAGGGGTGTTCCCCAGGCATGGGTCAGTGTGGGGATAGGGTGGACATGCCAAAGGGGTGTTCCCCAAGCATGGGTGAGTCTGGGGATAGGGTGGACATGCCAAAGGGGTGTTCCCAGGCATGGGTGAGTCTGGGGATAGGGTGGACATGCCAAAGGGGTGTTCCATAGGCTTGGGTGAGTCTGGGGATAGGGTGGGCATTCCAAGGGTGTTCCCCAGGCATGGGTGAGTCTGGGGATAGGGTGGGCATGCCAAAGGGGTGTTCCCCAGGCATGGGTGAGTCTGGGGATAGGGTGGGCATGCCAAAGGGGGCGTTCCCCAGGCATGGGTGAGTCTGGGGATAGGGTGGGCACGCCAAAGGGGTGTTCCTCAGGCATGGGTGAGTCTGGGGATAGGGTGGACATGCCAAAGGGGTGTTCCCCAGGCATGGGTGAGTCTGGGGATACGGAGCGCATGCCAAAGGGGTGTTCCCCAGGCATGGGTGAGTGTGGGGATAGGGTGGACATGCCAAAGGGGTTTTCCCCAAGCATGGGTGAGTCTGGGGATAGGGTGGACATGCCAAAGGGGTGTTCCCCAGGCATGGGTGAGTCTGGGGATAGGGTGGACATGCCAAAGGGGTGTTCCATAGGCTTGGGTGAGTCTGGGGATAGGGTGGGCATTCCAAAAGGGTGTTCCCCAGGCATGGGTGAGTCTGGGGATAGGGTGGGCATGCCAAAGGGGTGTTCCCCAGGCATGGGTGAGTCTGGGGATAGGGTGGACATGCCAAAGGGGTGTTCCCCAGGCATGGGTGAGTCTGGGGATAGGGTGGGCATGCCAAAGGGGCGTTCCCCAGGCATGGGTGAGTCTGGGGATAGGGTGGGCATGCCAAAGGGGTGTTCCCCAGGCATGGGTGAGTCTGGGGATAGGGTGGACATGCCAAAGGGGTGTTTCCCAGGCATGGGTGAGTCTGGGGATAGGGTGGGCATGCCAAAGGGGTGTTCCCCAGGCATGGGTGAGTCTGGGGATAGGGTGGGCATGCCAAAGGGGTGTTCCCCAGGCATGGGAAAGTCTGGGTGCACGCCGAGCGCTTGTATGCCCTATCAACTTGCTATATCCGCTTCCTATCCCTAGAGCCGTGTCCTGAGTCCACTTGGGCTTGCGGACCTCCGGCTCTCCCTCGTTGGGCTCGATTGTGGGTGGGGAAGTCGGCGGACGAATTATTATTTTTTCTTCATGGATGAAAATACAGTTTCCCACGAACCAAAAAGCAAAAGAGGTAATGAGGAAGGCTCATCCCCTTCCGCAATAAAACATGTTCCTGATTGTTCGAATGCTCGTTTCTTTTTTGTGCCCTCATTAGACCCTTCAAAGCCTTTGAGTGCCAAAAGTCCATTTTGGATAAATAAAGCACTTCAATCTACAGCAAGCTCTCCTAAGAGCGTAAAGAAACTTCAGTCTGGAGATCTTCAAGGGTGAGCAACGGACATCTCTTATTACATATTGCATCAATAATAATTCTATCCCCGTGTGGGAAAATGCAAAAATATATACTACGCATAACACACATAAAACTGTATTCTGAGTCCGTTGTGATAGAAAAAACCAGAGGATTTAATTGCAATGAACAAGCACCACTTGAATTGCCGTTTACCTGGCGATACATAATAACAAAAGAAAAAGAAACTGAAGAAAAGTATATAAAAACTAAATTTGTTGAAAATATCTCATCCAACAACGATTAAAGCCGCCCCGGTGGAGCAGTGGTCTAAGGCGCTGGCCTCTGATCATTCGTCCGTAAGGAGTCCGGGTTCGAATCCCGGACAGGCATGGATGTTGTGTTTGTCTTACGGCACTGGCTCTCTCCCTTCCCTGGAACCAGTGACCCTAAATTAGGGACGGGCGACTGCTTATAGCCCATTGAGTTGCTCACGGTGGTCGTTAAACCTCCAATTAAAAAAAACAAAAACAAAACAAAAACAACGATTAATAATAAAATTACAGGAAAGAACACCAGATGGTGCAACAATAGCAAAAAGTTGTAAATCACATGATTAACCTACGCACGGATACAGGACCAATGAGCGATGAGTCGACTGGTGACAAGGAGGTAATCAGTACAATAAAAGCATACGGATGTCTCATACAACTGACAGCTGAAGATGGGCACAGTATTGCCAGAAACATGTTCGGACGAGCGAGGAGGGACTTGTTGACTTTCTTTAAGTTTTTAAAGTTTTTAAATCTTTTAATTTGGATACTTCATAACAGCATGGCATAGAACAGCGAAATGTTTAAACTGCTTAAAATTCTGGCTGCGTCAACGTAATCTAGTGTTGACAGTGATCTCAAAATTATTTTAACCCATCACCCCCTTCTTGTAAGAATTGTGCTGATGTTCGTATTTGTGTTGAAGTTTGAACGTGGAATATCTTTAATGACGTGGTACAACACCAGACAAGAAGCATGATCGATTGCAAGCCAGAAGGATTGAAACCGGAGTAAGGTGGGTGCAATACGTCTTGCTTCATTGCCGTTTTTATGTCTCACTATATATAACCTATGTGAGGTTCCAACATTTAAATGTATATATACAAAATGTTGATGTAAAAAAGAAGAGAGATGAGGACAACTAAAAAAGATGTGACTTCCAAAGTGGAATATATGGAGCTATGCAAGACAGTACGAAAAAGTATCACTGAAGACGTAAGGAAATTCAACTGTGAACTAGTGAGGAAAGCAATTGAAAACAACCAAAGCCTAAAGATAGCAAAGGGACATCTCAGTAAGGGAAAAAAACAGATTATGGCACAGAGAAAAGAAGATGGTTCTGTAACAAGAAATAGAGGCGAAATTTTGACAAGAGTGAAAGATTTCTACTCCAAATTATATGAAAGGGATGATACATGTACTCCAGACATCATGAAAGGTACCAGTACCAGAGTTCTTCCAGTCCTCCCAGCAGAAGTTGCACATGCAATCAAGAACATGAAAAGCTCCAGGAGAAGATGGAATTACTGTAGACATCATACAAGAAGCAAATGGAGAACTCGAAACAGTACTCGCCCAAATTTTCACTCGATGCCTTAATGAAGGGAAGATTCCTGAGGATTGGAACACCGCTACAATAATCCTGCTACATAAAAAAGGTGACATTGAGGATCTCAGGAACTACAGACCTATCAGCCTCCTATCAGTGGTTTATAAAATCTTCACTAAAGTTCTTTCACACCGCTTGAAGGTGACACTGGACATGGCTCAACCGAGAGAACAAGTTGGATTCAGGTGTGGCTACAGCACAATAGATCATATCAACGTATTGAGAGAACTAATTGAAAGAGCGAGGTAATATGAACTTCCATTGTGCATGGCTTTTATCGATTATGAAAAAGCCTTTGATTCGGTGAAACAATCAGCAGTTGCAATGGCTCTGAAATCCTGCGGTATTGAAGATGCATACATTAATATTATTAATAACATCTATGAAAATGCAAGTGCAAAGATTCGGCTGTTTGAAAATACAACACACATAAAAATTGGAAAAGAAGTGAGACAAGGTGACACCATATCTCCGAAGCTCTTTAATGCCACATTGGAAAATGTCTTTCAGTCACTGAACTGGGAAAACAAAGGGATAAAGATTAATGGAGATTATCTAACCCACCTTCGTTTTGCTGATGACATAGTCATTTTTGCAACTACCCCATCAGAGCTACAGAGTATGATCCAGGAACTTGCTGACAAGAGTAAAGAAGTGGGATTAAAAATGAACTTTCAGAAGACAAAAGTGATGTTCAATGCTTTTACAAGAAATGAAGATTTATCGATTGATGGAGAAAAGCTGGAGATAACAGACACAAACGTTTATCTTGGACAGCAGATATCAAGTGAGGGTCACATTGGTGAAGAAATTAATCGGCGTACAAAACTTGCTTTGAGAGCTTTTGGAAGAAACAGCATAATTTTCAAGAGCAATATGCCATTATGTCTTAAAAGAAAAGTGTTTGATCAATGCATCCTTCCAGTGCTTACGTATGGTGCAGAGACGTGGACCTTAACTAAAAGAGACATACAAAGGCTGCAGACAACTCAAAAAAGCATGGAGAGGTGCATGCTTGGTGTAACCAGGAGAGATAAGAAGAGGAACTCGTGGATCCGAAAAATGACAAGAGTGGAAGACATCATGATCAGAGTTAAATCCCTGAAATGGCAAAAGGGCTGGACATACTGCCAGAAGGACAGACCATCGATGGACAGCCGAAATTTTAGATTGGATTCCAAGGAACAGGAAAAGACCCAGAAGAAGACCACATGGGAGATGGGTGGATGAAATTCGAAAGTATGCAGGAGTGACATGTAGGAGACTGGCACAAGACAGACCGCTGTGGAGAAAACTTGGGGAGACCTTCGTCCAGCAGTGGATTGATAATGGTTGACAATGATGATAATGATGATACTGTACATAAAGAAATATTCTTAATTTCAACCATAAATATTCCATTATCATTGAACTTTATCTTCTCTATTCTAAACTCATATACTACGTGTGTAACAGTATTATAGAGAACTTTGTCCTAATATACATTGGAGATCTTCTGGTAGAAATGTTCACTGTGGCCTGCAGTTCCACACTTATTAACACTACCACGCTGCTTGAGACTCCGGTCAAAATAACACCTCATGGATACCTAAATTCATCTCGTAGTGTTGTCTCCTCTCAGGACCTCACTGAGTGTACTGAGGATGAACTACTTGAAGAACTAAGGAGTCAACACGTGTGACGTACCTGCCAGCAGGACGCACACGATATAAAGGCACATAGCAATCAGAATGAACGTCTGCGTAGCTCAGTTGGTAGAGCGACTTGTTCCGGAATAAGCGGACTCGGGTTCGAATCCCGGCGTAGACTAAAAATGACGGAGAAATTTACTTCGTTATAATGGTGCCCGAACTATCCGGATGACCCGACCGTTCAAAATCTCGCAATTGTGTGATGTTATTTCCACTCCGCGAGATAGGAAAAATAAGAGAATCCCTTCTCCAGCGCTTCGAAAAATAAACATGTGTGATGTTGCATTATACACACCAAATTGACTGGGAGTTCTCAAGTGCACGTTCTACAGTGGATGGCTGCCTGCGACGATTCATGGTCACGGCTGACCCGTGGGCCATGTCCCCGGCCCTCTTTCGGGGGGGAGATGTGACGTACCTGCAAGCAGGACGCACACGACATAAAGGCACATAGCAATCAGAATGAACGTCTGCGTAGCTCAGTTGGTAGAGCGACTTGTTCCGGAATAAGCGGACTCGGGTTCGAATCCCGGCGTAGACTAAAAACGACGGAGAAGTTTACTTCGTTATACACGTTGCGGGTGTGCGGCGTATTCTCTTTAGGCGTAATGGGCAGTCCGTTCCATCCCGCAACATCATTTTAGCATTTGACAGCCCTTCCCTTCCTACGTCCATCAAGGCAGAGTATCTGAGGTACGTCCGTACATCCCTAACCCTTTGAGATGTTTTAGGTGTCAGTCGTACTGCCGTTCTCACCAGTCGTGCAGGAGCAATCCTAGGTGTGGAGGCTGTGGTGCCACAGATAATCCTTTAACGGAATGTGTGGCCGAGGCCGAGTTTTGTGTGAACTGCAAGAGTTCACACGCAGCATCAGCCAAAGGTTGTCCCAAGTGGAAGGAGAAGAAAGAGATCCAAAGGCTGAAAACGGTTGAGAATATTTCATATCCTGAGGTCAGAAGGAGAGTAGTTCCTGTTACTTCTGATCGACGATCATATGCATCAGTGGTGGTTGCCAAATCTACGGTTGGCATTCAAACCGACATTCAGATCCCTCCTAAATGTCCCTACAAGCTGGACGATATCATCGCAGCTGGACTGGAGGCACTCCAGTCTCGAGATAGGGGTCTGAAAGCGGCACCCACCACTTCGCCGAAGCATACTCACCCCACCACCAGCAAGGGAACTCAGGCTACTTCTTCTGGCAAGAAAACCAAAGCCCAGGATAAGAAAAGCATCTCTTCTCCAAAATCTCAGCTAACAACTCAACACCGAGCGCCTCCCGTTAAGACACTTGGGACAAAGCATGCTCCCATCTTGGCCCCTGGTCACACGTCCCCAGATCTGGGGGAACCCTCATCAGAGGAGATGGAGCCTGACCTCGTTTGAGCATTTCCTTTTTCATTTCACTTTTAACCATGGCTTCAATCATTCAGTGGAACTTTCAAGGTTTTCGGACGAGTTTTGATGACGTAAAACATCTGCTTTCGTTGTTGTACTCTCCGGTGTGCTTTTGTTTATAGGAAACAAAACTTAAACCATCAGACCTGCTTTCAGTTCGAGGCTACAGAGCGTGACAGACAGATAATGCATCGGGAGACATCGCCTGTGGGGGAGTCGCTATTCTTGTCAATCACAGTGTTCCTGTGTCTTTCGTTGCGATATCCACAACTTTGCAGGCCGTGGCAGTTCGAATTTCTGTGCCTGTGCCTCTTACTGTCTGCAGTGTCTATCTACCGCCGGACGAGAACGTGAGCGTCTCTGTTCTGGAGAGCTTGGTTGATCAGCTGCCTTCACCCTTTCTTTTACTGGGTGACTTCAATGCCCATCATCATTTGTGGGGTAGTGTCAGCATCAGCACGAGAGGTCGTCGCATGGAGTCTTTTCTGTCCTCGGCCTCTTTGTGCCTTTTTAACACCGGTGATGACACGTACTTCCATGAGCCGACAAGATCCTTCAGTGCGATCGATTTGACCTTGGGATCACCATCGAATATTGCTGATTGGTCGTGGACGGTGTGTAACGACCTCCACGGGAGCGACCATTTTCCATTTGTGCTCTCGCATCATGCCCGTTTCTGCCTCCCGCCCTCCTCGGTGGAGGATGGAACGTGCGAGATGGAAGGTCTTAACATCGTCAGCAGTGATATCTTCTGCCATGGCGAACCAAGAGTCAATCGACGCAGCTGTTCTTGAAGTCACGAATTACATTCTTCAGGCAGCTGATCTTTCTGTACCAAAAACATCTACGACACTCTCCAGAAGTCCGAAGCCTTGGTGGACCCCTGAATGCGCAGCGGCTAGGAGAGCTCAGCATAAGGCCTGGTCTACGTTTCGACGTTATCCAACCGATGCCAATCTCGTTACATTCAAACGCGCAAAATCCTATGTTCGGTTGGTACGTCGACGTAGCAAGAAGGAGTCTTGGATCCAGTATGTTTCATCTCTCACTTCACGTGCCAGTTCGAAAAGTGTGTGGGACAAGATTCGTAAGATCCGGGGTAACTACAGCTCTCACCAGATCTCCATTCTCGAGAGTAACGGCTGCACATATGCTGAAGTCGGGGAGATTGCTGATTGTTTGGGGGAGGCGTTTGCCTCCGTGTCGAGTGACCTGGCGTATCCTTCTTCTTTTCAAAGTATTAAATCCACTGTGGAACGCCAGAGAATCTCCTTTGCGCCTTTTCACGACACTGGATATAAATCCCCCTTCAGCATGGTTGAACTCAGGGTGGCTCTGCATCGTTCCGGCGTTACATCTGTCGGTCCCGATGGCATCCACTATGACATGCTCCGTCATCTCTCGAAGTCGTCTCTCGAGAATCTCTTAATCCTGTACAATCGTATTTGGTCAGAGCACATTTTATCGGAATCTTGGCAAAAATCTTTTGTTCTGCCTTTTCCCAAACCTGGCAAGGATCCCAAGTGTCCCTCTAGTTATCGTCCAATTGCTCTCACTAGCTCTTTGTGTAAAGTTCTTGAACGCATGGTTAATTACCGGTTAGTTCATTTTTTAAAGCATCATCAAGTACTTTCACCATCACAAAGCGGCTTTCGCCGTCATCGTTCACCTCACGAGAATCTCCTGCACCTTGAGACATCTGTGCGCGAAGCGTTCGTGCGTAGGCAGCACCTGGTTTCTGTATTTTTTGATATTCAGAAAGCCTATGATCGAGCGTGGCGGCACGGTATTATCCGTGACTTCCACGCATGCGGGTTGCGAGGAAATCTTCTAAACTTCATTGTAAATTTTCTTCGCAATCGGGTGTTCCAGGCGCGCCTGGGTACGACGCTCTCGGCACCGTTCCATCAAGAACAAGGTGTTCCTCAAGGCTGCATTTTATCTGTCACATTGTTCATCCTTCGCATTAATTGTCTTTTCACGAATCTTCCTCCTGCGGTTTCGGCTACTGTTTATGTCGATGACTTGCAGATCTTCTGCTTGTCATCAAGCATGAATTTTATTGAAAGGCAGTTGCAGTCTGCGATTAACCAGATCTTTAAAGCGGCGAATAGCAATGGCTTTGTTCTTTTTCCCGACAAGACAGCATGTGTCCATTTCTGCCGGAGGCGTGGCCTCCATCCTGAACCCGAGCTGTATTTAAACCGTGCAGCCATACCAGTTTTGCCCGAGACCAAGTTCCTTGGATTGACCGTTGACCGTGCGCTTACATTCCGTGCGCACGTTCAGCGGGTAAAGACTTCCTGTCTGCGGGCTCTATCTATTCTGAAGATCCTTTCAAGAGTCTCATGGGGTGTAGACAGGGTGTCTTGGTTTCGCATTTACCATTCTTTAATACGGTCGAAACTGGATTATGGTTGTATCGTGTATGGCTCTGCTCGTCGTTCCGTTCTCCGGCCTTTAGATACTATTCACCATCAAGCGCTGCGTCTTTGTACGGGAGCATTTCGAACATCTCCGATTCCCAGCCTTTACGCTGATGCGAACGAACCATTTCTCGAATTACGCCGTCTGCAGCTGTCTGTTCAATTTTATTTGAAACTTCGATCTCTTCCAGACCATCCTTTATACGATGCAGTTTTTCGTCCCCAGCATGCTCGTTTATTTGAGAACCGGCCCTCGTGCATTTCAACCTTTGGTCTTCGTATGGCGGCCGTAGCTCGTGATGCAGGGCTCGACTTGTCTCTTGTTGGAGCGACCAGGATCGTTGGGGACCCGCCGTGGCAGCCTTTTGAGGTTGTCACTGATCTCAATTTTACTTCTTTTGATAAGTCCCCTCAACCCCTGCTTCCGTGCACTAGCAGCTCTTCACTGAGCACCGTGCCCTGAATTCTGACAACACTCCTATTTTTTACTGATGGCTCCAAGATGCCCGGAGTTGTTGGATCCGCGGCTGTCTGTGTAGATGACGTTTCTGTAGCGCGGATTCCAGCTGAGGCCACGGTGTTGTCGGCGGAGATGCATGCTGTGTATCTCACCCTTCTCCATGTTCAGTCGAGTTCTCATCATCGTGCTATGGTCTATACGGATTCCTTAAGTGTCTTGCTGTCTTTGTCATCTGCGGATTGCCGGGACCATTCTTTTCTCTTGGATGTGAGACAGTTGCTTCGTCGTTTGCTCGAGGCCGGTTTTCATGTTCAGTTTTGCTGGATTCCTGGGCATGTTGGAATCTCGGGTAACGAGTGTGCTGATGCGGCTGCTAGATCCGCTTTCTCTTTATGCCGTCACACCCTTGCCATTGTTTCACCGCGATTTCCGCTTTATTGTTCACGACCATATCAAGCGAACGTGGCAGGGGCTGTGGGACCAAGAGGTGGAAAATAAGCTGCATCGTATTAAACCTATTCTTGGAATCTGGAAATCCTCATATCGTCGGAACCGTAGGGAGGAAGTGGTGCTTACGCGTCTCCGCATCGGGCATTGTTGTTTCACTCACCGCTTTTTGCTGTGTGGCGACACTGCGCCGATGAGTGAGACGTGTAAATGCCGACTCACCGTCACACATCTTCTGTGTAGCTGTGTTCGTTTTCGTGATGTACGTTTTCATTTCTTTCATTCTCATTTGTTGACCGAGGACGCCGCTGCTCTGCAGCGGCCGGCTCTCCTAGGTGACCACTGCGATACTGTCTTCTCATTTTTAAAACAAATTGACTTTTTTAAACGTATTTAGATTTTAGCCCTATCATCATTCTCATTTTTCAGTTTTACTGAATCAGCTAGATTTTAATCATTGTACCATGTTTTTAATACTGTTTGTTTCATTGTCTTTTTAGAGCTTCCACCATTCTCATTTTTCAGTTTTACTTGATCAACCAGATTTTAAGCTTTATACCACGTTTTTAATACCGTTTGTTTGTCTTGTGTCTGGCGCTCTTTAGCCAAACATGGCCCTTACGCCATAAAAATCAACCAACCAGATCAGTCTCAAAAGTTCAAGTATTGTTGGAAATTGGGTTCTTAGTCTTACCCTTCACATTGTTGATAGAAATGGCGATCCCATTGCCAGAGCCAACTCTATTCTTGTGATGTTTCCGTTTCTAGTATTTTGTTGTGAACATGAAACACCCGAGTTATAGGCGTTTCAGTTTCGTAACATTCCTTTATTTCCCTTCGTCGTTCTATTTCCCCTTTCTAACCCGACTTTTGCAAAATAAATACGTGTTTACGGTATCACTTTTTCTGTCCTTCCTTTCGTCCATCGATGTACAACTTATCGCTGGAACTGTCAGTTTGATCTGAAAAATTCTTTTTGCATTCGAAAACCCAAAATGAGAGAACGTTTAAGTATAGCGTTGCCGCCAGAGGGTGTGAATGCAGATTCCATCGAATTCAAACTATACTTTATTCCATATTATTGCTTCTAAATATCCTATTGAAAAAATTATCTCTTCTGTTCGATACCATTTATAACGAAGACCATTTCACAAACAGCTTCTCTTTCAAGTAATACAAAATTTATCGGCTAGGGGGCGAAAATGTAAATTGAAATTTCCTCAATACCTCTACATCATATTTTTCTCGGTCTCTGTTCCCAGAAATCTGATTTGAAAAATTCTTTCTTTACCTAACAGCGCTTTTGTTGTGAAATGTTTTGATTATTTATTTTTTTACTTTCAAGTTTGCTCATAGATGGCATAAGTTAACCTTTTTTCCTCGATATACGTGCTTTTATAAAAGACAGGTTGGAAAACTTCTTCTAACACTGAACAGTGAATAAATACCATTCACTTTGCAGAACATTTAGCAGGTTCCGCGGGGTTTTTGTAGTTCCTAGTTCTGCCGCTAGGTGGTATTAGTGTGTATCTCTGTTTGCAAGTGTATCTCTCTTCTAAAAATCCTTTTGAAAAAATTCTGTTTCTGTTGACGCATTTCACTTCAGAAAAGATGGAGAACATTATTCTCGTTAAATAATGCACAGGCTTATTCTTAGGGGGCGCAAATAAAATTTTTCTTCTCTATCTCTGCTTCCAGAAGACATATTTAAAAAGAAAATCCTGAACATAGATATGAACATGCTATGAATACTTTTCGCGTATTTGCTACTTTCCCTTTATTCCAAATTTTCCGCCAGCGTATATTTTTATTTAAAAGCGTTTATTCGATTCTAAGAATCCCTCAGAAAAATCTTTTTTCTTTTTTTTCTTGTTAGGATATTCTTAATGATGATGAATAGTCAGACCGAAGTCGGGAGATCCGAGTTTGATTTCCCTATCCTGGGTGACATAGTTTACAAGTGTATACCGTACATACTAAGGAGTGGGCTGCATGTGAAACAGTTGGTTAAGACAGCCTGATGCCAAAAAAAAAAAAAAAAAAAAAATTGCGCGAATACCGTGTATTTGTGAAGACTGATATTTTCATCAGATTTGTGAAAATTGATGTTTTAGTGGAAAACCCGCTTTTAGCTTGTGTGACTTATAATTCTCATGATCGGAAAATGCTGGAATTTTTACCTGATGAGAAGTCAACCTGAAAACTTCCCCTTCAGATCTTCCAAAGAAAGGCAGAAAAACGGTTTGTCTGCTTGCTCTTAGTAAAAATAATATGGTTCAGAATTTTTTTTTTTTTTTATTGGAGGTTTAACGACCACCGTGAGCAGCTCAACGGGCTCTAAGATCCCTAATTGAGGGTCACTGGCTCCAGGGAAGAAAGACAGCCAGTGCCGTAAAACCAAAATACAACATCCATGCCTCACCGGCATTCGAACTCGGACCCCTTTCGGACGAATGATCAGAGGCCATCGCTTACACCACTGGGCCACCGGGGCGGCAAAATTGTTTTGTGATCATATGTTGTCGAATTCCAAAAATTTTAGAAGCCCGCGTTTCATGGGTACATCCTGTATATTTAATTTCGTCTACCTCAAATGTTTATTTCATAAGATATATCTGGCATGTTGTGCAGAATATCAGAATATATTTTTGCCATCTGGGGGAGAGGGGGGGGGTGATTGTGAATCACGAAAATCGGAAAACACACTGGTGTGTTAAATATATATATTTTTTTTTCTGTTTCTGTTCTAGAGATTTCTTTACAAATATTCATTGAAGGCATCAGGAGTGGAAACTGTGTAGGGAATGCTGATTAATGTGTTGATTGTTCCTATTTTTCTTTCAGGTGTTCCTATTTGAGCTATCAAAATCAACTGCTGTGTTTTACCCTTAGTAAACACTACGAAGGACTAAAATAAATCACCAATTCCCCAAATTTCATAGACCATATCAATTTATTCAACGAATACAGTTTTTTAACAACATTGACAAAAATCAATTTATACAAATGAATGCTTTTGGAAAAATTGAACATGAATGCTTTACAAATGACGTCGAAAGAGAAATTATGTGATCAAAGCGACATCTCCTGATTAGATCGAGAGACACGCAAACAAATATAAGATATTTCTATAAAAAGTATCTCAGGTTAAAAATAATTTTTTATGCGCATGTGAAGTGATTTATAAACATTTTAAGACTGTTTTTTAAAGTCCTAGACATTATATACATATTCAAGGGAGCTTCAAAAATCTCAGAGACAGATGAAAGACCGCAACATGGTATTCATTCGGTATGACCAGAAATTAATGCTACGCTTCTTCCTACCGCCTTGAGAGTGTAGAATTAAAACTTGTTATTCAAATGCACAAGATACTTTAAATACCTGTAGTAATTCAAACAATCACATTCATCGTATATTTACCAAAAGAAAAAATCAAATGGCCAAGGCAGCCAACAGTGGCTATTCAATTTCACTGTCGTGCCGAAAGCATTGTACAAAGTCCGTTCCATAAAAACTGAGAGTATATTTTTTGAGTTGAAAACAGTGCGAATGGGAAAATTGCCACGCAAACGACTGACTGAATTAAGGAAGTATCCAGGGAAACAGTTATAAGCCGTGTCAGATGATTCTGGTTTTGTTATTGCGCAGTTGTTTAAGGTACGTCTGCATTTCGCCATATAGCTATGGAGCTGTGAGATTCAGAGTTAAGAAGTGAAATGCGTTGCGCGATAAAGTTTTGCTATCGTTTGAGTAAAAAACGGCTCCGGAAACGGTTGATTTAATGAAAAAAGCTTACAGAGATAAATGTTTGGGTGAGTCAACGATTTTTAGATGACACCATAATTTAAAAAAATTGGCATTTGTCGGCAGAAACCGCTCCTAGGCCTGGTCGACCTGAAAGTGTTATTACGGAGCGTATTGTTAAGACTGTTTAGGCAATCTTGCAAGAAGATCGACGAATGACGTGTGAAGACATAGCAGCGTCAACTAATATTTCAAAAACGAAGGCACTCCGCATTCTACGCGACAAACTACTGCTGCATCGTGTGGGTCCCAGATGGGTACCTCATCACCTGACGAGAGAACAACTGTTAACTAGAGTTCAGGTGTGTCATGAGTAGAAACAAATGATTGCAAAGGATCCAAACTTTCTAAACACAATAATAACTACCGATGAAACATGGGTCCACTATTTCGACCCCCTCACGAAGCGTGCAACGAGTGTCTGGAAACACACAGGATTGCCTCCTCCAATAAAAGTCCGCTAAACCAAATCAGCTGGGAAGGGGATGATAATAATTTTCTTTGATCGTAAAGGTGTAGTCTACTAGCATGCCGTTCCTCCACAAATTACTGTCAATGCAGAGCATTACATTTCAGTCTTGAAGTGTCTGAGACGACACTTATTGATTATGCGACCGAAACTGGTGGGCAAGTGGACCTTACACCATGATAACGCCCGTCCACATGTGGCTGCTTGTGTTCAACAGTTTCTTACGAAATGCAGTATTGAAATCATGCCACAGCCTGCCTACAATCCTGATCTCGCCCCGTGCGATTTCTGGTTGTTTCCAACAATGGAGGAGAAGATGCTGACGTTATTCAAACTGTACAGAGGTCGCTAAAGCAGCTTCCACAGATTGCCGTCGCCACATGCTTTGAAAAGTGGACTGAACGATGAGACCGTTGCATATCATCCGAGGGAATATTCTTTGAGAAAGAATGACATAAATTTTGCTGTTTCTATATTTCCTCATTTTGTCTGATTCTGCTGTCAGTTTTTATGGAACGGCCGTTGTAGAATTTACCTTTCCTTTAGAATCTCATTACGGAAATACTTTCAGATTTTGTAGTGAAAGGCTATAACGAAGTTAATTTCTCCGTCATTTTTGGTCTACGCCGGGAATCGAACCCGAGTCCGCTTATTCTGGAACAAGTCGCTCTACCAACTGAGCTACGCAGACGTTCATTCTGACTCCTATCTGCCTTTATGTCGTGTGCGTCCTGCTGGCAGGTACGTCACATCCCCCCCCCCGAAAGAAGGCCGGGGTCATGGCCCACGGGTCAGCCGTGACCATGAATCGTTGCAGGCAGCCATCCACTGCAGGACGCTCATGACATAAAGGCAGATAGTAGTCAGAACAAACGTCCGCGTAGCTCAATTGGTAGAGTGACTTATTCCGGAATGAGGGGATCCGGGTTCGAATCTTGGCGTGGACAGAAATGACGGAGAAATTTACTTCGTTATAAGGCTTTTGATGTTCTAGTGAAATAAAACTGTTAATGTTAAATTAGAACATTGGACTTCCCATCATGTTCCGATGAAAGGAAGTTGTTAGTTAAGTCAGTACTGTACGCATATCCTGACTAAACGCCGATAAGAAACTTCTCTGACTCCACGTGGAAGATTGAGATAAATATTTAGATCTTTACAATGCCCTGAAGCATCATCAATCAAAAAATCTTTTTGAAGCAACCTAGTTTTATGCAAGACATGGAAATGAAAACATCTGACGTACATGTCATTATTAAAAATGAATACAAATATCATTGTCCTGAGAACGGAATCATAATTCTTAACATGTCAGAAGCACTACTTTTCAAAAATGCACTCACTCGTTAGGATAAACACTTAACAAATTAAAACAATGAAATAGGTCTTTTTGCTAAGCCTACATCATATCTCCGCTTACACAGCAGAATTATTTCTGTTCAAGAGTATACAAGTTTTGTATGGTTACGTTTTTATCAACTTTCTAGAACATTAATATGTTTATTGATAAGAAATATGCATAAAGAAAAACGGTTTTAAAAGTAAAAAACAAAAGAATAATGACCTGACGTACTTTGTATTTTTTATCCCATTTCTCGTGCTGACATTATGAAACTTGTATTTGTTTTTTGTAAAACTGAACATCGCCTTTATCTCAAATTAATCCATCGTTGTGGGATTCAACAAAGGTCATTTACAATAGAAAGAGTGTTATCTCTTGAGGAAAAAACAGCCTTCAAATATCAAACATGAACATCCTTGATGCACACATCATCGTCCATACTGCATCTGCTCCTTCTTTGTTTTGACACTGTCTCTTCATTATATGTATAAAATATACACACATTAGCCGCAATGTTACAAACATTTATGGTAAGGCAGTTAAGTTGTAAACATCAACATTTGCATAAGTAATACTTATATTGGAATATGACATTGTGTCTTAACCTTTATAAATAGCGTACAGATAATTCGGCTGCAGTAACATAAGAAACATCCAGAATCTAAAAACGTTTAATCATAGGTGAAAATTAATAAGAACCACGGGTAACAAAACGAAAGAGCTTAGTGCTTCCATTACCAATGGTTTCTTGCACAAAAACCATGTGTAACCTCGAAAGGACTGAAGCTGTACAAGATGAAACATTAAGAATGACTGTGAGAGTATTCTCCACTGCGTGGTCTCAGGACTTAGTTGTGCAAAGAGTCGGAGGAGGGAGGGGGGGCAGAAATAGTTAGGTGTTTAATAACAGGAAATATAAATGGAACAAAAACCACATTGAACAACAAATTTGAACTTTTTCTTTCACTCGAAACAAAAGCAGGTGATTTTGATTAATTAACATGTCCTGATTTCATATCTGAAATCCAAAATGCTCTGTCACCTACCAACTTTTTGAGAACTCAAGTTGACATTTTGAGGAAGAAATTGAAAAATAAAACAACTACAAATTTATTGCAGCTTTTTTTACAAATTTTTTACCATGTTAAGGGTTGAAAATTGTTTATTCTAGTTAATAATGACATGCTGAATCCAAAAAATGAGGCCAGGAAAGGTTTTTAAATACAAGAGATTGCTACAAATATGCCAAAAACATAAACAAATTAAGTGTTTCACTCAAATTTTTTTATTGGGGATTTTTTTTTATTGGAGGTTTAACGAGCACCATGAGCAACTCAATGGGTTATAAGCAGTCGCCCGTCCCTAATTTAGGGTCACTGGTTCCAGGTAAGGGAGAGAGCCAGTGCCGTAAGACAAACACAACATCCATGCCTGACCGGGATTCGAACCCGGACCCCTTACGGACGAATGATCAGAGGCCAGCGCCTTAGACCACTGCGCCACCGTTATTGGGGATTTAACGACCACCGTGACCAACTCAATGGTGTCCTGTCGAGAATTTTCATGTTCGTAAGTCTTGGGGAACCTGAACACTTCGCTGGGATTTACGAAAAATAAAAATTCTCGACAGGACAATACATACTTTTTGGGAGCTTCTAAATCCCTTTGCCTAAAATGGCGGACTGGAAGAAAGATTTCCTTTTCTCACAACTTTTTTTTCCAGAAACGCTTTTTCCTCATTCCGTGATTAACTTGCGAATAATTTTGTTTTCTAAAAGGGGTTGATGCTGTCTTCTTTTGCTCGCCCTTTTTTTCCTTTTCTTTTTAAAGAGAAAAAAAAATGAATCAGGCCAAAAAGAAAAAAAGAAGTTTAATGCTTATTATTCCCCTTTCTTTTAAGAAATTTTGTTTGCTTGGTCAGGGCATGTGAAGTAAAATGAATATGGCCATTTATTCCCTTATCTCACTGCCTCTTCCAAACACAATTTTGAAACGTGGACTGTCGAGTATTTTCATTCTGTGTATTTTATTTACTTATTTTCTATTTTTTTTATTTTTTTTTATTTTTCGTAAATCCCAGCGAAGTGATCAGGTTCCCCAAGATTTACGAACATGAAAATTCTCAACAGGACAATGGGTTATAAGCAGTCACTCGTTCCTAATTTAGGGCCATGGACCCCCGGGAAGGAAGAGAGTCACGGCAATAAGAGAAATACAACATCCATGGCATTACTTGGATTCGAACCCGGACCCATCTCGAACAAATGAACAGAAGCTATCGCTTAGACTATTGCGTCACCAGGGCGACTCACAATTTCGAAACGTTTTGCTAAAAACCTTCCGCTTGCAACTGGACTCCGAAATATCTGTAATAAGAAACCAGTAATAATCAGCAAGCACACCTTGCATATCGCCTTTCCATTTGAGATATATCTTGGTGAAATCTTTCTCTGTGCTCGTCACACGTAGGTCTGGCGGGGAAAAAAAGGCCTAGGTGCGAGTAGAAAAAGCAGATTTTAAGGGACATATTGCACCTCCTAACCCTATGCTTTTATCATAGCTTCCACTAATCCACAATCGTTTTCCGCCCTAATATTTCCCAGAAAGTTCGCGCAAACATCTTTGAATGCAAACCACGCTGCTCTTTCGGTTTCAGTGAGTTTTGCCGCGGACATAGGGTCTTCAACGTTAGTCCGAATTTGTGGTCCAATGAAAACACCTTCTTCTAATTTTCTTTCATTTAGTCTAGAGAACTTTTCCTTCAGACACTGAAATCCACTGCACCCTTTACCACAGCTTTTACAAATTTTTTCAAGCCCAACTTGATTTTGAGCTAGGAGAGTTAAAATTTTGTCAGAATCAACGAGCGATTTGTATTTCACCCTCTTTTCCCCAGGCACTAAACTCTCTTTTCAAAGGCCACCTTTTGACCTCATAATGATGTTCCCTATTCCAACTGTCCCACTCGCACAAAAAACAACAGAATTTGCTATAGCCTGGTTGCATTCCTGTTAGAAGTTCAATCACCTTGATCTCCCCAAGTATTTTCCACACGTGTTCGGAGTAATTGACAGATTTAAGGAGGTCCATATTCTGGTGAGTTCCTTCGCGTGCGCAGCATAGGCCTGTGGTACCGATGGTTAAATGTTTTCATTGTGTAATAACACTGCCTTTAAACTTAGTTTTGGAAGAACCAATGAAGAGACACCATTGTTGAGGACTGTGGTCCGTCCCTAACTCGGCAAATAGTCCATTAAGATGATTGCAATCAACAAGAATACCACTCTTGTAACGTACCAGGAGATGTGACGTACCTGCCAGCAGGACGCACACGACATAAAGGCACATAGCAATCACAACAAACGTCCGCGTAGCTCAATTGGTAGAGCAACTTATTCCGGAATGAGGGGATCCGAGTTCAAATCCTGGCGTGGACAGAAATGACGGAGAAATTTACTTCGTTATAATGGCGCCCGAACTATCCGAATGACCCGACCGTTCAAAATCTCGCATTGGTGTGATGTTATTTCCACACCGCGAGATAGGAAAAATAAGAGAATCCCTTCTCCAGCACTTCGAAATAAAAAAAAAAATAATAAAAATAAGGGGAGATGATGTAACGTACCAGGAGATATGACGTACCTGCCAGCAGGACGCACACGACATAAAGGCAGATAGTAGTCAGAACAAACGTCCGCGTAGCTCAATTGGTAGAGCAACTTATTCCGGAATAAGGGGACCCGGGTTCGAATCCTGGCGCGGATAAAAATGACGGAGAAATTTACTTCGTTATACTCTTCGAGAAAAGAGATGACAGGCACTAATGACGTTTTCTATAGATTGTGACTTTATCTCCAGACTGAAGAAGATGCTACCCTTGTAGAAGAGGACCTAACAGTTCAGCTTGGTTTTTCGTGAGGTTCGGGTCTTTCACTAGATGGTTCATGTCATGTCGTATTGTGAAATTAAATGAGGCTCTTCCGATTTAAGCAGATATTCACGATCAGTACAATAGGATGGTCCAGCTTCAGAGGAGGAGATGTCCCTTTTTCCGGCTGTTTGGGAATCGGTAGAGAATCATCGTGCTTAACAAGTCTCATGGTTGAAGGCAAATTCGGGTGAAATGTGGTGTGTTTATTTTTCGAGAAAAAGCCAGATACATTAGTAAACAAAAGTAGAAGTGAGAAGCATTGTCCTTTGGTTCTCTCCAAATGTTTGGGATTTCAAATGGCACTGAAGGGTCTGTGCTGTATAACCAACCTCTTAAATGTGATGATCATTTGCTCACCAAGTTTTCAATCAAAGTAACACTCATATGCCTTCTTAATCACCGAAGAAATTACTTTAATTTGGACTTTCGTTGTAAATTCACAGCACACATAATGAAAAAGGATTCGTAGCGTCTACACGTTGGCGCGTCCGTGACATTGTAACTACGTAGGAATAGTACGTAAAATGCTCCAAACAGCTCCACGAAGAGAGCGAAGTTACTGCTTTTAGTTCTCATAAACAAAACGAGTGAAAGTTCTAACTAACTGGAAATGAGTCATACAATGCTAGGAGTTTATTCGACTTTTAGCCAAATACCAGGGGTTTCAACCGCACGTGCTCGCCGAATAGTCCCGTTTCGCAAGGGACGACATCCAGCCCAGCGTATCACAACAGCATTACGTGCTAGGATAACAAATAAATTCATTTTCGCTTTTAGAACATCCTAAAACGTTTGAGCATGACGGCGAATTATTTCACAAAGGAAAAATTGGTTTGAAAGCGACAGGAAAATTTTCAAAATAACTGCATCCGATCAAGATTACGAAACTTTCAGCCACATAATGATTTTAAAATATAATTTGATGTCATTCAGTTCAAAGCCCCGCCTTTGGCTTTTGGATGGAGAGCGTTATCTTTAAAAATATACACATTTCACGGAATATTAATTTTGGATTGTCTTACGAAACGAAAATTCAAACTTTATAATACAAGAATGAAGAAATAATCTTCCCATTTTTCATTATTGCTATTATTTTTTTTTTGTTAAAGAGAAATCTCACGACAGGAAAAATTTCAATGCAATACAAATGAAAATATCTTCCAGGTGTATTATTTAAATGTATTACAGCTTACAATTGTCGACGTAGAGCACCCCTTCTTAAGATTGATATTTGTTCTTTCTGTGATTTGGAAGTAGCTAGAAACCTGCACAGCATTACAAAACTATCATCTAAGAAACACAAAAATAAACAAAAGGAATTACAATAGGATTTATACATTTAATATCCCTTTTTGTTTACCTGATTTTTTCCTTTCATTTTCCTGGTTAACTTAACAGGTGAATAATTTTTTTAATATACAAACACGATATGCGCAGCGAAACAAAATCTGACTATCGAAGTAAAAAAGAAAATAAGGAAAGTCAAATAGAAAAAATGCAGTATAATAAAAAACAGCAAATAAAAGTAAATTACTGAAATGAAACCAAAGGTCTTCAACAAAA
This sequence comes from Macrothele yani, assembly GCA_039090855.1. Taxonomy (NCBI): domain Eukaryota; kingdom Metazoa; phylum Arthropoda; class Arachnida; order Araneae; family Macrothelidae; genus Macrothele; species Macrothele yani. Next base: position 222,491,553 of record CM077034.1, on the reverse strand, counting down.
TGGAGCTTGTTAAAAATAATAACAATCAAAATTTTAAAATTCCGAAGTGCAAATACGCCTTTACGGTTATAATCAACTACACTTATAATGTTGAATCCCAATTCAATATGTAATACAACAGAACATATTTTCCAACAAAGTTAAATGAAAACTTGTAAGAATATACATATACACACTGAAGAGCAAGTGAATTAGAGATACCTGTCTAGTAACGTATAGCACCACCTTTCGCCCTGATGACGGCGGCGATTCGCCTCGGCATGGACTCGACAAGACACCGGAAGCGTTGGAAAGCCATACGGATCCACGACCCCTGAACAAGCTCCCACATTTCACGAAGATCTGATGGAGGGGATCAGAGCCTCGAACATCTCTCTCGATGGCATCCCACATGTGCTTGATGGGATTCAGGTCAGGTGACCTAGCTGGCCAAGGATGCGAGGTAACGTCGGTGGAGAGTTCATCCAACCATTCGGATACAATTCGGGAGTTGCATTGTCTTGTTGCAGGATGAGGTCCCTAGTGGGATGTTGAAGACGCACAAACGGGAGCAAAGGGTCGTCCAGGATATCCCGGTAACGTTGACCTGTGAGGGACGATGTCACACGTACCAGGGGTCCCATTTCAGTCCACGTAAACATTCCCCAGACGATAATGCCACCCCCACCAACTTGAAGAGTACCCTGCTAGCAAGAAGGATCCATCGCTTCATGTGGTTTGCACCGTACTCGTATCCTGCCATCCTCATGTACCAACGTGAATCTCGACTCATCAGTCCAGGAAACATTTTTCCACATGTTTAGGGTCCACTGGCGATGTTCACGCGCCCATGCTAATCTTTGCATCCTGTGATGTGCGGTCAGCAGCGGTACCCTCGTGGGACGATGGCTTCTGTACTCCATAGCGAAGAGATGGTTCTGGATGGTGTGGCTGCTTACACGTTTTTGTGCACCAGCGTTAACTTGCCGAGTGATTTCTTGCACTGTGGCCCGTCTATACGCTGTTACAATGCGAGCTAGCCGACGATGACCCCGCTCATCCACACGCTGTTGTCCACGGCAGTTGGCCATTGCAGGGATGCTTTTACCGCATTCGATGCACTCACGGTGCACCTGTGACACAGTGGCTCGTGAAAATCCCAGTGCCTGCACGACTTCCGAGATGGAGTGACGCATTCGTCGGGCCCCGACAATTTGCCCACGATCAAATGCCCTTAGATCTTTTGTTTTAGCCATGCTGCGTCCGACTCTTACTGATTTCCGTCGCATCACTCCTTATATTGTCGGATCGCTGCATACGTTATGTTCTTTCCGTTTACAGGGCCGCCTAGAGCGCCACATTTGCATAACGTCAGCTGTCTCTAATTCAATTGCTCTTCAGTGTATATACTGTCCATGAGGTTAATCAAAAGTGTAAGAATATCACATAAAGCTGGGAAAAAATTATTGATACCAATAAATAACTATAAAACTCATGCTTGAAAGAACTCTTTCAAATACGTTTTAAAATCTAAATAACGTAAGTCACAAAATACAAACTGGCTAAAAAGTGTTGTTAAATTAGATTAAAAAAACATGGAGGTAGGAATTTACAGCAGACGCCGTAAACGCAGTTTTTGAAGCGGATAAAATGCGATATCCTTGCGATATTCTGGCTAACTTTGGAACCTTGATAACCCTGTACGGAATATATTCAGTTGAAAAGCATTGATATTTGTGCTTTTAAGGTGGACGTCAAGTAATTTTGCTTCCTATACTTCCAAGGAAAAAAACTTCTGTACACATTTGCTTTACAATTAATGCGTTTCCAAGGATGAAAATTTGAACATCGATTAAAATAGCTTCATTTTATAACTTGGAATGCTTAATATTTTCAAAAAGATAACCATAACTATGCAATCCAACATTTGTTTGTCTACTGACGTCATGAAAGTACAGGTCGCGCCATCTTTTTTCAGGTTCCAACACCACCAAATGAAAAGTTATTGATTTTTAATATAATTATGGTTATGTTTTAGAAAATATTAAGTTTTCCAAGTTATAATATGAAGTTATTTTAATTGATGTTCAAATTTTCATCCTAGGGAACACAATAATTGTGAAGGAAATGTGTACAAAAGTTTTTCCATTGGAAGTATAGGAAGCAAAATTACTTGACGTCCACCTTAAGAAAACGATATTTCTTGTTAAACATATTTGCCAGGGTAGATTTCTTTTCTTACTTCAGAATGTGTTTTTAGATCGTTCATGTTGATGTTCTGCGTAAATTTATTTCGCATTTATTTTCTGTTTAATTTAATATTTAGTATTTCTTTGTAATTTTTGCTTTACATTTGCCAGGGTAAAATTCACAAGCTGTTGGGGAATTCCTAACAGCTCTCTAGCGTTCCTAATATTCTTCGGTCACAAAAAACAGTGCCTTTAACAGGTACTATTTTTGCCGCAGAACAGTAAAATTACGACAATTTCATCTTTATGGACTTAAGATGAGAGAAATAACGAACACAGTTTCTCCTCCAAATTACTAACTCCACGCAAAATTAAATGAATAAAGAAATGAATAAACTCTTAAAAACAAAAATATATGTTTGTTTTTTGTCAGTTGTAAAAGTGAATGGAAATCTGGGAATACCAGAGCAAGGGCTGCTAAATAGGTTTCAGATAAAAAAAATATTCCTGAAGTTCTGGATTGAGGACTGCAATTACAATGATTAAGGAATAAAGTAAAAGACTATATGGTGAATAAGAAAACATTAAGGATTTATGAATCGTAAGTGAATAATATGAACAGTTAATTTCAAAATTCAATTGATGTCAAAGAATTGATGATGAACGGAATTAAAAAGCTAACTAAATTTTGAAAACAGAAACATAAAGGATGAATAAGAAAACATTAAGGATTTATGAATCGTAAGTGAATAATATGAACAGTTAATTTCAAAATTCAATTGATGTCAAAGAATTGATGATGAACGGAATTAAAAAGCTAACTAAATTTTGAAAACAGAAACATAAAGGATGAATAAGAAAACATTAAGGATTTATGAATCGTAAGTGAATAATATGAACAGTTAATTTCAAAATTCAATTGATGTCAAAGAATTGATGATGAACGGAATTAAAAGCTAACTAAATTTTGAAAACAGAAACATAAAGGATGAATAAGAAAACATTAAGGATTTATGAATCGTAAGTGAATAATATGAACAGTTAATTTCAAAACTCAATTGATGTCAAAGAATTGATGATGAACGGAATTAAAAAGCTAACTAAATTTTGAAAACAGAAACATAAAGGATGAATAAGAAAACATTAAGCATTTATGAATCGTAAGTGAATAATATGAACAGTTAATTTCAAAATTCAATTGATGTCAAAGAATTGATGATGAACGGAATTAAAAAGCTAACTAAATTTTGAAAACAGAAACATAAAGGATGAATAAGAAAACATTAAGCATTTATGAATCGTAAGTGAATAATATGAACAGTTAATTTCAAAATTCAATTGATGTCAAAGAATTGATGATGAACGGAATTAAAAAGCTAACTAAATTTTGAAAACAGAAACATAAAGGATGAATAAGAAAACATTAAGCATTTATGAATCGTAAGTGAATAATATGAACAGTTAATTTCAAAATTCAATTGATGTCAAAGAATTGATGATGAACGGAATTAAAAAGCTAACTAAATTTTGAAAACAGAAACATAAAGGATGAATAAGAAAACATTAAGCATTTATGAATCGTAAGTGAATAATATGAACAGTTAATTTCAAAATTCAATTGATGTCAAAGAATTGATGATGAACGGAATTAAAAAGCTAACTAAATTTTGAAAACAGAAACATAAAGGATGAATAAGAAAACATTAAGCATTTATGAATCGTAAGTGAATAATATGAACAGTTAATTTCAAAATTCAATTGATGTCAAAGAATTGATGATGAACGGAATTAAAAAGCTAACTAAATTTTGAAAACAGAAACATAAAGGATGAATAAGAAAACATTAAGGATTTATGAATCGTAAGTGAATAATATGAACAGTTAATTTCAAAACTCAATTGATGTCAAAGAATTGATGATGAACGGAATTAAAAAGCTAACTAAATTTTGAAAACAGAAACATAAAGGATGAATAAGAAAACATTAAGGATTTATGAATCGTAAGTGAATAATATGAACAGTTAATTTCAAAATTCAATTGATGTCAAAGAATTGATGATGAACGGAATTAAAAAGCTAACTAAGTTTTGAAAACAGAAACATAAAGGATGAATAAGAAAACATTAAGGATTTATGAATCGTAAGTGAATAATATGAACAGTTAATTTCAAAATTCAATTGATGTCAAAGAATTGATGATGAACGGAATTAAAAAGCTAACTAAATTTTGAAAACAGAAACATAAAGGATGAATAAGAAAACATTAAGGATTTATGAATCGTAAGTGAATAATATGAACAGTTAATTTCAAAACTCAATTGATGTCAAAGAATTGATGATGAACGGAATTAAAAAGCTAACTAAATTTTGAAAACAGAAACATAAAGGATGAATAAGAAAACATTAAGCATTTATGAATCGTAAGTGAATAATATGAACAGTTAATTTCAAAATTCAATTGATGTCAAAGAATTGATGATGAACGGAATTAAAAAGCTAACTAAATTTTGAAAACAGAAACATAAAGGATGAATAAGAAAACATTAAGCATTTATGAATCGTAAGTGAATAATATGAACAGTTAATTTCAAAATTCAATTGATGTCAAAGAATTGATGATGAACGGAATTAAAAAGCTAACTAAATTTTGAAAACAGAAACATAAAGGATGAATAAGAAAACATTAAGCATTTATGAATCGTAAGTGAATAATATGAACAGTTAATTTCAAAATTCAATTGATGTCAAAGAATTGATGATGAACGGAATTAAAAAGCTAACTAAATTTTGAAAACAGAAACATAAAGGATGAATAAGAAAACATTAAGCATTTATGAATCGTAAGTGAATAATATGAACAGTTAATTTCAAAATTCAATTGATGTCAAAGAATTGATGATGAACGGAATTAAAAAGCTAACTAAATTTTGAAAACAGAAACATAAAGGATGAATAAGAAAACATTAAGCATTTATGAATCGTAAGTGAATAATATGAACAGTTAATTTCAAAATTCAATTGATGTCAAAGAATTGATGATGAACGGAATTAAAAAGCTAACTAAATTTTGAAAACAGAAACATAAAGGATGAATAAGAAAACATTAAGGATTTATGAATCGTAAGTGAATAATATGAACAGTTAATTTCAAAACTCAATTGATGTCAAAGAATTGATGATGAACGGAATTAAAAAGCTAACTAAATTTTGAAAACAGAAACATAAAGGATGAATAAGAAAACATTAAGGATTTATGAATCGTAAGTGAATAATATGAACAGTTAATTTCAAAACTCAATTGATGTCAAAGAATTGATGATGAACGGAATTAAAAAGCTAACTAAATTTTGAAAACAGAAACATAAAGGATGAATAAGAAAACATTAAGCATTTATGAATCGTAAGTGAATAATATGAACAGTTAATTTCAAAATTCAATTGATGTCAAAGAATTGATGATGAACGGAATTAAAAAGCTAACTAAATTTTGAAAACAGAAACATAAAGGATGAATAAGAAAACATTAAGCATTTATGAATCGTAAGTGAATAATATGAACAGTTAATTTCAAAATTCAATTGATGTCAAAGAATTGATGATGAACGGAATTAAAAAGCTAACTAAATTTTGAAAACAGAAACATAAAAGGATGGAAATTAGAAAATTAACTGTAAGGGATAAATTGCAGATTTATCATCACCTACACTGAACAGAATTAAAAAGCTATGTTGTTATGGAATTCACTCCTCATTCGAGTGATGGGTGGTGATATGACGATGAAGATGACTAGGGCGCAGGAACCCCTTGTGACAATGAGGGCACTTGTGGGGGAAGTCCCTCGTGTGGTTCGAGATGATGTGCCTATTCAGATTACCCTTCTCAGCAAACCTGTGCCTGCATGTTTGGCACATGAAAGGTCGCTGTCCTGTGTGGGTTCTCACATGGAGTTTTAAGTCATCAGCTCTACTGAATGTCTTTCCACATGTCTTACACATGTGATCCCTCTGTTTAAGATGGATGGCCCTGTGACGATTCAAACCACATCTGACTTTGAATGTCTTTGGACAGAACTCACACTTATGTGGCTTCTCTCCTGTGTGGATCAGGAAGTGCCTTTTGAGGGATCCTTTCTGAGAGAATCCTTTGCCACAGGTCGAACACTTGTGTGGCTTCTCTCCACCATGGGTCAAAAGGTGATTATTCAGGTGACCCTTGTGATTTGTGGAATAGGGGCATTGAGGGCACTTGTGCTTCATGTTGTTCTTCGCACTTGGATGACATCTGGAGTGTCCCTTGAGAGCCCTCTCACTGGTGAATAACTTCCCACACTCTACACACTCATGGCCACAAATACCTGAAACACAAACAAAGAAAAACAAACATTCACATTCACCACATAAATAATATTAAACAACACAGTACTTCACACAATCATCATATCACTCCAATACAATACATTCTAAACGAAATGTATAATGTTTAAGTCCCAGGGCCATTTGGGGATAATTCGAACCTGAAGTGCTCCTCGAGCCATGCTTGGGTGGTTGTGGCGCAGTGGACTGGTATATTGTCCTGATGAAACTGAAGTGTTCCTCGAGCCATGCTTGGGTGGTTGTGGCCCAGTGGACTCGTATATTGTCCTGATGAAACTGAAGTGTTCCTCGAGCCATGCTTGGGTGGTTGTGGCCCAGTGGACTGGTATATTGCCCTGAGGAAACTGAAGTGTTCCTCGAGCCATGCTTGGGTGGTTGTGGCGCAGTGGACTGGTATATTGTCCTGATGAAACTGAAGTGTTCCTCGAGCCATGTTTGGGTGGTTGTGGCCCAGTGGACTGGTATATTGCCCTGAGGAAACTGAAGTGTTCCTCGAGCCATGCTTGGGTGGTTGTGGCGCAGTGGACTGGTATATTGTCCTGATGAAACTGAAGTGTTCCTCGAGCCATGTTTGGGTGGTTGTGGCCCAGTGGACTGGTATATTGTCCTGATGAAACTGAAGTGTTCCTCGAGCCATGCTTGGGTGGTTGTGGCCCAGTGGACTCGTATATTGTCCTGATGAAACTGAAGTGTTCCTCGAGCCATGTTTGGGTGGTTGTGGCCCAGTGGACTGGTATATTGTCCTGATGAAACTGAAGTGTTCCTCGAGCCATGCTTGGGTGGTTGTGGCCCAGTGGACTCGTATATTGTCCTGATGAAACTGAAGTGTTCCTCGAGCCATGCTTGGGTGGTTGTGGCCCAGTGGACTCGTATATTGTCCTGATGAAACTGAAGTGTTCCTCGAGCCATGCTTGGGTGGTTGTGGCCCAGTGGACTCGTATATTGTCCTGATGAAACTGAAGTGTTCCTCGAGCCATGCTTGGGTGGTTGTGGCCCAGTGGACTGGTATATTGTCCTGATGAAACTGAAGTGTTCCTCGAGCCATGCTTGGGTGGTTGTGGCCCAGTGGACTCGTATATTGTCCTGATGAAACTGAAGTGTTCCTCGAGCCATGCTTGGGTGGTTGTGGCCCAGTGGACTCGTATATTGTCCTGATGAAACTGAAGTGTTCCTCGAGCCATGCTTGGGTGGTTGTGGCCCAGTGGACTCGTATATTGTCCTGATGAAACTGAAGTGTTCCTCGAGCCATGCTTGGGTGGTTGTGGCCCAGTGGACTCGTATATTGTCCTGATGAAACTGAAGTGTTCCTCGAGCCATGCTTGGGTGGTTGTGGCCCAGTGGACTCGTATATTGTCCTGATGAAACTGAAGTGTTCCTCGAGCCATGCTTGGGTGGTTGTGGCCCAGTGGACTCGTATATTGTCCTGATGAAACTGAAGTGTTCCTCGAGCCATGCTTGGGTGGTTGTGGCCCAGTGGACTGGTATATTGTCCTGATGAAACTGAAGTGATCCTCGAGCCATGCTTGGGTGGTTGTGGCCCAGTGGACTCGTATATTGTCCTGATGAAACTGAAGTGTTCCTCGAGCCATGCTTGGGTGGTTGTGGCCCAGTGGACTCGTATATTGTCCTGATGAAACTGAAGTGTTCCTCGAGCCATGCTTGGGTGGTTGTGGCCCAGTGGACTGGTATATTGTCCTGATGAAACTGAAGTGTTCCTCGAGCCATGCTTGGGTGGTTGTGGCCCAGTGGACTGGTATATTGTCCTGATGAAAATGAAGTGTTCCTCGAGCCATGCTTGGGTGGTTGTGGCCCAGTGGACTCGTATATTGTCCTGATGAAACTGAAGTGTTCCTCGAGCCATGCTTGGGTGGTTGTGGCCCAGTGGACTGGTATATTGTCCTGATGAAACTGAAGTGTTCCTCGAGCCATGCTTGGGTGGTTGTGGCCCAGTGGACTGGTATATTGTCCTGATGAAAATGAAGTGTTCCTCGAGCCATGCTTGGGTGGTTGTGGCCCAGTGGACTGGTATATTGTCCTGATGAAACTGAAGTGTTCTTCGAGCCATGCTTGGGTGGTTGTGGCCCAGTGGACTCGTATATTGTCCTGATGAAACTGAAGTGTTCCTCGAGCCATGCTTGGGTGGTTGTGGCCCAGTGGACTCGTATATTGTCCTGATGAAACTGAAGTGTTCCTCGAGCCATGCTTGGGTGGTTGTGGCCCAGTGGACTAGTATATTGCCCTGAGGAAACTGAAGTGTTCCTCGAGCCATGTTTCGGTGGTTGTGGCCCAGTGAACTTGTATATTGTCCTGATGAAACTGAAGTGCTCTTCGAGCCATGTTTGGGTGGTTGTGGCCCAGGGGACTGGTATAATGTCCTCCTGAAGCAAACCATCGGCCGCACGATGTGCGGGGACAATGGAACCGTGTAGCAGATCAACCAGGACATGCTGTTAGTGTGCAGCGGTTAAGGACCTCTAGAGACACTCTGAGGGTCCTAATGTGTCCCATGAGAAGGATTCGCAAACCATCACAGATCCATCATCGCCTTGAACACAGCCGACCTGGCACGACGGGGTCATGGCCTCATGATGTCGATGTCAGAACCTCGCCCTGTCATCCGGTCGGTATAGCTGCAAACGGAATTTATCTGAGGGTCGACGACCGCTTACTCTCTGGCATTTACATATCATTCTCTATGTCTCTCTGTCTGTCTCCGAGCCCGAACTGTATTAAATATTATGCAGGCGAGTCCGGTTCGAGTCCGGGCTCTGCCTCGGGCTTCCGAGTTCTGTCTCGGCATTACTGGAAAGCCCAGCTGTCCTCCTATTTATCTTCTACGTTCGGTTTAAGTCTCTTCCACTCTGAGAGGAAGAATGCCCATGTCAACTGCCCATCACACCGATATCTAATTTTATATCTACTGAGTGAATACACTCACACACAAAGGCTGCACATAGAAATATTGATTACTGCATGAGCACTGAGACCGAGAAAGATAGAAAATAAAACATCTGAAATTTTAAAAGACAATTGAGATGTTCTCTTGTATTATTTCCCACGTGAAACGGATTTTCACTCTCGTGGAATTCTGAATTTGCATTTTGGAGTAACTGTCAATGACGTTAGTTTCATTTCTTTATGTAACGATGACGATGAATTCAAACAGAGCACTGAGTACTGCCAATGTCAATTTCATTTTCTTTCATTGAAGCCAGAAACTGCCTACACGTGCTTTATTTGGCATGGATTCAAATAGATGAACATTGCTATTCCCAGAAGGACGTGCCAAGCTACAAACCCACATACACTGAGTGTTCTCTCAATTACGATCACCTACCTAATACTTCGTGGGTCCTCTTTTCGCCCTCAGTACAGCAGCTATCCCACGTGGCATCGATTCAATAAGATTACGGAAGCAGTTGGGAGGTAATGCAACCAATCTGTGTGCAACGTGGCCTTCAATGCCGGTATGCAGGTGATTGGTGTATCCAGACGCCTGATCTGTCGGCCCATAGTGTCCCACAAGTGATCTATGGGATTGATAGCGGGGTAGTTCTGAGGCTAATCAATATGCTGGAGTTCTGAACTCTGTTCCTCAAACCATTCCTGCACAACACAGGACCTGAGGCTTGACGCATTGTCATATTGGAAGACACCATCCCTATTCGGAGAAAAAGTGCAACATGGTTAGGTGTGCAAAGTCAGCAAGCAATTCACGATGTGGGCACCAGTCATGCGCTATTTTACATGCACCAGAGATTCAAGTTCCTGCCAGGAAACTCCCCCTCCCCCCACACCATACAACCTCCTCCACTGGCTTGCACTGTGAATACCATGCAGGATGGATCCAGCATACCTGATGTTGTTTGCAACAAATACATACACGACCATCCACGGAGTGGAGTAAAAACGCGATCGTCAGGCCAGCACACTTTTTCAAGTCATCCGACGTCCAACTTGCATGATCTTTGAACCTGGAGAACCTTTTGCGCAGATGCTACGTCGGTCGGTGGTTAGGAGAGGATGTGCCCTGGATCATCTGCTGTTATATCCCATATGTACGAGCGTGGTCATGACAGACAGTCTTTCGGGTGGTTGACCTCTGTTGTATTGGGTAGACAACTGTTGAACAATAGTGCGTCCTTTGGCCTGTGCAAGTCATCGGACTTCACATAAACCTTTTGCTCATTGTGCAGTTTTGCCTCCGGGTCGTTGTTTGACCATTTTGACGCCAGTCCTCCTACACTTTAACTACGGCGGTGGCTGAAGAACGACCCACCAGTTCAACTGTTTGGGAACTCGAGGAACCCACTTCCCACGCCCCAACAATCTGTCCTTTGTCGAAGTCCGAGAGATTCCTCGGTTTATCCATCATACCCCGAACTTTACTACCTACTGCTCACCTCCCACCGTATATATACTACGTCTGTCGACTTATTACGCCCTCTAGGAAGTCATGTGGTCAACGCGAAGCATCCACTTTAGATAGGGGTGGTCATAATTACGAGATCACTTGAATGATTTCGATGTGGTAGGATGAAAGTCATGAGACAGCTTTTACTGAGGAGTCGCATCAGCTGGAGAAGCGAAATTATTATTTAATAAACGTTCCATTTACTTGAGGAGGCGAGGCAAGGGATGACAACTGTTACATGCAATGTCCATGGTAGTACCAGTAAAACAATGACACTCTTTAATAGTAAACAACGTGAAAGTGTGCGGGGATAATCTTAAGAAATACTTTATTTGGTTCTGTGCTTTCAAAAATATTTTCACTCATTTGTTCAACGAATTCTTTTCAACATATCTGCAAAGTTTATGGTGGAGATGCGATAGCATATATATATTTGAATTAAATCACTACATACCGACAGAAGCCTCCTTGGAAGTCTCGTTATTTCCCGAGCTTCCAACTCCGAGAAAAATGACAAACAGTGAAGTGCAATAACACAGACTACAGGAACATTCACTTCCCTGTTTCATATTAAACGTCTATTAGTACGTAGCATTCTTTTCTTTTGTTTCGGGGTTTGACGACCACCATGAGCAACTCGTTGGGAAATAACTAATTGACCATCCCTAATTTAGGGACACTAATTCAAGGGAAGGGCAGAGCCAACGCCTTCCAACAAGTACAGCACCTATGCCTCATCTGGAACTCGAAACCGGAACCAACTTGGATAACCAGACAGAAATCCATACCTCTGCCTATTCGAACACCGGTACGGTTCATCACTCTCTTTCTTTTCTTTTTTTTTCTTCTCGTAACTCCTTAAAAGAGATTAGTTGGGTTTTTAAATTCCTTTTGCCGACTTGGAATCGAACCAGGACTTATATTATTCTGCCAAACAAAGATTTCAAGAGCAACGAGGATAGGTCTAAAGAAAACTCACTTGCAGAAGTCTCAACACTCGCATGTGGATGAATTCGAGCCATGAGTTTTCCGAAATGGATGCGTGACTTGTAACAGTGCAGTTGGCCTGTGTGCTTTAATGAATGCCTTCACACAACACAGCTGTTAAGAGAAGGATACAATTTGATGTTTAAATTCGGAGCCACAAGTTTCCGCAATCTGCGTCTATCCTTCAATGGAAGATTATCACGAACATTTTTCAGTAATTCAGTAAAATCCTGTGATCCCCGAACTTGAATGACATCCAGGGAGCTTTGCAAAGTACTAAGAAAGGGGATCTGTGAGCAGCACGACAGTCAGTACGTTGGCCAAACCAAAATGAGGAAAGAGAACTGGGTAACACGTGGTACAGTATTCATTCTAACAGTTCTGGATCACTCCTTTCCCTTGAGCCTGCGGCCTAAAGTTAGGGATGAACATCTTTTCCTAATCTCAGATCCTCGGAGAAGAAATTAAATTCTACATTCTAAAAGTGAAAGGAAAACACTCTACTCTTATCTCTAAGCGACGAAGATCCGGTAACATATTACTTTAACGGAGATTTAAGATTTTGACTTTACTTCAATATTTATCCTACAGTTTTTGTTTTTATTCAACTTACTCTCAGTTCGTCGTGAAAACCTGGCGGTAAGGAATTTACATTAAAGACACTGTTCCTTAAATCAAATTTCTTTCCTGGTAGACCTTCAGAATGGGATTTCACGTAGCTTACTAATGGTTTACAGATTAAAAATTGTCACTCACTGCAGAATCTTTAAACAATTACTGCAGTTGTAATCAGCTGCTTATTATCGGCCAAATAAATATACTCTAGTAACCGGAAATGAATATACGCTTTGAATCTAAATATAATTGTATTGATGGAAACACAAGACTCTAGACTCATGTTGATATTAGCAACCCAACTATGGTCAATTTATTGTGAAATTACGAATTAGACTGAAGAGCGACTCATTGTCATAAAAATAGTCCATATCACCCAACGCCATTTCAAGAACGTCAAAAAGCAACCAGTACAGCACGATCATGCGTCGGCTGGTCGCTTTTGAAATATACGAATAGCAGGTGAATTGCAAAATCACCTCTAATACTGGGATGTGTTCCCAGCTGAATGACAAAAGAGTCGTTTCAGTGTTATGTAATCACCGAATAAAAAGAACATTCCTTCACTAGTATATAAAATAAGACGCTTCCTGTCTACTGGTGCTGTTCCTAAGCTCGATCAAGCAGGTTTTAATACATTGAACCTACTTATGTCGTTACATTACATCAAAGCCTGAACGGGAAAATACGGGCTTTTGTCTGTCCGAAAGTGCATGGTAATTGCAAACTTCGGCAACAATTTTAAAAATTGGTAGCTTATGTTTAATTCTGTATTTCAAATTGAAACACATAAAATGAATCCTTCTTTCACATGTGTTCAAAATGCGGTACCATATTAAATATTCCACCGATAATAATCCGACTCCTGCCAAATTCTATCCAACATTGCCTCGTGCACTTGAAACATAGTTTCTGAAACTCCTGTTTTTGAATCTGCAACACTGTTGGGCATAAGAGGAACGTAGACAATATTCTTCACATCGGGCCATAATGCGAAATTCCGAGCTGTTAAGTCACGTGACCTTAGAAGCCACGAAAACAAATTCACCTGGCAGATCCATTTTGCAAAGGTAGGGTTGCCGAGGAATTTGTAAGCATTTTTTGTGAAATGTGGTGATGCCTTTTTTTTTTTTTTTTTTTGGAACAGAATATCAGACTCCCTGCCAGAGTCAAGTTACGGCATGAAAAAGTCTTTCAAAGTGTCCAGATACACAGTTCCCGTAACGGTTGCTTCCGCAGAGAACGGTTCGTACACTTTTTTCCTGCTTATTGCTGTTGTGAGAGCGAAAGTACTGGTCACGTGTCGTGGCTACGCCTCCTACTTATGGATCTAAGGTGTCCACGCTATATGGCTTCTCACAGACACAAGGAATTGTTTGTGTTTCTCTGAAACACTCCCCAAACTCTATTCAAGCGAACAAACGAAACCTTCCCCGCTTTGTTATTGAAATCTGCGAATCGGGAAGGCGGATCAAAACAGCTGATCGGACAGAATAATACTCACACTAAGATATAATGATATCAAGAGGGGTTACTATTGAAAACACAAACATTTATTACATAATCAGTTAGGTTCCTGACGGCGGTGGATTACTCTTTCTCTAACATCAGGTTTCCCTAAGGACCAGATTTGAACAGTGGCGTGGACACGAAAGCTAGGATAACTACTTCCGAAGAAAATCTCTCTCGGCGTTACGATCTAGAAAGAATCTACCTACTATTAGGTAGATCTATATCTCTGCGACTATTATGAATAGTAGTCTAACTATTCTCCTCTGTCCATACGTTTTAATCTTAGCCTGTGCTAAGATCGAATTCACTGTAGAGAAATATCTACTACGCCAGCGGGAGTCCTGAATGGTACCTGTAGCGCTGCAGCTGGGCACTCTATCTCTTCTAGGATAGATGCCCGCTAAACTCAACCAGAGCGTCCCTCTGCTCACAAAAAAAAGGCAAACGCTTAGCGTCCCCTCTATCGGAGAACTCCTCTGTCCGTTGGACGAAAGCAGACTGACTAACACATCCTCTTCAAGAGACCTGCTCGTCTCCCCTGCTCCGCACAACGCATGCGCGAAGACCTCTGCGCTGACCTTGCCCTCTCGCTGACCTGTTGATGTGGCTCGCCTCCTCCGGCCACGTGGTTCACATTTGATGCCCTTCGGCGACCACACCCTAAGCGTTGGCTCGGCGTGCCTCGCTGATGTGTTTTAATCCTACCCCTCGTGTCTCTGCGGTTCTGTCAGATCTGTCCATTAGTAAGTGCCCCCTTTGAGAAAGTAATCCTACCGCCGAAGTACATTCTTACACTAACACAATATACATTGTTATATTTGCACAAAGGTAGATGGCTGTTTTCCAGACTTATAGGCGTCTGGGCGACGCGGACAACGTACAGCAAAATTTGCGGTACCAGTGAAGATGTTATCAGTTCGTCGAAACGGCCTCTCCCTTTGTAAGGCGTGAGAAACTAAAGTTCTTTGTTTGAGGCTCTCGATATCTGAAAAATAAAAATGTTCGCGAACCATCTGTCGCCTTTTTGGGCTTGTAATGTCTTTTTATTCATGAGAAAGTTAATATAATGTTCAGCATTATTATAAATTAGCATAGTTAATATGTCTGTTCTTACAGCTGTAAACATCAGAATTTAACTTGCACGCTTGTGCTTCAACAATTCCCCAGGATTTTCTGTTCTCCAAAAGCGAACATTCTTTGTTCAAATCTCCATTTACATGAAAGACTACCTCATCAGCGAACACGTTCTGTCCAACTATAGTCGTCTGTTTCCATTCGCTGAAACATGTTTTAGCAGAGATAAGTCTAACGTTTCCACTTAATGCCAGTAAATTCAATACTGTACGGCTTAAAAAGCAAATCTCGGCCTCAGAAACTATCTCTTTTGGCTGAGGATCTTTAAACTTTGGACGTTAAAGATATGCGGATCTCTGCGCTTTAAGAAGAAATCTTTGTGATACTCTTTCATCAGTCTCCGCTGATAAATATAATATACCCACCACAGAACATGAACAACCTTCCTCAGGAAATAAGTTGTACCCCAAGTACACAGTTTTCTTACAGGTGTTTAATTGCCGAATTGTGTGCGAAATATGTACTGAACTTCAATCGAGGGCCGTGCCCGCTCCCACTTACAACAGTCAATCTGCTTGCTCGACTAATGTGCTGCATCTTCGTAGACTGTACTTGAAACAGTAGCACTCAAAAGAAACTTAAGGCCGTAATGCAGACATTGATGCGCATTACATAGCTGTAGCTTAGCTGTATACGATTAAAAATATGATGAATTTGTTACCAACGCTCCTAATTACCCTGTGAAAATCTAATTCGCTTAACAACATGTACATTAGTTTGTTTTCAAAGACACTTGTCTTAAGAATGAATTTTGTGCAACCCGCGTGCTAAATATTATGATCGTAAGAACAAACACACATAGTTTAAAGATTGGACTTCCAAAAGATAATTCTTTTCCGATTTCTTAGAATTAAACTAACATTCTTGAATCTAGATGATGTAAGACACGACATTCTTACATTCCTCAGAAACTCGTCTCTTAAAGGTAACTTCCAAAAGTTAAACACTTGTATGCGTTGTACTCCTACAAGGGCAAACCCTGGTCTACAAGTAAAAATACTGATGCTTACATTTCGCCTCCGATTATTACTAAATATGCTCTAAAAGGCCTCTACTCCCCGTCTGCCGTTTAACACTGCTTTTATGTCTTCGTTCTATAGCTTCCACCCATAATTTTACCTAAAATCATTTTAGGTGCGTTCTGAAATCCAATTATTCAAATTGTCTTCATGTGCTAAGGTTTTAGAAAGATTACAAGACCTTAAACGCATCGGTGGTTTGGACATATTGAAAGAATGAGTGATGAGATGCTTACTAAGAATTTTTTTTTTGCCCAAGTGGCAGGAAGGAAAGTCAGAGAAAGACAAAGGAAGTCATAGGAGGATCAGATTCAGGAGTGGCTACATGAGAAAAAGATTATGAGTATGAAGTACAGGTCTTGTGTACATCGTGTGATGAATGTCAGTGAAACCCGAGTTGTGTGTCAAGATCGCTGTAAATGGAGAAGTTTGCTACGGTAACAGTAAGTAAATAATTAGTTAAAATTTATCTGGTAGTTTGTATTTCTTTGTGGAGCTAACCTCTGAATCTCAGAGAACAGCTTAATGATATGTATGATGGCCTAAAGTGGTTGTTCACCATATTTATAGCATGTTATTAAGACATAATTAGTTACAGTATTGTTACAGTGGACACCCCACCCAACCTAAAACCTGAAGTAAACTCTAAAGTTTGTCAGCGAGAAATCACAGTTCGGCAGGCTCACATGTTCTTTTACAGTTTACAGTTTTTTTAATTTATTTCTCATTTACATTTTTTTTTTCTTTCGGCTGTTCACTAAATTGATTAACAAAATTGCGGGATAATTAGGAAGTCGCTCCAATGCTCTTGAAGGCAAGAAATGTAGTATTTTGCCATTTTGAATTGCGAGACCTCACACATAGTCCTCGAGTGAAACATAAAAATTCGTACATCGAGGGTTTTTTCGAGAGCGTGATACACGAACAAGGGAAAATGTGCTTTCGAATGCGGATGGCAGTAGCAATGTTCGAAGTGTTTTTTCACTTTTCTTTTTTTTCCTTCTTTCCGCTTGTAGCTTAAACGCTGTGGTCCGTATGTTGTATGTTTACATCAGTGGGTGGCCGAGAGACCCGCTGCAGACACATAACTCTGTCAGCAAGAACGATACTCCGACGTCTGCGACGGACAATGGGCAATTAAGAGTAGAGAATCGCCGAAGAAAGGGGGTTAATTCGAGCGTCGTTTTTGGGAGGCAGTTGCTGATGTACGCTGAAAGAAAAAGCACATTGGATTTCGCTCGGCCGAGAAAACTAATCTCAGGGCTGGCGGTCACAACTCGATGGTAAATGGAAACAGAAAGCCTGCGAGTGTGCATATTGGGAACTGCATACTCAGGCAGGGTAGATGCTATGCTAACGGAAAGGAATTGACTGAATTGTGAATGAACGGTCAAAAAAGGACAGGACGGAGCGACGGATGGAATCCTACTATAGCAGCAGCGGAAGTGAGGGGGGGCACTTTCTATGCAGCTGACGGACAGAATCATTTCTTCACGACGACAGAAATCTTTCCCAGGGATGCAGAAATCAGTCTCGGAACCCACAACAGCAGATATAAGAGGGGCTATTTTGTTTAACGGCCACCTTCAAATCTTCACAAGACTGGATTTGTGTACACTCTCATCAGCGCAACAAAGTGCGGCGTGATATCACCATTTTGATTGCGTGCTCCAAATTACGTTGTGTGCTTCGCTTACATCGAGCGTCAAAGTGAAGTGTTAATTCGTCGGTGCTGCCACATGGTGCAAGTGTGTGTGTGTGTGTGTGTGTGTGTGTGTGTGTGTGTGTGTGTGTGTGTGTGTGTGTGTGTGTGTTTGTCGTGTGATGCACACTGGGTTTACACAGCAAAGTCAAGAAACTGTAAGTAGATGAATATTTCTATTTTTCTTCACACATCTGCGAACTTGTGCCATCCCGACATTCAAAGCTTCATGGACATAGTTGCAACAATACTGAGCCTCCTCTGGGACTGAACTTCAGAGGAAATACCTATACATACGCAGTTCGATTTCTTACAGGGCCCATTTCCTGATTTTTTGCAAGAATAAATTTCGCTTTGAGGGACAGTTTCCTTTAACTTTGGTTCAGGGCCAACGTGAGCGGGGCAGGGTTTTGCACGTGCACGCCTAGATTTAATTAATTAACTTTGGCAGTATTTCGCACCTATAATCGTGTATAACGAAAATTAACGTGCTTGTGTATTTTTGTGTAGCGTGTTTTTTAATGTGATCTTTTGCATATGTATTTTTTCTTTTGTCATTCTCTAAGCGATTGTGTATGATATCACCAGCTGTTCTATTTAGTGTGTTAATGAGTACTATTTCTTGATCAGATAGTCCGGTGGGGACTCTGTCGGCGTGCGTCGTCCAACGGTAAAGGGTAATTACTACTGTGTGCTGCCCACATAAGAGGGGCAATTATCTATGCGCCCAGAGAGCGCCGTAACTGATTGAATCACAAAGTAATTAAATGTTGTGTTGTGCATCTGAGAATCATGTGTTATTTTCGAAAGTGAATGTTGTTCTGGCTGGTTGGGGATTGAATGCACCGGAGTAAGTTCCGGACCACTACACTCAGTCACGAATTGGTGATTGCGAGGGAACCACATCCCAACTTTCGGATCCCCAAGTTTCGCTTTTTTTTATTTATTTTTTTAAGTGTTGTTGTTATTTTTGTTCACACGGTGGATTCACCCAAGCCTCATGCTTCGGGTCATTCTTCCAATTTTCATTTTTTATGTTCTGGCGTGAATCTTTGAGTGCAGCGGTGCACATGAGATTCACACCTGGTGCCGCGGCCAACAAAATTGTATGACAGGTTCCATGCAGCGTTACCGCCTGACTCGGCAGGACCTGTGCTAGTGCCGTTAACAGCATTCTATATATATGTAAGGTCAGGTGATGCGTAACATCACAGCCTCTCCTTGACAAATGTCAACACCGCCTTCTCGTGGTGCATCCTGTTCCCACTAAAGAGGCTCTGACGACCGCCAATAGCGGTACAACTATACCATCGGGATTAGATGAAATGCTATCCCACACTCACCAACCCGCTTGGCCAGCGTGGTGAGTTATGGCCAAACCCCTCCATCAGATCAGATCATATGTAGATGGTTTTAGGAAGGGAGTGTCTGACCCCAGGTCTTAAACAACCCTTAGAAATAGGAAGCTAGGAGATTTGGGCTAGATTGCCCGATAGGAAAGTGACACGGAAGCCAAGTAGAAAGGGGGAGGAAGACGCCTTTTTTTATTACCTGGGGGCCAGTACCCGGGGTCCGACCCCTCCAGAATGACTCCACAACTTAAATCTTGGCCCTCAGTCTCCGGCAGCTGGAGTGTACCTGGCCAAGGCAGCGGCCAGTGCGACATGAAGGCATAGGGTGCTAAGAATCCCCGGAGGACCGGACTAGGCTGCCATCTAATGCTGACCTTGGCTACGTATAATGGACGCTCCCTATCTTATGATTCAAGGCTTCTTGAATTGGAAGGGGAACTACAAAGGATCAAGTGGGACATCATCGGGCTAAGTGAGGTAAGGAGAAAAGGAGAAGATCTCATTGAACTGAAAAGTGGACATCTCTTCTACTATCGTGGGACAGATACTGGCAGAACTAGTGGTGTTGGATTTATAATAAACAAAAAACTGAAGGATAAAGTTGTAGAAGTTGAAAGTTCCTCTAACAGAGCTGCACGACTCGTTATCCAATTCTCGAGAAGATACCAGGCTCAGATTATTCAAACTTATGCACCCACCACAAGTCATCTTGAAGAAGAAATTGAAGAATTTTATGAGGAAATTCGTCATCTAAATAATAAAGTAAGCAGCACTTGAAGGTAATTATGGGAGATTTCAATGCAAAAATAGGGCAACGGCAACAGAATGAAACTTCAGTAGGTAAATTCGGTCCCGGCAACAAAAAACAGCGTGGAAATAGTCTCGTAGAGTTTGCAGAGGCAGAAAGGTTTATCATCTTGAACTCCTTTTTCAAGAAAAAGCCACACAGGAAATGGACATGGAGACATCCAAATGGGACGACAAGTGAAATTGAATTTATTATGTGTAACAAAAAATTCGTCATAGAAGACTGTAGTGTGCTAAACAAGTTCAACACAGGTAGTGACCATAGATTGGTGAGATGTAAGATGCACCTCAACACTAAACTCGAACGTGGCAAGCTCATAAGGCAAACAAAATGTATTGACATAGCCAACCTTAAAAAACACCATAATACCTTCAAGTTGGAACTGAAGAACAGATTCTCTGCGTTAGGAGGCCTAACATCGGAAGAAGTGGATACTTCTGAAGTTAACAGAGAAATAACCAAAGCTCTTATGGAAACAGCAACAAAATTAGCTGGGTCTAAGAACAAGTTGCATGTGAATAAATTATCAGGAAAAACCAAAATGTTGATGCAAAAAAGAAGAGAGATGAGGACAACTAAAGAAGATGTGAATTCCAAAGTGGAATATATGGAGCTATGCAAGATGGTACGAAAAAGTATCACTGAAGACGTAAGGAAATTCAACTGTGAACTAGTGAGGAAAGCAATTGAAAACAACCAAAGCCTAAAGATAGCAAAGGGACATCTCAGTAAAGGAAGAAAACAGATTATGGCACCGAGAAAAGAAGATGGTTCTGTAACGAGAAATAGAGGCGAAATTTTGATAAGAGTGAAAGATTTCTACTCCAAATTATATGAAAGGGATGATACATGTACTCCAGACATCATGAAAGGTACCAGTACCAGAGTTCTTCCAGTCCTCCCAGCAGAAGTTGCACATGCAATCAAGAACATGAAGCGGGAGAAAGCTCCAGGAGAAGATGGAATTACTGTAGACATCATACAAGAAGCAAGTGGAGAAATCGAAACAGTACTCGCTCAAATTTTCACTCCATGCCTTAATGAAGGGAAGATTCCTGAGGATTGGAACAACGCTACAATGATCTTGCTACATAAAAAAGGTGACATTGAGGATCTTGAGAACTACAGACCTATCAGCCTCCTATCAGTGGTTTATAAAATCTTCACTAAAGTTCTTTCACACCGCTTGAAGGTAACACTGGACATGGCTCAACCGAGAGAACAAGCTGGATTCAGGAATGGCTACAGCACAATAGATCATATCCACGTACTGCGAGAACTAGTTGAAAGAGCGAGGGAATATGAACTTCCATTGTGCATGGCTTTTATCGATTATGAAAAAACCTTTGATTCGGTGAAACCATCAGCAGTTACAATGGCTCTGAAATCCTGCGGTATTGAAGATGCATACATTAATATTATTAATAACATCTATGAAAATGCAAGTACAAAGATTCCGCTGTTTGAAAATACAACACACATAAAAATTGGAAAGGGAGTGAGACAAGGTGACACCATATCTCCGAAGCTCTTTAATGCCACATTGGAAAATGCTTTCAATCACTGAACTGGGAAAACAAAGGGATAAAGATTAATGGAGATTATCTAACCCACTTTCGTTTTGCTGATGACGTAGTCATTTTTGCAACTACCCTAGCAGAGCTGCAGAATATGATCCAAGAATTTGCTGACAAGAGTAAAGAAGTGGGATTAAAATGAACTTTCAGAAGACAAAAGAGATGTTCAATGCTTTTACAAGAAATGAAGATTTATCGATTGATGGAGAAAAGCTGGAGATAACAGGCACATACGTTTATCTTGGACAGCAGATATCAAGTGAGGGTCACATTGATGAAGAAATTAATCGGCGTATAAAACTTGCCTGGAGAGCTTTTGGAAGAAACAGCACAATTTTCAAGAGCAATATGCCATTATGTCTTAAAAGAAAAGTGTTTGATCAATGCATCCTTCCAGTGCTTACGTATGGTGCAGAGACGTGGACCTTAACTAAAAGAGACATACAAAGGCTGCAGACAACTCAAAGCAGCATGGAGAGGTGCATGCTTGGTGTAACCAGGAGAGATAAGAAGAGGAACTCGTGGATCCGAAAAATGACAAGAGTGGAAGACATCATGATCAGAGTTAAATCCCTGAAATGGCAAAAGGCTGGACATACTGCCAGAAGGACAGACCATCGATGGACAGCCGAAATTTTAGATTGGATTCCAAGGAACAGGAAAAGACCCAGAAGAAGACCACATGGGAGATGGGCGGATGAAATTCGAAAGTATGCGGGAGTGACATGGAGGAGACTGGCACAAGACAGACCGTTGTGGAGGAAACTTGGGGAGACCTTCGTCCAGCAGTGGATTGATAATGATCGACAATGATGATGATGATGATGATGATGTGTCAAAAGAAAATTAAATATAAAGATTCGCAATTCTCCCACCAATCCCTGTCTGAAAGGGAACAACTTCAAAACTCTTCCTCGGATTTAACCTGGTGACTTCAACATTCAAGTACAAGACAACTTAATGAAATTTATGAAAATGCTGCTTAGATGAATAACCGCGTGATGTACGCTAGCATATGAACAAACAGAATGAAAAGAGCAAAATGAAACAAAACTGTACATTAATGTAACTATGTGATCCAACTATTCTCTCTATCTCCCTGTCTCTCTTGTAGGGTATAGGCAGATTATTTTTAACCTCACAACCCCTGCTTTTAGTCCTACTCGTTCGAAATAGGCGAAGTTGCTGAATAAGAATAATCAGAACTTATGATTTCTCGTAAATGTTACCATGAAATGTAGATATAACTTTTAGTGGAGATAAAAATTCACCTCCACAAATACCATTTTAAAATTTTCCCTATTCTGACTCTCATCTTTCAATGGAAATTTAACAGGAAGTGATTTTAAGATCACATTCAATTTGAAAAAACAAAATCGTTATTTTAAAAAAACTATTTTTGTAGTTCACTTTTACATAATCACATGGACAAATGAAAGAAATAATTGCATTACCAGTAAGTTAAGGCAGGCATATTATTCATTATTTGCTGAACGTAATCTCACCTGGATTATTCAGATTATTCACCTCTGA
The DNA here is from genome assembly GCA_039090855.1 of Macrothele yani. NCBI lineage: Eukaryota > Metazoa > Arthropoda > Arachnida > Araneae > Macrothelidae > Macrothele > Macrothele yani. Next base: position 222,468,359 of record CM077034.1, on the reverse strand, counting down.
TGGATATTTTTGTTTTGTTGGTATTCCTAATTCTCTGGCATACTCCTCACCATACCAGACGAACAATTCCATTCCATAATCCACTGGCTTGTACGTTCGGTAATATATCTTTTGCTTGTATTGGAACGCAACGACATTCTGTTCCTCCTCACTGTTGGCACAGTTAACATATCTCAGCCAGTTGGATTTATTTAAATCTTCTCCGTCTATGTATTTGGTGTGCTTTCCAGATTTCACCAGCTGTAAAGAGGTTGAATTCAATGAAATGCCAATAAAGCATACCTTAATATACAAAGCTATGGGTACATGAAATCATACAACAATTTTCAGTCGCATCAAAGGAAGCAAGTGTTAATAATATTACACACAAGTCTTAATCTTCAGGAGGCACGTTAGAAAAGTTCTCTCCGAAATATCAAACAAAGAAACATTTGAAGGTGTTTAACAGAGCAGAAAACAAAAAGACACCGCTTTACATTTCCTGTTCTGGAATGATATTTGAAGCACATCTTTTGTAAGACACAGTAAGGATTCTTTTACCACAACTGACTAATGCTCTGTTAATGCCATTTTGATACATGAAACAGTTTTAAATTTCGAAATTATTATGAGTTCATATACAAAGCAAACAATAAAGCGCCGAACACTCTTTCGTGTACAAAAATGATTCAGCTTCGAAACAGACCTTCTTTTCTAAAACAAAAAGAGTGAGACTGTAACACAAAATTAAATAGTTGGAAACTGAAGTTAAAAATATTTGAATTCTACAAGATGCGTTACTGTTGATCGCCTTTCTCTGTTATCTGCATCTAAAACACAAAGTGTTCTTTTCAGAAAACATAACGGTGTTAGGGAAAAGAAAGGAAAAGGTGTTATATTTCTCAAAATAGTATAACTATATACTAAAAATCCGAAAATTTCTTGGGGTAGAATAAGTAATCAAAATTTCCAAGCTTTCGCTCATCAACCATATGGCTTTCTCAAGGAAGGTAGACAGCTAACTGCAAACAGGATAATAGATTGTTTCAACACTTTAAACGCGGTGACATGACTAGACAATAAATGATTAGGAGCAAACGTGATATTTTGAAGAAACGAGGTCACGTTGGTTGGGCACGCGGTACTATGGTAGAAATCTCAGCATTATTTGAAGAATTTATTCCAAATACGTGGTAACTCCAGAGAGACGCTATCATTGCAAGCCTCGCAGCTGGTCCATATTTCCCAGGTTTCGCGAATGGCAGTAGATTTGGGTGTGGAGTATGAAGCTAATTTCTTTACATCACTCCATATAGGATCGGCGGACTTGAACTTGACTTCTCTTGATAGGGCAGTGGTCATTTTTCCGTTTCTTGTATCCCTTTTATGTTCGCTGATTCTAATTCCAAACGAACGTTTGGTCATTCCGATGTAGTATCGCCTGGAGCCGTCCGGGTATTTTAGTGGGATGGCATAAACACCTGCCTCAGTGAGAAGAGGAGGCTTGTCAATATTTCTCTTAAGCATCGTGTATAAAGATGCCGGAGACCTTATGCCGGCACCGAAGTTCATCCTTCTGAGCGCATTTTTGAGTTGATAGGAAATATTTGGTATGTAGGGAATAGAGCCCAGGTAGCGAAGTTGCAGCATAGAAATATTATTAGCACTGCTGGTTCTGGCTTTCTCGATAAAGTTATGCGTCTGGTTCAAAGTATATCCTGCCTCAGAGGCCAATTCGACGATGTTTCATAGTTCGGATTGTCTAGAACGGACATCGCATGAGACAGCGAAGGCTCTTCTAATTCGTGAACGGAATAAGGTGGTCTTGTAATCATCAGGGCAGAATGAACTGCTGAGCATCAGGTTGGGAACGGAGGTGGGTTTATAATAGACTTCCGTATGAAGGCGGTTGTCATGCGATTTGCTCACTGAGACGTCGAGATAAGGTAAGGTACCATTGTGTTCAAGCTCCATGGTGAAATTGATTGTAGGGTGTATACAATTTATTTTATCGAGGAAAAACGATAGAGTCTTCTTTCCGTGTGGCCATATGATAAATACGTCGTCTGCATATCGTAGCCAGGTGGTAGGTCTCGGGATGATGTTGGTGAATATATGTTGCTCAATGGGGTAAAGTATTGCTTCCGCAAGGACGGATGAGAGCGAAAATCCCATCGGAGCGCCATTTAATTTCTTATAAATTTGCCCTCGGAAACTGAAGTAGCTGGAATTTGAGACCAAGTCCATTAATTTGAAGATGCTGAGGCAAGACTCCTGAGAATAAACTGATGAATTAGATATAGCCTCTTTCAATGTACTGACGGCTTCCGGTACGGGAAGCCACTAGAACATAATATATTACGTTCTATTATCCTGTTTGCAGTTAGCTGTCTACCTTCCTTGAGAAAGCCATCTGGTTGATGTGCGAAAGCTTGGAAATTTTGATTATTTATTCTACGCCAAGAAATTTTCGGATTTTTAGTATATAGTTATACTATTTTGAGTTTAATTTGGTGTACAGTTCCTACTTTTTGAAGGTGTTATATTTATTGCCGTACATGTGAAAAACAACAGGCGACTTCAGCCAGATCATAGGATGAACAGACAGGTGCAGTGTTGTTAACTGAGAAGCCATGACTGAGAGGTTTGCTCCATATTGCAAATTATATGAAAGCATTCATTTAATATAATTTAAAAAGTCTGCATTCTTTAGAAAACAATGGACAGAATTCAAAATGATGGACAAGAAATTTCAAAAGCTGTAAGAAATTCCAACTTTCATTGGAAAACGGAAATTCAATAGAAAGTAATTAGCGTATCTCTTCCTCTCATAACTGGCAAAATGATGAACTTAAATAATGCACCCACGTGACGCCCCCTGCAAGCTATAAATATGTCATACGCGTGCCTTCTGTATATCATACCTCCAGTTGGGTTGATCAGTAAACACGGCGAACTTAGCGAGTTCGACGTGGGCTGATATTCCGTATGAGGAAAATGGGTTGCTGCATCAGCGCTACAACAGGTCTGGCGTTTCTGCGTGCAACACTGGCACGTGTGTACCAGGACATGAAAACCAGCAATCGACGGTAAACATGTGGCCGCAAACCGGCACTTTATGTTAGGGGTGATGACCGCATCTTTCGGAAAGTGTAACATTCGAACAAATGGCTATACAGGAGAAGATAAAGTACGTTTTCAAAGTAGGAGCATCTACAAAGGTTTGCGCAAAGGACTTTCGAGGTACTATGACACAATTGTGCTGTGGCAAATGACGCCGGCATCAAATACCTCTGTTAAGAACACGTGACTAGTCTGCGAAGCTGCAGTGAGCGAAGCAACATCAGCACTGGAATGTATACAGATGACAACAGGTAGCTTAGTGCAATGAATGTTAGGATTCCACTACAACAGGACAACTCGAAGGTGCGTGCATGGCGTAGATCGCAAGAGGCCGTCACCCTTATTCCATATTCCAACAGCATTACCATAGGGTTCGCGAAACGAGATGTAAAAAACGTACCTGACCAGCCATGTCACCAGATTTTCATCCTGTTGAGAGAATATATAGGGCATTCTGATCCAGCTCGAGCACGATTCAAATGAAAAGAGGAATTGTGGAATTCAATAAACTTTTCAGCAACATATGTGTATATCGAAGATAGGTTCTATTGTGCCTTGCTAAGTATCACTAATCATGAAAGGTGAAACATGCACCTTACTTGAAGGAGGGGGGATTTGGTAATAATGTCACGTTTCATTTAAGGGTATATTGTGATGATCGCAGATAATCTACAGCACATTCTATTACTATTTGAAGTTTGAATCATCACTATATGATGCGTCATATTGTTGCAATATTTGAATCATAAATTTGGTGCATAAATCAAAATTTTTTCTATGACTTTCAGCATAAATTTACTTTTTTGCCAGATGCCAGACCTTATTTGACATGAGCAAAATTAAAAGTATGGCGATGGATCTGCACGTTACTGAGCTGAAAATTTTAATTTTAATCAATTAATTATTCCTAATACTGCAGCATATTTATGTTCTGGAACTTCTGCCCATATATTCAGACAGAAGGTTTTATAAGAAAATCGCGGCGCTGATATCAAACTTCGCGTTTTGCTGTTCTTCAAGAGGAGACTTACCTAAACTATTTTCATGCATTGTGTCCTTGTCATTAGGAAAAGTTAAGCAGCATCATGAGAACAAGATGCAAGAAAGAAGTTTCTCCGAGTTCGGGTTATACGAAGTGAACTTATGACATATGCAGAGACATCTTAAATTTGAAATGCTTTAATTGGACACCATAGACAATTTACTCCTGGATGTTCATCTGACACTTTTCACTTACACTGAACTGTGTACAGTTATTCACTAACAGAAGCATTTTAGTCTCGTTAGCTCCATGTAACATTTTAAATTCCATATCAACGTCCATACCATCAATAAATACACATTTAGTCTGAGATTTTATAACATGTATGTCGAAAAAATGTCTTCGATTCCTCACTATTTCACTGAGTAAAAATCTAAACTGAGAATTACATAAATGTTAACATTCAACTAAATATTAAGAGAAAGATAAAGCAGATGTTCTTACCACCCAGGAGTATCCACTCTTTTCACCCTTTTCTTTATTCTTGGTGGTCACACCTCCATACGGTCCAAATATCACTCCTTTTTTAAGAGGAATTTCTGTCCACACTCCATTTCCTGCTCGTTTGATCCCTGAAGGACAGATCGAAAAGCCATCGGGGATCGTGAGATCTGCCCTGTTACTCTCTGAGACATCAGTAGGGACCTACATAGCAGAGATAAAACAAAATTTAAAATCTCTTTGAAGTTAATAAGATCCACATTAACTGAGATCCACGTTAATTGTTCAAATAAACAATTTTGATTAAATACACCAAAAATGTGCATTGCATGACTGGAACGAATGTTAAAAGGTCCACAGGAGTTCGAAATAAGAAGACAATGGTACGTTCCTAAATGCCTTTTAAAGGAATATATATCCACTACTTCAGACCACGGTGTTCCTTAAGAAAAGCAAAAAAAAAAAAAAAAAAAAATTCTGGGTGTACCAAGGGCGTTTGAGGGAAAAATATATATGGCTTCAGCATGAAGGTGTAGGGTTATGCTGTTGCAATTTGCTGTACCTCATGTAAAAATTGATATCCAGTTTCTGTTGTTGCTTCGGAGTTTGACGGCCAGCATGAACAACTCTTAGGACTATAAGCAGTTTTCAGTCACTGATTTGGGGCAACGGGCTCCAGGGAAGAGAGAGAGAGAGCCAGAGTAGTAAGTCAAATACGCCACCCATTCCTCAGCCAGGAATCGAACTCGGGCCCAGCTAATACGACTAGTCAGAAACCTACAGCTCTGTCCACAGGACAAGCGGAACGGCATACTTACTATAGTCATAAACTACACATGAGTGATTACAACAATCTCTCCTTTGTCCGTGTTCCTTGAAGTCGTTTCACGAAGACGGAGAAAATCTTCCACTGATGAGAGACGTTCGGTATTAGAGGAAATAGGTAGCTGATGCCGAAGATCCTGTGTTATGACAAAGGTGCGACATTGTGAATATTGAAGGGGGGGCGTAGGGGGAGATGTCTTCGTCTTCCATATTATCCGAGTGGGCAGCGGATTTCAAAGAAAGGAAAGAGAATATGTAAGATGATCCACACTGTGCAATCAATGTCAGGAGGATATCTTCTGAACATACGGACATTTTACATCTAGTAATGGGTGAAACGATGAAGACATGCTTTATTTGTTTGGGGATATTATCCTTCCGCAGGACATGCCACAGAGAAAATCTCAGCCTATATTGAGGTGATATGAGAAAAACAAGAAACCATGCTATTCACCCGAAAGGCACAGACTTTCAGTTGTGCACCATCAGACATGTATACTTTTGCACTTTTTCAGTGATACTTCAAACCTTTTATCGCACCAATGTTTTGTAAATGATTTGGATCTCTAGAATCAGAGATGTTTCTTGCTTCCACCTGAGAGCTCGTGCGTTAACTTTAAAGAAAATGATGGTCTCTACATTCTTTTATGTTTAATCTACTGTCCAATAATAATTTAAGTATGAAGGTGATTAATTTCGATTTTACAATTTTTTGTCTTCCAACTGATCACAGTTTCTCTTATAACGAAGTAAATTTCTCCGTCATTTTTATCCGCGCCGGGGTTCGAACCCGGGTCCACTCATTCCGGAATAAGTTGCTCTACCAATTAAGCTACGCGGACATTGATTCTAATTGCTATCTGCCTTTATGTCGTGTGCGTCCTTCTGGCAGGTACGTCACATCTCCTGGTACGTTACATCATCTCCCCCTTATTTTTATTTTTTTTTTCGAAGTGCTGGAGAAGGGATTCTCTTATTTTTCCTATCTCGCGGTGTGGAAATAACATCACACCAATGCGAGATTTTGAACGGTCGGGTCATCCGGATAGTTCGGGCGCCATTATAACGAAGTGAATTTCTCCGTCATTTTTATCCGCGCCAGGATTCGAACCCAGTCCCCTCATTTCCGGAATAAGTCACTCTACCAATTGAGCTACGCGGACATTGATTCTAATTGCTATCTGCCTTTATGTCGTGTGCGTCCTTCTGGCAGGTACGTCACATCTCCTGGTACGTTACATCATCTCCCCCTTATTTTTTTTTTATTTTTTTTTTCGAAGTGCTGGAGAAGGGATTCTCTTATTTTTCCTATCTCGCGGTGTGGAAATAACATCACATCAATGCGAGATTTTGAACGGTCGGGTCATCCGGAAAGTTCGGGCGCCATTATAACGAAGTAAATTTCTCCGTCATTTTTATCCGCGCCAGGGTTCGAACCCAGGTCCCCTCATTTCCGGAATAAGTCACTCTACCAATTGAGCTACGCGGACATTGATTCTAATTGCTATCTGCCTTTATGTCGTGTGCGTCCTTCTGGCAGGTACGTCACATCTCCTGGTACGTTACATCATCTCCCCCTTATTTTTCTTTTTTTCTTTCGAAGTGCTACTCATATTTTTCCTATCTCGCGGTGTGGAAATAACATCACACCAATGCGAGATTTTGAACGGTCGGGTCATCCGGATAGTTCGAGCGCCATTATAACGAAGTGAATTTCTCCGTCATTTTTATCCGCGCCAGGATTCGAACCCGGGTCCACTCATTCCGGAATAAGTTGCTCTACCAATTAAGCTACGCGGACATTTTATTCTGATTCCTATCTGCCTTTATATCGTGTGCGTCCTTCTGGCAGGTACGTTACATCTCCTGGTACGTTACACTCTGCCGCTGTTGATCATACAGGCTACTGGAAAAACCGAGTAAAAAACGAAATCATGGTACATTTGCTTTCTCTGCTTCATCAAAATTTGTGCGTATGCATAACTTTGATGGCCTTAATACATCCCATATTAAACACGAAGTAAAAGCGTATTTTGTGCGTACTGAAAATCACACCTAATGATGGTATGTGTAACTGAACTGGGCAATAATATCACAAATAAAAGGCCATGTAGTTTCGTAAAAATGCTTTTCCGATTCTAACAAGCAGAACAGTTTTATATCTTTGATCGGAAATTTCCTCTGTGTATAATACTAAAAGGTTCACTGCTGTCATAAATAATCAATTTATATAATACATATCAATGTATATAATGCAATACATATATATGTATAAATAATAAATATATCAAATTTATATATCAATTTATATGGTTGCCATGCACCAGTTGTGGCACTATAAATTATCAGATGCAAAACGTACCTTTTTATTTCTGATTCTCTTCATTGGTCCATGAACAGGACAGGGCCCTTCATAATCTGCTTGACACTCCTCACAAACTGAAAGGAAAACGAAATCCTCTTAAATATTGGATTAATGGTAAAGCGACAAAAATTGATTTAAAGCAAATTGATCTACTCGTACTTTTAATCAATTCGAGAGTACAGACTTCTTTAAGAATGTGATAACAGCTACAGAACCACCATGCTTATTAATATAATATTTAGTTAGTTAGGCAGTGCAGAAAATTTCGATCAAATAAAATCAATGGAATAAATTTAGAAACGTCGACGCCCGTCACCGATGTTTGAGATTAGACTTCATAATAATGGCTGTTCTGAAAATTTCTATGTGACGGCTTCTACACGCACAAATCTAAACATATTCAACATATTCCCTTTTACAAGTATTTCATCTAGGACTGAAGGCGTGAGAATAATAACAAGTCGGAACTTTTATTTGTATCTGTCTCCATAATTTTCCCACTGCTGCTTATATTCAACTAATTAATATGTTAATAACCCTATACGTGTGTTTTGAAGTATTATCGACATCTTGGCAAAAAGGAGAACTTTGGGCGAAGAAGTTTGTTGAAAAAGTGTTGCTGAGTTTAAACGCAAAGAAATGCATTGAAATATAAGACACAATGAAACAGAGCAGCAGCAAGATCCTGTGAATACTTTCCTAAAGGACTGCTTGTGTGACTTCAAGAACGAGATTGGGAAAAGAGAAAATGTAGTTCTGAATTGAAAATTATTGCTACACATCGAAGAGCACACGCTATATTAATTAGCTCAAACGGAAGTAAGTTTTTAGACATTGAAAGCATTTGTAACTTTACCTGTGGTGCAAAGCAAACCACCAAACAGATAAAAAAAGAAAGATAAAGAGTGATTATGGCAGCTGTTGATCGTCTTTCTCTGAATAAAACTTGGAGTGTAATTTACCTTCAGAACCGAAAACACTCGGTAGGAAAATGATCATATTCCCACTACTGTTTACAAATATCTCCATCCGTGTCAGGCAACAATGCTAATACCGATAGCAGTGAGTGATTTCTCAATGATATACTTCGCAATTAAAACAAATCTGTCAGAAAATAATCTATTTGGAAAACTGAACTAAAATGCACACACTGAGTGAAGTTAGAACTGTCCAGTTTTCAAAGCATTCGTTTTCCACATCAGCTTGCTTTGGTTAAGCGTTTCAGAATGCCCGATGTTCGGCAAAACGTGAACGGTCTCTCACGTGATGTTACGCTACTGCACCTGCAAAGCACATGACTTACATTGCTGAAAAACAATATTTAACAGCTTCCCTTTGATCATTTTTACAGCATATTTGTTCCGGATGACTCTCGGATCCAAATCATACGACTGAACTTTTCTGCTGTCGGAAGTTTCGGGGAAATGGTTGGTAGACTGCTAATTTCTGATCGACCACCATTTAAGCTACAAAATGCTTAAAACGAGCGGTGTCTACTTCGGCAACATCGCCTTAAAGAGATCTTTCAGACTAAGGTGAGTTGGCTTGTTGCCTCAAATGAAACCTTTGCACCATTATATTCGACTACATACCCATGAAAACAGAAACTGTTCATTAGTTACATGGAAAATGACAGAACTGATAACACCCTTCGGAAAACAATTGTTAGCTATGATTTTTTGGCTAATGTGAATCAGGTATAACACAGGGATATACAGATATACAATAATAACAGAAAAGATTACTGAATGCGCATTTCGGTCTGTTTAATATCTGTGTTTCATAGAAAAGAAGTTTTTGTGACTTTAAGTGAAATAACAAACTTGGAACACTAATGTGAGAATTCGGAAATTCGTCTGATGAATTTCAGAGTTGCAGCAGAAATTTTGCGATTGTCTTGATGAGTAGGAATTTCTAAAAATTCCTAACATAAATTAAATGAAAACATCATGCATTAAACAGACTTTTGAACCCAATGAGCGTAGTATTGGTTAGAAGGAGGTAATTTTAAATGAAATAATCCTCGAATACCTGTTAGTATGTGATGACATGAAATCAACGGTTTATTAACCCGACATATTTCTCAACAACGCATGGAAAACTTGGAAAGACACAAAAAACATTTCGTTTTCAATACTTCAGTTTCTTATATTACACTTAATAGAGGGAATTTCTCGTTAATTCACTTTGTGAAAACGGTTGTCGAACCTCCACCTCGCAGGGAAGTTACGAAAAGGGTATGCCAGAAAATATGCATAACATCTTCGTGTGCACAAGAATTTCTTTTTAGCTCACTAATCAAAAGTTTTAAACAATACAATTCTTAACAGGCATTTCTTATTATTCAACTTATGGTTATTTTTGTGAGACAAAAACAACATTAAACCCTTTTCTAGGGAAAGTTGTTTTCCTCCAGCCTCCAAAACAAATTATGATAAGCATAACCATAGTTTTTGTTCGATTCTGACCTCTTAGCTGCAAAGCACACACACACACACACACATAAAAGTGGATACATTGTACTAAATCTATATATAATATTAATATCACGAACCTGAGCAAGTTGTGCTTCTGAAAAAGAAAAGACATCAAGTTCTCAAATCATGGGACGCAAGAACAATAAAAAAGTTTGAAAATACCAGATTTTAACATATGCATATCAAGGGGCATTCTAAGGATGAACGAGAAGCATTTTCAACATTTACTTCAGTCCAAAAACTGATATCAAAAGTAAACTCAGGGTATTCTATTTATTATTGTTCCATACTTCGTCCCACTGAAACTTATCTCCTTTAAATGGGGTTTTCATATTTTATAAGTAAATAACTTTTAAAGAATGAAATGATATAATAAATAATATCCGGAAATGTGAAAGCAGATAAATATTTTAAATTGTATCACTTGATGTACGAAATAATTTGAGGTATAAGAGAAAAGTATTTACATAAGAAGTCGTCATCATCAAGATCTCTGGGCTCCTTGTAATTCACCTTGGAAACTGAACGCCTGGGATAACGTCCTTCCCTGTTTCCTAGATACAAAGAGAACGATTTTAAAATGGATGACATTATGACAACCCAAAAATGCGAGGAAAACAAGAGGAAACATAGCACAATGTGTGAATAGTTTAAAAACAAAACAAAACAAAAAAAGCATAAGAACATTTCGAGATTCGGACGAAAGGCCATTCTATTTCAGCCTTGAATGATAAAACATTAGAATCAAGTCCATTTAATGTAGAATTTTCCCTAAGTTCCAAATGCTGCTGAAAATGTTCATGTATTTAAGAACTTTAATCTGTCGGAAACAAAATCATAATTAAGCGCACACTAAACCGTGTAAATTGTTTTTTATTATACTTTTAATAAACATAATGAGAATGAAGCAAAATTGTTCATAAGATGTTAAATTACGTTACTGATGTCCATCCCATTAGGAATGGAATAGGATCACAGAGGCACCAAATCAACAGGATCAAACGGATACGTTATATAGATTTTTAGCGCGATTTTGAAAATTTTCATAGAGGTTTTTCTTTTCAAATAAATACGCTTACTGAAAAATTCCAGAAATGTACAGAATTTAGTTCGTGATAACGCTCCTAAAAATTTTCGAACCACAAAAAACTCATTGCGGGCCCAAAACAACTTTACTGAGAGACGAACTCGTTAGCTTCTTTTGACTTTTTTCATCATCTTAAACAAAATTCCATACAAGTTGACAAATGCGTCTAATAACACACCATAAAATAAGATCTCTCCATTCTCTGTGCCTGAGGTGCTAATAATACAATCTGGATCTATTAAATGGCTTGGTAAAATCCTAGGTCAAAAAATGGAACACATTTTAATGCAAGTAATAGCACAATATTATACTGAACATTTAAAAAATGTGTCTTCTATGTAAACATCTTACCTCCACTTTTGGTGTCCAAATTCAGGATCTGCGATTTCTTCAATCCTTTTCCATTTTTAGGATTGACTTTTCTGGTTACTACGTTTTTCTTGGCTGACTGATCTTTCCTGGCTGTTGATTTGTTTACAGTGGCAGTATGAGTGATGTCATTTCTTAAAATCTCTTCCCTGTCAAACATTTGTTCTTCGACCATGTCTTCCTCTTTGATTCCAGAGCGGATCTCATTGATCTTGACTATCTCTTTCTTTTCTGCCAGGCTCTTCATTATCAAGAGAGTTTCATCTCTTTCAGAAGGAGATGGATTTCCTTCGGTCACTTTTTCATTCTCACTGAGATTTTCCTTGATATTTATCATGTCTTCTGTCGAAGAATGATTAGCTCTTGTCTGTAATTTATCTTCGCTGCAAAATTGGTTTTCATTTGGCAGCATTGTTTCTTCGGAGACAATGGGAATTTCATTTGTCTTCCACATTTTTTTCTTCTCCAGGCTGCTTATCGCCCTTTCTTAATTCTTGATCATCTGACTGGATAACTAAAGCATCCAGTTCTGTTTCTTGGTTTGCTTCGTCAATCAGTAAAGTGACATTTTCTTCCTTTCCCTGCTTCTGTGGCAGTTCCTCTGCTTTTATGGACTCAGGATGTTTGGATTTTGGTTTGAATACTTCAACTTTCATCTGCTTCTGTCTTTGCCTTTCTCTAATTTTATACAATCTTGCCAAGTACGATTTTGATAAACCCAAATATCGGGTCCTAATCAAATGACGAATTCTTTTCGCAATGGCCTTCTTACGATCCAAAGATTTGTCCTGCAAAAAAAAAAAAAAAAAAAATCAAAGCATGAATGAATGCCTTAAAAATTATCAAAATCAGCAGTTTATGAAATAAATACTCATTCTAAATGTAATATGAATGCATGTTATACTAGTAAAGATATAAAATAAGAATTTAAATTTTTGCTATTAAGAAAACCTAATATTTTACTCAAGGGTATTCAAATATAAGCTTCCCAACGTGTAGGTATCTTGGTGTAATTTCTTAGGATAGCTTTTCCTTTTTCTCACTTTGCGAACTGGTTTAGAAGTGTCGAAAATTTATTTCGAGTACTCTGTTCTAACTTCTAATAACTTAATGTTTATTTTCTAGACATGAATCACTGTTTTTGGTTTCTAATCTTTCTCCCTAAAGATTGTAAGGCAAATTCTAAACAGCTATTGTCTTCATTTTATTCACCGTATGTTTTTTGCACTAGGATACCATTTTAGAAGTCTGATTGTGTCAGAAATTAACATAATTTAGGAAAAACAAAATTTCGTCAGTCAGAAGTAACTAATATTAATAAATAATAAAAATAATGTTCTTTTCTTTAAAGCTCTCTCCAGACTCAGAGATTAAGGTCGTGGTTTCAGGCATGTAATTTTGAAGACAACCCATATAAGAAGCTTCATAAATTCATTCAAAAAGAGCTGTTTGTTTTCAAACATCTTTCAAACATCTATTCTTCTGGCCGACAGCTTTCCCTTTGTTTGAATAAATTAGTACCTCTGTTATAAATTGCTTTCGGGATAATTTTAGCCAGTACTTCCATCAGGTAAAACGCTGATGAACGGATCAGCCTTTTTAGAGATACGCACATAGATACAAACTATATATTTCATAAAAAATATTATTTATTAATATTATTTTTTTTTTGATTGGAGGTTTAACGACCACCGTGAGCAACTCAATGGGCTATAAGCAGTCGCCCGTCCCTAATTTAGGGTCACTGGTTCCAGGGAAGGGAGAGAGCCAGTGCCGTAAGACAAACACAACATCCATGCCTCACCGGGATTCGAACCCGGACCCCTTTCGGACGAATGATCAGAGGCCATTGCCTTAGACCACTGCGCCACCGGGGCGGCTATTAATATTAAAAAATTAATTAAATTAATTGAAATTTTTACCGATCCCCACCACAGACGTATCGTAATGAGCTACTTTCAGCTTTTCAGGCGACTCCGTGATCCAGGAGTTCATCAGGCAATTTGGTCCACTCCTTCCTCAGAACACGGGTGAGGCCCAGCTTGTTTCCTGGATGAGGGGGGGGGGTTCCAGCACCAATGCGTCTCCCCATTGCGTCCCAGAAGTGTGCGATGGGGTTGATATCTGTACAGCGTACTGGCAAGTCGATGCGATAAATATCCTCGTTCACCAGAATTGTCTGCACTGCTCTCGTACAATGAGGTGTCGCGTTCTCATCCATGAACAGAAAGTCTTCGCCTAAATTAGTATCACAGAATAATCGAACACGACGAAGAAAAACTTCGTTGCAATATCGTTGGCCCGCCATAGTCCCATTTTCCGGTGTGTCCATGAACCGTAACGCCGCCCCACACCATGGCCACGGCACCGCAATATCTATCCCTTTCCTGCACGTTCTCGCGCTGGTACGCAGTATCCCTTTCACGTCAGAGCAACTGATGTCTAGAATCCGAGAATAGACTCTTTTCTGTGAAGAGTACATTGGCCCAATGATGACGTATCCAATTTCTGTCGATATGACCCCAATGAAAAGGTGCGCTACTTTGAGCTCTGAATTGAGGGACGCAAACCACACACCTTCGGGCGTATAGTGCTATATGTCTCAGAAGTCTTGTCAGAATTTGTCGGGATATCCGCGTTCTTCTACTGGAATGGAGTCTACTCACAATCTGACCACCTGTGCTGCGGCGGTTACGTTTTGTTTTTATAATTAAAAATATGTCTTCATGCGTCGTAGTTGAGCGAAGGAAACCTCCTAGCATGCTTCTGGAACACATTCCATTGGTTTGAAAGCTGTCCAGAGCCTGGATACCACACTATGTACGATTCCAAACTTTCTGGTAACATCACTCACTCGTCGAACTTCTTCCAGTTCTTCTGTAATTCCTTTCCACGTGAAATCATCTAGATGATGTCTTTGAGACATAACGTGAATTATACATTCGTATCTTTATGCCTCCACATCGATCTTTTCCTTCAGACATGTCGGTTACTGTGCCCTTTCCTCTTTTATCCATTTAAATGACATCACGTGACTCCTGTTAGCACGATTCGATATTTTGCATGAGCACAGGCTTTCTACTGAACGTCCCGTTATGCAAATAGACAGGCCAGAAGCTGTTACGTGTAATTCTATGGTTATAACCTTTGAAAGAGCGTTGGTCCTTAGGTTTTAGACACCACTGCAAATTCCCGGTTTTTTTTTTAGGAGCAAAGCTTAAAGACTTGGAAGAACAATTTATATTGTTACTTTTCATTGACCTTATTATTTCATATTGAAGTTTTTTTACTAATATACTGCACAAATACAAAGTTAAATTGGAATGATAATAATCAGCAACTTCAAATAAAACGCCACTCACGTAAAATACTAAACTTAAACTGTTCAACAGCAATATAGAAAAATTCATTCATTTAGAGCAATTCACTTTGCAAAAATTAGAAAAAAAAAATGGGAAAATGGGAGAGAAAATGGCAGCCGAAGCTTTCATCTTGTGTTACATAAAATCATTCCCCACTTTAGTTGCCATTCATGCAAAGGCATCATTTTTGTTATTATTGAGAACAGGGAACTGCCCGAGTCACTCACTCATACATTCCTTCTGAGAGAAGGGTTCTGGCAGGGATGTATACCTCTAATTAATCTTCCTTTTTGAGTTTCTGTCTCTTATATAAATATCGTTGCTTCCCTGTTAAAGCGTTGCTTACTGAACGGCGCATTTCTTCTTTGAACAACTTGTTCTTTTGGCAACGCAAACACTAAATCAAATGAAAGTAAAGAATTAAGACGATTGTGTTCAGGTCTGAGGGATGAAAAACTTGTAGGAGCGATACTGAGGAGATTGTTATGTTTATTACGAATATAATCTTGCTGTTAGGATAACCGCATGATTTATAAACTGATGATTGTCAAAGATAAAGTGTATTTGTGACTGCAACTTTCTATTCGTTATTACTTCATGCATAGAAAATAAAACCAGTTCAAGTTTACGTAAGTTTCTGTTTTTCTCCTATATTTTTTTCTTTTTAACACTGGGCGTTATTTTAGTTTGTGAAATTTAGTTGATTACGTGACATTCTCTGCGAATAATTTAGTTCAAGGACATTGTACTGTATTTGTGAATTAAATTCTCAATAATAACAACAAAGTTGTAAAATCACTACAGTACCACTAATTACAGTACCGAACTCAAATTGACGCTGTATGTCCGGATGACATTTCTGTTTCATGATTCTGTTTCCCTCCCTCCCCTGGAATCAGTGACCTTAATTTACGGATGGGGACATCCTAATATCACGATACACTTCTGGGGTCATCAGCTTAAAACAGAAATCATTTGAAACTTTTGGACACACATCAAGCTATGATTACTGCTTTGAACGGAAAGCTATGCACACATACCATTTTCAACATGTACGTTGCATTAAGAAACGCAGCTGAAAGTTGCATTTTGTTTAATCTGTGACGTGGACCAATTAACGACACATTTATTCGCTGCGTATAGGAGAAAGAAATTTCGTAGAAAAAACACCTTGCACATATAAGCCCGACATTAAAAAATTCCCTTCTTAATTTACAGATGCAATTACAATGAACAATTTAAAACTTGGAATAATTCTATTTCAGATATCTCGCAGTTTTCAAGAAACTGTTCAAGTCCTTTATTACCAAAGGTTAAATGCACCTATACAGCAGGTCATCACGAAATCAATTCATTTAAACAGAGAGAGAGAGAGAGAGAGTCAGAGAAAAAGGCAGACAGAAAGAGAAAAAGGAAGAGAGAAGAGAGATCCGCTGTAGAAAATATTTCAATACTCTTGAAAATATTTCATTCTTAAACAGTTATTTCTTTCCAGGGTGTCATTTTTATCGCTATGTTATTTTTTGTATTTCTTTCTTTGTTTTTCCTTTCTTCTCGTCTGGATTCTGTAGTCCAGAGAGTAATTCAAAAACTTAAAGTCGATAATTCCTACATAAGGGCGTCTTTTCCACGCAATGAGTTCCATCACTCTGTAAATAAAACACGAACTCTCCATGCATACTAAGAAAGAATCACATTGATTAGACAAACGCGTCCGTACGTTTCTTTATTTTTTCCTGCTTGAGTTTCAAATTCGCCCACATAGCAAAGTTCTTGTGTGCAACGTTGTACCTTTAACATCAACTTCCATGTGAAGAGCAGATGTTACAGCAATGTGTTTCCGTGTTTCTCTTCTTCCTAGGGCCCTGACCTTTAGACTTTTGTTCAATGGAACGATTGATCAAGTAATCATAAGTTTTTTACAAAAGAATTCGGGCAAGTTGTGAAAAGTGAATGAATGTTTGATTAATTTACAATTGCATCAGAGTAAACAACAAAATGTAACACAGGAGATTCAAGTTCTAAATTTCTGAAAATGATGGAGGCCCGAGCCGACCTTTGAATCTACTGTATTACAAACATTGCTATTTGACTAAACATAGTTTTTGTGTCATTAACAATTGTCGAATAAATAAATAAATGAGAACGGGAAAGTATACCGAGTAGTGGCTATCTTATGTTACCGTTTGAGGAATCATTTGACATATTACCTTTGAAGGAGCATGCAGTTTTGCTGGAGCTCTTGAATTTGATGCTTTTGAACACAGTTCAGAATATGCTCCTGTTCTTGAAGTAGATGGCTTTGAAGAGAGGGAAGCATTTCCTGGGATTTTTGAAATGAATGCCTTTGAAACATCATCATATGTTTCTAAAGTCGAACTTGACCCTGAATAAGAGACAGCATCTGTTTGCGCTCTTGTGCTGCAGTCTGCATCCGCACTTGTACTTGAATCACTAACAGCATCTTCTCCCTTTGATGCTGAAAAGAAAATGTACTTATTGTGAGACATACTTTTACCCTTGAGGGCACTGAAGTTATGTATGATTATTTACATAATGTCAGAAAAAAGAGGAAAAACGGAAAGAGAAATGAATGACTAAAAAACGACAACAAAAAACAGACTTCGAAAAGCCGATTCGCAGCTATTAAGTTACATTCAAGATCCCTTTGGCAACAATCATTTTTTCTCCGAGTTGTGACACTCAAAGGGGAAACTGACACCTGAATTTAAAGAAATCTTGAAAAGCCTTTAGACTTTTAATGAGATACATTGTTTCAATTCTATGCATTGTATTCCGTGTGATGATGCTCTCCTAACGAAATATGCTGCTGATCCTTACGGTAAGCCGGTGACTTTTCCATTTATAATTTCTAAAGTTCCCGTACCCCACAAATGGTGATCACAGCCGGGAGGTTTCTCTACACCATCCTCTAATAAAAACTTTTCTCTTTCTTCATCCTTACAGCGCAATAACGCACAACCTCTGGTCATTTGTCTTCATCCTCATTAAGCATGTCCTTTTTTACGCTTTCCAACCGTAGGTTGAAGAAGCGTATAAGCTCCAGCTTTGTCCGTCCGTCCGTCCGCACGATAACTCACGTGAAAATGGTTCGATTTCGACGAAATTTTAGTATGTGGTAGGGGAACACCTGGGGACAAACCCTATTGAAAATGGGCGAAGCAGGATCAAAGGTCAGGACATAGGAGCGGGATCCATTCCATTGCTCTTATGCGTCATAACTTGCGTAAAAATGGTTCGATTTCGATGAAATTCTAGTATGTGATAGGGAACCACCTGGGGACAAACCCTATTGAAAATGGGTGAAATAGGATCAAAGGTCAGGACATAGGAGCTGGATCCATTTCATTGCCTTTATTCGTCATAACTTGTGTAAAAATGGTTCGATTTCGATTAAGTGCTAGTATGTGGTAGGGAACCACCTGGGCACGAGCCCTATTGAAAATGGGCGGAATGGGGTCAAAGGTCAGGACATAGGAGCTGGATCCATTCCATTGCCTTTATGCGTCATAAGATGCGAAATCGAACCATATTTACGCATGTTATGACGCATGAAGGCAATGGAATGGATCCCGCTTTTATGTCTGACCTTTGACCCCATTCCGCTCATGTAAATATGGTTCGATTTCGATGAAATTTTAGTATGTGGTAGGGAACCACCTTGGCACGAACCCTATTGAAAATGGGCGAAATGGGGTCAAAGGTCAGGCAGGGCATAAGAGCAGGATATATTCCATTGCCCTTATGCGTCATAACTTGCGTAAAAATGGTTCGATTTCGATCAAATTTTAGTATGTGGTAAGGAACCACCTGGGGAAGAACCCTATTGAAAATGAGCGGAATGGGGTCAAAGGTCAGGACATAAAAGCGGGATCCATTCCATTGCCTTCATGCGTCATAACATGCGTAAATATGGTTCGATTTCGATGAAATTTTAGTATGTGGTAGGAAGGCACTGAGGACGAACCCTATTGAAAATGGGCGAAATGTGGTCAAAGGTCAGGACACTGGAGTGGGATCCATTCCATTGCCCTTGTGCATCATAACTTACCTAAAATGCTTGGATTGCAACAAAACTTTATCATGTTGTTCCGCAGGTATACTGAACCGGTTCTGTTGAATATCATCGAAATGGGGTCAAAGGTCAGGACACAGGAGCGAGATTTATTCCGCAGCCATTATCCACATAACTTGAGTAATAATTTCTGGTATGTTGGAAAGCGTATCATAATCAATGCATTGCATGATTTTACTAACTTGTTGATTTTCATCTTACGGACACAGCCACACGCAGAGAATTTGCTTCATTTTGCGGAACAGGCATTAAAAAGGTCAATATTTCTTACCTTTAATGCCTGTTGAGTGTGTTAAAGGTCATCATGGGTATCTGACACTCTCATAGCGAACGCTTTGGAACAGTTCTACGCTCTTCCAGAATAGTGTCGTTACTCTGAAGCATTTGCCAAAAGCTTTGATAAATTTGCATAGTTTTGAACGAAAGGATTTTTATTTTTCGTTCTTTCCTCTTCTTGAAGTTGACATTGTGCCTTTTCTTGATATGGTTTCAAATCTTGTTCTTCGTATGAGATTTACCAACATTTTGTAAAAATGATGATAATGTTTGTCAATAGGGATTTACTGGCATAGATGTTTTTAATAAACCCGGAATTCTGAGAGAAAAAAATAGTTTGTTCACCTTCAACTACGAAAACACACATATTCACAAAAAGTTGAAGTGTGGTGATTCTAATTTGCATAACGAACTTCCATGCACTTCTATCCTTAATCCATAGCAGTTACTTACAACCACATTTTGTCTATCAGTGTGCACTTTCTGCATTCGCTGTCATGTGGACAACAACTGCGACACTGAGTACAGTGATTTTAAACACAGGGATTCCACAATAGAATTTTTGTTATATATAAAGTAGTAATGAATTGCTGTCTGCAGTCAAATTGGCATATCCATGGTGGGAAAAGTGGCACTCTTGTTAAATATAAGAACTAATGATAAGTTATTTATCAGTATCGGCCTCCTAATGGACGATGGGTTGAAAAGAAAAAGAAGAAAACATGATGACCTCTATCATCCAATGCCTAACTGAAGCAAAAAATCATCTATGATTTCTTTTAATTGTAAAACATTTTCTCGAATTATACGCCTTCGTAACCGCTCCTGGATCTCTTTAACCCATTTTGTCATTTCGTTGACATCACAGCTGCCACGAATAAATAAATTAGTTCCGACAAGACAGTCGGATGATACATAGAAACTAACCAGACAGTACTTGCAAAAAAAATCTCTTTTATGCCGAAATACTTAATAGAAACACAGAGAGCAACAACAGGTTTGGATTTACTTCTTTCATGTGTTCCAGGGCTGACAAAGACATAATATACTAAAGTTTACATATTATTTGTTTCGTGTGGCTGGCTTTTAAAATGATCCTTTCCAAGCACCTACCTCTTGCATTATTTTCATACCTCTCTGAAGAAACGTTTCTTCTTTTGAATTATCTAAAGCACAAGTCAAATGCATCACATTTTAACAAGATTTAAGTTTGCTATTTTAGTAAAATGAAAATATGGATAATTTTCTGACTTTAGCAGTGGACTTCAAGGTCGAACATACCTGTCATTGAAAATTTGGAGTCGTTCTCCTGAAATTCTCATATACAATACCAATTATTAGGTCATCGGAAGAGGGCGGGTTATAATTTCAGCTGAGTTCTGGGTATAATGCTCTAACATGAAAACCATTCATTGCTTTCCTAAAAACACATGTCCATCGAACAGTTCTGAAAATAATTAAGAAATTCTGGCTAGGAACTTTCACATTTTCCCCTCATGAAGACGGTAGGGTTAGCGACGATTACGAAAAAACAATGTCATCGGTGAATAAATTCCTTTATTGATGGTACCAGCTAGCTCTGAAGGAAGCTCTGTACTTTTCTAAGTGAACAGAAGACGTTTGCGACTGATGCCGAAAATGACACTAAAATAGTAATTGTTTAGCACATATTTCGTTGGACAAGAAGCTAACATTGAAAAAATAAAATTCACAATACTCTTCATATCACGTGGACGCAGAAAAAACAAAAGGAGAGAAAGAAGCAGATGAAAGTAAGGAAAATGAAATATTGGTTCTTACTGCTGGACGACTCAAAGTGGAATATTTTCGCAGGTTTTTCTGCGAAATTCTCGTCTCTTCTCTGATTAGGGCGCTTTCTCTTTAAGTCCTGTTTCTGGCACTCCATGAAGAAAGGAGGCTTTGCATCTAATCCTAGAGACAAAAGACAAAAGTAACATATGTAACAATAGCATTCGTGCCCGTTCTCCGAAAGGTGAATTTATCAAATTATTTTTTGAACATAAAATTAAAGAAAGGGAAAAGTAAATAAGGGAAACAAAAGTAACTTAAGATCGGTTACTGTTTTGCGATTTATAACAAGGTCGTGAAGTAAATGCATACGGTTTGACGTAAACTAGAAGCAGGCTTTGGTGCCCCTTAATTTTAAATTAAAATTTAATGGAATATTTGCAGCATTTCAACGTTTCTGGCATAATTATCTTTAAATCTATCAGTATTTTGAGTAGTAAAGCTAATCCTTTTGACTTTTTTGGTTTTCCTACTTTTCTAGGTGTGTTAGAAAGGTTCAAGTAGACAATATTCCAAAACCGCCCTTTTTATTTGTTTTTGGTTTTCGGACTCTTCTAGATATCCGAACCTTAAGATCTATCAGCATTTTGAACAGTACAGCTAAGCCACTCTTCTGAATACTTTGGTCTTCAGATATTTCTAGAAGTGGTAAAAAAGTCAAACGGACAGTATTTCAAAGCCGCCTTTTTGAGTTTTGGTTTTCGGACTCTTCTAGATATCCGAACCTTAAGATCCATCAGCATTTTGAACAGTACAGCTAAGCCACTCTTCTGAATACTTTGGTCTTCAGACTTTTCTGGAAGTGGTAAAAAAAGTCAAACGGACAGTATTTCAAAGCCGCCTTTTTGAGTTTTGGTTTTCGGACTCTTCTAGATATCCGAACCTTAAGATCCATCAGCATTTTGAACAGTACAGCTAAGCCACTCTTCTGAATACTTTGGTCTTCAGACTTTTCTAGAAGTGGTAAAAAAATTCAAACGGACAATATTTCAAAGCCGCCATTTTGATTTTCGGACTTTCTAGATATCTCAACCTGAAGACCTATCACCATGACAATTTTCAGATCTCTAGATTATTTAGAAGTGGTCGAACAATTCACTAACGGAAACACTCGCATTTTCCCACTTTGCTTTATATATGTCGAAAATGAAGAAAAAACATTTTAAACTGATTTTTCACTAAAAATCGACATGATAAATTGCTCGTTTTTATAAGCTCCATTTTTTTTTATAGAAGCCACAAAATTTGTGTACTTTTCTTGAACTTCAATTCTATTTTTAGCCAAAAGTTGGACTCATATAATTAGGAGAACAAAACACACTGAAAATGAAATAGATTCAATACTTTCAGCATCCATTCTCACTTTCGAACGAGAAGCAATAAGATAGCAGGTCTTGAACATGAGGGTTGGACGTAACCGTTATTGTAGTATAAAAGATTTAGACTCGGTAGGTTACATATGTAAGCGATCAAGAAAGTGAAATCATGATACTTTTTAGTTGCGATTATACTATGAATCATTTTATAACAGGAACTCAAGGTTTAATTACATTTTTATTTTATTTTTCCTTTATGTCTAAATTATTGATTTTTGTTCCTTCTTTCTTTTTTATTTCCAAGATATCTTATAGAACGGTTTTCTGTATGCGGTAGATGGCGATCCGAATTGTAAAAGAAAGAACATTCTAAAAATATTCCACGTTTTTTCTAGAGGTTTAAAAGTGGTGCTGCTTCTCTAAAAAAACCAATGTTCTGGATCTTAATGTAATTATCATTGGATGATCAGAAACACAAAGTTCTTGTCTTAGAAAGCGCAATCAGCTATTTTATGAGTCAAAATACAACAGCAATACACAGAAAAGGAAAAAGAAAAAGAAAGAGTAACAGATGTAATTCATTATATTCTAAAATTGACATAAATCATGTGAATTCATCTCTCTGGTAAGAATTTAAAAATAGTAATTTCTCTAATTTATCTTTAATATTGAAATAGAGCTACCATGCATTCTATGAAGGTTTCTGCTAATCTGAAATGAAAAATATTTTGTTGACTCACAACTAGGACAATGAATTAACATCCTAAAATTTAATATTTCAAGACAGAATTTAGTAGTGTCAATATATAAAAACAAATATTATGAACAACTGTTTGGTTCAGAGAATATCAGACACAATATGGGAAGTCTTCATACAGCAACTGACCTAGAATGAAATACACTGAAATTTTGCTTGTGAAAATAATTTCATTAAGTAACTATACTATAATTTTTCATTAATTAGGTAACAAATTGGCAATAATACAGCAAGACTGAAATGCATGAATCCAATTCAGCGCCGGTATTCGAATGTACTTACGACTTCAAAAATCTTTGTAAAACCCTCTCTTTCTAACTGAAATAAATCTGTTTCAGTAAGGGAATTACTGCAACTGGAACGTGCTTTGAATTCCCTCTTTTTATTTCTTTCCGAAATTACCTACTTACATTTTCAAACGAAAGGGCATTTTTTGGAGACGTTTTGAATGACGCGACTCTTCAAACTTCGTGATTGCTGCTCAAGAAAACGAAATATCATAACATTGGGACATGTCACCGTTATTATCTTTGTCTGATGGCTGTATTCAGATTATCCAAGATTGACAAATGTTTGAGGAAATTTTACA
The DNA here is from genome assembly GCA_039090855.1 of Macrothele yani. NCBI lineage: Eukaryota > Metazoa > Arthropoda > Arachnida > Araneae > Macrothelidae > Macrothele > Macrothele yani. The sequence continues at coordinate 222,444,446 of CM077034.1, read as the reverse complement.
TAAATGAAGTCATTCGAACGAAGTTTGTAAATTATAAATTTGATTTCTAATCCCAACTGGCAACGGGGTCAGTATTTACTTTTGCCAATGTGTCCGACTCCTTCACTGGCATATTCTTTGTGTTTCTGCGGTTACTCTTTTAAGTTATTTAATCTACTTTTTAATTTTCTTAAAAGAGACACGATGCAATGTTTATACATAACATTATATAGTTTTTTTACGACAACAACAAATAAAATCAATAGTTTACAAACGTTTAAAACTTTAAATTTGAAAATAAAGAGAAAATAGCATAGTAATATTAATAATAATAATAATAATAATAATAATAATAATAATAAAAAAATACATTACCAGTGGATATCATTGCCATGTAGTTTCTCTTCATATTGAAGAAACGAAGTTTTTCATAATCACAGATTGCCCTCCAATCTCCCTCGCTGAAATATTCCTTGATGGAATTTTCTATTTCTTCCATGCTAGACATCCCTGAATCTTCTCTTTCCTTTATTTTTGATTTTCTGTAACAAATCAATAAAATACATCTCACTTTCACGTAAAGTGAAATAAATAAACGAGGTTTTTTTCGAAAACACAAAAACTTGAAATTTGAATACAATCATTATATAATGTGAACCGAAGAGTGATTCTCAATCAGGTCTGCCTCAGATCTAGCAAACAAAATTGCGGATTTTCATGTGCTTTGCTTATTGACAAATATTTAGTAGTTTATTGAGAAATCATTTTATTTCTAAGTGATATATGCATCTTTTCGATATTGCTATTTCTATTCTTATAAAGACAGTGGGAGGAAATAGAGTTTCAGACTTTCGGCTAAATATCGGATGAGACTACTCAGCCTGGTCTCTCTCTCCTGAATTCTGTAGGATGCTTGGGCGGTGTGGAGACGAGAACAGACAAACCCAGAAATTCGTTCCTTAAATGGTAACGAGTCTTTCCTCGTATCATAGCAGTGTGTACAAATAAGAATTCGCATACGTTGCCATGTCGCACTCACCAGGCATTATACATGTGAACACCCAGACTCTATGTGTGTGTGTGTGTGTGTAACGATCGGTTTGTTTGTTATCAATCGCGTGGCCGTTGCAAACAACAGTTGCAGCCAAATGGATAAGGTTCTAAAATGTGCAAGCTTTGAATCTGAATAAAATGGAATGAGAGTAAGAAATTAACCTGAGACATAAATAACGTTGTTCTGCTGGAAGTTCAACAGAACGATAGTGAAAAGCTGAAGCAAGAACTTGCCAGACCTTATGAACTGATTTGTCTTATTTTCTCATTTTTCAGCTTAATAGGATCTTCTTGTAGGAATGCTGTTCTTATATTCTTGTTGGAATGCAAAGTTTTAATTTGTTAAATAAACTAACCGTTTGATCCGCATAAAGCTTTGACAGAGTGAAACAATATCATTTCACTTTAAAACCTCAGCCAGTTTTTGACAAATTGACAGCGGGCAATATTTTAAAAGGCGAACTGATGTATACATATGAGGAATGTTGACAAAGGAAAATAAGGGACAGCTTCGGAACCAATGGCTGCCTTTTCTTGACAAAGCTACCAGTTGTTGGACACAGAAGTTAATTGACACTGGTGCCGTTCCTTTAGACCATAATTTAACGAAGACTGCTGATGTCAGACAAAAAGGCAGGAGACAGCAAGGAAGAGGGACTTAAAGAGCACACACACACACACACACACACACACACAGACGGTGATGTTTGCTCTCTCAGTGGAAGCCAATGCTGTGAGCTACGTGCTTGGGTATATAGCATCATGACAAAGGAAACAAAATTTCGAATCCACGCAGAACAAAATGCTCAGATGAAAAAAGAGTATTAAAGATGAACGCCCTGATTGCAAAATAAAACTAAGGTGTGCCCTAAATTCTAGGTAAGTGCATTAACTCCTAACTTTCAAAGTATCGGACTAGCTAAGGCACAATCAAAGGGCAAAAGGTTTAATGTTTAAAAAAAGAAAAACGTCTCTCTCTCTCTCTTTCTCTCTTTCTCTCTGACACACGACACTACCTCAGCAAAACAGAAGAAGTTCAGGAACTTTAAAATGTCAGATCTACAGAATTTCTTAGAGTAACACCTTTGAATCATCGTGCTGCTACAAATCTGAACACATTAAGGACTACAGGAACCTAAGATTCCTAGTGGGACACGCCACATCAATATGAAAGAAAAGAAATGACACGTACCACATATTTTAAGTTTTGTCAAATTAATTTGAATGAATTATAAAACGGCTGGAATTGTAAAATTTTATGGCGAAAATGTTTGTACGAAGCTTTTACCTGTCATTCCTCCAGGCTTCGAGCCAACTCGAAATGAAATGGCCAAGGCCTCTAGGTGCTGGCATTCCACCATGCATCCAAAATGTGACCGAATTCAGTTTCTTGAGCAGCCATGGTGTGTTTTCTAGATGGCGCTGGATCCCTCCCTTCTCTGGAACCAGTGACTCTAATTTACGGACGAGCCACTCCTTATATCTCTAAGTAATGGTGATTTCTGAAACCTCTGTTGAGAACTCATTCCGCAAGAACTGCTCTCTTTGAACCCTTTTAAGAAATGGACTGCACTTTCCTTTTCCAGGACGACTGAAAAGTCAGTAACAGAATGCAGGCGGAGCGGCATAATAACTGGAGTAAAACATACATGCGGAATGGAATAACTTGAGTAAAATATCTTTTACTCTCTCTAGTGGAAGGCTGTCAGGGTGGATGAATACTAAGGTGTAAGACTGTTGTACGACCTCATACCGTACAGAATGGAGATCAGAGTTCGCCATTAAGAAGATCCATGGAAAACAAGTTTGCCGTGAGTGACATGAATTCGCTCAGGTGAATGTGAGGTGTCATCGGGTGAAACAAACATACACAAAAAAATCACGCAACAATGACTTCATCTAACTGAGATATTAATTGTCGTGCAGGGAGAAAAACTGTGCACGTAGATGTACTCCAATACCACTAATTAATAAATGCTTTTCAAACTATACTAGGGAAACGACATATGTATTTAACGGAAAAAATATTTGCATAAATTCTTTAAAGACTGCTGCAGTTTGTGTTAAATATTCATTCAATAAGAACTGCTTTCTGTGAATAAACACTGAAACGAGTCTATCAGAAATATTTACGGCATATGGCACAGTTAAAATTACTGTCATACATTTTGATGAAGGAATGGACTTTAACGTACGACAAACAATAGTAATAATAATAATAACAACGACTGTGAATGATACCCCAAAAATCGCAGATCACAACAAGAATTTACTGCAACAAAAATCAGTAATATTTTACGCTACATAATAGCGCTGGGACCGAATCGAGACCGAAGTAATGGATAAGCGATGTGCTCGTCCTACGACGATAGATGGATTCCTTACCACCGGATCAATTTCCAGAATTTAGGATCGTCGAAGTAAAATTCTCCAATCTTGTAGCCTTTAATGCTTAAAGGCTTTGTTGCACCTCGAAACAAAAAAAAAAAAAAAAAAAAAAGAGAGGGGGGGGGGTAGCAGACCTGCTCCAAGGGAAATACTAAAGAAACAGCAAAACGATACGACACCATGTTTCACGGTGAAGTTAAATTCTCCAATAGCAGGAAAAAGTACTATTAATCTCTCTTACACCAAATATCTTTCAGTTCGTCTCAATTCGAAGGTTTCTCATGCTGGAAAAATGATTTTGTTTTCGGTTTGAAACATCGTCATGCTGAAAGAGGAACTTTTTGCGATATGAAAGAATTTACTGAATTAAGTTTCTAGTTCTACAAACATTGTACTCGAAGGCAGAAAAATATATAATATGAAAATCTACACTCTTTCCATAAATTCTTATATATTTTATAAAACAAAATGAACGATTGAATATGACTGTCTCTACGTGACAATGATTTCAGTGCAACTTTGGGAAGAGAGAAACGTGTTTCCGAATATGTAAAAGGAAGAAACCAGATTTGACAGCGAAAACCATGATTTATATTTGTTTCCACTGCAGCAACATAACAGACAACCACTTAAACTTTATATTGGAAATTTCAGGAAAATGTAAATAATAATAACAAAAGTTCATTACGTTAGAAAGTAGGTAATGTATATCCACTGGTTTTGTAAATCAACAACACTATTGTGATGTCTTTAAAAATCAGATTTTTAGTCTGCCCTAAATGCTGAAAATTTGGAAACACGCATCATTAAGAAATGCACTTTAGATATCTCAGTGGATTCTTATTTTGCCAGAAAATACCGAAAATTTAGCAATGTAGGTGACGATTGTTTCAGTACTAACATCAGATTTGTTTTCGATGACAGAAATAACAGTTTTGTTGCAGCAGAAACATCGCTTTACCTAATAAATGGTAACCAGATTTCAGAAATAGCACAAACCACCCAGAAAGTGTCTGCTCAAGGTGTAAATGCAACCATCCACGAATATGGCAAAACATGAACACGATAATCTTTATTTATTTATCTCCGACTGGTTGCTTCTTTGTGGTCTGCTAAGAGATCAGGCATTTTGTTTTTGAAGCACACCGATACGAAAAGTGAAGCTTCATTAATGCGTTTCTTAAACTTCTGTTTAAATACAGTATGCACATTGTGTATTGACTTCTAAATACCTAAAAGTAAAATTTAGATCAAAATACTATTCAAATCAATTGAATTTACTTCTGTTGCGCCATTTTGAACTGAAACCATTTGCCGTACAGACAGTTTCTGTTCAGTGAAAGGTGATCGGCCAAGCAGAAAATTGCCCAGAAAGTTAAGATTTTACTAACGCATTTCCCTCATAATTTTAGCGTTTTTATTAAAACCAAACATTGTACACACACAAAATGTGAAGTCATAAAAATATTTTCAAGTACAAAAATTAAATTTCTACTTACATTAAATCTTAAGAAGCAGTCCTACGTAGATAACTAACTGCGTCCGAGGAAAAAGAAACAAGTTCATCTGCCGGTCGTCACGCAGGGCTGTTGCCATTCAGGAGTTTCGCAATACAGTTCAATTTCTTCCAAATTCGATATCTTTTGATGACGTCACATGCAAGCAGATGTTATGACATCATTTTCCTCAAAGCGCATTCTAACCCACTGCTAATTGCAACAGTTTTGAGACAAAATTCTTTTTCCCTCCACATTCCCCTCCTTTTTATTTTTCTTCCGATATTTTGTCGTGTCAAAATCGGTATTTTTGAATCTTGAACCCACAGATAAATATTAGAACATGGGCCTTGTCGTGCCGGTGTGATATTTTCTTTTGCTTTCAGCTTTTTTAGGAAGTGGAAGAAATACTCAACAAGGCTGATTGCATCAATTTCTTGATCAGTACATTTTCTGATATAAAATTCAACGTTCTAAATGAGCTTCAAGGTATTTTATCGCTCGTTATCGAAAGTAGTCCATGAACTGAAGATTGCCGCCCCGGTGGCGCAGTGGTCTAAGCGATGGCCTCTGATCATTCGTCCGAACGGGGTCCGGGTTCGAATCCCGGTGAGGCATGGATGTTGTATTTGTCTTACGGCACTGGCTCTCTCCCTTCCCTGGAACCAGTGACCCTAAATTAGGGACGGGCGACTGCTTATAGCCCATTGAGTTGCTCACGGTGGTCGTTAAACCTCCAATCAAAAAAAAAAAAAAAAAAAAAAAAACTGAAGATTTCGAAGACACTTTTCTATCCTCTTTTGAAACAATGACTCTCAGAATAACCACTTGTGACATCAATTGAGAACAAATACGATAATGCGAAAATTAGAAGAAACTGCAATTTATCTAAAACGGATATCAGCTATTCAATGTTGTAAAGAGTATCCTTCTTATATCTTGTTAAAATTCACATATCTTCGGAAACGCATAACTACAGCCTTAGGGGCGTATTTGTAGGGGGTGGTGCTGGACGAAGCGGTCTCGGCCTTCCGAAAGTGCATCAATGTTTGGTTAAAACACGACCTATATTTGAAAAAATTATTTTAATATAATAAAATGCATCAAAGTACATTATAAAATAATGCTTTAATTGTTTTAGTTTATTTCTCATTAATTTTTTTGGTACCGGTGGATTTAAAAAACGTGTTTTTCGAGGGCCCCTCCTAAAAATAATTCTAAATAAGCCCCCTGCTCTTAGCCAGGTAGCAATGAAAATTATAACAAGAAATTCCGATGACTCGCGAATTGTCTTGATCAAGGATATTGCTTTCTTGTCTAACTTGACCGCTGAAAGCAGAAATACACTGGCAAATACACGGTCAAATCACATTATTGTGACCACCAGCTAATATCCAGAGTAATCACCGTGAGCAGCGCGGACAGCAGCTAGACGTGCTGGGAGTGACTTAATAAGGTGCTGGAAGGTGTTCGCAGGTTTGTGGAGCTATGCTGACTGTGCATTTGACAGCTGCTGGAGTGTGCGTGGTTAAGGATCCATATAGCGAACAGCACGATCCAGGTGATTCCACAGATGCTCAATTGGGTTTAAGTCTGGGGAGTTAGGGGGCTTGGGAATTTCTTTGAAGTCTTCATCGTGCTCTTTCAACCAGTCTCGGACATTTTCTAGCTGTGTGACACGTCGTATTGTCGTGCTGGAAGATACCTTCCACCCCAGGGATGACAATCAGCAAGTATGGGTGTACGTGGTCTGCAAGGATGGTCCATAGTGTCTTCCACAGGTATGAGTCGACCCAGAGAATAACGCTGTCCCCCATAAGCTTGTGTTCTGCCAGCAATGGTTGAAGGGTGTCTGTTCTCCGATGTTTCTCGCCTTATACGCCATCATCCATCCTTTCCATGAAGCAGAAAGCGTGACTCATCGGAGAAGGCAATTCTTTGCGAATTGGCGGAGGTCCAATTCCGATACTTCCGTGCAAATGTAAGCCTTTTCTGCCGATGCACCTTCGTTAGCATAGGTGCAGTGACTATCCGTCTGCATTGGAGACCCATACGCAGTAGGGTTTGCTGAACTGTCGCTTTAGCCACAGTTCCTGTAGCCCCTGGTTCATTCGGGCAGTGAGTTGTTCCACTGTAGCGTGACGATCAGCCCTCACGCACCTTCGCAGCCGACGTTCACCTCTCACATCAATGGCACGTGGTGCTCCGCAGTTTCTACATCGCTTATTCGCAATGGTGCCATTTCTCCAATCACGGTACACTTTAACCACAGAAGCACGCGAACAGCTCACAAACTGCGCTGTTTCGCAAATACTGCCACTCTTGGCCAGAAAGCCGATAATCGTCCCTTTTTGCAAATCCGATAAATAGCTCCTTTTATCCGTGACAGCAACGAGTGATATGTTTTCAGAATGCCTACATCGCACCTTATATACCCTCCAAGCCAGCTCACGACATGTGCCTTCTTTCATTGGCTACGCGCTGTTGACGTTAAAAGTAGGAGGTGTTCATAATAATGTGACTCGATGTGTATAATTCTGCGTCTACTATATCTAGTAGGTAAATTGGCATGGGGACCTTAGTATATTGCTAAGTTCGTGCACGTGTGGCAGGAGAGAGTTTTGTGCACGATTCCCAGTTGCGGCCCATCCAGTTCTGTTTTTTTTTCAGAGTTTCCTTGGAACACAACGCGAATACGTGGACGGATGCCCAAAATCTTCGCAGAACATCTGAAGCGTTTCTAGCGTTGCCTTCGCATCGCTCCGGTCACTCAAACTTTTGCATTGATGGCTGAGAATCGCAATGGGGCTACGGCTCCATTCGGCGGCAACGGATCTTCACCGTTTGTAAGGCCATACTAAAAAAAGGGAGTAAACTGTGCAATACGATACATAAACTATGTCATGTTTCATATAAAACTGACGTTTACAAAAGGTCTCCAACATTTAAAAAAATTCTGCGCCTAAAAATTTAGAAAAGTCATTAATGAACACGCTAACTTTGCAGTTGTTTTACACGAAAAAGAATTTTTTAGCGGATCTAACATCTGAAAACGGAGATATCGTTGGGAATACATTTTTACGAAAGTGAATATATCCAGGAAATTATTATTGTTCATATCTGTTTTAGACAAATCTTCGATCCAGAGGGTAATTTGTGTATCACATAAGTTCGAAAACCTGTGGATAATCATTATCATCGTTGCAAGTATCAGATTCATTACGAAAACAGTTCGGAAAATCTATTATATTGTTGTGTTGCTGTATATACAACCGATGGAAATGTTTTATCACCCTGCCTTATAGGTGTGGAGATAACATGTCCGCAGATGAGTAATTGATGGATAGTAATACAGCATAGTATTTCCTTCTGCCCTTCTCCCCCCCCCCCCCCTTCTTTCTTGACGAATGTCTGTACGAAACTATAGCGGGTCATATTTAGGAAGGTTTGAATTTTTTTCCGAGGAATTGCAAAAGAAACTTTCCATTTAAATCGCTTTAAGTTACTTTGCTGTATTTTGCTTAAATTTTCGTTCAAGAATCATACATTGAATTTCAGTCTTCTAAACTCATAGACTGAATTTCCATCAGTGTGGTGTGAATCTTATACCCTCTAATTATCCATTTACCCTTTATGCCCTTTTCTGCTGAAGGACAAGGCAAATAATTTTTATCTTTTGGAAATTTTACGAAGCCCTGATTCAAAATGGTGACACGAAAAAGACGTTAGCTATTTTCTTTCTTTCTTTCTTCTTTTTTAGTCATATTATGATGTGCATATGGATTTGAAAAACAACGTGTTGTATTTTTGCTCTGAGAATATGTGAAAATGATGTCTTTTCATCTCTGTGGAGAACTAAAAAATTTCATTTTGCCATTGTTAAGATCAAGAATTAGGATGTTTCTCCACATACTGTTAATCAGCATATATTTCTCTGACAGTGTTTCAATTTTTTTTAAATTTCGTGTACTAAATTTTATTGCGGTTAGGAGAGCTGTAAATCTGATCTAATCCAGGTGTAGTAAAAGAAGAAAATTGAAACTTCTTTGATATTGAATTTTTTTTTTAAATTATAATTGCTATGGATTTTTTTCCTAATTGCAATGGAATTTTTCCAAGTGCAGTTGAGAAAAGCATTGAGCAATTCACGGCTTCAACATATTCTAGGAATTACAAAGCAATTTGTTTACAGATGTGCATGCAGTGGTTTACATGTATTACTACAACTTTTTTAGTGCATCTTTTCTTTCTATTACTTTAAAGGTGGTGCACACCGAAATCCTGAAGACATGGCAATAGGCATGTCGGTTTCGTAAAACTGGAAGCCCATCAACGAAATCCCATGCGAAGACCGTCTTCTTTTACGCCGGTATAACTTTTTCTTACTTTTATTTTACTTTCTCTCCCCTTATATAAATAAACATCACATGAAGGTGGCTCTACATTTAGGCCAAAATAAACGGAGACATAGTTTGACCTCTGCTGTTCGTTTTGAGTACACATCATACAAGAAGCAAGTGGAGAAATCGAAACAGTACTCGCCCAAATTTTCACTCGATGCCTTAATGAAGGGAAGATTCCTGAGGATTGGAACAATGCTACAATGATCCTGCTACATAAAAAAGGTGACATTGAGGATCTCAAGAACTACAGACCTATCAGCCTCCTATCAGTGATTAATAAAATCTTTACTAAAGTTCTTTCACACCGTTTGAAGGTAATGGCTCAATCGAGAGAACAAGCTGGATTCAGGTATGGCTACAGCACAATAGATCATATCCACGTACTGAGAGAACTAATTGAAAGAGCGAGGGAATATGAACTTCCATTGTGCATGGTTTTTATAGATTATGAAAAAGCCTTTGATTCGGTGAAACCATCAGCAGTTACAATGGCTCTGAAATCCTGCGGTATTGAAGATGCATACATTAATATTATTAATAACATCTATGAAAATGCAAGTGCAAAGATTCTGCTGTTTGAAAATACAACACACATAAAAATTGGAAAGGGAGTGAAACAAGCATATCTCCGAAGCTCTTTAATGCCATATTGGAAAATGCTTTCAATCACTGAACTGGGAAAACATAGGGATAAAGATTAATGGAGATTATCTAACCCACCTTCGTTTTGATGATGACGTAATCAGTTTTGCAACTACCCCCATTAGAGCTGCAGAATATGATTCAGGAACTTGCTGACAAGAGTAAAGAAGTGGGATTAAAAATGAACTTTCAGAAGACAAAAGTGATGTTCAATGCTTTTACAAGAAATGAAGATTTATCGATTGATGGAGAAAAGCTGGAGATAACAGACACGTACGTTTATCTTGGACAGTAGATATTAAGTGAGGGTCACATTGATGAAGAAATTAATCTGCGTACAAAACTTGCCTGGAGAGCTTTTGGAAGAAACAGCATAATTTTCAAGAGCAATATGCCATTATGTCTTAAAAGAAAAGTGTTTGATCAATGCATCCTTCCAGTGCTTACGTATGGTGCAAAGACGTGGACCTTAACTAAAAGAGACATACAAAGGCTGCAGACAACTCAAAAAAGCATGGAGAGGTGCATGCTTGGTGTAACCAGGAGAGATAAGAAAAGGAACTCGTGGATCCGAAAAATGACAAGAGTGGAAGACATCATGATTAGAGTTAAATCCCTGAAATGGCAATGGGCTGGACATACTGCCAGAAGGACAGACCATCGATGGACAGCCGAAATTTTAGATTGGATTCCAAGGGACAGGAAAAGACCCAGAAGGAGACCTCATGGGAAATGGGTGGATGAAGTATGCGGCAGTGACATGGAGGAGACTGGCACAAGACAGACCGTTGTGGAGGAAACTTGGGGAGACCTTCGTCCAGAAGTGGATTCATAATGGTTGACAATGATGATGATGATGATGATTATATATATATACAGGGCGTCCGAGAATTATTGGACACATTACAAAATTATATAATACAAAACATTAAACAGATAGAAAAAAAACTGGCTGTAGTTACTTACAATGTAACTACACAAGTTAACAAATTTCGATGTGATCTCTTGGTTACTCGTACTACGTCGAAGCGATACTCGATTTCATGCCATGTATTGCCAAGCATCTGAGGTGTTATGGAATTAATAGCAGCTGTGATGCGCTGCTTCAGTTCCTGCAAATCAGTACAAGGCGTCTTATAGACACCATCCTTCACATAACCCCACATGAAATAATCCAATGGAGTTAGATGTGGAGAGCGAGGAGGCCACGGGATGGGATCACCACGCCCAATCAATCTGCTAGGGAAATGCTCATTTAGGTACTTACGTACACACATTGACCAATGCGTAGGCTAGCCGTCTTGTTGGAAAACGACGTTGTCATATTTTTTGATCAGGGGTATTACGAAAGTTTCTAGCATATCCAAGTAAATGTCCCCATTTATGGTTTTTTTCGCAGAAGAAGAAAGGGTCAATAACTTCTTTTTGATAGGGCGTACCACACATTAACTTTTGGAGAATCACGTTCCAGTTCAATAGCAGCATGAGGTGGTTCACTATCCCATATCCTACAGTTGTGACGATTCACAATACCTGATACATGAACTGTGGATTCATCACTAAAAATGATAGTACTGAGAAAGTTTTCGTAGTTTTCTACTGGCTTCAGCAGATTTACAGCGAAATCGTATCGCAGAGTGTAATCATTTACATGTATCTTTTGCACTATTTGAATTTTGTAAGCATGAAACTTTAATTTCTTGTGCAAGATATCGTGAACTGTCGATTTCGGAATGCACAGTTCTCTGCTTGCTTTACGAACGGATTTCCTGGGGCTTCGTCGGAAACTTTCATTAACTTGGTCAACCGTCTCACCGCTGCTCCTCCACAATGTTCCACATTGCCAGTTTCTTTAAACTGTTTCATCCACCGCTTAATTGAATTCGTTGACGGAGGATTACAACCATACTCTAAACGGTACCGTCTTTTAAATTTAATGACAGACTTTAATTCCGCAAGACATAACACACACATCGCCTTCTGCTGTACGGATGACATGACTACTGATTGCGCATTTCTCATAGATTCCTCTTCAGGCCACACCTAGCGCCATCTATCGGATTCTGGGAATAAAAATTCTGCAAAACCAAAATATAGAAACCGTGTTAAGTAATACGTGACATAGAAAAACAGACAATGCTCATAGTTTTTTTTTGTACATAATTTTGTTATGTGTCCAATAATTCTCGGACACCCTGTACATTCATGTACAATATTGGATAAACGCTCATCTGTTCTCCTCAAAAAGAAAAACAAGAAAGTAATGTGTCTATATGCATGCTAAGCATGGTGTGACACTTTCTTCTCCAACGGAAACCCTCAATACCCACTATGAGGCTGATAGTTAGAACTCACTAAACGACAAGAATGTCGTACGCTTTCTTGTGTGGACGGTTTCCTTCCTCGACGGAGGGAAGCTGGTCCCCAGATGTGCGAAGGGTAAACAAGTCATCCATATCGTGCCCAGAGTTAGAAAACAGAACGAACATACACAGCTTGGTCACGAGATATGTGTGAATCAGTGTTAAAAAAAGGAAAAAGGAAAATGTGTAACCAGAAATTTAAAGGCAGCATAAAACTTTTCCAAGTTCACTTCGTTTATTTTTTATGCTTCGCACTATTTTATTTCGTTCATTTTACATATTTATTTAAATAGAACTCAATAAATACTCCTCTCCCAACAGCGAATAAATCTTGAGGGAGCTGCGAATGTACGATTTTGAACTCCTTCGTTTTTCTGGGTGCAGGGAAGGGAGAAAATCAGAACCGAAGAGCAAACACCAAAACTAAAATAACAGTTCAGGAAATAGCCTTTCGTCGACAAAACCCATGAACACGCTTTCTGCAACGGCAAAATGGAAATCATTCAGAGTGCCCAAAGAGTGTAAAGGTTTTGTAAATGTGAGGAATGTGAAGTCAAGAACATTGTCGTTTCATTTTGTTTTATTTTTTAATTCGTCCAATGAACACCAAAAAAACAGAAGTATTCCTAAACGCCGACATATTCTCTAATAAATTTTCTCTTCAAAGATTACCGATTACGAAAATTTGGCACAGTCTCTCGCTTGATCGAAAATTTAACTAGACCAAACAAATTCAGAAATCCCACTCACAATTCAAATTCATGTCTTCATCTTCGACTCAAGCATAAAAATGATTTTTGCTGGATTATAAAAACAATTTTTCCTTGCATTGGATTAATACATTAACAGCGAGACTATTTACCAAAGTTTTGGAATATGCACCTGATTTCACAGTAATTTGTCACTGATACAAAAAGCAAAAGAAGAAATACTATGAACGATAGCTTAAATTTCTTTCTGGAACTTCTGCGCACAAACCAGTTCGCCATTTTGTTTTTCTGGCAAACTCACCACGAAATAAAGTAAAGCAGAATCCAATAAAACTTTTATATATATGAAATAAACATGTCAAATGCTTAACCGTCACTTCAAAATTTTGATTTTAAAGAATACATTGTTGAAATCAAAGCAGTTTAGGGCAAATACATTTGAATTATCAACAGAACAGATCTCATAAACGCATCAATTTTCCAGTACAGAGAAAGAAACGACTCGTAAATATGCAAATTTTTAAAAGCAGAATGAGATCTTACAATGAAACCATCTGTTAATACGACACATTGATAAAAAATAAGTTCGAAACTTAAAAATGTCAGGCATAGGCTTCTCTTTCTGACTGCCATATATGAACTACATAAAACCATCTGCCTGGCAGACGGTTTTTCTTCACCCATAAGTGAAGGCATCAAAAAGACGCTTTAATTGCGCAGTACGTATTAGCATTTTCACAACACTCGCCAACATTTTCATTTTAATTTAATGATAAATCGATAAATCCGAAATTATGCCACCCTTTATGTTTTCCGAAACATTGACAAATCAAATTTTTACTTACGAAATACCTGCGCCATTATGTGGAAGATGGAAGAACTAACTCTTTTGAATGTGCAACACACCTAACTGCGTCACACTAAAGTAAAACTCCGTCTGCCTATGAGATGGCTGATTGTGCAGGTGTTGCCACTCAGGCAAACCTAATATTCGTCAGTTTCGCATAAAATCTAAATTTATTTCGAGAAGAGGTCGGAGTGCAAGTCAGTGTCATTCCACAACTGCATAAGAAAGGGTATTTCAATCACCTGATCATGAAAGTCTTCTGGCAGACGCTTATAAATAACAGTTTAGTGTCATCCATTTATATAAATAAACATTACTATAATAAAATGTATCGTTGGAAAATTAACTTTAGAACTGGTGTATTTAAATTCTGCATTTGCAAAATTGCATTTAGGCCAAAATAATCGAAGACATAGATCTAGCTCTGCAGAACATTTTCAGTGAAAATTTCTGCCGCATTATGAAATTATAACTTCAGGCAGTTTTGCATTACCAAAATATTTCATCTCTATAAAGACAAGGAACTTAAACATTTTATCGGTTATAAAAGCCTAGTAGCATACAGCCAGTTATTTGATGGACCGCGAACTATAACGAAAGTTTTATAATTCTGTTAACAAGAAACACACACAAAGATACACCAATTGGGGGCTCGTAGAAGTAGGAGGGTGCAGAAACGGTCAGTTAAAAAGAATATCTCTGCTTGTCGAATATCCCTTTTTTTTCAGTGATTATTAACTACAGCCGTGAGGCTATAAGCAGTCGCCTGTCTTTGGGGCCACTGGTTCCCTGGTGGGGAGAGAGTAAGCATCATAAGATAAACACACCAGTCATGCATCATCCGAAACTCGAATATGGTCCTAACTCGAATAGCCCGACACTTACGCCTCTGATCTCTCGGTCACCGGGGAGGTGTGGATTATAGTAGAAGGACAGCAGATGTGTTTTCTTTCCTTCATCAGATGAGAAAGTCGGAATAAGGATCCTATTGGAGAAAAATGGGGATAACGTCCAAATTTAGCGATGTGTTGAAAAACTACATGGTGGAGTTGAAGGTACTTAATATTTTAGCCGGCCAACTGCACCTGAAATCTAACAAAGCTGCATTTCAATTATGATACATATTCATATACTTTCACGGTTTTGGAAGTGCATGTGGAGCGCCTACACTGTTAGAAATTTTGTGGTAGGTTGCACCAAAAAGTGATGCTACAAGAGTTGCACCACTTTCGGAGAAAAGATACACCATTGTTTGATGCAAACAAAACCCAGCAACATGGTGCAACTTTGAACCACGTTGAGGTACAAGGTTGCACTACATTATGGTGTGAGGTTGCACTATGCTCTTGGGTGTCGCTTACACCACACACAATGCCCAGCTAAATGCTAAATCCATGTTGAGTGCCTAGCTAAAACGAGCTGTCAACTCCTGTGTTTTTATACGTACATTATTGGAACGTGCCTCAGAGAAAACATCGTGCCTCGAATGAGAGATGAGCAGGTTTGATGCCCTGTTGGAAGCTGTTAACAGAAGTTCTACATCATGGAATTAAATTATTGGTGAAATCCGGCATAAAAACAGGTAGAATATTTTGAATGGATTTTTACGCAGTGAAAATTGTAAAAAAATAAAAATTATAAAAAATTAAAAAGAGAGCAGTTTTACGGGTAGGAAATTCGGTAATGGGAACTTTTACACTATTTTTACGTACTACGTAGTATGAAGTAGATGACGTATCATTGTCGTGACGTATAAGTCAAATCGGCAAAGTTGCATCGATTAGCCTTGCCGGTGTAGTTCAGTTGGGAGAATAGTCGCCTCCGGAGCAAGAAAACGTGGGTTCGAATTCACCGCAGGCAGAGAAGTTATACGCTATAAGCTTTAAGGGATAACTGTCTTGTAAGGCAAGGGTGCTATTTTTTTCCCGTGATCAAAGAAACACACCCACATAAAAAAATTATAAAAACGAAAGAATGAAAACAAAAAGTTTGTTAAACGTATTCCTAGAACCGGTGATAAAATCGTCTCTCAGGCTAGATAAGATACATATTTTAAAAAGCCGGGATTTTCAGGCTTCTGCATAAAACTGCAATTTTATGATATTCTAAGTGTCAGGGAATATTTCCTCTTGCAAATAAATTTAAATGAGTGGATAAGTTAGTTGACATTATCCAATTGTGGCTGTAAAACCCAAAGCTGGAAATTTCAGGAAGACAGTTCCGTGCGGAGGCCATCACCTTGTCAACTTGTGTACCACCTAATCCTTCTGTACCAGATTAAGTGGACCTGAGGGGAAAAAACCAATTAATCTTTGAGCCCTAATATTCCTGTAATCTTAAAAAAAAACGCTTATAGCGTAGTAAAATATTTTTAATTACTTGCGTAAGATGTATTTAGATTCGCCAAGCTTGCGTCCTCCACTAGAAGGCTTTTTCCAGGCAATAAGGTCGATATATCATACGTGTTCTAATTCCCTGCATTTTATGTCAACCTATTGCCTTGAAAACCCCTCCCTGTGGAGACCGAAAGCATCAATATACATCTTACGCCAGTAAATAAACGGATTTTACTGCGCTATAAGCACTTTTTGATTGGGCACATCTGATGTAATTTTAACTAATATTCCTATAATATTGTTATTATAATTTAGTTTATTGATTTCGGAAGTTTCATGGACATGTCATTGAAAAAAGAACTGCTTATGAAGAATATTTTTTCTTCTTTTTTTTTTTTTTTTTTTTTTTTTTTTACTATTTTTGAGAGCGTTATTTCCACAAATATGTTTTGCATTTCATGGCAGGTGTAATAATGCAATATTAGACTTAAGTAACAAGTGTATTAACAGCACATTGCATAATTTAAACGTATAACTTTTAATCAATATTCTTTTAATCATCCTAAGGCTTTTCTCATGTTCGCCTCTAACAAATTCCTCTACGCTGATTACTTGGTACACAGCGTAATCTCAACTTGCGATCAGTAATTTAAGGGTTCACTTCGCTGCTTCGAGACCAGAACGAATATCGTACAGTACGTCATTACCAGAAACAAGAAAATCTTTCTCAATTAAGAGGAACATATGTTATCTGTGACATAAAAGTACGGTAACACATCTCAAAGTTTAGTGTCCATTTTTCTCTTTTGCTTTTGTTTGTTCATGCAATGTCCATTCTTTTATTTATTTCATTCTGTTTTTATTTGGTTTATGTATTTCTTTATTTGCAATTCGATAACTACTCCCATCTGATCAGTGCGGAAATCTGAAAAAAAGAGCGCATCTCTAATTTAGAACATGTCTCCAAGGAAGGGAAGAAACCAGAACTGCAAACCAAACAAGAACCTCGTGTATCAGTCAGGAAATCTCTTCCGTCCCAAGAACAGTGGGAAACGAAAAAAATCAGCGCTGTACGAAAGGCACACCAAACATGCTTTAACCTGGACGAGTTCGGACAAATGGTCAGAAGTCAACTCCTCAGGTATTTCGGCTACCAGGGCTGCAAGACATACTTTCCGCCATCATTAAATAAAAATCACTTTATAGTGTTAAAAGGCTACACAAATTTTCCACGTGTAAGGAAGGCAAATCTAAAAATATTATAATTTTAATTTATCTTTCGTCCAAAGAACAACTAACGTTGAGAAATTATGATTGTTAGGAACATTTGTGGAAAATTAATTCCGTTCGAAAACCAAAGAATGCCGTGATAATTCGCTACGTCCGTGGGATGACGTAAAAATTACGTGAGACAACAGTTTCGTAAATTTGGCATATGGTTCTTGTTTCAATCCTCCATTGAACGTTGATTTATTTATTTCACTTTGAGAGCACAAACAATTCCAACTTACACATAAAAATGTAATATCCACCGTATTTTAAATATTCTGGAATACAAATCGCGCCTCACAACGATTTATCACTGAAATTAACAGCAAAAGGATAAATACTTTGAGCGGTAGTCTAAATTTCTTAAGTTGAAAAACATATCGTGGTCTTCTGCTAACAGCCGAGTTCGCCATTTTGTTTTTTGGGCAGACTCGACATGAACGAAAGGAAACCAGAATACAATAAGACGTTTAAATATATGAGTCAAATGTATCAACTGATGAAAACAGGTACAAAATATTTTCAGATTTTACAAACACATCATTAACTTTAAGTTTCTTTTGCGCAACACACACTTGCACAACAAAGACGTCAGATCTCATTAACGCATAAAGTTTCAAATAACTACAATGAAAGAAATAACAGTAAATATGTGAAATTCTTAAATACAAAATACAAGCAAACAATAAAACTGTGAATAAAGGCTACATTTATTAAAAGTAAGTTTGAAACTGGATTAAATCAGATTTATACTTCATTTCTCATTACGATATAAAGGCAGATGATTTCTTCACACCTAACAAACACTTGAAGATGATTTTATTACGCAGCAGATCACGTTCGCATTGCTGCAACACACATCCTAATTTTTGAGTTTCAACAGATACTAAATCACTTAATCCTGAAATATGCAGATATTTTACTTTTCTAAACACTTGTGAATTTGATTTCTACTTACCAGACTTCTCCGTCGACACCTCGAAAAAAAAAAAAATCCTAAAAACTCCAACGATCTAACTGCGTCACTCTAAAGAAAATACCGTCTGCCCACAAAGCGTCTGCCTTCTGCCTGAAGAATGTTGCACGAGTGTTGCCACTCAGGTCACTTCTAATACTCGGTAGTTATTTTATCTATGACAAGAGGAGGTTAGTATACATTTGATGCCATTAAGCTACTGCATAAAATTATTTCCATCCGCTAATCACGACAGCTGTTCGAGCAGAGATTTTCGCATGACAATAGCTTCTTAATTCCTCCGACGAATCCTTAAAACTCTAAATCTGTTTAAGTCGTTTTTTTCTTTTTTTCATTCATTTGTAATACATGTCAAAATCAAATCTTTCCTGCAGTGATCTTTCCTACTTACTTCCGAATGGGTCATTAATTCTGGAGGAAACACATCAAACATTTTGTGCGACGTTTTTGGATCGCAAGAAGACAGACAGCAGAGGCATCGAGCTTTTTGTGTCAGGAATAGGGATAGAAACCATTTTACTGTTTCTTCTTTTTTTTTTTTTTTACTTCTCGGAGAATGATCATCTGCGCGAGGAAGACGGCGGCCGCCATGTTAAAAAAACCCAGGCATTGTCGACAGTCGAAGGTTACTGTGTTGAAGAGATGTCGGAAATTTCTGAGATTTTCTTGAACGCATAGATTAAGCCTGATCTGTTTTAGGAGGATTGAATCGTTTTGTATGCATTCAAGTCCTTGCGTTTAACAGAATTAATTCGAAATGAAGTCGATACCATCCATGCAAAAGGTCTAGTATGGTCAGCACGGTTTCGATCAAAACTTCTGAAATGCGGTACTTCAAATGTGTTTCAAGCCACTTTAACACGCGTTCTCAATACTTGTACCGCAAAATCAACAATTCTGTGCCTTTGCCTCTTTTTTTTTTACTCTACTATCGTTCTGAAAATAAGTACACATTGACGCCACCTGGTGAAAAGTCTGTTAGCTGGAAAGTTGAAAAATCGATAAATTTTATTAGCCTTCGTGTATGACTAAATTATGAAAAGAGAACAGAAATATACGTGAGTAGCCTGAATCTAAGCCAAAGCTATTTTTTCAAAGTAAATTTATCTAACCTAACCAATAAAAGCAGAGACGAAGTGATAAATGCATCTCATGTGCAACATCTAGCGGGAATTCAGACAATACTGAATGATGAAAAATGCACAAAAATTCCCAGTCGTAATAGCAAATTTTCGATGAAAAAACGAAATTCCCATTTGACTTTTTAGAAGCGGAGATATAGTTTGAAATGCAAAAACATACTTTCGTTTTCCTGAAATATCTCACCTCGCAAGAACTGCGTTTCCGAAATACAAAATGACGCACGGATAATCCTAGCAATGATTTCAGCCATGCGATGCAAAAAGAATTTTACCCATTCATTTTATAAAATGGAGATACGATCGCAAATGCGATTTTATATTTAAGTTTGGGGAAAACCTCATACTGTACGAAGAGAGAAAATTGTCAGACATTTCATGGAAAAGCATCGTCATGTTTTTCTTTTCTTTTTTTCCATGGTTTAATGACTCCTCTTAAGTACTGGAGACTACAGAGATTCGTACGTATTTCTTTACATTCAGTGACATACGACAGGCTCATTAATCAGGTGTTATCAAGAACTAAAACGCAGGACCACTTCGGGCGATTGGTCACCAGTTCGCGCTTCTGACAAGTCGTCCACCGGAGTGTTATCGTTTCTGATCCACATTTTCTTCATGGCTACACCTATTAAATTGACAACGGATTTTGGGTTTATCCAGTGTTCTAGGAGAGATGTCATACAAAATGCAAACGTACGTTTATGTTCTCTCGAGAAGAACTACGCATGGATGAAATTTGAAAATAATAATTTGTTAGTTCATGTTGGGTCCATGCAAACAGAGTTTCCCCATTGGGAGAAATACGCGAAAAGTTATTTACCTAAAATACGCAGTCGGAGAATACGCATATGTTTTACTAAACCCTGGCACATAACGGAGACAAGGCGAATACGTGGAACCATTTTTTTTTTCATTAATTATTCTCACTTTCGTACTTGCACCTTCACCTGTTCACAGATGCACACTTTTAACGTAGGGTTATAAATATTTTTACGTGGGATGTTTGTACACATGAGAAGCAAAACTACGTTTCTTGGATACAACGCTTTTCCCACTCACGTCTAGCACATAGATTGTTGTTTGTGAAATATTTCTCCTTCAAGAAATAAGATGATGAAAATTGTTTTTTGAACGCAGTGGATAGTTTACTGCGTAATTTCCTGAGTACTGCTGAAGAGATTTTTTTTTACCTTATTTTTTTTTTTTTTTTGCAATTTGTAGAATCCTCCTGGATGCAGTTTCCTCGCTGAGTTGTGTAAATAAATGATGGTTTCGACTAGCATGCGGCGAAAATTAAAATACAAAAGCGAATTTTACCTAAATAGCAATTGCTATTTTCCTAAGTAACACTAAAAGAAGTCTTTTTCAAAGTATTGAACAATTCATGTTCGCTAAACCTCCTGTTTATTGCTTGACGAGGTTTCCTTCAACCGCTACAACTTTTCTTTGGTACTTTTTCTCCTGCGTAAGTGTGGTGACAAAAAACATACCAACGACTTGTCTATGGGCGTTTAAAAATGTGTAGTTTTGATGAATGTATTTATCTACTTTATAACAAGTTTGCTAAAAGATTGAACCATGATGCTGCGATTGATGAGTTCGCCAAAATGAATGCTAGAAAGAAAGGCTTAGGACTAAAAACATGAAAATTTCCCTTTATCGTATAAAATAATATGTTTTCTACTAGGAGTGTTCAAATGAAAAGGTACGAAACGACACTGTGGGTATAAATGAAGACTTTATTCAAAGTATACACCATAGGCCGTAGCACAACGACCCCATTGATTAACGAACCGAAGGATTCCTAGTTCCCAGAATTCCTATGGCCGTGACGAGACCCAGTCCTGCACAGCGTCCTTGAGTTCGTCATCCGAGTGGAAGCGCTTCCCTTTCAGATGTTTTTTCAGGGGACCAAACACATGGAAATCGCATCACCTGGGACGATCCGCTCCAGGAAAGCGGGGTCTTCATGATACCGAAACAGATGTTGAAGTGCTAGCCCCATACGCAGTTCCTTTTGCTGGTCGGTGAGCTGCTTCGGAACCCACTGCGCGCACACCTTCCGATAACGCAACCTGTCGTGAACAATTCTCCACACTGTTCCAACGCTGACATCCACCTCCACCGCCAACATTCGCAATGTGACACGCCGATCACCTCTCACTAGGTCGTCCACCTGGTCGATGAGATCGGCCGTGATGACTGTGTTTGCCTGGCCCGGTCTCGGGTCATCAACCAAGCTCTCACGGCCTGCACGAAAACGGGCACTCCATTTTCTCACTGACTTGTCGGACACACAGTCTTCTCCATATACGGTCACCATCCGGCGATGAATAGCGGCCGGTTTAACACCTTCCGCTGTCAGAAATCGGATAACGCCTCGCTGCTCCTCAATCGTCGAATTTTGCAATGCGAACGCAATCCTGTCCTCACACACACTGCCGCGTCAGTAACTGTACTGAGCATTTGTCATTTTCATGTAGGACTTCCGTCCACAGGGAGTAGAGTTTAGGTCCCAGCCACCTACAGCGAGATCGCCTTTTGGGCAGGACACAGAAACGGAAGGAATGAGAGCAAGTCTAGCGACTTTTGACAGAACAGTTTGTAGTGAGATTAGAGTACAGTAGATGGCGCCACCGTACAAGTACGATATTGCACATAGATGGGTGAAAGAATTTCAGGGAGGACATAGGAAAGGATACCCATTTAACCAGTGGGTCCACCCTGGGGGCCGTCACTTTACCTGCTCGTCCGATGCACGGCGGATATTCAGCGATTGTTAGTAAATCACACCATCTCTGAAAGATCAGCCCAGAACCTGGGGACCCAGCATCGATAATCTGAAACACTAACCACTAAGCCATCCGCGGCTTCACACTGCCGCGTCAATTGGACGGCGCTCTTTATAAGAGCCTCTGCTCTCTCCTGCGCATGCGGGCGCCCGCGCATGCTCCGATCCACGCCGGCGACTCCAATCGCATCCCTAGATGTGTCGCTACGTTCTCCCATAGCGGCATAGACAAATATGTTAACGGTTACGTTCTTATGACGTTTCGTACCTTTTCATTTGAACACCCTTATATTTGTATTGCAATCACGTAATTTTAATTTATATCATAGCATATCTATGGTTAATAGTTATATCGTATAGTATATTGACGCACATCTCGTACATGCACATTGTATTTCCACATTCACAATTTTTTCGTGGCCTGCACTGCTGAAGTTATGTCGTATATACAATTAAATACCTGTAGCTACGTAAGTCCGTATTCAATTGTCACACAGTAGAACACTGAATTATCTATTTATATGCAATCATATCTAGTAACGTTCACTAAAATCATATGATTATTAACCTTAAACATTTAAATACATTTTATCGAATTCGTTTCTTGTGATACAAGTTATATTCATGTACATGCCCCGGTCTGCGCACCATGTTAATCCTGATTGGCTAATTGATAACTTTGTATTAAGTGCTTCTGTTCCAAAAATTACTTAAAAATCTACAGGGTTCTAGGTATTCCCCCTCCCTTACTTTTCCATACAATTTATCTGACTTCCTGACCTCCCGCCCCCTTCTCCATACACAATCACAGCCACCACAAACGTACACCGTAAAAATCACATCCTTCCTCGTGTTCGAAATCCCGAAGAAATAACTGTGTTTGAAGGTTGCTGAAGTAAATCTTGCTTGGAGCGCACGTTGTGCTACTATCTCACAGTCTTGAGAAACCACCAGTATATCAACAGAACATGGCATAATTAAAATATATAATCATCAATGAATATTTTTCTAAGCATAACTTGTCTTTTGACACATTCGTCTCCACGGGAAGCCCTCCGCACTGCTCTCTATTATGTGGTGTGGCATGGCAAACATGTCACACATAATAACCCAGGATTCGCGCGCAGGACGAATACAATACCGTTGGTTGGTAACTTGGTCACAGGAAATAATTGATTTTAATTAGTAAATTAAAGATAGCGTAAAACTTTTCTAAGTTTACTGCTTTTTATTCATTTATTTTTGTGTGCTTATTTAATTTTTATGTTGTTTTTTTTTATTTTAATCTTGTTTATTTTTTCACATATTCATTGATTTCTTTTCAGTTATTATTCTCTTCTCATTAGCTCGTCTCTTATTCAGAACGTCTGGCTCCATGGAAGGGAAGAAACCAGAACTGCAAAACAAACACGAAACTCACGTATCAGTCAGAAAATGGCCGCCCCGGTGGCGCAGTGGTCTAAGGCGTTGACCTCTGATCATTCGTCCGTAAGGGGTCTGGGTTCGAATCCCGGTCAGGCTTGGATGTTGTGTTTGTCTTACGGCACTGGCTCTCTCCCTTCCCTGGAACCAGTGACATTAAATTAGGGACGGGCGACTGCTTATAGCCCATTGAGTTGCTCACGGTGGACGTTAAAAGTCAAATAAAAAAAGTCAGAAAATGTCTTCCTTCTCTCGAACTTAGGAATATGCCTTCTACAATCGTTGAATGTAAATTACTCACGGTGCTTAAAGGCTACGAGGATTTTGCATGAGTGAGGAACGAAAACTTAATAATATCATTAAGTATTTTCTCATTTACTTTATTTTATAATCATTTTATTTCATTTCATCATTTGTTAAATGAACATCCAACGGCAGAAATCATTTGCAGATCACACACGCCGTTTCGAAAAACTAATGATGTCAAAAATTATTGAGCAATATCAAATTCTGACACTACATCACACTGAAAAATTTACACGAACTAAACATATTCACAAATCTCGCGCAATATTTTGATTCATGCCTTCATCTTCGATTCAAACATAAAAAATAATTTTTGCTGAATCATAAATACATATTGTTTACCCTTAATGAGCTCGTCATTCGTACACAGAGTAATTTCAATGGTTCCGAACACACAGCAAATTTCATAATTTGTCACTAAAATAAAAAGTAAAAGGATATATGCTGTGAACGGTTGGTTAAAATATCTTTTGGATCTTAAAGCATTTCACGGTCTTTTGTGCATATCATCGAGCTCGCCATTTTGTTTTTCGGGCAGATTTGACATGCAAAATGCAATATAGTGAAGCAGTATCCAATAAGAAGTTTAAATACATGACGTACAGATGTCGTCTAATAAAATTAATTTATATATCTTCTTTTTTTTTCGTTTTTTGTAAGTTTAACGACGACCATAAGCAACTCAGTGGTCTATAAGTCTTCGCCCGTCCCTAAGTTAGGACCACTGGTTCCAGGGAAGAGAGTTAGCCAGCGCAGTAAGACAAATACAACACCCATGACCCACCCGAATTCGAACCCGGACTCATCACGAACGAATGGTCGAAAGCCAGCGCTTAGACCATTGCACCACTGGGACCGGCCTCATAAATCTTCATGTTGACTGAACATATTTTTTACTTCAAGTTTGTTTTAACGCCGGGTCCACTTAGGAGGTAACATACATAACACATTGTGTTGGCGCATAAAATTTGAAATAAAGACAGCGAAAGACAAATAAATGGGTAAAATTTTTAAATATAAAACCTTGACAATGAAAATATGTACACATTAACAAAAACGAATTTTGAAACTGAATAAAATTGGAGTCAGACGACTTCATTTTTCATTGTGATATATGAACAAAAACCATCTGCTCAGCAGATGGTTCCTTCACTCCTATCTCAAAACATAACGATGCTTCTATTGTTTAGATCACGTTCCTAATACTGTAACACATATTCTAACATTTCAATAACCAAATACTAAGTCATTCTTGAAATATAAACATATTTACCCTTTTCAAAACATTTGCAGATTAAATTTCTGCTGACGCAACACCTTTGTCTGTGTCTTGGAGAAAGGCGAAAGAACTTCGATGATTCTACAGAACACTGACTACGCCACACTAAAAGAAAATTCCGTCTGCCTGTTTGATGTGTTACCAAAGACGCACAATCCAGCACGCCATTTTGTTTTTCTGGCAGACTCGACACGCAATAATGGGAAGCAAAATCCAATGAGAAATTTAAATACGACGTAAATACGTCATCTAATATATTATTTACTTCAATCTTGTTGAATGCAAATCACACTTGAGAATAAACACATCTCGTTACACATACATTTTTGAATAATGACAACGAAATAAGTAATTTGTAAATAAATAAAATTTTTAAATATAGAATACAACCTGACAATGAAATTATTTATTATAGCGAGACATTTAAAAGTATTAAGTTTGAAACTGAGAATAAAATCAAAGTTAGACTTCATTTCTCATTACGATATGCGAACAGAAACCATCTCTGCCCAGCAGATGTTTCCTTCACTCAAGACATCTGCTCAGTTCACGTTCACAATACTACGACAAATATCATAATTTCTTAATGTTAAACAAAAACTAGATCGCTCAATCTTAAAGCATGCACAGATTTATTATTTTTAAAACATTTACAGATTAAATTTCAACTTACGAGACACCTTCGTCAATATCTTGCACTGAGGCGAAATAACTCCGACAACATTACAAGACGTAACTGCGTCACACTAAACGAAAATTCCGCAATTTCCGTCTGCCTGTGGATTCTTCTAGGCACTGTACTGTGGCTTCACTGAACGGCTGTTGCCACTCAGGTTATTTCTAAATCTTGATAATTGTTCCAAAAACTATTTGTGCGAGAGGAGGTTAGATTTCAAGCGGATGCCACTGAGCCACTGTGTAAAAACCTTTTTCCATTTGCTGATCGCAGAAGTTCTCCGCCAGACATTTCCGCATAACAGTAGCTTATTTATGTACTTTATTCGTTATTCTGCAAAACGGTGAATCTGCTTAACTCATTTTTATTTTTGTTTTTTAACATGACTTTTTGACCCTGTGTATAATATGTTACTTTCAGTTCCTATTGTTATCTCCGAACAACTCCTTTTAACTCTTGACGAATCATATTAAAGTATGGACAATGTATTTTGATCATGTATATGCAGGCTTTTTCTTTCTCACTCCAGGAGTAGGAAAGGATGAAACTACATTAACCTTTTGTCCGCCTTCCATTTTAATATCTGTTCTGAAATTACTGTATTTTCAATTGATTTTTTAAGAGCGATGCATGCATGGATTACAAAAGTAGGAACATGCTGGTTCATCCTTTCTGTAGGAGACCAGGTAAGGACCTTTGATCTGCCTTTACCAATATCATTCTTCAACATGTTTTTAGCAGAATGCCCGAAAAACATGTTACTTATAATGCATTCGCTCTGTTATTTTTCATTTCCTTAAGAAATTTGGCATTTGAAAAGGTGAAGGAGAAGGTTTAACATATGAAAAACTTTGACGTTACCGAAAAACCTGGGAATGACGATGCCATCGAATTTGAAAACCAGGTAATAAACATGGTTTTTAAAACTCATGAGCAAAACAGGAAAGTAGTGTAACAAAATACATCTGCGCTCGGAAATCGAACGATTAATATTAAAAGTGCCCCTCTTTCTAACAGTGATGACGTCATCACACATTAAAAAGATAAATATAGATGGGTTCGTAAATCTTATTACAATTGGTAAGGAAACCTTGAACGCCGTGATCCTTTACAAACAAAAATACAACGTTCATAAAATGTTATAGACAAAACATTAACAGAAGAGTGCCACTTTCATGTGGTAACATCATCATAGTCTAAAAAGAGTATAAATTCCGCCGCTACGATGGCGTAGCGCTCTCTTCTGACGTCGTAATGGGCGTGGGTTCGAGTCTCGTATGAAGCATCTTTGGTGTGTTAGTGTTATCATCCTGGCTCTCTTCTTTTTTTTTTTTTCTTTTTTGGTTCGAGGTTTAACGACCACCGTTGGCAACTCAAAGGGCTATAAGCAGTCTCCCGGCAACTAGTTCCAGGAAAGCAAGAGAGCTAGTTCCGTGAGACAAACACAACATCCATGCCTCACTGGGATTCGAACCCGGACTCATTTCGGAAGAATGGTCATAAGCCAGCGCTTAGACCGCCGCACTACAGGGGCGAAGGCCGCGAATTAAGGATGAGCGACACTGCTGTAGCCCATTGAGTTGCTCACGGTGGTCGTTAAAACCCTAAACAACAACAACGACAACATAATGATTCAATTAACAATGCGATACCTTAAAGTGCTGTGGTGTTACATAAGAACCCCCGCGATTTTGTCCTACAGTGATATCCTGACAGCGACATCTCGTGGTCGGGACGTCATCATAGTGTAGAAGGAGGTACATAACATACGCCTTCATAAACTTCATGTCCCAAACTTTTTATTGTCAGTTATTAAGTCAGATAAAACAAAATAAAATGTAAAATCACGGATAGTTTTTAGAGAAGCTCTCTCGAAATCACGTCGATGAGGATTTGTTCTAGGCACTTGTCAAACTGCAAACTATCCGTAGTGCCTCAGAAAACGCTTTCATCCCTCGGCCACGGGGTAAAGACCATAATTAAAAAATTAATAACGTCCCCATCGCCTCACTCCTACGTCCGCGAGCTGTGCTCCACCTGACCCAGAAACATTCCTGTTGGGGATATTCTTACCATCCGTTACGTCACTACAGTTCCTCACATTTGATCCTATTAAATAGGTGGTTGTCTAAACCTAACCTTAGTAGTACACTGCCGGACAATTGCTAAGGACGGATGACAATAGCAACGATAGCAACCATAAAATGGAAGGCAGGAAAATGTGGAAATTAGCATAAGTGCGGGATACAGTAAGACGTGTTGTGCGTATGCAAATTTTGGATTGCCGAACTTGTTCGTGACGTCATAGCGCTGATAAGAAATATAAAGGATTTGACGAGTATTGACCGTTGTTGTTCAAACGCAAAGTTGAAAGGGAAAGAATCAATTGACGAACTTGCAATTTTCAGTATGTCTTCCCGACATCACCTAGATGATTTTACGCGTGGCCGTATTATTGGCAAGATTGAAGAAGGGCGAAAAATAACAGATGTTGCCAGGGAGTTCGACGTCAGCCACAGTGTTGTTTCAAGGCTTTGGAAATCATTTCAAACAAATGGAGAGTGTAGCAAGCGTCACGGGGGAGGTCGTGTTCGCAGTACGACACCTGCAGAAGATCGGTACATAGTGCTATCAACAAAAAGACACCGGCGCAGCACAGCTAGTGAGGAAGCAAATCAGTTTATGGCTGCTACTGGCAAGCGGATCTCCCGAAAAACTGTCGCCAGACGTTTGCATGAAGGAGGACTATACGCCCGCCGTCCTGTTGTGTGCATCCCATTGTCCAGACGTCACCGTACCGCCCGTTTGCAATGGTGCCATCAACATCGCAATTGGACTGATAACGACTGGTCTGCTGTCCTCTTCTCAGATGAGGGTAGATACGGTCTATCGTCTGATTGTCGACGACAACTGATCTGGCGTGATAGTGGTACTGCATATTGTCCAGCAAACATACAGGAAAGGGACCGATATCCGACATGTAGTGTCATGGTATGGGCTGGCATCATGATCAATGGCCGTACGTCCCTCTCTGTGCTTCCAACTGGGACTATGACTGGCCAACGATACATTAATGATGTTCGCATGATCCGTGGTGGTGTCGGTGATAGATTCATTTTCATGGACGACAACGCAACATGTCATCGAACAGTCGCTGTCCAGGAGTGTCTTGAGAGCGAGGATATTCAACGCTTCGTATGGCCAGCACGTTCTCCAGATGTGAATCCCATTGAAAATGTGTGGGATGCTTTGGGGAGGAGTCTTGCTGGTCGCCAATGCCCTCCAATAAACAAGGACACCCTCATCCGTGCACTGACAGAGGAATGGGATAAATTACCCCAACAGCTGCTTGATAATGTTGTGCAAAGCATGACACGACGTGTGGAATCTTGCATCGCCCTCCATGGTGGCCATATCCCGTATTGACATCTTACGCCGGAACGCCTGCGGACGGTAATTGCATTTTTTTCACGTTTACGTATTCTGCACAAAATGGCCTGTTTGTCCCTTGAACACGTTCCAAAGCCTTCTGTATTTCAGAGCACAATAAATGGTCTTTCTTGTAACGTCCTGGCATTCTGACATTATTTTATTTCACTTGGCATCCAACCACACTTACTTTTTTATGCGCTATATAGCCGTTTATGATCCGTCCTTAGCAATTGTCCAGCAGTGTAATTCTTCGAGAATTTGTAGAGCATTATGTAAAATGCACAATAGTTAGGTATTATGTTTACGTAACTATAAAATGCACATCACTAGACTATCAATAAATTAAATCTATGTGCTACATTAAGATATTGTTATTTAGGAGAAATCACAGTTTCCCACCCTCTTCCATATAAATGTGAGATATCATTAGACATAGTTCGACCTTGTTATAAGGGTAGTTCAATAAAGAGTGAGACTTTGTGCCTGAAAGAGTCAGAACACGGCATATCTAAAAATAATCGCCACCAGCATTTAGGTAACGGTCCCATCGTTGCACAAGTCCTGGTATTCCCGAGGCATAGAGGGAGGCAGGCTGATGCTGATGCTACAACTATAACGAAGTAAATTTCTTCGTCATTTCTGTCCACGCCAGGATTCGAAACCGGGTCCCCTCACTCCGGAATAAGTATCAGGATGTGACGTACCAGGAGATGTGACGTACCTGCCAGCAGGACGCACACGACATAAAGGCAGATAGGAATCAGAATAAACGTCCGCGTAGCTCAATTGGCAGAGCAACTTATTCAGGAGTGAGGGGACCCGGGTTCGAATCCTGGCGTGGACAGAAATGACGGAGAAATTTACTTCGTTATAATGGCGCCCGAACTATCCGGATGACCCGACCGTTCAAAATCTCGCATTGGTGTGATGTTCTTTCCACACCGCGAGATAGGAAAAATAAGAGAATCCCTTCTCTAGCACTTCGAAAAAAAAATAAAAAAAAAATAAGGGGGAGATGATGTGACGTACCAGGAGATGTGACGTACCTGCCAGCAGGACGCACACGACATAAATGCAGATAGGAATCAGAATAAACGTCCGCATAGCTCAATTGGTAGAGCAGCTTATTCCGGAGTGAGGGGACCCGGGTTCGAATCTCGGCGTAGACCAAAAATGACGAAGAAATTTACTTCGTTATACAACCTTTTCTACAGCTTCACGCACCTGATCATCCCAAGTGCAACGTTTGCCTTGGAGAAATTTTTTCATAGGTCCAAATATGTGAAAGTCGCTGGGAAATAGAAACGGAGATAGAAACTCCTGTTTTTGATGGCTTGTCGAAGCTTCATCAAAGTTTGAAAATATCTCGGGGCATTGATCATTGATCCTTTTGGTAGGCGCTCAAGAAGCAATAGTCCTCGATGTTCAAAAAACAGTTTTAACATCATTTTACCTGCCTAAAAGGTGGACCTTGATTTACTCCGCGGTGGCTCGAAATGATGAGAATACCTTTCGTCTCCAGCAATAGTGCGCAGTAGGAAATCTTCATCTTCTTACTGATAGCGGAACAGATGCTGTAACGACAGTCCCGTTCGTTGACTCATGTGTTCATTGGATAGATGTTTCGGTAACCACGTAATGCAGACCTTACCATATTCAAGGTGCGAATGTATGATTGTGTTGGCAGTTCCAATACTCACAGCTGCACATTTCCTCACTTCTCGGGTCGTAATTCTTCGGTTGGTCTTTACTGCAGCATCCACACGTGCAATTGTCGTCACTGAAATAGCACGACTTCGTGCTCCTGACCTTGGCTGGTCTGCAGTGCTTGTTAGTTAACCACTAAAGAGCTGACACCGCCTTCATTCGTCTGTGAATTTCGCTTGTTGGCATTTTCACCGCTTTCGAAAACTGAATTACAGCACGTTGAGCAATTTGGGACGTATCCATCTCCTACGAGAGTACAATAAAATTAGCCCAGTACGTTACACGGCTTCCGTAACAAGCAAGCAGTTGCATAGCCTTTACATCGCCTATACACTAGCACCACCCATTGACCAAATTAGGAAGCGCAAACGCACTGCAGCCAAAGAGTCTCAATACCTATTGAACAGTATTTATATACACTGACGGGAAAAAAATCCCAACACCAAGAAGCTGTTGTGTTAGATAAATGACAGTTGGTAAGCGGTGAGAGTACATCTGTAAGATAACGTCCATGCAAATTTCGCGCTCGGCGCATACGTGTGGCGCTAGTAGCGCCCTCGGAACATGCAAAGCAGGTTTGCTGTAAATACGCGCTGTAACGTTCGTGAGCGTTAGTTATCATTGAGATTCGACGTAGTGTGTTGATGTTAGTCAAGAATGCCTTTAAGAAGACGAAGAAGCCATTATCAACAGCTCACGGAGTTTGAAGGAGGTCGTGTAATAAGGCTACGAGAAGGTGGATTTTCTTTCCGCAATATTGCAGAACGACTTGGCAGGAATGTAGCCACTGTGCATGATTGTGTGCAGCGGTGGTCAAGGGAAGGTACTGCCTCAAGAAGACCGGGTTCCGGCCGGCCACGTGGCACTACTGAGAGGGAAGACCGCCGTGTACGGCGTACGGCCGTAGCGCATCGCATCGCGTCTGCGGCAGAAATTCGAGCTGCAGTTGCCACCATAGTGACACAACGAACTATTACAAATCGGTTACTTGAAGGACAGCTCCGAGCCAGACGCCCTGTAGCGTGCATTCCACTTACTCCAAACCACTGCCGTTTGCGACGTCAGTGGTGTCAAGCTAGAGCTCATTGGAGGACGGAGGGGAGATCTGTTGTGTTTTCTGATGAAAGCCGGTTCTGCCTGGGTGCCAGTGATGGCCGTGTGTTTGGTTAGAAGGAGTCCAGGTGAGCGCCTGCAACCAACCTGTCTGCGGCCGAGACACACTGGACCTACACCTGGAGTTATGGTCTGGGGTGCAATTTCCTATGACAGCAGGAGCACTCTCGTGGTTATCCCACGCACCCTGACGGCACAGTTGTACGTCGGTCTGGTGATTCAATCTGTTGTGCTGCCATTCATGAACAGCATTCCAGGGGGTGTTTTCCAACAGGATAACGCTCGCCCGCATACCGCTGTTGTAACCCAACATGCTCTACAGAGTGTCGACATGTTGCCGTGGCCTGCTAGATCACCAGATCTTTCACCAATCGAGCACGTATCGGACATCATTGGACGACAACTCCAGCGTCACCCCCAACCAGCATTAACCGTCCATGTATTGACCGACCAAGTGCAACAGGCATGGAACTCCATCCCACAAACTGACATCCAGCACCTGTACGACACAATGCATGAACGTTTGCGTGCTTGCATTCAACATTCTGGCGGTTACACCGGTTATTAATGTACCAGCATTTCACATTTAAAATGGCTCTTCTCGCGCTTACAATAAGCTGTGATCTTGAAACCTTAATCGATTAAATATGTTACCTATACAAATGTATTGCCGCCATTTCATTCCTCTACAACTATTTTTTCGTGGTGTTGGGATTTTTTTTTTCCGTCACTGTATTTTCTACGTAGGAGGAAAGCCATGAGTGAGAACATTGCATATCATTTTTCTGCTTTTCATTCACAATTAGTTAACCCTGAGTCCCCGCACGGGGATAACTGGTTTTCCAGTTATTTGGGGAGCGGCGCCCCCACGGCCCGAGCTGACCTTGTGACTGGTCAACATCTGATGTCATGCCACCGCCTGTTTTTTGTTTTGGTGCTGTTGGTGTTTGCAGGGACGGCTGTTCATCCAGCTGTTGGGGAGTCGCGGCCCCACGATCCCGAGCTGGTCTTGTGTCTCGCTTTTTTGTTTTTATTTATTTTCTCCACTGGCTAGTTGCCCGTGTTGTTTACTCTACCTAATCGCTACCACGTTATGTACTAACACCCCGGTCTTGTGGTTTTGTTACCCTCCACCACTAACTGTATTATATTAACCGCTCAGTTCGTAGGTTGCTGAGATTCCGTTCAGGTCCCCTTCCAGGATTTGTCTTCTTTGGATTTCTTTTTTCCTTTTAGCTGGTTTGGGTGCTAGACCTACCTGCATGTTTGCCGCGTGCGGAGACCCGTGAGGCGGAAATGGGATGTCTGGCGGCTGAGGTCGCAGGAGACCGGTTAAGTGCCTCCTGTGTACCAACACTCCTCTTCGACCCCGGCTTCGCTGTAAACGGGAGGCTAGAGACTAACCCACCTGTAGTCAGAAGTCTTGTACCAAGTTGTGTGCAGGGCTTTAGCGGCTTTTTTGTCGTATAGCACGGCAGGGTGAGCCCGGGGGCTGTGGGATCATGCCAAAGGCGTTGGCATGACGGTACCCGGAGGCCGAAGTGTCCGCCGAGTGCGTGTGATCACAGCCAACGGACTATATATGCAAAGTATAAGCTCCAGAACTGTGTCCAGCGTCATTTTCTTGGCTTGCAGACCTCCAGTTCTCCCTTGTAGGGCTCGGTGGTGGGTGGAGTAGTCTGCAGACGAATCTTCCTCCTTTTTTCCATGGGTAAACACAAGAACAAAAACTCCAAATTTAAGTCACCTGAGAAACTGATCGTTGACACCGACTCTCCTTCGTCTTCTCAACCTACCAAGTCTCATACCCTTAAACGGTCTTTAGACCATGACCTGGACCAAGAATGTGGAACCTCTTCTTCGGCAGCTGTACCAGTCGCTCCGAAGCGTCGTCTCCCCTCGATTGCTGTGACTACGCATGCTACACACTTACTTGTAGAATCCATCGATCCGAATGAGAGACTGTCCACCAGATCTTCCTTTTTCATTTCTAAAGCTTTGGACGCTGCGGTTGGCCCCTTGAAGTCTGTGAGGAAGCTTCGCTCTGGGAACCTGCTTGTCCAAACTTGCAGTGTTTCTCAGAGTAACACTTTTCTGCACCTCACTAGACTTCAAGGCATTCCTGTAAAAGTGACACCTCACCCGTTTCTTAACACCTCTCGGGGTGTTATTTCGGAGTTTGATCTCTTGCCATGCAGTGAAGACGAATTGGTGACTGAACTTGCAGATCAAGGTGTTATTGCTGCTCGTCGTATGATGTTCCGGCGCGATGGTTCCTTGATTAAGTCTAAAAATGTAATCTTGACTTTTAACTCCCCGAAAGTTCCGACCGAAATCAAGGCTGGCTACTTGGTCTGTGGAGTTCGCCCGTACATTCCCAGTCCTCTGCGCTGTTTCAGGTGCCAGAGGTACGGGCATTCCCAACGTTTCTGTAAGAGTTCCGCTCGTTGCGCAAATTGTGGCTCCAGTGAACATGACGGGGATGGTTGCACTTCTACGGCCTGCTGTGTTAACTGTGGTGAGGCCCATGCAGCTTACTCCCGCAACTGTATGAAATGGAAGGACGAGATGGCGATCCAGCGCCTCAAGACCCTGGAAGGCCTCTCGTACCCTGCTGCCAAGGCCAAGTTGGGTATACCCACCAACCGACAGCGTACTTTTGCCGCAGTGGTTCAGTCTCTGCCGCAACCCGTGCAGCCCTTTGTTCCGCGCCCTGTAGCTCTCGCCGCACTTGCCAAGCGATCTACAGTTGAACAAGCGACACAGGGGGATTTCCCCGAGCTCCAGCTTATTCGACCAGCTGAGTCTGCGCCTTCTCTTTTGAAGACGACCGACTCTTCCGGTTCCCAGCAGACAGCCTGCACGTGCTGGAGACCCGGCCCTCAATCCGCAAAGGTGTGCAGTGTCCATCTAACTGTCGCGGTCCACCTGACCAACATTGCAACTGTCTCGGACTCAGCAAGGTCCCCACCCTCAACCAACATTATAGAGGAACATCGGGGGGAGGATAGTGACAGTTCGTCCTCGCCCTCGGCCAGCATTATATTGGAGTGTGTGGGGGAGGAGAGTGACTCATCCTATGTGTAGTTGTGTTCGATTTCGTAATGTGTTTTATCATTCTCATTCCTCAGTTTTACTTAATCGGATTGTTTCTCACCATTGTACTATGTTTTTCATACTGTTTGTTTCATTGTCTTTTTTGGCCCTTCCTTCGTACTCGTGGTTCGGTTTTACTTGGTCAGCCAGATTTTGCGATTTATGCCCCGTTTTTTAATTTTGTCTGTTTGTCTTGTGTCTGGCGCTCTTTGGCCAACCATGGCCCTTGCGCCAATAAAATCTAATAACCAACCAACCAACCAACTAACCCTGAGTCCCTCTGTTTCGAAACAATGTGTCAAACCATGGCTACTGTTATTTGTTGCGAGAAGTAATTAAATAAATTAAATACTCATCTCCTCTTGAACACTGATTTTTTCGCTAACTTAAAAATCACCTAAAATCATGAGTACGCACGTCGCCCCCTCCCCCCATCTCCGCCGCTCCCCGTGTTGTAAAACCATCTTAATACGTAGGTAGCTTATTACTTCCATTCGTCGCTCCAGTACCAATGACTATAACTTTTCACTTCTTTTCTCCATTTCTTTCATATTAGAAGCCATATTTTTCTAATTCTAATTACCATCATTTTGGCTACATATACCCTCAGTAACGGTTGCGATACGACCCGCTGGGTTTACATCGTTTGGCAGTGATTTGCCCTTGTTCTACTTTGGAAGTTCAAACTTTTTGTCAGCAAACATTAACTTGACCTTCAGCGTAAAACCCTTTTTCGTTTCTTACTTACAATGCTCTTTTTTCCTCTTTCTATTGGAGTCTAACGATAACCATCAACTCAATGGGCTATAAAGATCAGATCATATGTAGAGGATTTTAGGAAGGGAGTGTCTGACCCCAGGTCTGAAAGAACCCTTAGAAAGAGGAAGCTAGGAGATTTAGGCTGGAGTGACCGATAGGAAAGTGACAGGGAGGAAGACGCCCTTATTTATTACCGGGGGGGCAGTTCCAGGGGTTCGACGGCTTAACGTGCCCATCCGACGCAAAGTGGATATTTAGGGGTTCGAGCGTTCGTACCTGCCTGGGATCGAATATGAGGTTTCCCCGTGGCAGTCACGGACTTTGACCACTAGGGCATTCGCGGTTTGACCACAAGCTCCAGGCAGGGTACAGAGCCAATGTCTTATAACCAACACCCCACCCATGCCTTATCCGGGATCCGAACCCGAGTCCGTCACGGACGACTAGTCAGAGCCTCTGACAACATGGCCTTCGGGACCGTATTTCCAGTTTCTTCATCTGTCTTGCTAGTGTTACTTAGCGAAGAACACACAAATTGCAGCCAGAAATTCATAGGGCTGAAAAAAATTCAAGAAAAACAAAGAATACAGAAAAGATCGGCATCAAGTTTTGCATAAAGCGGGGAGAAGTCGCTCTGAAACACACGACATGTTAAGAACAGTTTGTGGAGATAACGCTCAGTCAGCGGTGCAAACATTTCAATGTTTTAAGGGTCTTAAAGAAGGCGGAGAGGTGGCAGAATGTGGGTCTGCGAAGTGCAATCCTGCAAGTGGGAGAATGAAAATGACCTACAGCCCCGTCCTGGTTCGAACCCCCAGTCAGGCATGGATGCTGTGTTTGTCTTCTGGCACAAGCTCTCCCCCTTCCCTGGCAAGAGTGACCCTAAATTAGGGGCCGGTGACTGCTTACAACCCATCAAGTTGCTCACGTAGTCGTTAAACACCCAAAGAAAAAAAAAAAGAATTTGTACTAAAGTTTCGTGTATTTCAATTCAGAATATAATTGCGAAGCTGCCTCAAAATAATTAAAAAAAATTATAAATCCAGCATTTCCTCACACATCGGCAGAAATTTACGATGCAAATATAGAAAGATTAACGACGAAAGAATGTGATTTGGACAACAAAAGACGCATTACAATAGCCTTGAAAACTAATAGCTTTCCCACATATCCCAGGGTTCAGATAAAACGGTACTTTTCTTTTGGTGAGGGCGTGGCAGATATCTTATTCTGACTTCCTTGATATTAACATATTTGTCAGCCATTTTGCTTCGTGTGTGTGTTGTTTTATTTAGCTGCCATGAAATAATCTTTTACGAGTATGTGAAAGACCAGTCTGTTTAGAATGAAGTATGTGTAAAATGAATTGTGTAGCTCACGTTTAAACAACGTTACTTCAATAATTAGAATGTCGTGTATGACAGAAATTTCCGAAAGAATGGTTAGACGCAGACAGTAAAGTTTCACGGTAGCAAAAGTGGATGACGTCACTTCCTTAAACATATGGCGTTACTTTTCTTAAGCTGCTGCATTTGAGAGCAGATTCATCTGCGTTCTTGCAGGGATTGCAGGTGAGACTTTCTTTACAGAAGCGAAGGGAAGTGACGTCATGTTGCGATAAAGCTCAGCTATTGGCTAATTGCAACTTCCTTAGATTCTCAGGGTGGGCTACTTGGTTTTTCTGTTGTTGTTTTTTTTTTTTATTGAAGGCTTAGCGACCACCTTGAGTAACTCAATGGGCAATAAAGTAGTTGCCCGTCCCTAATTTAGGGCCACTGGTTCCTGGAAAGGGAGAGAGAGAATCAGTGGCGTTCCGGAAAATCTCGCAATCCAGCATTTCCTCACACATCGGCAGAAATTTACGATGCAAAATCTCTTCGAGGCCCTTTTGCGAAAATCTATGAGCCCTGAATTACTCAATTTTTTAATTCCATATTATTTATTAGGCTTTACAGGCGTTTTAATAATTAAAATTCTTTGGAACCTACAGGTATTTTACGCAAAACCAAAACTATTGCACTTTTTGCTGCGTGTAACACAAATGTGCTTGTTGTAATTAATTGAAATAGTTGCCCTAATTTTATACCAATAGAAAGTACTACAAAACAGTTGCGCCAAAATTGAATATATTACGCAAATTTTATTCTTTTAGACAACTAAGGCCAGCCTCTTTGAAATGCTTCACTCTCACACATGCAAAACACGTAACTTTAATGTGATAGTGTCTAACGACCTTTTCCGATTTATACAAAAATATAGAACATAAACAACCAAATAAATAAGTAACAATTAAGAATTATGGCACAGAAACAAGTGAAACTAGATTTATTCCTTACTCTATTGAATATAAAAAAACTCACTTAACATAATGCTACAAGATTTTGTACATAGTAAAAAATTTTTTCTCTTGACCCTGTTATAAAACAATGGCACAGGTATCTGCTTCTTCTCACGAAGAACACTTTACAGTACAACGAAGTAAATGTCTCCGTCATTTCTGCCACGCCAGGATTCGAACCCGGATCCCCTCATTCCGGAATAAGTCACTCTACCAGTTGAGCTACGCGGACGTTTTATTCTGATTCCTATCTGCCTTTATGTCGTGTGCGTCCTTCGGGCATGTACGTCACATCTCCTGATACGTTACATCATCTCCCCCTTATTTTTTTTTTTTTAAGTGCTGGAGAAAGGATTCTCTTATTTTTCCTATCTCGCGGTGTTGAAATAACATCACACCAATGCGAGATTTTGAACGGCCGGGTCATCCGGATAGTTCGGGCGCGCCATTATAACGAAGTAAATTTCTCCGTCATTTCTGTCCACGCCAGGATTCGAACCCGGATCCCCTCATTCCGGAATAAGTCACTCTACCATTTGAGCTACGCGGACGTTTTATTCTGATTCCTATCTGCCTTTATGTCGTGTGCGTCCTTCGGGCAGGTACGTCACATCTCCTGGTACGTTACATCATCTCCCCCTTATTTTTTTTTTTTTTTTTTTAAGTGCTGGAGAAAGGATTCTCTTATTTTTCCTATCTCGCGGTGTTGAAATAACATCACACCAATGCGAGATTTTGAACGGCCGGGTCATTCGGATAGTTCGGGCGCCATTATAACGAAGTAAATTTCTCCGTCATTTCTGTCCACGCCAGGATTCGAACCCGGATCCCCTCATTCCGGAATAAGTCGCTCTACCAATTGAGCTACGTGGACGTTTTATTCTGATTCCTATCTGCCTTTATGTCGTGTGCGTCCTTCGGGCAGGTACGTCACATCTCCTGGTACGTTACATCATCTCCCCCTTATTTTTTTTTTTTTTTTAAGTGCTGGAGAAAGGATTCTCTTATTTTTCCTATCTCGCGGTGTTGAAATAACATCACACCAATGCGAGATTTTGAACGGCCGGGTCATCCGGATAGTTCGGGCGCCATTATAACGAAGTAAATTTCTCCGTCATTTCTGTCCACGCCAGGATTCGAACCCGGATCCCCTCATTCCGGAATAAGTCGCTCTACCAATTGAGCTACGTGGACGTTTTATTCTGATTCCTATCTGCCTTTATGTCGTGTGCGTCCTTCGGGCATGTACGTCACATCTCCTGGTACGTTACATCATCTCCCCCGATTTTTTTTTCTTTTAAGTGCTGGAGAAAGGATTCTCTTATTTTTCCTATCTCGCGGTGTGGAAATAACATCACACCAATGCGAGATTTTGAACGGCCGGGTCATCCGGATAGTTCGGGCGCCATTATAACGAAGTAAATTTCTCCGTCATTTCTGTCCACGCCAGGATTCGAACCCGGATCCCCTCATTCCGGAATAAGTCGCTTTACCAATTGAGCTACGTGGACGTTTTATTCTGATTCCTATCTGCCTTTATGTCGTGTGCGTCCTTCGGGCAGGTACGTCACATCTCCTGGTACGTTACATCATCTCCCCCTTATTTTTTTTTTTTTTAAGTGCTGGAGAAAGGATTCTCTTATTTTTCCTATCTCGCGGTGTTGAAATAACATCACACCAATGCGAGATTTTGAACGGCCGGGTCATTCGGATAGTTCGGGCGCCATTATAACGAAGTAAATTTCTCCGTCATTTCTGTCCACGCCAGGATTCGAACCCGGATCCCCTCATTCCGGAATAAGTCGCTCTACCAATTGAGCTACGTGGACGTTTTATTCTGATTCCTATCTGCCTTTATGTCGTGTGCGTCCTTCGGGCAGGTACGTCACATCTCCTGGTACGTTACATCATCTCCCCCTTATTTTTTTTTTTTTAAGTGCTGGAGAAAGGATTCTCTTATTTTTCCTATCTCGCGGTGTTGAAATAACATCACACCAATGCGAGATTTTGAACGGCCGGGTCATTCGGATAGTTCGGGCGCCATTATAACGAAGTAAATTTCTCCGTCATTTCTGTCCACGCCAGGATTCGAACCCGGATCCCCTCATTCCGGAATAAGTCGCTCTACCAATTGAGCTACGTGGACGTTTTATTCTGATTCCTATCTGCCTTTATGTCGTGTGCGTCCTTCGGGCAGGTACGTCACATCTCCTGGTACGTTACATCATCTCCCCCTTATTTTTTTTTTTTTTAAGTGCTGGAGAAAGGATTCTCTTATTTTTCCTATCGCGCGGTGTTGAAATAACATCACACCAATACGAGATTTTGAACGGCCGGGTCATTCGGATAGTTCGGGCGCCATTATAACGAAGTAAATTTCTCCGTCATTTCTGTCCACGCCAGGATTCGAACCCGGATCCCCTCATTCCGGAATAAGTCGCTCTACCAATTGAGCTACGTGGACGTTTTATTCTGATTCCTATCTGCCTTTATGTCGTGTGCGTCCTTCGGGCAGGTACGTCACATCTCCTGGTACGTTACATCATCTCCCCCTTATTTTTTTTTTTTTTTTTTAAGTGCTGGAGAAAGGATTCTCTTATTTTTCCTATCTCGCGGTGTTGAAATAACATCACACCAATGCGAGATTTTGAACGGCCGGGTCATCCGGATAGTTCGGGTGCCATTATAACGAAGTAAATTTCTCCGTCATTTCTGTCCACGCCAGGATTCGAACCCGGATCCCCTCATTCCGGAATAAGTCGCTCTACCAATTGAGCTACGTGGACGTTTTATTCTGATTCCTATCTGCCTTTATGTCGTGTGCGTCCTTCGGGCATGTACGTCACATCTCCTGGCACGTTACATCATCTCCCCCGATTTTTTTTCTTTTAAGTGCTGGAGAAAGGATTCTCTTATTTTTCCTATCTCGCGGTGTGGAAATAACATCACACCAATGCGAGATTTTGAACGGCCGGGTCATCCGGATAGTTCGGGCGCCATTATAACGAAGTAAATTTCTCCGTCATTTCTGTCCACGCCAGGATTCGAACCCGGATCCCCTCATTCCGGAATAAGTCGCTCTACCAATTGAGCTACGTGGACGTTTTATTCTGATTCCTATCTGCCTTTATGTCGTGTGCGTCCTTCGGGCAGGTACGTCACATCTCCTGGTACGTTACATCATCTCCCCCTTATTTTTTTTTTTTTTTTTTAAGTGCTGGAGAAAGGATTCTCTTATTTTTCCTATCTCGCGGTGTTGAAATAACATCACACCAATGCGAGATTTTGAACGGCCGGGTCATTCGGATAGTTCGGGCGCCATTATAACGAAGTAAATTTCTCCGTCATTTCTGTCCACGCCAGGATTCGAACCCGGATCCCCTCATTCCGGAATAAGTCGCTCTACCAATTGAGCTACGTGGACGTTTTATTCTGATTCCTATCTGCCTTTATGTCGTGTGCGTCCTTCGGGCAGGTACGTCACATCTCCTGGTACGTTACATCATCTCCCCCTTATTTTTTTTTTTTTTTTTTAAGTGCTGGAGAAAGGATTCTCTTATTTTTCCTATCTCGCGGTGTTGAAATAACATCACACCAATGCGAGATTTTGAACGGCCGGGTCATCCGGATAGTTCGGGTGCCATTATAACGAAGTAAATTTCTCCGTCATTTCTGTCCACGCCAGGATTCGAGCCCGGATCCCCTCATTCCGGAATAAGTCGCTCTACCAATTGAGCTACGTGGACGTTTTATTCTGATTCCTATCTGCCTTTATGTCGTGTGCGTCCTTCGGGCATGTACGTCACATCTCCTGGCACGTTACATCATCTCCCCCGATTTTTTTCTTTTAAGTGCTGGAGAAAGGATTCTCTTATTTTTCCTATCTCGCGGTGTGGAAATAACATCACACCAATGCGAGATTTTGAACGGCCGGGTCATCCGGATAGTTCGGGCGCCATTATAACGAAGTAAATTTCTCCGTCATTTCTGTCCACGCCAGGATTCGAACCCGGATCCCCTCATTCCGGAATAAGTCGCTCTACCAATTGAGCTACGTGGACGTTTTATTCTGATTCCTATCTGCCTTTATGTCGTGTGCGTCCTTCGGGCAGGTACGTCACATCTCCTGGTACGTTACATCATCTCCCCCTTATTTTATTTTTTTTTAAGTGCTGGAGAAAGGATTCTCTTATTTTTCCTATCTCGCGGTGTTGAAATAACATCACACCAATGCGAGATTTTGAACGGCCGGGTCATTCGGATAGTTCGGGCGCCATTATAACGAAGTAAATTTCTCCGTCATTTCTGTCCACGCCAGGATTCGAACCCGGATCCCCTCATTCCGGAATAAGTCGCTCTACCAATTGAGCTACGTGGACGTTTTATTCTGATTCCTATCTGCCTTTATGTCGTGTGCGTCCTTCGGGCATGTACGTCACATCTCCTGGCACGTTACATCATCTCCCCCCGATTTTTTTTCTTTTAAGTGCTGGAGAAAGGATTCTCTTATTTTTCCTATCTCGCGGTGTTGAAATAACATCACACCAATGCGAGATTTTGAACGGCCGGGTCATCCGGATAGTTCGGGCGCCATTATAACGAAGTAAATTTCTCCGTCATTTCTGTCCACGCCAGGATTCGAACCCGGATCCCCTCATTCCGGAATAAGTCGCTCTACCAATTGAGCTACGTGGACGTTTTATTCTGATTCCTATCTGCCTTTATGTCGTGTGCGTCCTTCGGGCAGGTACGTCACATCTCCTGGTACGTTACATCATCTCCCCCTTATTATTTTTTTTTTTTTAAGTGCTGGAGAAAGGATTCTCTTATTTTTCCTATCTCGCGGTGTTGAAATAACATCACACCAATGCGAGATTTTGAACGGCCGGGTCATTCGGATAGTTCGGGCGCCATTATAACGAAGTAAATTTCTCCGTCATTTCTGTCCACGCCAGGATTCGAACCCGGATCCCCTCATTCCGGAATAAGTCGCTCTACCAATTGAGCTACGTGGACGTTTTATTCTGATTCCTATCTGCCTTTATGTCGTGTGCGTCCTTCGGGCAGGTACGTCACATCTCCTGGTACGTTACATCATCTCCCCCTTATTTTTTTTTTTTAAGTGCTGGAGAAAGGATTCTCTTATTTTTCCTATCTCGCGGTGTTGAAATAACATCACACCAATGCGAGATTTTGAACGGCCGGGTCATTCGGATAGTTCGGGCGCCATTATAACGAAGTAAATTTCTCCGTCATTTCTGTCCACGCCAGGATTCGAACCCGGATCCCCTCATTCCGGAATAAGTCGCTCTACCAATTGAGCTACGTGGACGTTTTATTCTGATTCCTATCTGCCTTTATGTCGTGTGCGTCCTTCGGGCAGGTACGTCACATCTCCTGGTACGTTACATCATCTCCCCCTTATTTTTTTTTTTTTTTTAAGTGCTGGAGAAAGGATTCTCTTATTTTTCCTATCTCGCGGTGTTGAAATAACATCACACCAATGCGAGATTTTGAACGGCCGGGTCATTCGGATAGTTCGGGCGCCATTATAACGAAGTAAATTT
The DNA here is from genome assembly GCA_039090855.1 of Macrothele yani. Lineage (NCBI taxonomy): Eukaryota > Metazoa > Arthropoda > Arachnida > Araneae > Macrothelidae > Macrothele > Macrothele yani. The sequence continues at coordinate 222,400,356 of CM077034.1, read as the reverse complement.
CTCCGTCATTTCTGTCCACGCCAGGATTCGAACCCGGATCCCCTCATTCCGGAATAAGTCGCTCTACCAATTGAGCTACGTGGACGTTTTATTCTGATTCCTATCTGCCTTTATGTCGTGTGCGTCCTTCGGGCAGGTACGTCACATCTCCTGGTACGTTACATCATCTCCCCCTTATTTTTTTTTTTTTTTTTAAGTGCTGGAGAAAGGATTCTCTTATTTTTCCTATCTCGCGGTGTGGAAATAACATCACACCAATGCGAGATTTTGAACGGCCGGGTCATCCGGATAGTTCGGGTGCCATTATAACGAAGTAAATTTCTCCGTCATTTCTGTCCACGCCAGGATTCGAACCCGGATCCCCTCATTCCGGAATAAGTCGCTCTACCAATTGAGCTACGTGGACGTTTTATTCTGATTCCTATCTGCCTTTATGTCGTGTGCGTCCTTCGGGCAGGTACGTCACATCTCCTGGTACGTTACATCATCTCCCCTTATTATTTTTTTTTTTTTTAAGTGCTGGAGAAAGGATTCTCTTATTTTTCCTATCTCGCGGTGTTGAAATAACATCACACCAATGCGAGATTTTGAACGGCCGGGTCATTCGGATAGTTCGGGCGCCATTATAACGAAGTAAATTTCTCCGTCATTTCTGTCCACGCCAGGATTCGAACCCGGATCCCCTCATTCCGGAATAAGTCGCTCTACCAATTGAGCTACGTGGACGTTTTATTCTGATTCCTATCTGCCTTTATGTCGTGTGCGTCCTTCGGGCAGGTACGTCACATCTCCTGGTACGTTACATCATCTCCCCCTTATTTTTTTTTTTTTAAGTGCTGGAGAAAGGATTCTCTTATTTTTCCTATCTCGCGGTGTTGAAATAACATCACACCAATGCGAGATTTTGAACGGCCGGGTCATTCGGATAGTTCGGGCGCCATTATAACGAAGTAAATTTCTCCGTCATTTCTGTCCACGCCAGGATTCGAACCCGGATCCCCTCATTCCGGAATAAGTCGCTCTACCAATTGAGCTACGTGGACGTTTTATTCTGATTCCTATCTGCCTTTATGTCGTGTGCGTCCTTCGGGCAGGTACGTCACATCTCCTGGTACGTTACATCATCTCCCCCTTATTTTTTTTTTTTTTTTTTTAAGTGCTGGAGAAAGGATTCTCTTATTTTTCCTATCTCGCGGTGTTGAAATAACATCACACCAATGCGAGATTTTGAACGGCCGGGTCATCCGGATAGTTCGGGTGCCATTATAACGAAGTAAATTTCTCCGTCATTTCTGTCCACGCCAGGATTCGAACCCGGATCCCCTCATTCCGGAATAAGTCGCTCTACCAATTGAGCTACGTGGACGTTTTATTCTGATTCCTATCTGCCTTTATGTCGTGTGCGTCCTTCGGGCATGTACGTCACATCTCCTGGCACGTTACATCATCTCCCCCGATTTTTTTCTTTTAAGTGCTGGAGAAAGGATTCTCTTATTTTTCCTATCTCGCGGTGTGGAAATAACATCACACCAATGCGAGATTTTGAACGGCCGGGTCATCCGGATAGTTCGGGCGCCATTATAACGAAGTAAATTTCTCCGTCATTTCTGTCCACGCCAGGATTCGAACCCGGATCCCCTCATTCCGGAATAAGTCGCTCTACCAATTGAGCTACGTGGACGTTTTATTCTGATTCCTATCTGCCTTTATGTCGTGTGCGTCCTTCGGGCAGGTACGTCACATCTCCTGGTACGTTACATCATCTCCCCCTTATTTTTTTTTTTTTTTTTTTAAGTGCTGGAGAAAGGATTCTCTTATTTTTCCTATCTCGCGGTGTTGAAATAACATCACACCAATGCGAGATTTTGAACGGCCGGGTCATTCGGATAGTTCGGCCGCCATTATAACGAAGTAAATTTCTCCGTCATTTCTGTCCACGCCAGGATTCGAACCCGGATCCCCTCATTCCGGAATAAGTCGCTCTACCAATTGAGCTACGTGGACGTTTTATTCTGATTCCTATCTGCCTTTATGTCGTGTGCGTCCTTCGGGCAGGTACGTCACATCTCCTGGTACGTTACATCATCTCCCCCTTATTTTTTTTTTTTTAAGTGCTGGAGAAAGGATTCTCTTATTTTTCCTATCTCGCGGTGTTGAAATAACATCACACCAATGCGAGATTTTGAACGGCCGGGTCATCCGGATAGTTCGGGTGCCATTATAACGAAGTAAATTTCTCCGTCATTTCTGTCCACGCCAGGATTCGAACCCGGATCCCCTCATTCCGGAATAAGTCGCTCTACCAATTGAGCTACGTGGACGTTTTATTCTGATTCCTATCTGCCTTTATGTCGTGTGCGTCCTTCGGGCATGTACGTCACATCTCCTGGCACGTTACATCATCTCCCCCGATTTTTTTCTTTTAAGTGCTGGAGAAAGGATTCTCTTATTTTTCCTATCTCGCGGTGTGGAAATAACATCACACCAATGCGAGATTTTGAACGGCCGGGTCATCCGGATAGTTCGGGCGCCATTATAACGAAGTAAATTTCTCCGTCATTTCTGTCCACGCCAGGATTCGAACCCGGATCCCCTCATTCCGGAATAAGTCGCTCTACCAATTGAGCTACGTGGACGTTTTATTCTGATTCCTATCTGCCTTTATGTCGTGTGCGTCCTTCGGGCAGGTACGTCACATCTCCTGGTACGTTACATCATCTCCCCCTTATTTTTTTTTTTTTAAGTGCTGGAGAAAGGATTCTCTTATTTTTCCTATCTCGCGGTGTTGAAATAACATCACACCAATGCGAGATTTTGAACGGCCGGGTCATCCGGATAGTTCGGGTGCCATTATAACGAAGTAAATTTCTCCGTCATTTCTGTCCACGCCAGGATTCGAACCCGGATCCCCTCATTCCGGAATAAGTCGCTCTACCAATTGAGCTACGTGGACGTTTTATTCTGATTCCTATCTGCCTTTATGTCGTGTGCGTCCTTCGGGCATGTACGTCACATCTCCTGGCACGTTACATCATCTCCCCCCGATTTTTTTTCTTTTAAGTGCTGGAGAAAGGATTCTCTTATTTTTCCTATCTCGCGGTGTGGAAATAACATCACACCAATGCGAGATTTTGAACGGCCGGGTCATCCGGATAGTTCGGGCGCCATTATAACGAAGTAAATTTCTCCGTCATTTCTGTCCACGCCAGGATTCGAACCCGGATCCCCTCATTCCGGAATAAGTCGCTCTACCAATTGAGCTACGTGGACGTTTTATTCTGATTCCTATCTGCCTTTATGTCGTGTGCGTCCTTCGGGCAGGTACGTCACATCTCCTGGTACGTTACATCATCTCCCCCTTATTTTTTTTTTTTTTTTTTAAGTGCTGGAGAAAGGATTCTCTTATTTTTCCTATCTCGCGGTGTTGAAATAACATCACACCAATGCGAGATTTTGAACGGCCGGGTCATTCGGATAGTTCGGCCGCCATTATAACGAAGTAAATTTCTCCGTCATTTCTGTCCACGCCAGGATTCGAACCCGGATCCCCTCATTCCGGAATAAGTCGCTCTACCAATTGAGCTACGTGGACGTTTTATTCTGATTCCTATCTGCCTTTATGTCGTGTGCGTCCTTCGGGCAGGTACGTCACATCTCCTGGTACGTTACATCATCTCCCCCTTATTTTTTTTTTTTTTTTTAAGTGCTGGAGAAAGGATTCTCTTATTTTTCCTATCTCGCGGTGTTGAAATAACATCACACCAATGCGAGATTTTGAACGGCCGGGTCATCCGGATAGTTCGGGTGCCATTATAACGAAGTAAATTTCTCCGTCATTTCTGTCCACGCCAGGATTCGAACCCGGATCCCCTCATTCCGGAATAAGTCGCTCTACCAATTGAGCTACGTGGACGTTTTATTCTGATTCCTATCTGCCTTTATGTCGTGTGCGTCCTTCGGGCATGTACGTCACATCTCCTGGCACGTTACATCATCTCCCCCGATTTTTTTCTTTTAAGTGCTGGAGAAAGGATTCTCTTATTTTTCCTATCTCGCGGTGTGGAAATAACATCACACCAATGCGAGATTTTGAACGGCCGGGTCATCCGGATAGTTCGGGCGCCATTATAACGAAGTAAATTTCTCCGTCATTTCTGTCCACGCCAGGATTCGAACCCGGATCCCCTCATTCCGGAATAAGTCGCTCTACCAATTGAGCTACGTGGACGTTTTATTCTTATTCCTATCTGCCTTTATGTCGTGTGCGTCCTTCGGGCAGGTACGTCACATCTCCTGGTACGTTACATCATCTCCCCCTTATTTTTTTTTTTAAGTGCTGGAGAAAGGATTCTCTTATTTTTCCTATCTCGCGGTGTTGAAATAACATCACACCAATGCGAGATTTTGAACGGCCGGGTCATTCGGATAGTTCGGGCGCCATTATAACGAAGTAAATTTCTCCGTCATTTCTGTCCACGCCAGGATTCGAACCCGGATCCCCTCATTCCGGAATAAGTCGCTCTACCAATTGAGCTACGTGGACGTTTTATTCTGATTCCTATCTGCCTTTATGTCGTGTGCGTCCTTCGGGCATGTACGTCACATCTCCTGGCACGTTACATCATCTCCCCCTTATTTTTTTTTTTTTTAAGTGCTGGAGAAAGATTCTCTTATTTTTCCTATCTCGCGGTGTTGAAATAACATCACACCAATGCGAGATTTTGAACGGCCGGGTCATCCGGATAGTTCGGGCGCCATTATAACGAAGTAAATTTCTCCGTCATTTCTGTCCACGCCAGGATTCGAACCCGGATCCCCTCATTCCGGAATAAGTCGCTCTACCAATTGAGCTACGTGGACGTTTTATTCTGATTCCTATCTGCCTTTATGTCGTGTGCGTCCTTCGGGCAGGTACGTCACATCTCCTGGTACGTTACATCATCTCCCCCTTATTTTTTTTTTTTTTTTAAGTGCTGGAGAAAGGATTCTCTTATTTTTCCTATCTCGCGGTGTTGAAATAACATCACACCAATGCGAGATTTTGAACGGCCGGGTCATTCGGATAGTTCGGGCGCCATTATAACGAAGTAAATTTCTCCGTCATTTCTGTCCACGCCAGGATTCGAACCCGGATCCCCTCATTCCGGAATAAGTCGCTCTACCAATTGAGCTACGTGGACGTTTTATTCTGATTCCTATCTGCCTTTATGTCGTGTGCGTCCTTCGGGCAGGTACCTCACCTCTCCTGGTACGTTACATCATCTCCCCCTTATTTTTTTTTTTTAAGTGCTGGAGAAAGGATTCTCTTATTTTTCCTATCTCGCGGTGTTGAAATAACATCACACCAATGCGAGATTTTGAACGGCCGGGTCATTCGGATAGTTCGGGCGCGCCATTATAACGAAGTAACTTTCTCCGTCATTTCTGTCCACGCCAGGATTCGAACCCGGATCCCCTCATTCCGGAATAAGTCACTCTACCATTTGAGCTACGCGGACGTTTTATTCTGATTGCTATCTGCCTTTATGTCGTGTGCGTCCTTCGGGCAGGTACGTCACATCTCCTGGTACGTTACATCATCTCCCCCTTATTTTTTTTTAAGTGCTGGAGAAAGGATTCTCTTATTTTTCCTATCTCGCGGTGTTGAAATAACATCACACCAATGCGAGATTTTGAACGGCCGGGTCATCCGGATAGTTCGGGCGCCATTATAACGAAGTAAATTTCTCCGTCATTTCTGTCCACGCCAGGATTCGAACCCGGATCCCCTCATTCCGGAATAAGTCGCTCTACCAATTGAGCTACGTGGACGTTTTATTCTGATTCCTATCTGCCTTTATGTCGTGTGCGTCCTTCGGGCATGTACGTCACATCTCCTGGCACGTTACATCATCTCCCCCGATTTTTTTTCTTTTAAGTGCTGGAGAAAGGATTCTCTTATTTTTCCTATCTCGCGGTGTGGAAATAACATCACACCAATGCGAGATTTTGAACGGCCGGGTCATCCGGATAGTTCGGGCGCCATTATAACGAAGTAAATTTCTCCGTCATTTCTGTCCACGCCAGGATTCGAACCCGGATCCCCTCATTCCGGAATAAGTCGCTCTACCAATTGAGCTACGTGGACGTTTTATTCTGATTCCTATCTGCCTTTATGTCGTGTGCGTCCTTCGGGCAGGTACGTCACATCTCCTGGTACGTTACATCATCTCCCCCTTATTATTATTTTTTTTAAGTGCTGGAGAAAGGATTCTCTTATTTTTCCTATCTCGCGGTGTTGAAATAACATCACACCAATGCGAGATTTTGAACGGCCGGGTCATCCGGATAGTTCGGGCGCCATTATAACGAAGTAAATTTCTCCGTCATTGCTGTCCACGCCAGGATTCGAACCCGGATCCCTCATTCCGGAATAAGTCGCTCTACCAATTGAGCTACGTGGACGTTTTATTCTGATTCCTATCTGCCTTTATGTCGTGTGCGTCCTTCGGGCATGTACGTCACATCTCCTGGCACGTTACATCATCTCCCCCGATTTTTTTTTCTTTAAGTGCTGGAGAAAGGATTCTCTTATTTTTCCTATCTCGCGGTGTGGAAATAACATCACACCAATGCGAGATTTTGAACGGCCGGGTCATCCGGATAGTTCGGGCGCCATTATAACGAAGTAAATTTCTCCGTCATTTCTGTCCACGCCAGGATTCGAACCCGGATCCCCTCATTCCGGAATAAGTCGCTCTACCAATTGAGCTACGTGGACGTTTTATTCTGATTCCTATCTGCCTTTATGTCGTGTGCGTCCTTCGGGCAGGTACGTCACATCTCCTGGTACGTTACATCATCTCCCCCTTATTATTTTTTTTTAAGTGCTGGAGAAAGGATTCTCTTATTTTTCCTATCTCGCGGTGTTGAAATAACATCACACCAATGCGAGATTTTGAACGGCCGGGTCATCCGGATAGTTCGGGCGCCATTATAACGAAGTAAATTTCTCCGTCATTTCTGTCCACGCCAGGATTCGAACCCGGATCCCCTCATTCCGGAATAAGTCGCTCTACCAATTGAGCTACGTGGACGTTTTATTCTGATTCCTATCTGCCTTTATGTCGTGTGCGTCCTTCGGGCATGTACGTCACATCTCCTGGCACGTTACATCATCTCCCCCGATTTTTTCTTTTAAGTGCTGGAGAAAGGATTCTCTTATTTTTCCTATCTCGCGGTGTGGAAATAACATCACACCAATGCGAGATTTTGAACGGCCGGGTCATCCGGATAGTTCGGGCGCCATTATAACGAAGTAAATTTCTCCGTCATTTCTGTCCACGCCAGGATTCGAACCCGGATCCCCTCATTCCGGAATAAGTCGCTCTACCAATTGAGCTACGTGGACGTTTTATTCTGATTCCTATCTGCCTTTATGTCGTGTGCGTCCTTCGGGCAGGTACGTCACATCTCCTGGTACGTTACATCATCTCCCCCTTATTATTTTTTTTTTAAGTGCTGGAGAAAGGATTCTCTTATTTTTCCTATCTCGCGGTGTTGAAATAACATCACACCAATGCGAGATTTTGAACGGCCGGGTCATCCGGATAGTTCGGGCGCCATTATAACGAAGTAAATTTCTCCGTCATTTCTGTCCACGCCAGGATTCGAACCCGGATCCCCTCATTCCGGAATAAGTCGCTCTACCAATTGAGCTACGTGGACGTTTTATTCTGATTCCTATCTGCCTTTATGTCGTGTGCGTCCTTCGGGCATGTACGTCACATCTCCTGGCACGTTACATCATCTCCCCCTTATTTTTTTTTTTTTTTTAAGTGCTGGAGAAAGGATTCTCTTATTTTTCCTATCTCGCGGTGTTGAAATAACATCACACCAATGCGAGATTTTGAACGGCCGGGTCATCCGGATAGTTCGGGCGCCATTATAACGAAGTAAATTTCTCCGTCATTTCTGCCCACGCCAGGATTCGAACCCGGATCCCCTCATTCCGGAATAAGTCGCTTTACCAATTGAGCTACGTGGACGTTTTATTCTGATTCCTATCTGCCTTTATGTCGTGTGCGTCCTTCGGGCAGGTACGTCACATCTCCTGGTACGTTACATCATCTCCCCCTTATTTTTTTTTTTTTTTTAAGTGCTGGAGAAAGGATTCTCTTATTTTTCCTATCTCGCGGTGTTGAAATAACATCACACCAATGCGAGATTTTGAACGGCCGGGTCATTCGGATAGTTCGGGCGCCATTATAACGAAGTAAATTTCTCCGTCATTTCTGTCCACGCCAGGATTCGAACCCGGATCCCCTTATTCCGGAATAAGTCGCTCTACCAATTGAGCTACGTGGACGTTTTATTCTGATTCCTATCTGCCTTTATGTCGTGTGCGTCCTTCGGGCATGTACGTCACATCTCCTGGCACGTTACATCATCTCCCCCGATTTTTTTTCTTTTAAGTGCTGGAGAAAGGATTCTCTTATTTTTCCTATCTCGCGGTGTGGAAATAACATCACACCAATGCGAGATTTTGAACGGCCGGGTCATCCGGATAGTTCGGGCGCCATTATGACGAAGTAAATTTCTCCGTCATTTCTGTCCACGCCAGGATTCGAACCCGGATCCCCTCATTCCGGAATAAGTCGCTCTACCAATTGAGCTACGTGGACGTTTTATTCTGATTCCTATCTGCCTTTATGTCGTGTGCGTCCTTCGGGCAGGTACGTCACATCTCCTGGTACGTTACATCATCTCCCCCTTATTTTTTTTTTTTTTTAAGTGCTGGAGAAAGGATTCTCTTATTTTTCCTATCTCGCGGTGTTGAAATAACATCACACCAATGCGAGATTTTGAACGGCCGGGTCATTCGGATAGTTCGGGCGCCATTATAACGAAGTAAATTTCTCCGTCATTTCTGTCCACGCCAGGATTCGAACCCGGATCCCCTCATTCCGGAATAAGTCGCTCTACCAATTGAGCTACGTGGACGTTTTATTCTGATTCCTATCTGCCTTTATGTCGTGTGCGTCCTTCGGGCATGTACGTCACATCTCCTGGCACGTTACATCATCTCCCCCGATTTTTTTTCTTTTAAGTGCTGGAGAAAGGATTCTCTTATTTTTCCTATCTCGCGGTGTTGAAATAACATCACACCAATGCGAGATTTTGAACGGCCGGGTCATCCGGATAGTTCGGGCGCGCCATTATAACGAAGTAAATTTCTCCGTCATTTCTGTCCACGCCAGGATTCGAACCCGGATCCCCTCATTCCGGAATAAGTCACTCTAGCATTTGAGCTGCGCGGACGTTTTATTCTGATTCCTATCTGCCTTTATGTCGTGTGCGTCCTTCGGGCGCAGGTACGTCACATCTCCTGGTACGTTACATCATCTCCCCCTTATTATTTTTTTTGTGCTGGAGAAAGGATTCTCTTATTTTTCCTATCTCGCGGTGTGGAAATAACATCACACCAATGCGAGATTTTGAACGGCCGGGTCATCCGGATAGTTCGGGCGCGCCATTATAACGAAGTAAATTTCTCCGTCATTTCTGTCCACGCCAGGATTCGAACCCGGATCCCCTCATTCCGGAATAAGTCACTCTACCATTTGAGCTGCGCGGACGTTTATTCTGATTCCTATCTGCCTTTATGTCGTGTGCGTCCTTCGGGCGCAGGTACGTCACATCTCCTGGTACGTTACATCATCTCCCCCTTATTATTTTTTTTGTGCTGGAGAAAGGATTCTCTTATTTTTCCTATCTCGCGGTGTGGAAATAACATCACACCAATGCGAGATTTTGAACGGCCGGGTCATCCGGATAGTTCGGGCGCGCCATTATAACGAAGTAAATTTCTCCGTCATTTCTGTCCACGCCAGGATTCGAACCCGGATCCCCTCATTCCGGAATAAGTCACTCTACCATTTGAGCTCCGCGGACGTTTTATTCTGATTCCTATCTGCCTTTATGTCGTGTGCGTCCTGTAACGTACCAGGAGAGGAGATGTGACGTACCTGCCAGCAGGACGCACACGACATAAAGGCAGATAGGAATCAGAATAAAATGTCCGCGTAGCTTAATTGGTAGAGCTACTTGTTCTGGAATAAGCGTACTCGGGTTCGAACCCCGCCCGGCGCGGATAAAAATGACGGAGAAATTCACTTCGTTATAATGGCGCCCGAACTATCCGGATGACCCGACCGTTCAAAATCTCGCATTGGTGTGATGTTATTTCCACACCGCGAGATAGGAAAAATATGAGCAGCACTTCGAAAGAAAAAAAAAAAAAAAATAAAAATAAGGGGGTGATGATGTAACGTACCAGGAGATGTGACGTACCTGCCAGAAGGATGCACACGACATAAAGGCAGATAGGAATCAGAATAAATGTCCGCGTAGCTTAATTGGTAGAGCAACTTATTCCGGAATGAGTGGACCCGGGTTCGAATCCCGGCGTAGACCAAAAATGACGGAGAAATTTACTTCGTTATAATGGCGCCCGAACTATCCGGATGACCCGACCGTTCAAAATCTCGCATTGGTGTGATGTTATTTCCACACCGCGAGATAGGAAAAATAAGAGAATCCTTTCTCCAGCACTTAAAAAAAAAAAAAAATAAGGGGGAGATGATGTAACGTACCAGGAGATGTGACGTACCTGCCAGAAGGACGCACACGACATAAAGGCAGATAGCAATTAGAATCAATGTCCGCGTAGCTCAATTGGTAGAGTGACTTATTCCGGAAATGAGGGGACTGGGTTCGAATCCTGGCGTGGACAGAAATGACGGAGAAATTTACTTCGTTATAATGGCGCCCGAACTATCCGGATGACCCGACCGTTCAAAATCTCGCATTGGTGTGATGTTATTTCCACACCGCGAGATAGGAAAAATATGAGCAGCACTTCGAAAAAAAAATAAAAATAAGGGGGAGATGATGTAACGTACCAGGAGATGTGACGTACCTGCCAGCAGGACGCACACGACATAAAGGCAGATAGGAATCAGAACAAATGTCCGCGTAGCTTAATTGGTAGAGCAACTTATTCCGGAATGAGTGGACCCGGGTTCGAACCCCGGCGCGGATAAAAATGACGGAGAAATTCACTTCGTTATAGTCCTTCGGGCAGGTACGTCACATCTCCTGGTACGTTACAACAGTTCATATACAGAGTGTGAGTCGAAAGTTGTGCAATATTTGCTTAAATGCATGTGCTACGACGGGTATGTCTCGTGTTTAAACTAGTTCAAATCGCGCACTGCAGTCAGTCAAAAGGGATATAAAGTGATAGTCGTTCTGTCTGTGGTTGGGACGCCTAAAAAATGAACAGCCACAATCGGCTAATTAGGGAAGTTTTGCTTTACGAGTTCGAACTCGGACATAACGCTGCTCAAGCAACACGAAACATTTATCATGCGAAAGGGGAAGGTTCCGTGGACCACAACACCGCAACCAGATTGTTCAAGAAATTTCGGTCAGGTGACAGAAACCTCGACGAACAGCCAAGTTCAGGCAAGCAGCTAACCGTGTATTCGGAGGCCGTGCGCCAAGCCGTAGAAGCAAATCCGACAACCAGCACTAGGAGATTATCAGGAGAGCTGGGCATAACACAGACCCCCCGCGGTTCGTCACCTTCAGAATTTCTGCAAAGTCTACAGGAGCTGCCGCATTTTTGCCTCACGAACTGACGCCAACTGAAGCAAACCGCCGAGTGTAAGTGTGCACGAAACTCCTAGGATACCCGAGCGATATTCGTTTCATCAAAAGAATTGTTACGTGCGATGAAAAGTGGGTCTATTTCCGAAATCCGAACGGCACTGGTTGAGCCTGGGCCAGCTTCCAGAATCTGTTGCCAAACATGGGCGCTTCGAGCACAAGGTGATGCTCTGCGTCTGGTGGAATTTTGAGGACCATCAACGCCAACGTCTACTCTGAACAGCTTCCTGACCCTGCTTCCAATTGTGGGCGCTTTGAGTACAAGGTGATGCTCTTCGTCTGGTGGAATCTCGAGGGGATAATACATTGCGAATTTATTCCAGACGGTCGGACCATCAACGCCAACCTCTACTCTGAACAGCTTCCTGACCCTGCTTCCAATTGTGGGCGCTTTGAGTACAAGGTGATGCTCTTCGTCTGGTGGAATCTCGAGGGGATAATACATTGCGAATTTATTCCAGACGGTCGGACCATCAACGCCAACCTCTACTCTGAACAGCTTCCTGACCCTGCTTCCAATTGTGGGCGCTTTGAGTACAAGGTGATGCTCTTCGTCTGGTGGAATCTCGAGGGGATAATACATTGCGAATTTATTCCAGACGGTCGGACCATCAACGCCAACCTCTACTCTGAACAGCTTCCTGACCCTGCTTCCAATTGTGGGCGCTTTGAGTACAAGGTGATGCTCTTCGTCTGGTGGAATCTCGAGGGGATAATACATTGCGAATTTATTCCAGACGGTCGGACCATCAACGCCAACCTCTACTCTGAACAGCTTCCTGACCCTGCTTCCAATTGTGGGCGCTTTGAGTACAAGGTGATGCTCTTCGTCTGGTGGAATCTCGAGGGGATAATACATTGCGAATTTATTCCAGACGGTCGGACCATCAACGCCAACCTCTACTCTGAACAGCTTCCTGACCCTGCTTCCAATTGTGGGCGCTTTGAGTACAAGGTGATGCTCTTCGTCTGGTGGAATCTCGAGGGGATAATACATTGCGAATTTATTCCAGACGGTCGGACCATCAACGCCAACCTCTACTCTGAACAGCTTCCTGACCCTGCTTCCAATTGTGGGCGCTTTGAGTACAAGGTGATGCTCTTCGTCTGGTGGAATCTCGAGGGGATAATACATTGCGAATTTATTCCAGACGGTCGGACCATCAACGCCAACCTCTACTCTGAACAGCTTCCTGACCCTGCTTCCAATTGTGGGCGCTTTGAGTACAAGGTGATGCTCTTCGTCTGGTGGAATCTCGAGGGGATAATACATTGCGAATTTATTCCAGACGGTCGGACCATCAACGCCAACCTCTACTCTGAACAGCTTCCTGACCCTGCTTCCAATTGTGGGCGCTTTGAGTACAAGGTAATGCTCTTCGTCTGGTGGAATCTCGAGGGGATAATACATTGCGAATTTATTCCAGACGGTCGGACCATCAACGCCAACCTCTACTCTGAACAGCTTCCTGACCCTGCTTCCAATTGTGGGCGCTTTGAGTACAAGGTAATGCTCTTCGTCTGGTGGAATTTCGAGGGGATAATACTAGGGGTGTTCAAATGAAAAGGTACGAAACGTCATAAGAACGTAACCATTAACATATTTGCCTATGCCGCTATGGGAGAACGTAGCGACACATCTAGGGATGCGATTGGAGTCGCCGGCGTGGATCGGAGCATGCGCGGGCGCCCGCATGCGCAGGAGAGAGCAGAGGCTCTTATAAAGAGCGCCGTCCAATTGACTACTTGTAGAATTCCTCCAACACAGACGAACCATTAATTCCGATGTGTACTGTGAGACACTCCAAAGCCTACGCAGGTACATCAAGAACAAAAGACCGGGGCTGCTCACGGAGGGTGTGGTTTTGCTCCACGATAACGCGCGTACACACGTCTCCAGGGTCACACACGTGGAACTGGCCAAGTTCCAGTGGGAGCAGCTTGACCATCCGCCCTACAGCCCGGACATGTCGCCCTGCGATTTCCATGTGTTCGGTCCCCTGAAAAAACATCTGAAAGGGAAGCACTTCCACTCGGACGACGAACTCAAGGACGCTGTGCAGGACTGGGTCTCGTCACGGCCACAGGAATTCTGGGAACAAGGAATCCTTCGGCTCGTTAATCAATAGGATCGTTGTGCTACGGCCTATGGTGTATACTTTGAAAAAAGTCTTCATTTATACCCACAGTGTCGTTTCGTACCTTTTCATTTGAACACTCCTTGTACATTGCAAATTTGTTCCAGACGGTCGGACCATCAACGCCAACCTCTACTCTGAACAGCTGGAGCGGATGTAAGCTGTTTTGGAGAAGAAGTACTCGGGCACTGGCGAACAGGAAGCGCGCTCTTCTACAGCAGGACAACGCTCGGCTTCATACTGCGCGAGCGACCAGGGCAGAACTCTAGGAACTTGAGGGCATCGAACTGTTGCCACACCCAACATATAATCCGGATCTTGCCCCGTCGGATTATTACTTGTTCCGGTGCATGGCCTACTTCCTTTGAGGGCGGCATTTCAGCAACCAGGAGGAGGTGGCAGCTGGGGCGAAGGCGTTCTTCGCCTCGAAGGACAAGAACTGACACCGCCGCGCAGTCGAAGAACTGGCAGACAGATGGCTAAAGACGGTGCAACACGATGGCCTAAACTATGAATGCTCGTCACTGGAAGCACGCATCATTACGTGCAAACAATTATGCTATGTATTACACCTTATCCTCTTTTGTAAAAATTTTACGTTCATTCAACTGATATTTCTTTCACATTCTCTTATTAATATGCATTTACAGGAATCTTTGCTATGTCTGTGAAAAGGGGCCTCAAGTCTTCTGAAGTAACTACCTTCCCGTCATCCAGTTTTTATGAATTTTAACCGCGAAAAAAACAACCAAGGATTACGTTTCTTTTTAATACTTTTTGTTGTGATTGTGATTGGAGGTTTAACGACCACCGTGAGCAACTCAATGGGCTATAAGCAGTCGCCCGTCCCTAATTTAGGGTCACTGGTTCCAGGGAAGGGAGAGAGCCAGTGCCGTAAGACAAACACAATATCCTTTTTTTCTTTGATTGGAGGTTTAACGACCACCGTGAGCAACGCAATGGGCTATAAGCAGTCGCCCGTCCCTAATTTAGGGTCACTGGTTCCAGGGAAGGGAGAGAGCCAGTGCCGTAAGACAAACACAACATCCATGCCTCACCGGGATTCGAACCCGGACCCCGTTCGGACGAATGATCAGAGGCCATCCCTTAGACCACTGCGCCACCGGGGCGGCTTAATACTTTTTGCAAAGCTGTCGTAAAAAAAAAAAAAAAAAAATGCTGGTTATTTTTTTTATTCATATGAAGTTTCCGCAAAAGATTCTGTAAAATGTTTTTGCCGACGACCGAGCCCTCTCAGCCGTGAGTCCCTCACCCCGCGCAACGCGGGGGTTGCGGGAGCTTTCTGTACGCGCCTGGAGAGAGTGCCTTAAGACAAACAAAAGATCCATGTCTCATCGAGATTCGAACCCGGATTTTTTTTTCGGACGAATTGTCATAACCCAGCCCTTCGACCTCTGCGCCATTGGAACAACCCTAAGGGTTTGTTCCTGGGTCTTGTCGAAGTGCAAAATATCCGTAGTGCCTCAGAAAACACATTAAGCGGTAGGCCTCAGAGTAAACAGCCCCGTAACAAATAAGGTCTTTAAAGCCTCACGTGCCCCACCTGAACTTCAAACATTGCTTTTGGGGTCTTTTGCACCCCTAACGTCACTACCGGTCCTCACACTTTACCCTAAGAAATTGGTGGGTGTGTCTAAACCTAACCTTTGGAGTAATTTTTAAAAGAAACTGCAAAGTGTAATATAAAATGTGTAATACACTGACGGAAAAAAATCCCAACACCACGAAAAAATAGTTGTAGAGGAATGAAATAGCGGCAATACATTTGTATAGGTAACATATTTAATGGATTAAGGTTTCGAGATCACAGCTTAATGTAAGCGCGAGAAGAGCCATTTTAAATGTGAAATGCTGGTACATTAATAACCGGTGTAACCGCCAGAATGTTGAATGCAAGCACGCAAACGTTCATGCATTGTGTCGTACAGGTGCTGGATGTCAGTTTGTGGGATGGAGTTCCATGCCTGTTGCACTTGGTTGGTCAATACAGGGACGGTTAATGCTGGTTGGGGATGACACTGGAGTTGTCGTCCAATGATGTCCCATATGTGCTCGATTGGAGAAAGATCTGGTGATCTAGCAGGTCACGACAACATGTCGACACTCTGTAGAGCATGTTGGGTTACAACAGCGGTATGCGGGCGAGCGTTATCCTGTTGGAAAACACCCCCTGGAATGCTGTTCGTGAATGGCAGTACAACAGGTTGAATCACCAGACCGACGTACAACTGTGCCGTCAGGGTGCGTGGGATAACCACGAGAGTGCTCCTGCTGTCATAGGAAATTGCTCCCCAGATCATAACTCCAGGTGTAGGTCCAGTGTGTCTCGGCCGCAGACAGGTTGGTTGCAGGCGCTCACCTGGCCTCCTTCTGACCAACACACGGCCATCACTGGCACCCAGGCAGAACCGGCTCTCATCAGAAAACACAACAGATCTTCACTCCGTCCTCCAATGAGCTCTAGCTTGACCCCACTGACGTCGCAAACGGCAGTGGCTTGGAGTAAGGGGAATGCACGCTACAGGGCGTTTGGCTCGGAGCTGTCCTTCAAGTAACCGATTTGTAACAGTTCGTTGTGTCAGTGTGGTGGCAACTGCAGCTCGAATTGCTGTCGCAGACGCAGTACGATGCGCCACGGCCATATGCCGTACACGGCGGTCTTTCCTCTCAGTAGTGCCACGTGGCTTGCCGGAACCCGGTCTTCTTGAGGCAGTACCTTCCCTTGACCACCGCTGCCAACAATCATGCACAGTGTCAACATTCCTGCCAAGTCGTTCTGCAATATTGCGGAAAGAATATCCACCTTCTCGTAGCCCTATTACACGACCTCGTTCAAACTCCGTGAGCTGTTGATAATGGCTTCTTCGTCTTCTTAAAGGCATTCTTGACTAACATCAACACAGTACGTCGAATCTCAACGATAACTAACGCTCACGAACGTTACAGCGCGTATTTACAGCAAACATGCTTTGCATGTTCCGAGGGACGCTACTAGCGCCACACGTATGCGCCGAGCGCGAAATTTGCATGGACGTTATCTTACATATGTACTCTCACCGCCTACCAACTGTCGTTTATCTAACACAACCCCTTCTTGGTGTTGGATTTTTTTTTCCGTCAGTGTAGTTAGTAATTATGTTTAACTACAGAATGTGTGTCACTAAATTATCAATGAGTCAAATCTATCTGCTACATTAAACTATTCTTATTAAGGAAAAATCAGGGAAACACATTTCCCCATCCTCTTCCATATTAAATAAGAGATATCATTAGACATAGTTAGACCTTACGTCACGACCACGAGATGGCGCTGTCAGGTTAATATTTCACCGTAGGGCTAAAATGCGAAAGTTCATATGGATGGCAGAGAATTCGGAATTTTCCCCTAACTTAATTCACCTGAAATCACCAGCACGCACATCCTACTCCCCCAACCCCGTTTTTCGTGTTGTAAAGCCATCTATCTTAATACGTAGGTAGCTTTTTACGCCCGTTCTTCGCTCTAGTACCAGCGACAGGGTCTTATAACAAACCATCGACCCGGGTTCGGCACGGACAATTAATCAGAGAGCTACGCCTCTGACCACTCTGTAACGTATACTCTATATTCACTTTCCTTTTGATTTTACTATCTCTGGTTATTTTATTTTACTATGTAAATTATCTTCCTACTGAACGGAATATTATTTCACCCGCTGAATGAGATCTGGCAATGAGTGTAAGTCATGACGTGGTGGTAGCTCGTATATAGGCGCGTTCATCGAGAAGTGTAGTTGTGTTGTTGCGTTGTTGTTGTGTTGTTGCGTTGGAGTTGAGGGTGGTGTGTGTTGCGTTGCAGTGTGTTGTTATGTAGTAGTGATATATGAGTGCCTTAGTTGACCAGGAGTCATCATAATAAACAAGTTGTTCTGTAAGTTCAGTCTTTTTCAATTCTTAGTTTTGTCAGACCTCTGTCTGGCTGTTAGGTTTATGACTTTGATTACTTAATATAAATAACCAGCGTTGAGACTTTGTTTAAGTTCATAATTAACGAGTAACAACACCCTTTTGGGAATTCATTATTTTGAAGCGTAGAGCATTATTCATTCATAATAATTAGCTTAGCAAAAAGATAAACAAAGCTAATTCATTATAACTCGACCACTGGGACTGGATTGCCGCTTTCCCAATCTTTCTTGTTCTTGTTACTTAGCGGAGAATACAAAAATTGCTGCTGCCAGAAATTAATGGAACTTAAAAAAAAAAAAAAAGAATAAAAATTTCCTCATAGTGTATTGCTCCGAAGGTGGCAGCTATAAAATTATAGAAGTGTGATCTTTGAGGTCACTCTAATCCACGCCAGGCGCCTTAAGCTGTTTCATGTGCGGCCTTTCTTTTTTTGCTTAGTTTCTAACGTGTCCTTCAGAAACCAAAAAAAAAAAAAAAAAATAAAAAAAAAAATCGGCATCAAGTTTTCTGTAAACAGGGGGAGAAGTCCCACTAAAGCACACGAAATGTTAAGAACAGTTCATGGGGATCAAACTTAGTCAACTACGCAAATATTTCAGTGTTATAAGTCTATTGAAGAAAGGTGAGAGGGGGCCATACGATCCTCTAAGTGTAATTCTTCAAGTGTACGTCTTAAAATGACCTGCATCCTGGAATTAGTGAACAAAGTGTGCAATTCATTATCAAGTGAGTTAAATGTGAATAAAAAATCCATAAATCCATAAGGTTCACACTAACTACAGACTTAGTTGGAGATTGCTTCATGAAAATGAACATGTTCACAGAGCGAAAAATGTGCAAAGGTCTTTGGCTCCCACTCAGGCTACAGTGCTTAAACACACTCCTTACTCCCCTGATCTGGCTCCAGCAGTTTGTTTTGTTTTGTAGTTGTTGTTTCCTACGTAAAATTGAGACTGAATGGATACAGATTTGATATTGTTTATATATAATAATTGTAAGAATGTGAAAGAGAACAAAACACCATTACAGTAGTTCAAAGCCTGTATGAAACCTGTAAGAAGTACTTTCGGTTCTTTTGGGTCCCTATTTTGAGAAAGAAAACCAAGAAAGCATTTTTCTGATTCAAATTTTGCCTTCAGACTGTAACGTACCAGGAGATGTGACGTACCTGCCCGAAGGACGCACACGACATAAAGGCAGATAGGAATCAGAATAAAACGTCCGCGTAGCTCAATTGGTAGAGTGACTTATTCCGGAATGAGGGGACCCGGGTTCGAATCCTGGCGCGGACAGAAATGACGAAGAAATTTACTTCGTTATAATGGCGCCCGAACTATCCGGATGACCCGAGCGTTCAAAATCTCGCAATGGTGTGATGTTATTTCCACACCGCGAGATAGGAAAAATCTGAGAATCTCTTCTCCAGCACTTCGAAAAAAAAAAAAAAAAAAATTAATAAAAATAAAAAAAATAAGTAAGGGGGAGATGATGTAACATACCAGGAGATGTGCCGTACCTGACCGAAGGACGCACACGACATAAAGGCAGATAGGAATCAGAATAAAACGTCCGCGTAGCTCAATTGGTAGAGCAACTTATTCCGGAATGAGGGGATCCGGGTTCGAATCCTGCTGGCGTGGACAGAAATGACGGAGAAATTTACTTTGTTATAATGGCGCCCGAACTATCCGGATGACCCGACCGTTCAAAATCTTGCAATGGTGTGATGTTCTTTCCACACCGCGAGATAGGAAAAATCTGAGAATCCCTTCTCCAGCACTTCGAAAAAAAAAAAAATTAATAAAAATAAAAAAAAATAAATAAGGGGGAGATGATGTAACGTACCAGGAGATGTGACGTACCTGCCAGAAGGACGCACACGACATAGAGGCAGATAGGAATCAGAATAAAACGTCCGCGTAGCTCAATTGGTAGAGCAACTTCTTCCGGAATGAGGGGATCCGGGTTCGAATCCTGGCGTGGACAGAAATGACGGAGAAATTTACTTCGTTATAATGGCGCCCGAACTATCCGGATGACCCGACCGTTCAAAATCTCGCAATGGTGTGATGTTCTATCCACACCGCGAGATAGGAAAAAATCTGAGAATCCCTTCTCCAGCACTTCGAAAAAAAAAAAAAAAAAATAAATAAATAAAAAAAAATAAGGGGGAGATGATGTAACGTACCAGGAGATGTGACGTACCTGCCAGAAGGACGCACACGACATAGAGGCAGATAGGAATCAGAATAAAACGTCCGCGTAGCTCAATTTGTAGAGCAACTTATTCCGGAATGAGGGGATCCGGGTTCGAATCCTGGCGTGGACAGAAATGACGGAGAAATTTACTTCGTTATAAGACTTATTTTTTAGTCTCACTGTATACCCATTGCACATCCTGTCGCAAAAATCCTTTGACGAGCGCAGTAAGTGCAGTTACTAAAATATCAGTTTGTTTGCTCAAAAGCAATGAATGGTGGTTTCTAGAGTAATTTGAACTACAAAATATGATTATAAATTAATTATAAAATATTGTGTGAAAGGTGCATTATTTATGTGCCACGATACGACTAGTGGCAAATGTTGAGAAGTATCGGGGGAACACCATGTTTTACTGTAATTCTTGGTCATTTAGCCTAAGCAGGGAGTTATTGTTTTGCCAGTTTTCAGGCACTATTGCTCATAAATATCTGAACATTGCTCCAAGAACTTTTTTTCAGCAGAAGAAAGAAATACCGCTACTGAGTGATATTACAAGACAGAGTGCACGTGTTATCGAGAAAGCCATTTCCAAAATTTTGGGAAAGTTTTTCAATTGAATATAAAGTTGTTAATGCCGCAGAAATTCCTTTATCAATGCACTCTCTTGCCCAACATCACAATTTTAAAATTCTTAAACTGCTTTGATGCTTTGTAAACATCATAATCTTCTGAATCTTAAAATTAAGTACAAGTAAATTCCGTAGTAAATTTCTCCGTCATTTCTGTCCACGCCAGGCAGGATTCGAACCCGGATCCCCTCATTCCGGAATAAGTGACTCTACCAATTGAGCTACGCGGACGTTTTATTCTGATTCCTATCTGCCTTTATGTCGTGTGCGTCCTGCTGGCAGGTACGTCACATTTCCTGGTATACGTTACATCATCTCCCCCCCTTTTTTTTTTTTTTTTTTTTGTAGTGCTGGAGAAGGGATTCTCTGATCTTTCCTATCTCGCGGTGTGGAAAGAACATCACACCATTGCGAGATTTTGAACGGTCGGGTCATCCGGATAGTTCGGGCGCCATTATAACGAAGTAAATTTCTCCGTCATTTCTGTCCACGCCAGGCAGGATTCGAACCCGGATCCCCTCATTCCGGAATAAGTCACTCTACCATTTGAGCTACGCGGACGTTTTATTCTGACTACTATCTGCCTTTATGTCGCGTGCGTCCTGCTGGTAGGTACGGCACATCTCCTGGTATACGTTACATCATCTCATCCCTAATTTTATTTTTTATTTTTTTTTTGTTTGAAGTGCTGGAGAAGGGATTCTCTGATCTTTCCTATCTCGCGGTGTGGAAAGAACATCACGCCATTGCGAGATTTTGAACGGTCGGGTCATCCGGATAGTTCGGGCGCCATTATAACGAAGTAAATTTCTCCGTCATTTCTGTCCACGCCAGGATTCGAACCCGGATCCCCTCATTCCGGAATAAGTCACTCTACCAATTGAGCTACGTGGACGTTTTATTCTGATTCCTATCTGCCTTTATGTCGTGTGCGTCCTTCGGGCAGGTACGTCACATCTCCTGGTATACGTTACATCATCTCACCCCTAATTTTATTTTTTATTTTTTTTTTGTTTGAAGTGCTGGAGAAGGGATTCTCTGATCTTTCCTATCTCGCGGTGTGGAAAGAACATCACGCCATTGCGAGATTTTGAACGGTCGGGTCATCCGGATAGTTCGGGCGCCATTATAACGAAGTAAATTTCTCCGTCATTTCTGTCCACGCCAGGATTCGAACCCGGATCCCCTCATTCCGGAATAAGTCACTCTACCAATTGAGCTACGTGGACGTTTTATTCTGATTCCTATCTGCCTTTATGTCGTGTGCGTCCTTCGGGCAGGTACGTCACATCTCCTGGTATACGTTACATCATCTCACCCCTAATTTTATTTTTTATTTTTTTTTTGTTTGAAGTGCTGGAGAAGGGATTCTCTGATCTTTCCTATCTCGCGGTGTGGAAAGAACATCACACCATTGCGAGATTTTGAACGGTCGGGTCATTCGTATAGTTCGGGCGCCATTATAACGAAGTAAATTTCTCCATCATTTCTGTCCACGCCAGTATTCGAACCCGGATCCCCTCATTCCGGAATAAGTCACTCTACCAATTGAGCTACGCGGACGTTTTATTCTGATTCCTATCTGCCTTTATGTCGTGTGCGTCCTGCTGGCAGGTACGTCACATCTCCTGGTACGTTACATCATCCTATTATAACGAAGTAAATTTCTCCGTCATTTCTATCCGCGCCAGGATTCGAACCCAGTCCCCTCATTCCCGAATAAGTTGCTCTACCAATTGAGCTACGCGGACGCTTATTCTGATTCCTATCTGCCTTTATGTCGCGTGCGTCCTGCTGGCAGGTACGTCACATCTCCTGGTATATGTTACAGTAGGTTGGTCAAAAAATCACATTAAAAGGTTCATCTTTCGTACCAGTTTGTTTAACGTCTTGAATGTGTTGTAACACAAAATAAAATGTTGATCCACACTCTGTTCTTCAACAAATTCAGCAAAAGTTTCATGCAGTTGTCGCTACCGTTTACGAATTTGTTTATTCCGATCTCATAGAATTCTTCCCTCTTCCTGAAGCCAAGCTTTTGACAACTGCATGAAAGAATTGATTTTCTCTTCTTCCGGTTTGATAAACAAACATTCTTCGCGGTAATTTTTGAGAAGTGGAAAAGAGTGGAAAGGCAATTAAATAATTAGATCCGACATCCAGGCTGTATGAAAGATGGTGCAAAATTTCTCATTGAAACTGTTGTAGCAAGAATTGAGTTTGTGTGCTATATGCGACCGGAAAATATCATGGAGGAAAATGACTGCCTGGACAAGGAGATTGAGTTGTTTTGTCTCAGAGTTCTCACATATGCTACTGATTGCATGTTCTATGTCCAAAAGTTTTTGCAAGAAAGATTGAATTTTGGTGGACCACGAAACAACAAGGAAAAAAAAAAAAAAAAAAAAGATCAGCAATTTATAAAAATATCCATTCTTGTACGGAAAGCGTTTGCCGTGAGGCTACAGCATCTTTCCCAGATGCAGACTTGAAACTCAATGAAACCAACTCTAAAACTGAAGTTCTGATTGAAAACACCAGAGAAGTGCTGATTAAGGCACATGTACAATGCCAAGACAAATAACTTTTACCCAGTGTGGAGAACTCGTGATAATAACCGTTATTCCATCCTCCCCTGTCTCTCAGCTCAATGAAGACAGACTTCAACATGCTAATCCATTGAGGAAGAAACCCAAGTACCTGTTGAAAATTGAATTTCAACCAATCATTTTCACAGGTTTGCCCCTCATATCGGGAAGGCGATTAAGTGGAAGTGTTCGCCTAAAAATCTCAATTAACAGAAACATCATCATCATCATCATTGTCAACCATTATCAATCCACTGCTGGACGAAGGTCTCCCAAGTTTCCTCCACAACGGTCTGTCTTGTGCCAGTCTCCTCCATGTCACCCCTGCATACTTTCGAATTTCATCCACCCATCTCCCATGTGGCCTTCTTCTGGGTCTTTTCCTGTCCCTTGGAATCCAATCTAAAATTTCGGCTGTCCATCGATGGTCTGTCCTTCTGGCAGTATGTCCAGCCCATTGCCATTTCAGGGATTTAACTCTGATCATGATGTCTTGTCATTATTCTGATCCACGAGTTCCTCTTCTTATCTCTCCTGGTTACACCAAGCATGCACCTCTCCATGCTGCTTTGAGTTGTCTGCAGCCTTTGTATGTCTCTTTTAGTTAAGGTCCACGTCTCTGCACCATACGTAAGCACTGGAAGGATGCATTGATCAAACACTTTTCTTTTAAGACATAATGGCATATTGCTCTTGAAAATTATGCTGTTTCTTCCAAAAAGCTCTCCAGGCAAGTTTTGTACGCCGATTAATTTCTTCATCAATGTGACCCTCACTTGATATCTGCTGTCCAAGATAAACATACGTATCTGTTATCTCCAGTTTTTCTCCATCAATCGATAAATCTTCATTTCTTGTAAAAGCATTGAACATCACTTTTGTCTTCTGAAAGTTCATTTTTAATCCCACTTCTTTACTCTTGTCAGCAAGTTCCTGGATCATACTCTGCAGCTCTGATGGGGTAGTTGCAAAAATGACTACGTCATCAGCAAAACGAAGGTGGGTTAGATAATCTCCATTAATCTTTATCCCTTTGTTTTCCCAGTTCAGTGATTGAAAGACATTTTCCAATGCGGCATTAAAGAGCTTCGGAGATATGGTGTCACCTTGTCTCACTCCCTTTCCAATTTTTATGTGTGTTGTATTTTCAAACAGCCGAATCTTTGCACAGAAACATACAAAGCATGATATACGCACACCAGCCACCGAATTAGAAACTTTTACGCAGTTGTAGGTAAACGTCACTTACGCGCGTATATGCAAAATACGTAGTCACGAGCGTCACCACGTGATCTAGGCAACTATTTAAAACTGCTGCCCGTCAGTAATCATCAGTAGTGCTGTTCACAGTGGGAAAAATAAGGGATCTCTCAATTTTCGATAAAAGACTAGGTGCCCGTCTGGCTGGAGCAATGATTTTGAAAACAGCTGGTTTCTCAAAAGGTGAGATATCCCGGGACTTTAATTGGTGGTTGGCAGTCACATGGCTATATGGAAACCAATGATTTCTGCAAAGAACCGGAAAGTGCGTCTACAGTGATGTCATTGGAAGACTAGGAAAAACGTCGCGTGGTCCGACGAGTAGCAGTTCACCTTTTTCTGTACCGATGTTAGGTAAAGACTTTGGCCGGAGTACCCGTGAAGCAATGGACCCAGCATGCCTTATAAACACAACTTAATGTTCTGGAAGTGGTGTCACAGTTGAGGGCACGTCCTGTTGATACGGGAGGGATTCCCGGATTTTACTGGAAAGTCGAGTGTCCCCCAGGGATTATCTGAGCATTGTTGCCAATCAAGTCCATCCTGCAATGTTGACTTTATATCTAGCAGGTGACGGCTGTTTCATGGACGAAAATGCCACTCCCATCGCGCAACATGTGTTGAGCCCTCTTTGAGCGAGCACGACAGCAACTCCCACGATCTTCCCTGTTCAACACAAAGCCCTTAACTGAATCTCATTGAGAATGTATGGGACCTGTTATAAAAACAGATCCTTGAGCAAAGTCCACTTCCGTCGAATCTGAGCCAGTTAAAGAACTATCTGCTGAACTTCTGGTATGTTGTAGATGCTGATGCACTCCAAGAAGTTGTGGAATTTATGCTAAACCGCATGCATACTTCATTTCAATATTTAATTCATACTTCATGCATACTTCAATTCATACTTCACTTCAACAATCTGTTTTTATAACATGCATGGGACATGCATGTTATAAAAACAGATCTAATAACGCCGAATCCTATCTCGATCTGATAACGCCGAATCCTTCTAACAGATCTAATAACGCCGAATCCTTCTAATAACGCCGAATCCTATCTCGGCCCGTAAGAGTCCCTCTACAGCTTTAAAGGCAAAAGCTTTGATGGAGGAAAGTTCTGGGACAGACCTAGAGGAATTCCATGGAAAGAATGCCTCGAAAAGTCGCTCAGTCATAAGGTCGTGGGAAGATTCTGAAATGGTTTCGGCTAATAAATGTTCTTGTTTCCGTTCGATTTAGATGCCCGACTACTTTTGTCTACGCTGTGTATTTATAATGCATTTCAGCGTTGTTTGACCAAATATGTCTCTTGCGACAGTTATTTTAAATAAATAAGCAAGGGAACAAACGGACAAACGGAAAATGCCAAACTATTGCCATCGTCTAAGCGTCGAACTCAAATTGTATTTTCAGAATCTTCGCTGTAGTTGCTCAGCCATTGTATTAACACATGAAAGGGCGAACAAAGTAAGGTTACCATTAATTTTCCGTTAACATTCAAGCGATAGGTGCCCTGATACAAAATGATCTTAAAAATTTTTTTTATCGTCTGTCCATTATATAAATTTGCGAGAAGACAGGAATGGCAAATAAAATAAAGGAATGCTTAGGTAATTGATTTGTAACAAACTTTACAGCAACAGTAGCAGGCATGATTTTTCTTCAAAATAAAAGAAATAGAAATTGCAGTTAAATAATTCATAATGAGATTCTAAGGAAGTTGTAATTAGCGAATAGCTGAGCTCTTCATGACGTCACACTTCCGCTTTTGGAAAACAGTTTTCCCAGCAGTCCACGCGACAACGCAGATGGACCCACGAGCCAGCGCTCAAATGCAGTAGGGGAAGGGAAGTGACGTCATTTAATTCTGTTTCTGTACGACTTGATCGTCTGCGTCAATCCTTTTTCTCTAGCAATCATTTTATGTTTCATGAGATTCAGATTTTGAGTGTAACGTTCTTTAAACTACAACACGGGCTTCATTATAAACACAATATTGCGAAATACTGAAAAATTATTATTTCGTAGTTGCTTTCTTGAAAAAGCTAAAGCAAAAAGGTGTTCAGGATGGAAAAGAAGAGCGTGTCCATTTTACTCTTTGGGGAAAGTAACTAAATCAAAATTAAATGTAAGAATAGCAGCTGTCGTTGTATCCCCCTTTGTGGAATTCTTGCATTTATTTAAGCGGGAAATCCAATGGCAATGCTAAAATACGAAAAACATGAGTCACTGGAAAGACACTAATTCCCTGAAGCCCATGACACGATCTGATTTTGCAAAAGAAAGAACGTTCGTATTAGGAAAGCAGTCGATGTTAAGCGACATTTAACAACTATACTGTATACTTAAAAGCTTAAAATTACGTAGAATGCAGAAAGTAAATAATATGTGGAAATCTAACAACGTTTTATTTGAATATGGTCTTTGAATTTGGAATATCTGTCTCTCGGTTTAGGGAATTTCAAGAAGGCGAAACATAGTAATGATGTTCACTGAATGAATTCTTGGTATTGTTCCGTAAATTTATGAAAAACGCTAAATAAGGACAGAACGCAGAAACGTCCAAGTGATTGTGTAGAGTTTCTTAACGTCCTCAGATTTGCATTTGAGTTCGATTCTCAAATGAAGTATGGTGGCGTGTTTGTTCCTTGAGAACATAATCTAAGGCTACATGAAAATCTGTAGCCTTAGATAGTAAAGATCCAAACAGAACCAAAAAAAAAAAAAAAAAAAAAAAAAGAATCCACATTACATTAGACGGATCTTTCCGAAAGAATAGCATTTCAGGTGTTTTTTCATTCGCACCGTATTTCCCAGTAAAAGGGGCAACAAGTATGCCTATTTTCAACTATGACTACTTATTCCTTTCCTTTCTCCACTTTCAGGTGATTTAGGCTGGTCACGTGTCTACGGAATGTACGGTACAATTGCATTAAAACGATGGGAGTGACATTCTATGACGTATCAGCCAGCACTTCCAGAAAGATAGAACGATGGCTGGGGGGAAGGTACGGATAACCTTTTTGTAATGGATGTTCCAATACCTCGTGGAAAACGGATTGACATGTTCATCGGACGCTCGGGGAATATTGAGTGCTTCAAAGCAATTCAATCTACGTAAAATCAAACTTGTAACCATGTGGTTGAAAGACGGCTGCTCTAACCACTAGGACACTCACGGCTCATTATGAATCCAGTTTATACCAAATGGTGAATAAAGACTGAACGCGGATACGGCAGAGTAATCAAGGGGAAGTCGTCCGATTAGGAGCCGGGTTTGATTTTCAGATAAAGCTTCTTGATGCCGTGCAGAAAGACATATTTCGATATTTCTTTGAGCATTCGGCGCTATTTCAGTCATCTATAGACACAAAGGTTGAGAATTGTTGAATATGTTTCCTGCAAATCTCAACCAAAATTAAATCTCTAGAGCAAAACACTTCATTCTGCTTTTTTCACTGTTTGCGTCAGGAGTTGACACAGTACTGGAAATTTTTTATGGTGGTCTGAACAGTAAAACTTCTTGATGCTGTACATAACGGCATAGTTTCTTCTGTGTTCGTGTTTTTTTTTTTTTTTTTTTTTTGCTTTAAGTGTTGGCAGTGAAATGCCGATCAAATTCCTCATTGCACAGCAAGATCAAATTTCTAATCGTAAGTCGCGCGCGTTATTTCAAACTCGAAGCAATGGCCGACCCGCAGATGTGTGAAAGACTGACACAAACAAGTTGCTATGCCAACAAGAAACGGATTTCGTAATAGCTTCTACTACGTTAGTGAGATTATCGTAGTTTACGCACAACAGTTCAACGAAATATCATTGCCCTTTTTTCAGAGTGTAATGATATATTGTTGTGCAATAGTGAATTTAAATTATATTGCGCAAAAAAAAATCATATGAGTTATTGTTGCGTGAGATAATGGCCCAGTGTACCGCAACAAGACTTCAACAATTGTAGAATATAGGAATGCTAAATAAATTAATTAAAAATTTAAGAATTCGAATTTCAAAAAAAAAAAAAAAAAAAAAAAAAAAAAATAAAGAAAAGGAAAATATGTAGCCGCGAAGTTAAAGAGAGCACAAAACTTTTCCAAGTTTTTTTTACAAAAACTTTACTTTTCTAGTTGTAACGTATACTTTAGATTCACTTTCCTTTTGATTTTACTATCTCTGGTTATTTTATTTTCCTATGTAAATTATCTTCTTACTGAACGAGATGTTATTTCTCCCGCTGAATGAGATCTGGCAATGAGTGTAAGTCATGACGTGGTGGTAGCCAGTATAAATAGGCGCGTTCAACGATACCTTAGAGAGCTTTTTGTTTATGTGCGTAGGGAGAGCTTTTTGTTTATGTGCGTAGGGAGAGCTTTTTGTTTATGTGCGTAGAGAGCTTTTGTTTATATGGAGAGAGCTTTGGTTATATGCGTAAGGAGAGCTTCGTTTATATGATTAGGTTCTTCGTCATCATTGTGCTCTGTGAAGTGTATGTTGGATAATACCAGGAGTTTCCCTAAATAAAGATTTTGTTGTAAGTATGTTTTTCTCAGTTCATAGTCTTGTCAGATCTCTGTCTGGCTGTTAGGTTTATTTCACTAGTTGTTATTATTAACAACCAGCATAAGACTTTATTCATCTTAATTACTACTACAACATTACTAGCAGTTAAAAGCTTGTTCATTATTATTACTACACTACTAGCAGGAAAGTTTATTCATGATATAATTAACAACACAACAACCATTAGAAGAAGCTTTGAATTCATTATATAGTTTTTAATTTGTGCTCGCTCATTTAATTTTTTTATGCTTTACACTATTTTATTTCGCACACTTTACATATTTATTTAAATACAACTCAATAAATACTTCTCTCCCATTGCAGCGTAAGTATGTAGGAAACTGCGAATGTACTGTTTGGAATTCCTTCGTTTTCCTGGATGCAGGGAAGGGAGAAAACCAGAACCGATGAGTAAACACAAAATGAGTTCAGAAAGTAGCATAACATCGATCAAATCCCTAGACACGCTTTCTGCATTCGCAAAATGGAAATCGTTCACAGTGTTTAGAGACTACAAAGATTTTGTATGTGCGAGGAATGCAAAGTTAAGGTGTAGGGGCGAGACATTACGCCCCTATATAAATTGTGTGATGGACTTTTAAATCCCATCGATCATTCCGGATACTAACATTTCTGAATAAATATTTCCATGTGTATTATTTGGAAACGAGTGTAACACGTGGTAATGCACCAGACTAGGTGACATTTCAATGTGCCTGTTTGACAGGTCTATTGTATTCACAGAAGGCACAGCTATTGTTCCTGGCCAGAGGGAAATGTAAGCTACAGGGCACCATGAGGTGGAGGTCAACGAAGGGATTAGGTGAAGGTCACCGGCTGAAGACACGTGTCAGGAGAGAAAGGTAGTATGGGGGGCACCGAGAAGAGCGAGGAGGGTCGCCTGCTCTTGGAGGGCTCCGACTAGGGAGAGAGAGGGAGCCTCAGGCAAGTGAGGCAGGAGCCAATAAGGAAGGCTAGTGAAGTTAGGGGGGAAAGACTTCAGGATAGGAGTACAAGAAAGAACACACAGTCTACGGGGAGCGAGCGTGAGAGACAGTCGACGGGGAGCGAGCGTGGAGAACGGTTGACGACAGCGTGTGCTGTGGACGGTTAGGAAGTGCTGGGGGACAGCACGGACAGCGAAAACGGTTGTATAGTGCTGGGGGTTTAGCACGGAGAAAAGAAAAAGTTCTTGATATAACGTGCCAGTTAGAGCACGGG
Organism: Macrothele yani; assembly: GCA_039090855.1. Classification (NCBI taxonomy): domain Eukaryota; kingdom Metazoa; phylum Arthropoda; class Arachnida; order Araneae; family Macrothelidae; genus Macrothele; species Macrothele yani. The sequence continues at coordinate 222,370,081 of CM077034.1, read as the reverse complement.
GAAAGCCAGCGTAGTTGGAATCAGACACGTGTGTCTGGAACGACGTACGGAGAAAGCGTTTGGAGAGAACACGTGTTCGAGACGGAACACAAAGCATAGCTTCCGGAACAAAGAAAAAGAGACGAACGGAAGGTTACGACGATTGAAACCTTTCACGTCGGTGATAGAAAAAGAACGGGCAAAGAGTATTTGGCAGGAAAGGGTATTCTGGAATAATTAGATACCCGGATCATTTTCACGTGGAACTGCAGTTACAGGAACTCGAGGTCAAGGAACAATAGCTGCCGGAACAATTTACTGTTGATTAAATGTTTTGTTAAGTTTGCAACAAGCCTGAGAGTGAATTCATGCTTGGAATTGTTTTGCCATTATTTTTACTTCCCCTCTCCTGAATAGCAGATTTATAGTAAAGCTGGGAGAGAAAGAACGCCGGGCTGTCTTCAACTACCGTTGATAGACAGTCTCTAGATAACGAACCTTATAAATGTTTTTCCTTCCTGCTGGGGGAAATTTTGATCAGCGCTGGAAGCCAGTGGGTGTTTGGCCGAGGAGCCATTAATTAACATAATGAGCTTCCACCCTTACATAAGGAGCCATTAATTAACATAATGAGCTTCCACCCCTACATAATGAGCCATTAATTAACATAATGAGCTTTTTTTTTTTTTGATTGGAGGTTTAACGACCACCGTGAGCAACTCAATGGGCTACAAGCAGTCGCCCGTCCCTAATTTAGGGTCACTGGTTCCAGGGAAGGGAGAGAGCCAGTGCCGTAAGACAAACACAACATCCATGCCTGACCGGGATTCGAACCCGGACCCCTCACGGACGAATGATCAGAGGCCAGCGCCTTAGACCACTGGGCCACCGGGGCGGCATATAATGAGCTTCCACCCTTACATAAGGAAATTATCGTTTCATTTTGTTCTGATTTTTAACTCATCCAATGAACATCCAAAATGCAGAGGTTATTCATAAACACCGGAACATTTCTTAATTTTCTCTTAAAAGATTACAAATTACAAAAATTTGACACTGTGTCTCTTGCTTGACTGAAAATTTAAGTCGACCGAATTCAGAGATCCCACTCAGGATTGGTATTCATGTCATTCAAGCACTTTTTTTTTTTTCTGGATTATAAAAACATATTTTCTTCGCAATGGTTTTAACACCAAGAGTATTTCCAGTTTTGGAATATGCACCTTTAACAATAATTTGTCACTAATACAAAAAAAAAAAAAAAAAAAGTTAGTAAAATCATGCAATGCATTGATTATGATACGCTTTCCAACATACCAGAAATCATTACTCAAGTTATGAGGATAATGGCTGTGGAATAATTCTCGCTCCTGTGTCCTGACCTTTGACCCCATTTCGATGATATTCAACAGAACCGGTTCAGTACACCTCAAGAATAACATACTAAAGTTTTGTCGCAATGGAAGCAGTTTTACGCAAGTTATGAGAATAATGGCTGTGGAATAAATCTTCCTTTTGTGCAATGACCTTTGACCCCATTTCGTTAATATTCAACAGAACAGGTTCACTATACCTCCGGAACAACATGATAACGTTTTGTCGCAATCGAAACATTTTTTGGTAAGTTATGATGCACAAGGGCAATGGAATGGATCCCACTCCAGTGTCCTGACCTTTGACCCTATTTCGCCCATTTTCAATAGGGTTCGTCCCCAGTGGCTCCCTACCACGTACTAAAATTTCATCGAAATCGAACAATATTTACGCATGTTATGACGCATAAAGGCAATGAAATGGATCCCGCTCTTATGGCGTGACCTTTGACCCCACTTCACCCATTTTCAATAGGGTTCGTCCCCTGGTGGTCCCCTACCACATACTAAAATTTCATCGAAATAGAACCATATTTACGCATGTTATGACGCATAAAGGCAATGAACTGGATCCCGCTTTTATGTCCTGATCTTTGACCCCATTCCACCCATTTTCGATAGGTTTCGTTCCCAGGTGGTTCCTTACCACATACTAAAATGTCATCGAAATCGAACCATATTTACGCAAGTTATGACGCATAAGGGCAATTGAATGGATCCTGCTCTTATGGCGTGACCTTTGACCCCACTTCACCCATTTTCAATAGGATTCATTCCCTGGTGGTCCCCTACCACATACTAAAATTTCATCGAAATAGAACCATATTTACGCATGTTATGACGCATAAAGGCAATGAAATGGATCCCGCTCTTATGGCGTGACCTTTGACCCCACTTCACCCATTTTCAATAGGGTTCGTCCCCTGGTGGTCCCCTACCACATACTAAAATGTCATCGAAATCGAACCATATTTACGCAAGTTATGACGCATAAGGGCAATTGAATGGATCCTGCTCTTATGGCGTGACCTTTGACCCCACTTCACCCATTTTCAATAGGATTCATTCCCTGGTGGTCCCCTACCACATACTAAAATTTCATCGAAATAGAACCATATTTACGCAAGTTATGACGCATAAAGGCAATGAAATGGATCCCGCTTTTATGTCCTGATCTTTGACCCCATTCCACCCATTTTCGATAGGTTTCGTTCCCAGGTGGTTCCTTTACCACATACCAAAATTTCATCGAAATCGAACCATATTTACGCAAGTTATGACGCATGAGGGCAATTGAATGGATCCTGCTCTTATGGCGTGACCTTTGACCCCACTTCACCCATTTTCAATAGGATTCATTCCCTGGTGGTCCCCTACCACATACTAAAATTTCATCGAAATAGAACCATATTTACGCAAGTTATGACGCATAAAGGCAATGAAATGGATCCCGCTTTTTATGTCCTGATCTTTGACCCCATTCCACCCATTTTCGATAGGTTTCGTTCCCAGGTGGTTCCTTTACCACATACCAAAATTTCATCGAAATCGAACCATATTTACGCAAGTTATGACGCATAAGGGCAATTGAATGGATCCTGCTCTTATGGCGTGACCTTTGACCCCACTTCACCCATTTTCAATAGGGTTCGTCCCCTGGTGGTCCCCTACCACATATTAAAATTTCATCGAAATAGAACCATATTTACGCAAGTTATGACGCATAAAGGCAATGAAATGGATACCGCTTTTATGTCCTGATCTTTGACCCCTTCCACCCATTTTCGATAGGTTTCGTTCCCAGGTGGTTCCTTTACCACATACCAAAATTTCATCGAAATCGAACCATATTTACGCAAGTTATGACGCATGAGGGCAATTGAATGGATCCTGCTCTTATGGCGTGACCTTTGACCCCACTTCACCCATTTTCAATAGGATTCATTCCCTGGTGGTCCCCTACCACATACTAAAATTTCATCGAAATAGAACCATATTTACGCAAGTTATGACGCATAAAGGCAATGAAATGGATCCCGCTTTTATGTCCTGATCTTTGACCCCATTCCACCCATTTTCGATAGGTTTCGTTCCCAGGTGGTTCCTTTACCACATACCAAAATTTCATCGAAATCGAACCATATTTACGCAAGTTATGACGCATAAGGGCAATTGAATGGATCCTGCTCTTATGGCGTGACCTTTGACCCCACTTCACCCATTTTCAATAGGGTTCGTCCCCTGGTGGTCCCCTACCACATATTAAAATTTCATCGAAATAGAACCATATTTACGCAAGTTATGACGCATAAAGGCAATGAAATGGATACCGCTTTTATGTCCTGATCTTTGACCCCTTCCACCCATTTTCGATAGGTTTCGTTCCCAGGTGGTTCCTTTACCACATACCAAAATTTCATCGAAATCGAACCATATTTACGCAAGTTATGACGCATGAGGGCAATTGAATGGATCCTGCTCTTATGGCGTGACCTTTGACCCCACTTCACCCATTTTCAATAGGATTCATTCCCTGGTGGTCCCCTACCACATACTAAAATTTCATCGAAATAGAACCATATTTACGCAAGTTATGACGCATAAAGGCAATGAAATGGATACCGCTTTTATGTCCTGATCTTTGACCCCTTCCACCCATTTTCGATAGGTTTCGTTCCCAGGTGGTTCCTTTACCACATACCAAAATTTCATCGAAATCGAACCATATTTACGCAAGTTATGACGCATAAGGGCAATTGAATGGATCCTGCTCTTATGGCGTGACCTTTGACCCCACTTCACCCATTTTCAATAGGGTTCATTCCCTGGTGGTCCCCTACCACATACTAAAATTTCATCGAAATAGAACCATATTTACGCATGTTATGACGCATAAAGGCAATGAAATGGATCCCGCTCTTATGGCGTGACCTTTGACCCCACTTCACCCATTTTCAATAGGGTTCGTCCCCTGGTGGTCCCCTACCACATACTAAAATGTCATCGAAATCGAACCATATTTACGCAAGTTATGACGCATAAGGGCAATTGAATGGATCCTGCTCTTATGGCGTGACCTTTGACCCCACTTCACCCATTTTCAATAGGATTCATTCCCTGGTGGTCCCCTACCACATACTAAAATTTCATCGAAATAGAACCATATTTACGCATGTTATGACGCATAAAGGCAATGAAATGGATCCCGCTCTTATGGCGTGACCTTTGACCCCACTTCACCCATTTTCAATAGGGTTCGTCCCCTGGTGGTCCCCTACCACATACTAAAATGTCATCGAAATCGAACCATATTTACGCAAGTTATGACGCATAAGGGCAATTGAATGGATCCTGCTCTTATGGCGTGACCTTTGACCCCACTTCACCCATTTTCAATAGGATTCATTCCCTGGTGGTCCCCTACCACATACTAAAATTTCATCGAAACAGAACCATATTTACGCATGTTATGACGCATAAAGGCAATGAAATGGATCCCGCTTTTATGTCCTGATCTTTGACCCCATTCCACCCATTTTCGATAGGTTTCGTTCCCAGGTGGTTCCTTTACCACATACCAAAATTTCATCGCAATCGAACCATATTTACGCAAGTTATGACGCATGAGGGCAATTGAATGGATCCTGCTCTTATGGCGTGACCTTTGACCCCACTTCACCCATTTTCAATAGGATTCATTCCCTGGTGGTCCCCTACCACATACTAAAATTTCATCGAAACAGAACCATATTTACGCATGTTATGACGCATAAAGGCAATGAAATGGATCCCGCTTTTATGTCCTGATCTTTGACCCCATTCCACCCATTTTCGATAGGTTTCGTTCCCAGGTGGTTCCTTTACCACATACCAAAATTTCATCGAAATCGAACCATATTTACGCAAGTTATGACGCATAAGGGCAATTGAATGGATCCTGCTCTTATGGCGTGACCTTTGACCCCACTTCACCCATTTTCAATAGGGTTCGTCCCCTGGTGGTCCCCTACCACATACTAAAATTTCATCGAAATAGAACCATTTTTACGTGAGTTATCGTGCCGACAGACAGACGGACGGAAAAAGCTGGAGTTTATACGCTTCTTCAACTTACGGTTGGAAAGCGTAAAAAACGACAAATGCTATGAACGGTAGTTTAAATTCTTTTCTGGTCAGAAGCCAATTCATCTTCTGCGCACAAAACAGTTCGCCATTTTGTTTTTTTCTAGTAAACTCACCAGGGAATAAAGTAAAGCAGAATCCAATAACACATTTAAATGTACTAAATAAACATGTCAACTGCTTAATCAGCACTTCAGAATTTTTACTTTAAAGAACAGATTAACTTCAAGACTTTTAAGAGCAAGGACATTTGAGTTGCAAACTGAACTGATCTGGCAATGCATAAATTTTGAAGTAACTATAGCGAAAGAAATGACTCGTAAATATGCAGATTTTGAAATACAGAATACGATCTGACAATGACAGTATCTGTTAGCACGACACATTTGTAACAATACTGCCATATATGAACTATTGTACATAAAACCACCTGCCTAGCAGATGGTTTCCTCACACAGAAGAGAAAGCATCAAAGAAGCTTTAACTGCGCAGAAAATATCATTATCACGTTTTCATTTTAATTTAATGAAAAATCGATTAATCTTAAACTATACTACCCTTTAGCTTTTTCTAGACATTTGCAGATTAAATTTCTACGTGCGAAATACACTGACGGAAAAAAAAATCCCAACACCAAGAAGGGGTTGTGTTAGATAAACGACAGTTGGTAGGCTGTGAGAGTACATCTGTAAGATGACGTCTATGCAAATTTCGCGCTCGGCGCATACGTGTAGCGCTAGTAGCGCCCCTCGGAACATGCAAAGCAGGTTTGCTGTAAATACGCGCTGTAACGTTCGTGAGCGTTAGTTATCGTTGAGATTCGACGTAGTGTGTTGATGTTAGTCAAGAATGCCTTTAAGAAGACGAAGAAGCCATTATCAACAGCTCACGGAGTTTGAACGAGGTCGTGTAATAGGACTACGAGGTGGATTTTCTTTCCGCAATATTGCAGAACGACTTGACAGGAATGTAGCCACTGTGCATGATTGTTGGCAGTGGTGGTCAAGGGAAGGTACTGCCTCAAGAAGACAGGTTCCGGCAGGCCACGTGGCACTACTGAGAGGGAAGACCGCCGTGTACGGCGTATGGCCGTGGCGCATCGTACTGCGTCTGCGGCAGCAATTCGAGCTGCAGTTGCCACCACAGTGACACAACGAACTGTTACAAATCGGTTACTTGAAGGACAGCTCCGAGCCAGACGCCCTGTAGCGTGCATTCCACTTACTCCAAACCACTGCCGTTTGCGACGTCAGTGGTGTCAAGCTAGAGCTCATTGGAGGACAGAGTGGAGATCTGTTGTGTTTTCTGATGAAAGCCGGTTCTGCCTGGGTGCCAGTGACGGCCGTGTGTTGGTTAGAAGGAGGCCAGGTGAGCGCCTGCAACCAACCTGTCTGCGGCCGAGACACACTGGACCTACACCTGGAGTTATGGCCTGGGGAGCAATTTCCTATGACAGCAGGCGCACTCTCGTGGTTATCCCACTCACCCTGACGGCACAGTTGTATGTCGGTCTGGTGATTCAACCTGTTGTGCTGCCATTCATGAACAGCATTCCAGGGGTGTTTTCCAACAGGATAGCGCTCGCCCGCATACCGCTGTTGTAACCCAACATGCTCTACAGAGTGTCGACATGTTGCCGTGTCCTGCTAGATCACCAGATCTTTCACCAATCGAGCACGTATGGGACATCATTGGACGACAACTCCAGCGTCACCCCCAACCAGCATTAACCGTCCCTGTATTGACTGACCAAGTGCAACAGGCATGGAACTCCATCCCACAAACTGACATCCAGCACCTGCACGACACAATGCATGAACGTTTGCGTGCTTGCATTCAACATTCTGGCGGTTACACCGGTTATTAATGTACCAGCATTTCACATTTAAAATGGCTCTTCTCGCGCTTACATTAAGCTGTGATCTTGAAACCTTAATCCATTAAATATGTTACCTATACAAATGTATTGCCGCCATTTCATTCCTCTACAACTTATTTTTTCGTGGTGTTGGGATTTTTTTCCGTCAGTGTAGATGGGAGAGCAGAATCAATGCTTTGCAGCCATTTCGTTATCAGCTAAGTGAAGTGCATGACGCTCTCATGGACATTGTTGAAGACACCAATCTTACAGGACCATCTGGTAATGCTTCACGAGTTGAGGCTCAAGGACTTGCCAAAAATATTGGAAATTTTACATTTGTGGTATCTCTTGTTGTATGGTACAACATTTTGTTTGAAATTAATTTAACCAGTAAGTTACTCCAGTCCAGGGAATTTGGTTTAGCTGCTGCTACAAAGCAGCTTCTTGCAACCAAAGTATTCCTTGAAAACTACAGAACTGGTGTAGAATTTGAGATGTTAGTAGATGCTAGAGAAATAGCTGAAGAACTTGATATTCCGGCTTCATTTGAATCAGAGCCAGCACCTAAGCGCTTGAAAAAAAAAAAAAAAAAGAAAAGGCAGTTTTCGTATGAAGCAGAACATGAGCCAATACAAAACGCAAAACAGCAGTTCAAAATAAACTTTTATTTTTCAATCCTGGACACTGCAATAAACTCAATTAACGAACGATTTACCCAGATGGAGGAGATTGCATCCATATTTGGATTTCGGTACCATATCAACACCTTAGAGGACAAATCAACCAAGTACGTACTAGATGAATGTTCATTGCTGGACAATTGCTAAGGACGGATCATAAGCGGCTATATAGCGCATTAAAAAGTAAGTGTGGTTGGATGCCAAGCGAAATAAAATAATGTCAGAATGCCAGGACATTACAAGAAAGACAATTTATTGTGCTCTGAAATCCAGAAGGCTTTGGAACGTGTTCAAGGGACAAACAGGCCATTTTGTGCAGAATACGTAAACGTGAAAAAAATGCAATTACCGTCCGCAGGCGTTCCGGCGTAAGATGTCAATACGGGATATGGCCACCATGGAGAGCGATGCAAGATTCCACACGTCGTGACATGCTTTGCACAACATTATCAAGCAGCTGTTGGGGTAATTTATCCCATTCCTCTGTCAGTGCACGGATGAGGGTGTCCTTGTTTATTGGAGGGCATTGGCGACCGGCAAGACTCCTCCCCAAAGCATCCCACACATTTTCAATGGGATTCAGATCTGGAGAACGTGCTGCCAATACGAGGCGTTGAACATCCTTGCTCTCAAGACACTCCTGGACAGCGACTGTTCGATGACATGTTGCGTTGTCGTCCATGAAAATGAATCTATCACCGACAGCACCACGGAACATGCGAACATCAGGTAGCAGAACATCATTAATGTATCGTTGGCCAGTCATAGTCCCAGTTAGAAGCACATAGAGGGACGTACGGCCATTGATCATGATGAAAGCCCATACCATGACACTACATGTCGGATATCGGTCCCTTTCCTGTATGTTTGCTGGACAATATGCAGTACCACTATCACGCCAGATCAGTTGTCGTCGACAATCAGACGATAGACTGTATCTACTCTCATCTGAGAAGAGGACAGCAGACCAGTCGTTATCAGTCCAATTGCGATGTTGATGGCACCATTGCAAACGGGCGGTACAGTAACGTCTGGACAATGGGATGCACACAACAGGACAACGGGTGTATAGTCCTCCTTCATGCAAACGTCTGGCGACAGTTTTTCGTAAGATCCGCTTGCCAGTAGCAGCCATAAACTGATTTGCTACCTCACTAGCTTTGCTGCGCCGGTGTCTTTTTGTTGATAGCACTATGTACCGATCTTCTGCAGGTGTCGTACTGCGAACACGACCTCCCCCGTGACGTTTGCTACACTCTCCATTTGTTTGAAATGATTTCCAAAGCCTTGAAACAACACTGTGGCTGACGTCGAACTCCCTGGCAACATCTGTTATTTTTCGCCCTTCTTCAATCTTGCCAATAATACGGCCACGCGTAAAATCATCTAGGTGATGTCGGGAAGACATACTGAAAATTGCAAGTTCGTCAATTGATTCTTTCCCTTTCAACTTTGCGTTTGAACAACAACGGTCAATGTGCGTCAAATCCTTTATATCTCTTATCAGCGCTATGACGTCACGAACAAGTTCGGCAATCCAAAATTTGCATACGCACTACACGTCTTACTGTATCCCGCACTTATGCTAATTTCCACATTTTCCTGTCTTCCATTTTATGGTTGCTATCGTTGCTATTTTAATCCGTCCTTAGCAATTGTCCGGCAGTGTATATACGTACAGTACATGCATGTATATATAATTTGCAACCACTATCAATCCACTGCTGGATGAAAGTCTCCAAGTTTCTTCTTCCACAACAGTCTGCCTTGAGTCAGTTTTTTCATTCTTTCGAATATCATGTACCCATCTCCCTCGTGTCATCTTCTGGATATTGTTCTTTCCCTTGCTATCCAGTTCAATATTTCAACTCTCCGTCGGTTGTTCTTTCTTCTAGCAATTTGTGCATCCCATTGCAATTTCAGGAATTTTGACCATGTCTTCCACTCTTGTCATTTTCCCGATCTACGAGTTCCTATTTGTATCATTCCAGGTAACATCAAACATGCATCTCTACATGCTTCTTTCAGTTGTCTGCAACGTCTGCCTGTCTATTTTAGTTGAGGTCCATGTCTGTGCTCCATGCGTAAGAACTGGAAGGATGCACTGATTAATCAGTTTCTTTTTAAGAAATAATGTATCCGACGAAGTTTTATAGATCGATTATTTTCTTCATAAATGTGGCCATCGCTTAATATCTGTTGCCTAATTTAGGTATCGGTACCTCTACATTTCCCCCATCAATCACTAAATATAAAATCTAAATATTAATTTCTTGTAAAAAAAAATGCACTTTCGATCAGTATATATATATATTATTGTTATTATTATTATTATTAAACGGACAGCATCAGCACAGTCGCAGTAAGTTAGCTTTCGAAGTGGTATTGTGTAATCTACAAAATTGAGATGCAGCCCCCCCCCCCCCCATCTCAGCTTACCACGAGCCGCCACTGTATAGCTGGAAAGAGCGTTGACTCATAATGAATCTAAGGATAGTGATGCTACCGAGTTGTGTAGTGAGCTACAAGCTGTTTCAAGACGAGTTCCTAAGAAATCAACACCAAAGGATGTTCTTGACTTCATTTGCAAATCCAACTTGCTAAAGTGTACCTAATTTGTTTACCGCTCTAACGGTTTTACTGACGCTGCCGGTATCATTAGCCACTGGAGAGAGAGGAGCTTTTCTAAGCTAAAGTTAATCAAGACATACCTCAGGTCGTCTATGACACAAGAAAGACTGGTGGAACTGGCAACTATATCTCAATCGAACAGGAATTAACACAAACTATCGACCTTAATGAACTGGTTTCTACATTTTCCAAGCTTAAGGCTAGAAAAAGAAAATGTAATCTTTAGTCTCTTGTAGTTCTAGTACTCTGTTAATTTTTACATATTTCCATTTTAATATTGTTAAACATGCAATATACACTATCTACCAACAATTAATTGGACACCCCTGCAATCGACGATATCTGCGGTCCTGATACACGTCACGGCCGCCGCCGCCGTTAAATATCGTGTGGGAAACAACAACGCAACCAGTCGCATGCAAGATGCCACGCAGTTCGGAGCTCTCTGATTTCGAGAAAGGTGGAATCGTCGGGTATCAAAGAAATGGCCGATGACATATCCAGCGAGTTGAAATACCCAAAATCGACAGTGGGCTACGTGATTGGCAAGTGGAAGATGAGAGGTGACTGTCGCAATGTGCCCCGACCCGGCAGACCCACAAAACTGTGAGTTAGAGACCGACGGGTGCTGTCCAGAGAAATTCGGAAGAACCGCACCAAATCGATGGGCCACATCCGCGAGGAGTTTCAACAGGCATCCGGGAGTGTTCTTTCGATGAATACCATCCGTAAGGAAGCCCATCTGCTCGGTTATCATGGACGTGCTGCTGCCCACAAGCCTTTGACATCAAGTCCAATAGCGCTGCTCGGCTAACGTGGTGCAAAGAACGTAGACAGTGGACCGTTGGACAGTGGAAACAGGTTCTCTGGAGCGACGGATCAAGGTTCACCCTCTACCGTTTGGATGGCAGGGTCTGGGTTTGGAGTTTGCCTGGAGAACGCCTCCTGCCTGAATGTATTGTGCCAACTGTGAAGTTCGGTGGCGGTGGAATTATGCTATGGGGGTGTTTCTCCTGGTATGGCACGGGACCCTTGGTCGCAATTCCTGGTAGACTCAACGCCGAAGACCTACTGCACCATTTTGGATGACCATGCGCTTCCTACGTTGCGGCAGTTTTACGGGGTGGACCCATGTTACTTTCAGGATGACAATGCCACCTGTCATGTTGCGAGGTCCACCGTGGCTTGGTATGGTGACAATGGGGTTAATCGAATGGACTGGCGTGCGCAGAGCCTTGACCTTAACCGTATCGAGCACCTCTGGGACGAGTTGGAGCGTCGACTTAAGGGGAGCCCCCACCGTCTGAAATCGGTGAAGGAACTGACCTGTCTTCTCCAAGCCGAGTGGAAGAAAATACCGCTAGCCGTCGTACAACGCCTGGTTGAGAGTATGCGCAGCTGTAATCGCCGCTCGTGGAGGCTCCACCAACTATTGAAGGTGAATAAACTTCGTTTTCCTTTGCTATCACAGGTGTCCAATTACTTGTTGGTAGATAGTGTAGTTATCAATAATTTATTCTCAATAAATAAATATTAATTATTGACTTAATTGTGTTTTTTATTTTCAGTTTTCAAAATGTGTGGCTGACTTGCATTTCAAATTCGTAAAAAAGGTGTTTACATTAAAAGTCAAAAGATTCATTAGTATGACTTTTAACTATTGTATAAATAAGTGTTAATCATTGGGGGGGGGGCGCTTAAGGTTGGGGAGCAGAGTCTGCCTGATTCGTTCTATCATCTGGTCTCTTTTTTTTTTTTTTTTTTTTTTTTTGATTGGAGGTTTAACGACCACCGTGAGCAACTCAATGGGCTATAAGCAGTCGCCCGTCCCTAATTTAGGGTCACTGGTTCCAGGGAAGTGAGAGAGCCAGTGCCGTAAGACAAACACAACATCCATGCCTCACCGGGATTCGAACCCGGACCCCTTCAGACGACCCTCACTTGATATCTGCAGTTCGTATAGAACAACATACGTCAGCGCAATAAGACAAATAATCGACCGTTTCACCACCCCTGTTCTAAGCGATGGCTTATGACCCTTCGTCTGAGATGGGTCCGGGTTCGAATCCCGTGAGGCATGGGTGTTGTGTTTGATTTACGACACTGGCTCTCTCCCTTTCCAGGAACCAGTGACCCTAAATTAGGGACCGGCGACTACTTATAACCCATTGAGTTGCACACTGTGGTCATTAAACCTTCAATAAAAAAATACCCTTGCAGTATAAGTTGTTTATGTTATACATGCGCTCCGCCATTTTTTATGCTTTCCAACCGTACGTTGAAGAAGCGTTTATGCTCCAGCTTTGTCCGTCCGTCTGTCCGTCCGTCTGTCTGTCGGCACGATAACTCACGTAAAAATGGTTCCATTTCGATGAAATTTTAGTATGTGGTAGGGGACCAGCAGGGGACGAACCCTATTGAAAATGGGTGAAGTGGGGTCAAAGGTCACGCCATAAGAGCAGGATCCATTCAATTGCCCTTATGCATCATAACTTGCGTAAATATGGTTCGATTTCGATGAAATTTCAGTATGTGGTAGGAAACTACCTGGGCACGAACCCTATTGAAAATTGACAAATTGGGGTCAAAGGTCAGGCAGGGCATAAGAGCGGGATTTATTCCATTGCCCTTATGCGCCATAACATGCGTAAAAATGGTTCGATTTCGATGAAATTTTGGTAGGTGGTAAGGAACCACCTGGGAACGAAACCTGTTGAAAATGGGTGGAATGGGGTTAAAGGTCAGGACATAAAAGCGGGATCCATTTCATTGCCTTTATGCATCATAACATGCGCAAATATGGTTCGATCTCGATGAAATTTTAGTATTTGGTAGGGAGCCACTGGGGACGAACCCTATTGAAAATGGGCGAAATGGGGTCAAAGGTCAGGGCATAAAGGTGGAATCCATTCCATTGCCTTTATGCGTCATAACATGCGTAAATATGGTTCGATTTCGATGAAATTTTAGTATGTGGTAGGGAACCACTGGGGACGAACCCTATTGAAAATGGGCGAAATGGGGTCAAAAGTCAGGACACTGGAGTGGGATCCATTCCATTGTCCTTGTGCATCATAACTTACCAAAAAATGTTTCGATTGCGACAAAACGTTATCATGTTGTTCCGGAGGTATAGTGAACCGGTTCTGTTGAATATCGACGAAATGGGGTCAAAGGTCATTGCACAAAAGCAAGATTTATTCCACAGCCATTATTCTCATAACTTGCGTAAAACTGCTTCTATTGCGACAAAACTTTAGTATGTTATTCTTGAGGTGTACTGAACCGGTTCTGTTGAATATCATCGAAATGGGGTCAAAGGTCAGGACACAGGAGCGAGATTTATTCCACAGCCATTATCCTCATAACTTGAGTAATAATTTCTGGTATGTTGGAAAGCGTATCATAATCAATGCATTGCATGATTTTACTAACTTGTTAAATGTATAAATGACTAACCGTATGAAACTATAGCAATCGCGCATAGATAAAAATTTCGGGGTTTTTTTTTTTCTAATTAAATAAATACTATTTTACGATGGAAAAAAACTACTGACCGCCGCTTTAAACTTTCTGTTCTACATATGAAAAATGAAATTATCGTACATAAAGGTGTGGAAACATGACGTCCAATGTGTGCCTACTAATCACTGCGATTATCAAACATAAATATGCACATAAATCGCTATAATTGACGACATTCCATCTGGCAGGCACAAAAGTGTATGTTTACGAAGCGTTTCAGGTTTTGTTTGTGTAATTCCAAGCAAAACAGCATTCTTAAAACACGAATACTTCTGCCCCTTCCTCCCATAAGAAGACATAGGCTGTGCCCAGTCAGCATCAAAAGTGGTTCTTGTGAATTAGCAACAGTTTACGAAAGAATGGAAGCGGAAAAAGTGATTCAGCGAAAAGAAATACAGTTCAGAATGAAGCAAGATAACGACTGTGACAAAAAGAAGCTTACACAACAATACGAGTCTCCTAACAGGTTCTTCCCATCACTTAGTGTGACGTCTGAGGTTGTTCATTTTCAGCGACGAACGTGCACCGGATGGAGTCCTTAGTTCCAGTGCCAGAGAGTTACCGTTGCGGTTTGTAACGACATTCTCCACAATTCTGTGATCTCAACATTACACCAATAGTGCAACATTACACCAATAGTTCGAACATTACACCAATAGTTCCCTTCCCTTTCTGATTAATACAGTGTCCTTGTAGCCGCCCCGGTGGCGCAGTGGTCTAAGGCGCTGACCTCTGATCATTCGTCCGTAAGGGGTCCGGGTTCGAATCCTGGTGAGGCATGGATGCTGTGTTTGTCTTACGGCACTGGCTTTCTCCCTTCTCTGGAACCAGTGACCCTAAATTAGGGACGGGCGACTGCTTATAGCCCATTGAGTTGCTCACGGTGGTCGTTAAACCTCCAATCAAAAAAAAAGTGTCCTTGTAAAAATAGTTTGTTGAAAAGGGTGTGGAAGAACTTACTTCATCGGCAAGCACAAAGCCCCTAGATGGAACACCTTTGAGATGAAATGGAACGTCAAACGCAAGCCAGGCAGAACCGCCCGACATTGGAGACGAACGTGAGAAACGTTCTTGTGTCTGAATGAAAGACAATTTCTGCAGCAAAGCATGAAGATCTAGTGGAAAGCCTTCCCTGAAGAGTGCAGGCTGTGATGATAGCAAAGGATGGAACAACTCGATAGTACCAGGGGATGCTAAAAAGTTCTCGGCGTAACCCACTTCCTGTAATTGTAGCATTGCTTTGTCACTGCAGCTCGAAAGATTGTTCTTTTGTATTGTAAAGTGCCAATTTTGAGACTAATAGCTCTCTTTTTTTGCAGATGTTTCACATCTTGAACTAAATCATGTCAGTGTTGAATTTTTGAATGTGGAACTCCGGGCTGTCAGGAAATTTCTGTTCCTGCAGAAGAAAACTGCAAAGGACATCTACACAGTGTGGCAAATAATTTTTAAGATTGGGTCTGTAAAATGAAATAGAAACAAGAAATTATAATTTGCTTTGGTTTGTTATTCAAAATAAGTCCCTCCGGCTTCAATACACTTGTTACAGCGATTTAATAATGATTCGAATGCCTGTTCCAGTTCACTTTGCGGAATTGCCTCCAAAGCACGCGTCGAAGCTGTTTCTATGGTCGAAATATCATCAAAATAACACCCTTTTAACGTCATTTTAAGTTTTGGCAACAAAGAAAAGTCGCAGGGTGCTAAATCAGGCGAATACGGTGGATGATTCAACACACAGACATTATTTTTCGCCAAAAATCTACGAACAAGAAGTGAGGTGTGACTGGGTGCATCCCAATATTCTGGACGAATGCGACGAATTCTGTCCATCAAACGCCTCAAAACTTTTAAACAAAACTCACCAGTAATTGTTTGTCCACTAGGAATAAATTCTTTGTGGATAACACCCTTACTATCGAAAAATGTAATTAGCATTGTTTTGATTTTCGATGGAACTTTTCTTCTTTGTGTGGCTTGTGGCGAGTTTTTTGACTTCCATTCCGCACTTTGTCGCTTTGTTTTAGGATCATATTGAAAACACCATGTTTCATCACCTGTAACAATCGATTTTAAGAAGTTTGGATCATTTTCAGCGGCTGAAATGATGTCTCTGCAATGCGCACTTCTCCTTGATTTTTGTTCATTGGTTAACGTGTGTGGAACAAATTTAGCACAGACTTTTGTTTTGCCCAAATCTTCATGCAGGATGGTTCGAATCGTTTCTTTGTTGATGTTTAAAGACTCTTCCATCATTCTTAGTGACGCACATCGATTATTTGCCACGAAATCACGCACTTTTTCAATAATCTCAGGTGTCCTAGATGAACTTGGTCTTCCGGTATGCTTATCATCTTCTAGCGTATCTCTTCCGTCCAAAAAAACGTTTGTGCCACAGGAAAACATTTGATCTACTTAAACAAAAGTCACCGTAAACTTGTTTCATCATTTGGTACGTTTCCGAGGCAATTTTACCAAATTTTGCGTTAAATTTAATAACAGCCCTTTGTTCCATCTTAATAATTCAACATGAAAATAATTTGACTTCTCCAATGAACGGCCGTTTCGTTTGAGTTACTTTAACAACTGCGCAGTACTTTTGGCAGAAAGCAAGCAGATGCGGTCACGGTTTATAACGCATTCGCGATTACACTGGTGGCGCCACCGTAGGCTGAAATCTAGCGCCAGTCTTAAATATTCTTTGACGCACTGTGTATGAGTGTATGAAGCAAAGAATATAAACGCTTCGCGTGAAGAAGCTCAACTCTCGTAGAGATAATGTAAAACAGGCGACAGCAGCGCCACCATGTAATGCGGCAGCAGATGCTCTGCGGGAAAGTTAACATTCAGGCGCAAAAAGCGTAGGAGACACGGGACGGGAAGCCTATTTCACGGAAAGGAAGCTAAGCTTCAGTAGCAAAACAAAGGAATGGGTTCCCACAAAACGTAAACATTAGGTACCCAGCAAAAACAGTCTTGCTGGGCCAGCACTGTCCGCCAATTTCCCAGTAGTAGCCATAATAATAAAAAAAAAAAAAAAAAAAAAAGCAAAGACAACCGCAGTTTCCCAAAGCTACAATTTTTTTTTCTACCCTTCCGAAGTTTGTAAATTAAACGCACTGCGCTGGGGAAATTTTCTCAACAGATCTGAAAAACATTCGTTCGTATCTGAGTAGGTTCGAACCTGGGCCGTTGGCGTGATAGCTGAGCTCTCTACCGACCGGACTAATTTGTCACGTTCGAGTATATGCTTAAAGCTGTCTGTTTGGTATGCATTGTGTAATCGAATGCTTCCCTCTTTCATTTTACAATATTACGAGGTATTTTTCATAAAAGTCAGTTTCATATAATTGATAAATTAATTTTTTCAACGTAACGATAGCTTTTTTTTCAGCAAACGTTGTTTTAATGGTTTTCCAGGATATTTGTTTCAAACGGTTTCAAATTTGTTCTTGTTATTCATCCACTCCATTCCATGAATTGTTATTCATCGGAATGGAGTGGGTGTATTTCATGGCTGTAATATAAACGCAGATCTAGATGAGAACAACAAAACCTTTGAACAAAACGCCAACACAAACAAGCGTTTATATTCTTTGAACACAAACACGCATGCTCAGTCTGCTCGGCATCCTGCGGCATCAGCCTGTAATGTTGGCTTCTGTGTAGTAATTCTTTGCCGCATAATATAGTGGCGCTAGTTACGTCTCGCCGAGCCTTACCTTCTTATAGTTAGATATTCTTTGGTTTGAGTTACTTTAACAACTGCGCAGTACTTTTGGCAGAAAGCAAGCAGATGCGGTCACGGTTTATAACGCATTCGCGATTACACTGGTGGCGCCACCGTAGGCTGAAATCTAGCGCCAGTCTTAAATATTCTTTGACGCACTGTGTATGAGTGTATGAAGCAAACGCTAAGTGACAAGCGCCCTTCATATTCCACGGTGAAGAAATGGTGTGCAAACTTTCAGCATGGAGACTTTGAGATCGAAGATGCAGCAAGATCTGGGAGGCCTTCGACAACGACAACATCGGAAATTGTGGATCGTGTTTATGACTCGATTATGACATATAGGCGAATCTCGGCTAAAGCAATAGCTGAGACACTGGAGGTATCCAGGGAATGAGTTGGGTTCATAATTCATGAGCACTTGGATATCAAAACATGTCAGCGAAGTGGGTGCTCAAATGTTTGAACGCCGATGAGAAACGAAAACAAGTGGACACTTCCAAATTGATTTTGCAGCATTTTGAGCGATCTGGTGATAATTTTTTTTTTTTTTTTTTTTTTTGATTGGAGGTTTAACGACCACCGTGAGCAACTCAATGGGCTATAAGCAGTCGCCCGTCCCTAATTTAGGATCACTGGTTCCAGGGAAGGGAGAGAGCCAGTGCCGTAAGACAAACACAACATCCATGCCTCACCGGGATTCGAACCCGGACCCCTTCGGACGAATGATCAGGAGGCCAACGCCTTAGACCACTGCGCCACCGGGGCGGCATAATTTTTTTGCAGCGATTTGTCATTGTTGGTGAAACGTGGTTACGTCACTACGATCCAGAGGCGAAACAACAGTCGCTGCAGTGGTGGCACTCGGGTTCTCCACGGCCAAAGAAATTCAAGACTCAAAAATCTGCCGGAAAGGTCATGGCAACGGCTTTTTGGGCTTCGAAATTCGTTTTACTGACTATCTCCCGAAGGGCCAAACAATAAATGGCTATCTCATTTATTGTTTATAATAAATATGTTTAATATTATTATTATAATAAAATATTATATATACACTGACGGAAAAAAAAAATCCCGACACCACGCAAAAATAGATTTAGAGGAATGAAATGGCGGCAATACATTTGTATAGGCAACATATTTATAAAGTTTCAATATCACAGCTTAATGTAAGCGCGAGAAGAGCCATTTTAAATGTGAAATGCTGGTACATTAATAACCGGTGTAATCGCCAGAATGTTGAATGCAAACACGCAAACCTTCACGCATTGTGTCGTACAGGTGCTGGATGTCAGTTTGTGGGATGGAGTTCCATGCCTGTTGCACTTGGGTCGGTCAATACAGGGACGGTTAATGCTGGTTGGGGGTGACGCTGGAGTTGTCGTCCAATGATGTCCCATACGTGCTCGATTGGTGAAAGATCTGGTGATCTAGCAGGCCACGGCAACATGTCGGCACTCTGTAGAGCATGTTGGGTTACAACAGCGGTATGCGGGCGAGCGTTATCCTGTTGGAAAACACCCCCTGGAATGTTGATCATGAATGGCAGCACAACAGGTTGAATCACCAGACCGACGTACAACTGTGCCGTCAGGGTGCGTGGGATAACCACGAGAGTGCTCCTGCTGTCATAGGAAAATTGCTCCCCAGACCATAACTCCAGGTGTAGGTGCAGTGTGTCTCGGCCGCAGACAGGTTGGTTCCAGGCGCTCACCTGGCCTCCTTCTAACCAACACACGGCCATCACTGGCACCCAGGCAGAACCGGCTTTCATCAGAAAACACAACAGATCTCCACTCCGTCCTCCAATGAGCTCTAGCTTGACACCACTGACGTCGCAAACGGCAGTGGTTTGGAGTAAGTGGAATGCACGCTACAGGGCGTCTGGCTCGAAGCTGTCCTTCAAGTAACCGATTTGTAACAGCTCGTTTTGTCACTGTGGTGACAACTGCAGCTCGAATTGCTGCCGCAGACGCGGTACGATGCGCCACGGCCATACGCCGTACACGGTGGTCTTCCCTCTCAGTAGTGCCACGTGGCCGGCCGTAACCCGGTCTTCTTGAGGCAGTACCTTCTCTTGACCACCGCTGCCAACAATCATGCACAGTGGCTACATTCCTGCCAAGTCGTTCTGCAATATCGCGGAAAGAAAATCCACCTTTCTCGTAGCCCTATTACACGACCTCGTTCAAACTCCGTGAGCTGTTGATAATGGCTTCTTCGTCTTCTTAAAGGCATTCTTGACTAACATCAACACACTACGTCGAATCTCAACGATAACTAACGCTCACGAACGTTACAGCGCGTATTTACAGCAAACCTGCTTTGCATGTTCCGAGGGGCGCTACTAGCGCCACACGTATGCGCCGAGCGCGAAATTTGCATAGACGTCATCTTACATATGTACTCTCACCGCCTACCAACTGTCGTTTATCTAACACAACCCCTTCTTGGTGTTGGGATTTTTTTTCGTCAGTGTATTTTATATAATATATTATATATAATATACACTGAAGAGCAATTGAATTAGAGACAGCTGGTGTTATGCAAATGTCGCGCCATGGGTGGCACTGTAAACGGAAACGACATGACGTATGCAGCGATCCGACAATATAAGGAGTGATGCGACGGGAATTTTTTGTTTTTTTTGATTGGAGGTTTTAACGACCACCGTGAGCAACTCAACGGGCTATAAGCAGTCACCCGTCCCTAATTTAGAGTCACTGGTTCCAGGGAAGGGAGAGAGCCGGTGTCGTAAGACAAACACAACATCCATGCTTGACCGGGATTCGAACCCGGACCCCTTACGGACGAATGATCAGAGGTAAGCGCCTTAGACCACTGCGCCACCGGGGCGGCGCGACGGGAATCAGTAAGATTCGGGCGAAGTATGGGTAAGACGAAGGATCTAAGCGCACTTGATCGTGGGCAAATTGTCGGGGCCCGACGAATGGGTCGCTCCATCTCGATAGTCGTGCAGACACTGGGATTTTCACGAGCCACTGTGTCACGGGTGCGCAGTGAGTAACATCGAATCCGGTAAAACCATCCCTGCAAGAGCCAACTGCCGTGGACAACAACGTGTGGATGAGCGGGGTCATCGTTGGCTAGCTCGCATTTTTTTTTTTGATTGGAGGTTTAACGACCACCGTGAGCAACTCAGTGGGCTATAAGCAGTCGCCCGTCCCTAATTTAGGGTCACTGGTTCCAGGGAAGGGAGAGAGCCAGTGCCGTAAGACAAACACAACATCCATGCCTGACCGGGATTCGAACCCGGACCCCTTACAGACGAATGATCAGAGGCCAACGCCCTAGACCACTGCGCCACCGGGGCGGCCTATAGCTCGCATTGTAACAGCGGATAGACGGGCCACAATGCAGGAAATCACTCGGCAATTTAACGCTGGTGCCCAAAAACGTGTAAGCAGCCACACCATCCAGAACCATCTCCTCGCTCTGGGCAGGGCCGGATTGAACTTTTGCGGGGACCAGGGCGAAATTTCATAAACTAAAGTTTTGTCGCAATAGAAGCATTTTTACTCAAGTTATGAGGATAATGGCTGTAGAATAAATTTCTCTCCTGTGCCCTGACCTTTGATCCCATTTCGATGACATTCAGCATAACCTATTCAGTTTACTTCCGGAACAACATGAGAAAGTTTTGTCGCAATCGAAGCATTTTTACGTAAGTTATGACGCATAAGGGCGATGGAATGGATCCCGCTTCTATGTCCTGACCTTTGACCCCATTTCGCTTATTTTCAATAGGGTTTGTCCCCATGTTGTCCCCTACCACATACTAAAATGTAATTGAAAGCGCATAATTTTTACGCGAGTTATCTGGTGGACAGGCAGACGGACAAAGCTGGAGCATATACGTTTCTTCAACCTACGGTTGGAAAACGTAACAATATATTTTTGAGGGCCTTGCGCCCCAAAACTAAAAAAAAAAATAACAAATATAGATCATTCTAGCAAAAACAATTTTGTTTTGTAAAGTGCGGGGCCCGGGACGACCGCCTCGGCGGCCCCTATGGTCCAGCCGGCCTCGGCTATGGGGTACAGAAGCCTTTGTCCCACGACGGTACCGCTGCTGACCGCACACCACAGGGTGCAAAGATTAGCAATGGGCGCGGGAACATCGCCACTGGACCCTAGACATGTGGAAAAATGTTGCCTGGACTGATGAGTGGAGATTGACGTTGGTACATGAGGATGGCAGGATACGAGTACGGCGCAAACCACATTACGCGAAGGATCCTTCTTGCCAGCAGGGTACTCTTCCAGCTGGTGGGGGGTGGCATTCTCGTCTGGGGACTGTTTACGTGGACTGAAATGGGACCCCTGGTACGTGTGACATCGTCACTCACAGGTCAACGTTCCCGGGATATCCTGGACGACCATTTGCTCCCGTTTGTGCGTTTTCAACATCTCACTGGGGACCTCATCCTGCAACAAGACAATGCAGCTCCCGAATTGTATCCGAATGGTTGGATGAACACTCCACCGACGGGATCTCGCTTCCTTGGCCAGCTAGATCACCTCACCTCAATCCCATCGAGCACATCTGGGATGCCATCGAGAGGGATGTTCGAGGCTCTGACCCCCCCATCAAATCTTCGTGAACTGTGGGAGCTTGTTCAGGGGTCGTGGATCCGTATGGCTTTCCAACGCTTCCGGTGTCTTGTCGAGTCCATGCCGAGACGAATCGCCGCCGTCATCAGGGCGAAAGGTGGTGCTACACGTTATTAGACAGGCATATGTAATTCAATTGCTCTTCAGTGTATACATTTAATATATTTTATAATATATATATATATATATATATTCTAATATATTCCAATATATATATATATATATATTGGACAGCAGATATCAAGTGAGGGTCACATTGATGAGGAAATTAATCGGCGTACAAAACTTGCCTGGAGAGCTTTTGGAAGAAACAGCATAATTTTCAAGAGCAATATGCCATTATGTCTTAAAAGAAAAGTGTTTGATCAATGCATCCTTCCAGTGCTTACGTATGGTGCAGAGACGTGGACCTTAACTAAAAGAGACATACAAAGGCTGCAGACAACTCAAAACAGCATGGAGAGGTGCATGCTTGGTGTAACCAGGAGAGATAAGAAGAGGAACTCGTGGATCCGAAAAATGACAAGACATCATGATCAGAGTTAAATCCCTGAAATGGCAATGGGCTGGACATACTGCCAGAAGGACAGACCATCGATGGACAGCCGAAATTTTAGATTGGATTCCAAGGGACAGGAAAAGACCCAGAAGAAGACCACATGGGAGATGGGTGGATAAAATTCGAAAGTATGCAGGGAGTAACATTGAGGAGACTGGCACAAGACAGACCGTTGTGGAGGAAACTTGGGGAGACCTTCGTCTAGCAGTGGATTGATAATAGTTGACAATGATGATGATGATGATATAACTGAACTAGGAAAACAAAGGGATAAAGATTAATGGAGATTATCTAACTCCCATTCGTTTTACTGATGACGTAGTCATTTTTCCAACTACCCCATCAGAGCTGCAGAGTATGATCCAGGAACTTGCTGACAAGAGTAAAGAAGTGGGATTAAAAATGAACTTTCAGAAGACAAAAGTGATGTTAAATGCTTTTTCAAGAAATGAAGATGTATCGATTGATACAGAAAAGCTGGAGATAACAGACACGTACGTTTATCTTGGACAGCAGATATCAAGTGAGGGTCACATTGATGAAGAAATTAATCGGCGTACAAAACTTGCCTGGAGAGCTTTTGGAAGAAACAGCATAATTTTCAAGAGCAATATGCCATTATGTCTTAAAAGAAAAGTGTTTGATCAATGCATCCTTCCAGTGCTTACGTATGGTGCAGAGACGTGGACCTTAACTAAAAGAGACATACAAAGGCTGCAGACAACTCAAAGCAGCATGGAGAGGTGCATGCTTGGTGTAACCAGGAGAGATAAGAAGAGGAACTCGTGGATCCGAAAAATGACAAGACATCATGATCAGAGTTAAATCCCTGAAATGGCAATGGGCTGGACATACTGCCAGAAGGACAGACCATCGATGGACAGCCGAAATTTTAGATTGGATTCCAAGGGACAGGAAAAGACCCAGAAGAAGACCACATGGGAGATGGGTGGATAAAATTCGAAAGTATGAGGGAGTAACATTGAGGAGACTGGCACAAGACAGACCGTTGTGGAGGAAACTTGGGGAGACCTTCGTCTAGCAGTGGATTGATAATAGTTGACAATGATGATGATGATACATATATTATAATAATAAAATATTATTATAATAAATATCATTTATTATTTATAATAAATGGCAAAAAATGGATAGTCAGTAAATTTTACTATCTCCCGAAGGGTCAAACAATCAATGCTGATTACTATTCCAACTTCCTGTGCCGACTAAAGGTGAAGGGAAAAAGGCAAGTAAAACTGCGGACAGGTGTTCTTTTTGCAGGACAATGCGCTGGCTCACCAGACTGGCACAACAATGGATGTTTTGAGAGATGTGGGGTTTTTAGTACATGGAGCATCCACCTTACTCACCAGATCTTGCTCCATAGGACTATTTCCTGTTCCCAAACCTTTAAAACAGTTTGAAAGGCAAGCATTTTTCGAATGATTAGGACGTGATATCAGCAGCACAGTGGTATTTGAGTGATCAGACTTCAGAATTTTTTTTTTTTTTTTTTTTTGGAAGGGTTAAAGAAACTCCAGAAAGGCTGTGCCAAGTGTATTGAACTTCGGGGTGAATATGTGGAATAGTCTGTAAGTTTCATGGCTCCAGCCCATTTTCTTCTTGCTGAGGCTGAGAACCTATCAGGCTGTGCCAAGTGTGTTGAACTTCGGGGTGAATATGTGGAATAGTTTGTAAGTTTCATGGCTCTAGCCCATTTCCCGTTTGGTGAGGCCGAGAACTTATCAAGCTGTGCCAAGTGTGTTGAACTTCAGGGTGAATATGTGGAATAGTCTGTAAGTTTCATGGCTCCAGCCCATTTTCTTCTTGGTGAGGCTGAGAACCTATCAGGCTGTGCCAAGTGTGTTGAACTTCGGGGTGAATATGTGGAATAGTCTGTAAGTTTCATGGCTGTAGCATATTTCCTTCTTGGTGAGGCGGAGATCTTATCAGGCTGTGCCCAGTGTGTTGAACTTCGGGGTGAATTTGTGCAATAGTCTGTTTCATGGCTCTAGCCCATTTCCTTCTTGGTCAGGCCGAGAACTTATCAGGCTGTGCCCAGTGTGTTGAACTTCGGGGTGAATTTGTGCAATAGTCTGTTTCATGGCTCTAGCCCATTTCCTTCTTGGTGAGACGGAGAACTTATCAGGCTGTGCCAATTGTGTTGAACTTCGGGGTGAATACGTGGAATAGTCTGCAAGTTTCATGGCTCTAGCCCATTTCCTTCTTGGTGAGGCGGAGAACTTATCAGGCTGTGCCCAGTGTGTTGAACTTCGGGGTGAATATGTGGAATAGTCTGTAAGTTTCATGGCTCTAGCCCATTTCCTTTTTGGTGAGGCGGAGAACTTATCAGGTTGTGCCAAGTGTGTTGAACTTCGGGGTGAATATGTGGAATAGTCTGTAAGTTTTATGGCTCTAGCCCATTTCCTTCTTGGTGAGGCGGAGAACTTATCAGGCTGTGCTAAAAGTGTTGAACTTCGGGGTGAAGATGTGGAATAGTCTGTAAGTTTTATGGCTCTAGCCCATTTCCTTCTTGGTGAGGTGGAGAACTTATCAGGCTGTGCCCAGTGTGTTGAACTTCGGGGTGAATATGTGGAATAGTCTGTAAGTTTTATGGCTCTAGCTCATTTCCTTCTTGGTGAGGCAGAGAACTTATCAGGCTGTGCCAAGTGTGTTGAACTTCGGGGTGAATATGTGGAATAGTCTGCAAGTTTCATGGCTGTAGCCCATTTCCTTCTTGGTGAGGCAGAGAACTTATCAGGCTGTGCCCAGTGTGTTGAACTTCGGGGTGAATTTGTGCAATAGTCTGTTTCATGGCTCTAGCTCATTTCCTTCTTGGTGAGGCAGAGAACTTATCAGGCTGTGCAAAGTGTGTTGAACTTCGGGGTGAATATGTGGAATAGTCTGTAAGTTTTATGGCTCTAGCCCATTTCCTTCTTGGTGAGGTGGAGAACTTATCAGGCTGTGCCCAGTGTGTTGAACTTCGGGGTGAATATGTGGAATAGTCTGTAAGTTTTATGGCTCTAGCCCATTTCCTTCTTGGTGAGGCGGAGAACTTATCAGGCTATGCCCAGTGTGTTGAACTTCGGGGTGAATTTGTGCAATAGTCTGTTTCATGGTTCTAGCCCATTTCCTTCTTGGTTAGGCGGAGAACTTATCAGGTTGTGCCAAGTGTGTTGAACTTCGGGGTGAATATTATGTGGAATAGTCTGTAGGTTTTATGGCTCTAGCCCATTTCCTTCTTGTTGAGGTGGAGAACTTATTAGGCTGTGCCCTATGTGTTGAACTTCGGGGTGAATATGTGGAATAGTCTGTAGGTTTTATGGCTCTAGCCCATTTCCTTCTTGGTGAGGCGGAGGACTTATCAGGCTATGCCCAGTGTGTTGAACTTCGGGGTGAATTTGTGCAATAGTCTGTTTCATGGCTCTAGCCCATTTCCTTCTTGGTTAGGCAGAGAACTTATCAGGTTGTGCCAAGTGTGTTGAACTTCCGGGTGAATATGTGGAATAGCCTGTAAGTTTCATGGCTCTAGCCCATTTCCTTCTTGGTGAGGCTGAGAAATTATCAGGTTGTGCCAAGTGTGTTGAATTTCGGGGTGAATATGTGGAATAGTCTAAGTTTCATGGCTCTAGCCCATTTCCTTCTTGGTGAGGCTGAGAACTTATCAGGCTGTGCCAAGTGTGTTGAACTTCAGGGTGAATATGTAGAATAGTCTGTAAGTTTCATAGCTTTAGCCCATTTGCTTCTTGGTGAGACCGAGAACTTATCAGGCTGTGCCCAGTGCATAGATGCCAACCTCTAAAAGTAGTTTTCAGTAACCAACATGTTCATTTTTAAGTAATTTTCAGTAACAAATATTTTTTTTCAGTAATTTTCAGTAATCCAGTCTACAGCGGCAAATTTGGGTATTTAACACTGCAACAAATTTTAATCTGTCAGAACTATAATAATAATAATACAATAAAAAATAATTTGCTAGTGGGAAAATTTAAAATATTGTCTACCAGAAAAATATAATAAATTAAATCCAGACATGAAGAAAAATTATTCCTTGGAATGTTGGCCAAATTATTATGATAAACTGGCTGTAGTTTCCATTTTGGCCTTACTTAGTTCAATTTGCAAAAACTTCTTCTAATAGCATACTTCACTGTGTGCAATGCTGTTTATTTTTTCTACTAATAAAGAAGACAGCACACGAGTACTTAAATTAGGTCTGAACTCATTCATGTTTTTTTCACAATACTGAAAATTCTTTCGGTACTTGCATTGCTATGAGGGAGTATTAAAATCATTTTCATAATTTTGCTTAATGATTCATACTTTAACTGGCCACTTTCATTTTTCATTAAAGAAATTCTGTGCCACACTTCATCCATTCTCCCAGAAGTAACAGCACAGTTAAAATTTTCAAACTGGTAGTGACCAAATTCAGATTCCACCTTGTCAGATTCTTCTGGTTTCAAAACTGGGAACAGGGAACACATATATTGGACTGATGCAAAAGAAACACTTTGCCTTAATGCTACATCTGCAATTTCAGCATGACTCAGAAATTCATCATTAAGTGGAAATTTTCTTAAAATGTAATTGCAGCCTGCCTTGTAAAATTCCCTTACCTCAGAATAAAAAGTAGCCACTGTGTCTTCACTCAGATCCGCAGTTGTGCCTATATAAGATCTCGCTTTTGACCCAATTACGAGATCACAGTTTTCTTATTGATTTCTCCTTCTTTCAAAATTTCCATCTGCAAGAGATGTTGCTGTCACATCAAATGCCGATGGCTTGATAAATCGTACAAGCAATTCAGATAACAGACTATGAAGTTTTCTTTTTAATACATGCACAAGCGGAGCTTCCTGCTGCAAGAACACGTTAACAGATGTAAATAATGGAAGAGTTGCAGATAAAAAAAGACAATAAAGTTTAGATGAAGGATTTCCAATCATACTTGCAAGGTTCTTATACTGTGAATTAGCTTCTTCATTGTCACTGAAATAATGTTCTAGAGCCTCCTACTGTTATAAAATTCTGTCAATGGATTCCAAAAGTAATAACCAGCGAGTATTGACATGCTTTAGAATTTTGTGTGGTTTAGTACCACAAACAGCTTGACTCAGTTTTAGATTGTGTTTCCTCTTTGAACTTTTCTCCAAAAAAATTACAACTGTATCAGAAACTGCTCAACATTAAATGCTTTCAGTTGAGTAGCAGATTTCTGTGCAGCTAAATTTACTGAATGGCACGAACATCGCTGCACTATGATTGCAGGCTGAACCTTCTTTACGTGAGAAACAACACCTTTTAGTGTTAGCATTGTCACAGGAAAATGACACACAGTTGATCCACGAGATATTTTTTTTAACAAACTCATTGTTCAAAACGTTGATATTCTTTCACCTGTATTATTACTTGATTCAACCAATGATAACAAAACAGTTAAATTTTTCCCTATTTTTTTGGTCAAAATATGTTATTGTAATGGGATACAGTTTATTTGCTTGAGGATCATTACTTCCGTCCGTAGATAGAGAAAAAGGATTTTTTTTTAAACTTCAGATACGATGTTACTTGTAGAAACACTGGCCATGTGCTGAATTAGTGCAGTAGCCTTGGTTCTTCCACACGAATATTTTTTGCGATCGCCGAATCGGGAAACATGGCTGGAAATAACGGTTTCTCAAGCCTTCAGTTTTCGGAAATTTATCCAACATTTTCAAGCTGAAATACAAATATTTATGGAATAAAATGATATCTAACAATACTGGGTAGAGGAAACATCGCGAGAAAAAAAAAATCTACTACCAGAGAAATCTTACCTCCGTCTACTCTCCGTTTTCGAAGGACGAAATTCCGTCCTCCGACGGAGAAAACGACCCCCACGCCTCCCCCGACCCCAGCTGCCACCAATCCTTCCAAAATTTAAGTTCAGTTATGCATCGATTTCGTACATGGTCCAAATGATAACAAAAAAAGACGGAATTCCTCGAATCAGCGTGAGAATCTCGTCGCCGAAGATTACGGGAAAATTTTCGGGTGGCCTAACTTCCGTTTTCGGAAATCGTTGCCTACAATTTCAAGCTGAAATTATGCAATGAAATTATATTTAACAATACTGAACAGAAGCAACATCGGGAGAGGAAAAAAAATACGATTACGAGAAAAATCTGCACTTCGTTTAACTTCCGTTTCCGAACGTTTAAAAAGACAAAACAACGTCCCCAGACGGAATACGACCCCCCCCCCACTAATATCCGAAAATTTCTTCACTTTTGCATCGATCTCGACGAAAATGACAAAAAGAAAAAAAAAACGGAGGGGACTCCGCGAATCCGCGGAAGAATCTCACGTACGAATTAACCGCTGAATCGATTTCGAATGTCGTAAGATAACGCTAAAATATCGATGACCGGTAAATTTTAACTTTTGGCGCAGATTTCGTCGAAATGGCGATTTTTTTAGCAGACTGGCGCAAGAACAACATTTTGGCGCAGGTCTGGCAGCCCTGAATTAGCATTTATTTATCCCCCCCCCCCTCCCAGAGAAACTTGAAGAACCAACAAAAAATTTTAAGTTGATGAAAATTTGCTTTCTATCTCAGAAAATTAAATCAAATGGCGATTTCCCGTAATTTCAGCGGTGTTTCCGTACTTCCGTAATAGCAACCAAACATCCGTAAAATTACGGAAAATCCGTACTTTTTTTTTTTTTTTTTTTTTTTGATTGAGGTTTAACGACCACCGTGAGCAACTCAATGGGCTATAAGCAATCGCCCGTCCCTAATTTAGGGTCACTGGTTCCAGGGAAGGGAGAGAGCCAATGCCGTAAGACAAACACAACATCCATGCCTCACCGGGATTCGAACCCGGACCCATTTCGGACGAATGATTTTTTTTGATTGAAGGTTTAACGACCACCGTGAGCAACTCAATGGGCTATAAGCAGTCGCCCGTCCCTAATTTAGGGTCACTGGTTCCAGGGAAGGGAGAGAGCCAATGCCGTAAGACAAACACAACATCCATGCCTCACCGGGATTCGAACCCGGACCCATTTCGGACGAATGATTTTTTTTTTTGATTGAAGGTTTAACGACCACCGTGAGCAACTCAATGGGCTATAAGCAGTCGCCCGTCCCTAATTTAGGGTCACTGGTTCCAGGGAAGGGAGAGAGCCAATGCCGTAAGACAAACACAACATCCATGCCTCACCGGGATTCGAACCCGGACCCATTTCGGACGAATGATTTTTTTTTTTGATTGAAGGTTTAACGACCACCGTGAGCAACTCAATGGGCTATAAGCAGTCGCCCGTCCCTAATTTAGGGTCACTGGTTCCAGGGAAGGGAGAGAGCCAATGCCGTAAGACAAACACAACATCCATGCCTCACCGGGATTCGAACCCGGACCCATTTCGGACGAATGATTTTTTTTTTTGATTGAAGGTTTAACGACCACCGTGAGCAACTCAATGGGCTATAAGCAGTCGCCCGTCCCTAATTTAGGGTCACTGGTTCCAGGGAAGGGAGAGAGCCAGTGCCGTAAGACAAACACAACATACATGCCTCACCGGGATTCGAACCCAGACCCCTTACGGACGAATGATTTTTTTTTTTTTTTCGATTGGAGGTTTAACGACCACCGTGAGCAACTCAATGGGCTATAAGCAGTCGCCCGTCCCTAATTTAGGGTCACTGGTTCCAGGGAAGGGAGAGAGCCAGTGCCGTAAGACAAACACAACATCCATGCCTCACCGGGATTCGAACCCAGACCCCTTACGGACGAATGATTTTTTTTTTTTCGATTGGAGGTTTAACGACCACCGTGAGCAACTCAATGGGCTATAAGCAGTCGCCCGTCCCTAATTTAGGGTCACTGGTTCCAGGGAAGGGAGAGAGTCAATGCCGTAAGACAAACACAACATCCATGCCTCACCGGGATTCGAACCCGGACATATTTCGGACGAATGATTTTTTTTTTTGATTGAAGGTTTAACGACCACCGTGAGCAACTCAATGGGCTATAAGCAGTCGCCCGTCCCTAATTTAGGGTCACTGGTTCCAGGGAAGGGAGAGAGCCAGTGCCGTAAGACAAACACAACATACATGCCTCACCGGGATTCGAACCCAGACCCCTTACGGACGAATGATTTTTTTTTTTTTTCGATTGGAGGTTTAACGACCACCGTGAGCAACTCAATGGGCTATAAGCAGTCGCCCGTCCCTAATTTAGGGTCACTGGTTCCAGGGAAGGGAGAGAGCCAGTGCCGTAAGACAAACACAACATACATGCCTCACCGGGATTCGAACCCAGACCCCTTACGGACGAATGATTTTTTTTTTTTTCGATTGGAGGTTTAACGACCACCGTGAGCAACTCAATGGGCTATAAGCAGTCGCCCGTCCCTAATTTAGGGTCACTGGTTCCAGGGAAGGGAGAGAGCCAGTGCCGTAAGACAAACACAACATACATGCCCCACCGGGATTCGAACCCAGACCCCTTACGGACGAATGATTTTTTTTTTTTTCGATTGGAGGTTTAACGACCACCGTGAGCAACTCAATGGGCTATAAGCAGTCGCCCGTCCCTAATTTAGGGTCACTGGTTCCAGGGAAGGGAGAGAGCCAGTGCCGTAAGACAAACACAACATAC
This sequence comes from Macrothele yani, assembly GCA_039090855.1. Lineage (NCBI taxonomy): Eukaryota > Metazoa > Arthropoda > Arachnida > Araneae > Macrothelidae > Macrothele > Macrothele yani. The sequence goes on along the minus strand of CM077034.1, from coordinate 222,338,338 downwards.
ATGCCTCACCGGGATTCGAACCCAGACCCCTTACGGACGAATGATTTTTTTTTTTTTCGATTGGAGGTTTAACGACCACCGTGAGCAACTCAATGGGCTATAAGCAGTCGCCCGTCCCTAATTTAGGGTCACTGGTTCCAGGGAAGGGAGAGAGCCAATGCCACAAGACAAACACAACATCCATGCCTGACCGGGATTCGAACCCGGACCCATTTCGGACGAATGATTTTTTTTTTTTTTTTTTTTTGATTGAAGGTTTAACGACCACCGTGAGCAACTCAATGGGCTATAAGCAGTCGCCCGTCCCTAATTTAGGGTCACTGGTTGCAGGGAAGGGAGAGAGCCAATGCCGCAAGACAAACACAACATCCATGCCTCACCGGGATTCGAACCCGGACCCATTTCGGACGAATGATTTTTTTTTTTTTGATTGAAGGTTTAACGACCACCGTGAGCAACTCAATGTGCTATAAGCAGTCGCCCGTCCCTAATTTAGGGTCACTGGTTCCAGGGAAGGGAGAGAGCCAGTGCCGTAAGACAAACACAACATACATGCCTCACCGGGATTCGAACCCAGCCCCCTTACGGACGAATGATTTTTTTTTTTTTTTCGATTGGAGGTTTAACGACCACCGTGAGCAACTCAATGGGCTATAAGCAGTCGCCCGTCCCTAATTTAGGGTCACTGGTTCCAGGGAAGGGAGAGAGCCAGTGCCGAAAGACAAACACAACATCCATGCCTCACCGGGATTTTTTTTTTTTTTTTTTGATTGGAGGTTTAACGACCACCGTGAGCAACTCAATGGGCTATAAGCAGTCGCCCGTCCCTAATTTAGGGTCACTGGTTCCAGAGAAGGGAGAGAGCCAGTGCCGTAAGACAAACACAACATACATGCCTCACCGGGATTCGAACCCAGACCCCTTACGGACGAATGATTTTTTTTTTTTCGATTGGAGGTTTAACGACCACCGTGAGCAACTCAATGGGCTATAAGCAGTCGCCCGTCCCTAATTTAGGGTCACTGGTTCCAGGGAAGGGAGAGAGCCAGTGCCGTAAGACAAACACAACATACATGCCTCACCGGGATTCGAACCCGGACCCCTTACGGACGAATGATTTTTTTTTTTCGATTGGAGGTTTAAAGACCACCGTGAGCAACTCAATGGGCTATAAGCAGTCGCCCGTCCCTAATTTAGGGTCACTGGTTCCAGGGAAGGGAGAGAGCCAGTGCCGTAAGACAAACACAACATCCATGCCTCACCGGGATTCGAACCCAGACCCCTTACGGACGAATGATTTTTTTTTTTTTTCGATTGGAGGTTTAAAGACCACCGTGAGCAACTCAATGGGCTATAAGCAGTCGCCCGTCCCTAATTTAGGGTCACTGGTTCCAGGGAAGGGAGAGAGCCAGTGCCGTAAGACAAACACAACATCCATGCCTCACCGGGATTCGAACCCGGACCCATTTCGGACGAATGATTTTTTTTTTTTTTTTTTTGATTGAAGGTTTAACGACCACCGTGAGCAACTCAATGGGCTATAAGCAGTCGCCCGTCCCTAATTTAGAGTCACTGGTTCCAGAGAAGGGAGAGAGCCAGTGCCGTAAGACAAACACAACATACATGCCTCACCGGGATTCGAACCCAGACCCCTTACGGACGAATGATTTTTTTTTTGATTGGAGGTTTAACGACCACCGTGAGCAACTCAATGGGGTATAAGCAGTCACCCGTCCCTAATTTAGGGTCACTGGTTCCAGAGAAGGGAGAGAGCCAGTGCCGTAAGACAAACACAACATACATGCCTCACCGGGATTCGAACCCAGACCCTTACGGACGAATGATTTTTTTTTTTTCGATTGGAGGTTTAACGACCACCGTGAGCAACTCAATGGGCTATAAGCAGTCGCCCGTCCCTAATTTAGGGTCACTGGTTCCAGGGAAGGGAGAGAGCCAGTGCCGTAAGACAAACACAACATACATGCCCCACCGGGATTCGAACCCAGACCCCTTACGGACGAATGATTTTTTTTTTCGATTGGAGGTTTAACGACCACCGTGAGCAACTCAATGGGCTATAAGCAGTCGCCCGTCCCTAATTTAGGGTCACTGGTTCCAGGGAAGGGAGAGAGCCAGTGCCGTAAGACAAACACAACATACATGCCTCACCGGGATTCGAACCCAGACCCCTTACGGACGAATGATTTTTTTTTTCGATTGGAGGTTTAACGACCACCGTGAGCAACTCAATGGGCTATCAGCAGTCGCCCGTCCCTAATTTAGGGTCACTGGTTCCAGGGAAGGGAGAGAGCCAATGCCGCAAGACAAACACAACATCCATGCCTGACCGGGATTCGAACCCGGACCCATTTCGGACGAATGATTTTTTTTTTTTTTTTTTTTTGATTGAAGGTTTAACGACCACCGTGAGCAACTCAATGGGCTATAAGCAGTCGCCCGTCCCTAATTTAGGGTCACTGGTTCCAGGGAAGGGAGAGAGCCAATGCCGCAAGACAAACACAACATCCATGCCTCACCGGGATTCGAACCCGGACCCATTTCGGACGAATGATTTTTTTTTTTTTTGATTGAAGGTTTAACGACCACCGTGAGCAACTCAATGTGCTATAAGCAGTCGCCCGTCCCTAATTTAGGGTCACTGGTTCCAGGGAAGGGAGAGAGCCAGTGCCGTAAGACAAACACAACATACATGCCTCACCGGGATTCGAACCCAGCCCCCTTACGGACGAATGATTTTTTTTTTTTTTCGATTGGAGGTTTAACGACCACCGTGAGCAACTCAATGGGCTATAAGCAGTCGCCCGTCCCTAATTTAGGGTCACTGGTTCCAGGGAAGGGAGAGAGCCAGTGCCGAAAGACAAACACAACATCCATGCCTCACCGGGATTTTTTTTTTTTTTTGATTGGAGGTTTAACGACCACCGTGAGCAACTCAATGGGCTATAAGCAGTCGCCCGTCCCTAATTTAGGGTCACTGGTTCCAGAGAAGAAAGAGAGCCAGTGCCGTAAGACAAACACAACATACATGCCTCACCGGGATTCGAACCCAGACCCCTTACGGACGAATGATTTTTTTTTTTTTCGATTGGAGGTTTAACGACCACCGTGAGCAACTCAATGGGCTATAAGCAGTCGCCCGTCCCTAATTTAGGGTCACTGGTTCCAGGGAAGGGAGAGAGCCAGTGCCGTAAGACAAACACAACATACATGCCTCACCGGGATTCGAACCCAGACCCCTTACGGACGAATGATTTTTTTTTTTCGATTGGAGGTTTAACGACCACCGTGAGCAACTCAATGGGCTATAAGCAGTCGCCCGTCCCTAAATAAGGGTCACTGGTTCCAGGGAAGGGAGAGAGCCAGTGCCGTAAGACAAACACAACATCCATGCCTCACCGGGATTCGAACCCGGACCCATTTCGGACGAATGATTTTTTTTTTTTTTGATTGAAGGTTTAACGACCACCGTGAGCAACTCAATGGGCTATAAGCAGTCGCCCGTCCCTAATTTAGAGTCACTGGTTCCAGAGAAGGGAGAGAGCCAGTGCCGTAAGACAAACACAACATACATGCCTCACCGGGATTCGAACCCAGACCCCTTACGGACGAATGATTTTTTTGATTGGAGGTTTAACGACCACCGTGAGCAACTCAATGGGCTATAAGCAGTCACCCGTCCCTAATTTAGGGTCACTGGTTCCAGAGAAGGGAGAGAGCCAGTGCCGTAAGACAAACACAACATACATGCCTCACCGGGATTCGAACCCAGACCCTTACGGACGAATGATTTTTTTTTTCGATTGGAGGTTTAACGACCACCGTGAGCAACTCAATGGGCTATAAGCAGTCGCCCGTCCCTAATTTAGGGTCACTGGTTCCAGGGAAGGGAGAGAGCCAGTGCCGTAAGACAAACACAACATACATGCCTCACCGGGATTCGAACCCAGACCCCTTACGGACGAATGATTTTTTTTTTTTTCGATTGGAGGTTTAACGACCACCGTGAGCAACTCAATGGGCTATAAGCAGTCGCCCGTCCCTAATTTAGGGTCACTGGTTCCAGGGAAGGGAGAGAGCCAGTGCCGTAAGACAAACACAACATACATGCCCCACCGGGATTCGAACCCAGACCCCTTACGGACGAATGATTTTTTTTTTTTCGATTGGAGGTTTAACGACCACCGTGAGCAACTCAATGGGCTATAAGCAGTCGCCCGTCCCTAATTTAGGGTCACTGGTTCCAGGGAAGGGAGAGAGCCAGTGCCGTAAGACAAACACAACATACATGCCTCACCGGGATTCGAACCCAGACCCCTTACGGACGAATGATTTTTTTTTTCGATTGGAGGTTTAACGACCACCGTGAGCAACTCAATGGGCTATAAGCAGTCGCCCGTCCCTAATTTAGGGTCACTGGTTCCAGGGAAGGGAGAGAGCCAGTGCCGTAAGACAAACACAACATACATGCCTCACGGGATTCGAACCCGGACCCCTTACGGACGAATGATTTTTTTTTTTTTGATTGGAGGTTTAACGACCACCGTGAGCAACTCAATGGGCTATAAGCAGTCGCCCGTCCCTAATTTAGGGTCACTGGTTCCAGGGAAGGGAGAGAGCCAATGCCGCAAGACACACACAACATCCATGCCTGACCGGGATTCGAACCCGGACCCATTTCGGACGAATGATTTTTTTTTTTTTTTTTTTTTTGATTGAAGGTTTAACGACCACCGTGAGCAACTCAATGGGCTATAAGCAGTCGCCCGTCCCTAATTTAGGGTCACTGGTTCCAGGGAAGGGAGAGAGCCAATGCCGCAAGACAAACACAACATCCATGCCTCACCGGGATTCGAACCCGGACCCATTTCGGACGAATGATTTTTTTTTTTTTTGATTGAAGGTTTAACGACCACCGTGAGCAACTCAATGGGCTATAAGCAGTCGCCCGTCCCTAATTTAGGGTCACTGGTTCCAGGGAAGGGAGAGAGCCAGTGCCGTAAGACAAACACAACATACATGCCTCACCGGGATTCGAACCCAGCCCCCTTACGGACGAATGATTTTTTTTTTTTTTCGATTGGAGGTTTAACGACCACCGTGAGCAACTCAATGGGCTATAAGCAGTCGCCCGTCCCTAATTTTGGGTCACTGGTTCCAGGGAAGGGAGAGAGCCAGTGCCGAAAGACAAACACAACATCCATGCCTCACCGGGATTTTTTTTTTTTTTTTTGATTGGAGGTTTAACGACCACCGTGAGCAACTCAATGGGCTATAAGCAGTCGCGCGTCCCTAATTTAGGGTCACTGGTTCCAGAGAAGGGAGAGAGCCAGTGCCGTAAGACAAACACAACATACATGCCTTACCGGGATTCGAACCCAGACCCCTTACGGACGAATGATTTTTTTTTTTTCGATTGGAGGTTTAACGACCACCGTGAGCAACTCAATGGGCTATAAGCAGTCGCCCGTCCCTAATTTAGGGTCACTGGTTCCAGGGAAGGGAGAGAGCCAGTGCCGTAAGACAAACACAACATCCATGCCTCACCGGGATTCGAACCCAGACCCCTTACGGACGAATGATTTTTTTTTTTTCGATTGGAGGTTTAACGACCACCGTGAGCAACTCAATGGGCTATAAGCAGTCGCCCGTCCCTAATTTAGGGTCACTGGTTCCAGGGAAGGGAGAGAGTCAATGCCGTAAGACAAACACAACATCCATGCCTCACCGGGATTCGAACCCGGACCCATTTCGGACGAATGATTTTTTTTTTGATTGAAGGTTTAACGACCACCGTGAGCAACTCAATGGGCTATAAGCAGTCGCCCGTCCCTAATTTAGGGTCACTGGTTCCAGGGAAGGGAGAGAGCCAGTGCCGTAAGACAAACACAGCATACATGCCTCACCGGGATTCGAACCCAGACCCCTTACGGACGAATGATTTTTTTTTTTTTTTCGATTGGAGGTTTAACGACCACCGTGAGCAACTCAATGGGCTATAAGCAGTCGCCCGTCCCTAATTTAGGGTCACTGGTTCCAGGGAAGGGAGAGAGCCAGTGCCGTAAGACAAACACAACATACATGCCTCACCGGGATTCGAACCCAGACCCCTTACGGACGAATGATTTTTTTTTTTTTCGATTGGAGGTTTAACGACCACCGTGAGCAACTCAATGGGCTATAAGCAGTCGCCCGTCCCTAATTTAGGGTCACTGGTTCCAGGGAAGGGAGAGAGCCAGTGCCGTAAGACAAACACAACATACATGCCCCACCGGGATTCGAACCCAGACCCCTTACGGACGAATGATTTTTTTTTCGATTGGAGGTTTAACGACCACCGTGAGCAACTCAATGGGCTATAAGCAGTCGCCCGTCCCTAATTTAGGGTCACTGGTTCCAGGGAAGGGAGAGAGCCAGTGCCGTAAGACAAACACAACATACATGCCTCACGGGATTCGAACCCGGACCCCTTACGGACGAATGATTTTTTTTTTTTTTTTGATTGGAGGTTTAACGACCACCGTGAGCAACTCAATGGGCTATAAGCAGTCGCCCGTCCCTAATTTAGGGTCACTGGTTCCAGGGAAGGGAGAGAGCCAATGCCGCAAGACACACACAACATCCATGCCTGACCGGGATTCGAACCCGGACCCATTTCGGACGAATGATTTTTTTTTTTTTTTTTTTTTTTGATTGAAGGTTTAACGACCACCGTGAGCAACTCAATGGGCTATAAGCAGTCGCCCGTCCCTAATTTAGGGTCACTGGTTCCAGGGAAGGGAGAGAGCCAATGCCGCAAGACAAACACAACATCCATGCCTCACCGGGATTCGAACCCGGACCCATTTCGGACGAATGATTTTTTTTTTTTTGATTGAAGGTTTAACGACCACCGTGAGCAACTCAATGGGCTATAAGCAGTCGCCCGTCCCTAATTTAGGGTCACTGGTTCCAGGGAAGGGAGAGAGCCAGTGCCGTAAGACAAACACAACATACATGCCTCACCGGGATTCGAACCCAGCCCCCTTACGGACGAATGATTTTTTTTTTTTTTTCGATTGGAGGTTTAACGACCACCGTGAGCAACTCAATGGGCTATAAGCAGTCGCCCGTCCCTAATTTAGGGTCACTGGTTCCAGGGAAGGGAGAGAGCCAGTGCCGAAAGACAAACACAACATCCATGCCTCACCGGGATTTTTTTTTTTTTTTGATTGGAGGTTTAACGACCACCGTGAGCAACTCAATGGGCTATAAGCAGTCGCGCGTCCCTAATTTAGGGTCACTGGTTCCAGAGAAGGGAGAGAGCCAGTGCCGTAAGACAAACACAACATCCATGCCTCACCGGGATTCGAACCCAGACCCCTTACGGACGAATGATTTTTTTTTTCGATTGGAGGTTTAACGACCACCGTGAGCAACTCAATGGGCTATAAGCAGTCGCCCGTCCCTAATTTAGGGTCACTGGTTCCAGGGAAGGGAGAGAGTCAATGCCGTAAGACAAACACAACATCCATGCCTCACCGGGATTCGAACCCGGACCCATTTCGGACGAATGATTTTTTTTTTTGATTGAAGGTTTAACGACCACCGTGAGCAACTCAATGGGCTATAAGCAGTCGCCCGTCCCTAATTTAGGGTCACTGGTTCCAGGGAAGGGAGAGAGCCAGTGCCGTAAGACAAACACAACATACATGCCTCACCGGGATTCGAACCCAGACCCCTTACGGACGAATGATTTTTTTTTCGATTGGAGGTTTAACGACCACCGTGAGCAACTCAATGGGCTATAAGCAGTCGCCCGTCCCTAATTTAGGGTCACTGGTTCCAGGGAAGGGAGAGAGCCAGTGCCGTAAGACAAACACAACATACATGCCTCACCGGGATTCGAACCCAGACCCCTTACGGACGAATGATTTTTTTTTTTTTTCGTTTGGAGGTTTAACGACCACCGTGAGCAACTCAATGGGCTATAAGCAGTCGCCCGTCCCTAATTTAGGGTCACTGGTTCCAGGGAAGGAGAGAGAGCCAGTGCCGTAAGACAAACACAACATACATGCCCCACCGGGATTCGAACCCAGACCCCTTACGGACGAATGATTTTTTTTTTTTCGATTGGAGGTTTAACGACCACCGTGAGCAACTCAATGGGCTATAAGCAGTCGCCCGTCCCTAATTTAGGGTCACTGGTTCCAGGGAAGGGAGAGAGCCAGTGCCGTAAGACAAACACAACATACATGCCTCACCGGGATTCGAACCCAGACCCCTTACGGACGAATGATTTTTTTTTTCGATTGGAGGTTTAACGACCACCGTGAGCAACTCAATGGGCTATAAGCAGTCGCCCGTCCCTAATTTAGGGTCACTGGTTCCAGGGAAGGGAGAGAGCCAATGCCGCAAGACAAACACAACATCCATGCCTGACCGGGATTCGAACCCGGACCCATTTCGGACGAATGATTTTTTTTTTTTTTTTTTTGATTGAAGGTTTAACGACCACCGTGAGCAACTCAATGGGCTATAAGCAGTCGCCCGTCCCTAATTTAGGGTCACTGGTTCCAGGGAAGGGAGAGAGCCAATGCCGCAAGACAAACACAACATCCATGCCTCACCGGGATTCGAACCCGGACCCATTTCGGACGAATGATTTTTTTTTTCGATTGAAGGTTTAACGACCACCGTGAGCAACTCAATGTGCTATAAGCAGTCGCCCGTCCCTAATTTAGGGTCACTGGTTCCAGGGAAGGGAGAGAGCCAGTGCCGTAAGACAAACACAACATACATGCCTCACCGGGATTCGAACCCAGACCCCTTACGGACGAATGATTTTTTTTTTTTTTCGATTGGAGGTTTAACGACCACCGTGAGCAACTCAATGGGCTATAAGCAGTCGCCCGTCCCTAATTTAGGGTCACTGGTTCCAGGGAAGGGAGAGAGCCAGTGCCGTAAGACAAACACAACATACATGCCTCACCGGGATTCGAACCCAGACCCCTTACGGACGAATGATTTTTTTTTTTTCGATTGGAGGTTTAACGACCACCGTGAGCAACTCAATGGGCTATAAGCAGTCGCCCGTCCCTAATTTAGGGTCACTGGTTCCAGGGAAGGGAGAGAGCCAGTGCCGTAAAGACAAACACAACATCCATGCCTCACCGGGATTTTACGGACGAATGATTTTTTTTTTGATTGGAGGTTTAACGACCACCGTGAGCAACTCAATGGGCTATAAGCAGTCGCCCGTCCCTAATTTAGGGTCACTGGTTCCAGGGAAGGGAGAGAGCCAGTGCCGTAAGACAAACACAACATACATGCCTCACCGGGATTCGAACCCAGACCCCTTACGGACGAATGATTTTTTTTTTTTTCGATTGGAGGTTTAACGACCACCGTGAGCAACTCAATGGGCTATAAGCAGTCGCCCGTCCCTAATTTAGGGTCACTGGTTCCAGGGAAGGGAGAGAGCCAGTGCCGTAAGACAAACACAACATCCATGCCTCACCGGGATTCGAACCCGGACCCATTTCGGACGAATGATTTTTTTTTTTTTTTTTGATTGGAGGTTTAACGACCACCGTGAGCAACTCAATGGGCTATAAGCAGTCGCCCGTCCCTAATTTAGGGTCACTGGTTCCAGGGAAGGGAGAGAGCCAGTGCCGTAAGACAAACACAACATACATGCCTCACCGGGATTCGAACCCAGACCCCTTACGGACGAATGATTTTTTTTTTTTTTCGATTGGAGGTTTAACGACCACCGTGAGCAACTCAATGGGCTATAAGCAGTCGCCCGTCCCTAATTTAGGGTCACTGGTTCCAGGGAAGGGAGAGAGCCAGTGCCGTAAGACAAACACAACATCCATGCCTCACCGGGATTCGAACCCGGACCCATTTCGGACGAATGATTTTTTTTTTTTTTTTTTGATTGAAGGTTTAACGACCACCGTGAGCAACTCAATGGGCTATAAGCAGTCGCCCGTCCCTAATTTAGAGTCACTGGTTCCAGAGAAGGGAGAGAGCCAGTGCCGTAAGACAAACACAACATACATGCCTCACCGGGATTCGAACCCAGACCCCTTACGGACGAATGATTTTTTTTGATTGGAGGTTTAACGACCACCGTGAGCAACTCAATGGGCTATAAGCAGTCACCCGTCCCTAATTTAGGGTCACTGGTTCCAGAGAAGGGAGAGAGCCAGTGCCGTAAGACAAACACAACATACATGCCTCACCGGGATTCGAACCCAGACCCTTACGGACGAATGATTTTTTTTTTCGATTGGAGGTTTAACGACCACCGTGAGCAACTCAATGGGCTATAAGCAGTCGCCCGTCCCTAATTTAGGGTCACTGGTTCCAGGGAAGGGAGAGAGCCAGTGTCGTAAGACAAACACAACATACATGCCTCACCGGGATTCGAACCCAGACCCCTTACGGACGAATGATTTTTTTTTTTTTCGATTGGAGGTTTAACGACCACCGTGAGCAACTCAATGGGCTATAAGCAGTCGCCCGTCCCTAATTTAGGGTCACTGGTTCCAGGGAAGGGAGAGAGCCAGTGCCGTAAGACAAACACAACATACATGCCCCACCGGGATTCGAACCCAGACCCCTTACGGACGAATGATTTTTTTTTTTTTTCGATTGGAGGTTTAACGACCACCGTGAGCAACTCAATGGGCTATAAGCAGTCGCCCGTCCCTAATTTAGGGTCACTGGTTCCAGGGAAGGGAGAGAGCCAGTGCCGAAAGACAAACACAACATCCATGCCTCACAGGGATTTTTTTTTTTTTTGATTGGAGGTTTAACGACCACCGTGAGCAACTCAATGGGCTATAAGCAGTCGCGCGTCCCTAATTTAGGGTCACTGGTTCCAGAGAAGGGAGAGAGCCAGTGCCGTAAGACAAACACAACATACATGCCTTACCGGGATTCGAACCCAGACCCCTTACGGACGAATGATTTTTTTTTTTTTTCGATTGGAGGTTTAACGACCACCGTGAGCAACTCAATGGGCTATAAGCAGTCGCCCGTCCCTAATTTAGGGTCACTGGTTCCAGGGAAGGGAGAGAGCCAGTGCCGTAAGACAAACACAACATACATGCCTCACCGGGATTCGAACCCAGACCCCTTACGGACGAATGATTTTTTTTTTTTTTCGATTGGAGGTTTAACGACCACCGTGAGCAACTCAATGGGCTATAAGCAGTCGCCCGTCCCTAATTTAGGGTCACTGGTTCCAGGGAAGGGAGAGAGCCAATGCCGTAAGACAAACACAACATCCATGCCTCACCGGGATTCGAACCCGGACCCATTTCGGACGAATGATTTTTTTTTTGATTGAAGGTTTAACGACCACCGTGAGCAACTCAATGGGCTATAAGCAGTCGCCCGTCCCTAATTTAGGGTCACTGGTTCCAGGGAAGGGAGAGAGCCAGTGCCGTAAGACAAACACAACATACATGCCTCACCGGGATTCGAACCCAGACCCCTTACGGACGAATGATTTTTTTTTTTTTCGATTGGAGGTTTAACGACCACCGTGAGCAACTCAATGGGCTATAAGCAGTCGCCCGTCCCTAATTTAGGGTCACTGGTTCCAGGGAAGGGAGAGAGCCAGTGCCGTAAGACAAACACAACATACATGCCTCACCGGGATTCGAACCCAGACCCCTTACGGACGAATGATTTTTTTTTCGATTGGAGGTTTAACGACCACCGTGAGCAACTCAATGGGCTATAAGCAGTCGCCCGTCCCTAATTTAGGGTCACTGGTTCCAGGGAAGGGAGAGAGCCAGTGCCGTAAGACAAACACAACATACATGCCCCACCGGGATTCGAACCCAGACCCCTTACGGACGAATGATTTTTTTTTCGATTGGAGGTTTAACGACCACCGTGAGCAACTCAATGGGCTATAAGCAGTCGCCCGTCCCTAATTTAGGGTCACTGGTTCCAGGGAAGGGAGAGAGCCAGTGCCGTAAGACAAACACAACATACATGCCTCACCGGGATTCGAACCCGGACCCATTTCGGACGAATGATTTTTTTTTTTTTTTTTTTTGATTGAAGGTTTAACGACCACCGTGAGCAACTCAATGGGCTATAAGCAGTCGCCCGTCCCTAATTTAGGGTCACTGGTTCCAGGGAAGGGAGAGAGCCAATGCCGCAAGACAAACACAACATCCATGCCTCACCGGGATTCGAACCCGGACCCATTTCGGACGAATGATTTTTTTTTTTTTGATTGAAGGTTTAACGACCACCGTGAGCAACTCAATGTGCTATAAGCAGTCGCCCGTCCCTAATTTAGGGTCACTGGTTCCAGGGAAGGGAGAGAGCCAGTGCCGTAAGACAAACACAACATACATGCCTCACCGGGATTCGAACCCAGCCCCCTTACGGACGAATGATTTTTTTTTTCGATTGGAGGTTTAACGACCACCGTGAGCAACTCAATGGGCTATAAGCAGTCGCCCGTCCCTAATTTAGGGTCACTGGTTCCAGGGAAGGGAGAGAGCCAGTGCCGAAAGACAAACACAACATCCATGCCTCACCGGGATTCGAACCCAGACCCCTTACGGACGAATGATTTTTTTTTTTTCGATTGGAGGTTTAACGACCACCGTGAGCAACTCAATGGGCTATAAGCAGTCGCCCGTCCCTAATTTAGGGTCACTGGTTCCAGAGAAGGGAGAGAGCCAGTGCCGTAAGACAAACACAACATACATGCCTCACCGGGATTCGAACCCAGACCCCTTACGGACGAATGATTTTTTTTTTTCGATTGGAGGTTTAACGACCACCGTGAGCAACTCAATGGGCTATAAGCAGTCGCCCGTCCCTAATTTAGGGTCACTGGTTCCAGGGAAGGGAGAGAGCCAGTGCCGTAAGACAAACACAACATACATGCCTCACCGGGATTCGAACCCAGACCCCTTACGGACGAATGATTTTTTTTTCGATTGGAGGTTTAACGACCACCGTGAGCAACTCAATGGGCTATAAGCAGTCGCCCGTCCCTAATTTAGGGTCACTGGTTCCAGGGAAGGGAGAAAGCCAGTGCCGTAAGACAAACACAACATCCATGCCTCACCGGGATTCGAACCCGGACCCATTTCGGACGAATGATTTTTTTTTTTTTTTTTTTGATTGAAGGTTTAACGACCACCGTGAGCAACTCAATGGGCTATAAGCAGTCGCCCGTCCCTAATTTAGAGTCACTGGTTCCAGAGAAGGGAGAGAGCCAGTGCCGTAAGACAAACACAACATACATGCCTCACCGGGATTCGAACCCAGACCCCTTACGGACGAATGATTTTTTTTTTCGATTGGAGGTTTAACGACCACCGTGAGCAACTCAATGGGCTATAAGCAGTCACTCGTCCCTAATTTAGGGTCACTGGTTCCAGAGAAGGGAGAGAGCCAGTGCCGTAAGACAAACACAACATACATGCCTCACCGGGATTCGAACCCAGACCCATTACGGACGAATGATTTTTTTTTTTTTTTTTTGATTGGAGGTTTAACGACCACCGTGAGCAACTCAATGGGCTATAAGCAGTCGCCCGTCCCTAATTTAGGGTCACTGGTTCCAGGGAAGGGAGAGAGCCAGTGCCGTAAGACAAACACAACATACATGCCTCACCGGGATTCGAACCCAGACCCCTTACGGACGAATGATTTTTTTTTTCGATTGGAGGTTTAACGACCACCGTGAGCAACTCAATGGGCTATAAGCAGTCGCCCGTCCCTAATTTAGGGTCACTGGTTCTAGGGAAGGGAGAGAGCCAATGCCGTAAGACAAACACAACATCCATGCCTCACCGGGATTCCCACCCGGACCCATTTCGGACGAATGATTTTTTTTTTTTTTTTGATTGAAGGTTTAACGACCACCGTGAGCAACTCAATGGACTATAAGCAGTCGCCCGTCCCTAATTTAGGGTCACTGGTTCCAGGGAAGGGAGAGAGCCAGTGCCGTAAGACAAACACAACATCCATGCCTCACCGGGATTCGAACCCGGACCCCTTACGGACGAATGATCAGAGGCCAACGCCTTAGACCACTGCGCCACCGGGGCGGCGGACGAATGATTATAGGCCATCGCTTAGACCACTGCGCCACCGGGGCTGCGAAAAAAAAATCCGTACTAGTTGGCATCTATGCCAGTGTTTTGAACTTCGGGGTCAATATGTGGAATAGAGTGCAAGTTTCATGGCTCTAACCCATTTCCATCTGGTGAGGCTGAGAACTTAACAGCATCCCCCTCCTATAATTCCTTTCCTATTACAGGAAGTTTGTGCATAGGAAAGTGTAAGGATACTTTTGATCATATAGTGTATCTTTCTTACCATAAAATCAAGGAAGTAAATGATTAAAAAATCACTTGCTCAGAAGAATGATATTAATTTTATTTTTGGCATAAAAAGAACATTACAATTTTTTTAACAAGTGAAAATTTGCTTTTATTGCGTCATTATACAAGCTGAATTTTATGTCCAAAAACTTAAACGCATCAGTTTCGAGAGAGTAATCTTGGAAACTGTAACTTTTTTAGACTAGCTAAATCTGGTTTTAGAATTCAAACTAGTCAAGGATATGTGAGGTATTATACATAAGCAACTTACAAATACAAAATAAATATTTTTCTTTAGTTAAGTTCTGGACAAAATGATCTTAAAATATCAGCATTTATTTTATATTTACAAACTCAACGTCAAAAGGAACGACTGGACAATAAGCATAACTGGTCGCCTCATTTTCATTTCAAAAGTTTAAATGATTTTTAAACATGAATGAACGTAGATATTTACTGGATGAGTATCTTTCTTTCTTTAGTATTACTTCATTTAAAAGAATATGACATGAAAACAAAAAGCCACTTGTCCCATATGAGATCATAAATAAGATTTCACAGATGTTTGAAAAGAAATGATAAAAAAATTAAATAAATACAATAATAAAACTTAAAACAGACTAAAAAGCAAACAAATAATTCTCTCATATCTCAAACACAGTTTTCGATATTTTTCATTGTTCTCAGTTTTTTATTGTCTTTCGACGATGCACTAATAACATTATGCAAACAAATACAGAAAAATTCTGTAAGGAACAATTCTAGAGTATAAAAGTACATATATGAACAATAGTTGTATGTCAATTGCTACCTACAGTTGTATTCATGACAATGGAAAAAAAAAAAAATACTCGAGGCAATCAAATACAAGATTTCAGAGTGCTATTGAATAATTTTGATAAAAAGCAGTCAAGTTTACTTTCTGGAATCTGCATATTATCTATATTCATAACTAACTGAATTATCATCTCATTTGTGCCCACAGAGATTGATTTAAAAGTCATGTTACACATTTTGTGTGGTTCATATTTAACATCAAATGTGATAGGTTTACCTCACGGGTTAATGTACCATGTCCTTTATCCAGGGCCCGACTTAGGTCAGTCGAGGCCCCGTGCACATCCTATGTCTGCGGCCCCTGGATTAAAATTTTCAGTCAAACAGTCGAAAAGAATATTTACTGGTAAATATTATTTTGCAAGCAGTTTTTCTAGCAGTATAAACATTAAAACACATCCCACATGCTAGTTAACTTTATAGCCAATGTGGCTTGCAATAGACGTGCATTCACACTGCTTCTACTTCCCCGCAGAGCTTATAGCCAATGCGGCTTGCAATAGATGTGCATTCACACTGCTTCTACTTCCCCGCAGAGCTTATAGCCAATGCGGCTTGCAATAGACGTGCATTCACACTGCTTCTACTTCCCCGCAGAGCTTATAGCAAATGAGGCTTGCAATAGACGTGCATTCACACTGCTTCTACTTCCCCGCAGAGCTTATAGCCAATGCGGCTTGCAATAGACGTGCATTCACACTGCTTCTACTTCCTCGCAGAGCTTATAGCCAATGAGGCTTGCAATAGACGTGCATTCACACTGCTTCTACTTCCCCGCAGAGCTTATAGCCAATGCGGCTTGCAATAGACGTGCATTCACACTGCTTCTACTTCCCCGCAGAGCTTATAGCCAATGCGGCTTGCAATAGACGTGCATTCACACTGCTTCTACTTCCCCGCAGAGCTTATAGCAAATGAGGCTTGCAATAGACGTGCAATCACTGCTTCTACTTCCTCGCAGAGCTTATAGCCAATGCAGCTTGCAATAGACGTGCATTCACACTGCTTCTACTTCCCCGCAGAGCTTATAGCCAATGCGGCTTGCAATAGACGTGCATTCACACTGCTTCTACTTCCCCGCAGAGCTTATAGCCAATGCGGCTTGCAATAGACGTGCATTCACACTGCTTCTACTTCCGCGCAGAGCTTATAGCCAATGAGGCTTGCAATAGACGTGCATTCACACTGCTTCTACTTCCCCGCAGAGCTTATAGCCAATGTGGCTTGCAATAGACGTGCATTCACACTGCTTCTACTTCCCCGCAGAGCTTATAGCCAATGTGGCTTGCAATAGGAGTGCATTCACACTGCTTCTACTTCCCCGCAGAGCTTATAGCCAATGCGGCTTGCAATAGACGTGCATTCACACTGCTTCTACTTCCCCGCAGAGCTTATAGCCAATGCGGCTTGCAATAGACGTGCATTCACACTGCTTCTACTTCCCCGCAGAGCTTATAGCCAATGCGGCTTGCAATAGACGTGCATTCACACTGCTTCTACTTCCCCGCAGAGCTTATAGCCAATGCGGCTTGCAATAGACGTGCATTCACACTGCTTCTACTTCCTCGCAGAGCTTATAGCCAATGAGGCTTGCAATAGACGTGCATTCACACTGCTTCTACTTCCCCGCAGAGCTTATAGCCAATGCGGCTTGCAATAGACGTGCATTCACACTGCTTCTACTTCCCCGCAGAGCTTATAGCCAATGCGGCTTGCAATAGACGTGCATTCACACTGCTTCTACTTCCCCGCAGAGCTTATAGCCAATGTGGCTTGCAATAGACGTGCATTCACACTGCTTCTACTTCCCCGCAGAGCTTATAGCCAATGTGGCTTGCAATAGACGTGCATTCACACTGCTTCTACTTCCCCGCAGAGCTTAGAGCCAATGTGGCTTGCAATAGACGTGCATTCACACTGCTTCTACTTCCCCGCAGAGCTTAGAGCCAATGTGGCTTGCAATAGACGTGCATTCACACTGCTTCTACTTCCCCGCAGAGTTTACAGCCAATGTGGCTTGCAATAGACGTGCATTCACACTGCTTCTACTTCCCCGCAGAGCTTACAGCCAATGTGGCTTGCAATAGGAGTGCATTCACACTGCTTCTACTTCCCCGCAGAGCTTACAGCCAATGTGGCGTGCAATAGACATGCATTCACACTGCTTCTACTTCCCCGCAGAGCTTAAAGCTGTAACATTAATTACTCTGGAATTCTTTTTTGTTTTGTTTTATAGTATCATTTACGGAAACAAATAACTATCCTCCCAGAGATATAATTTAAAACACCTAGTTTACTATAAATTTAATGGAAATGGTGAATCAATGGTAGTTTAAGCTGTAAGAAGTAATCTCTCATAAAGTCTTACAGTTGACCACACACATTGTGGGATAAATTATTGCAACACTCCATGTAAATTATTACAACAATCTTTAAAAAAAGTAGTGTCAATTGAACTTTTTTTTGTATTTTTATTTACGTAAAAATAAACCACACATAATTATAAATATTGATTCACAATTTTTGTTCTCACAAGACTAACATTTATAATAAAAATATTTTTTAGTTAATTCTACATGTTTGCTGAAATGCTTTTCGTGTATAATATACCGTATTGTTCCTAATATAGGCTGTTCCCATTGCATTTTGATTGTTACAAATAAAGGCAAGATTAAGATGTTACACTGGCCAATCACAGCTCAGATCAACGCTACAGCTTTATTATACAAAATAATAATAATTTGGTTTCCAAAATCTCATCCTAACTTTTGAAACCGAACCGTATAAATAATTCCGTGCTATAACGGAAAATATATTTTGATTCTGAAAATTTATAGGTAGTTTTGGAGGCCATGCCTTTATCTAGTTTAATTAGGGAATATACATTTTTTTTTCTTTTATATGAGGTGGAAATGACTTCTATGAGCAGCTGGATGGGCTATAAGCAGCTACCCATCCCTAATTTAGGGCCACTGTTTCCAGGGAAGGGAGAAAGCCAGTGCTGTAAGACAAATACAACAGGTATTAAATCACGTACTCAACGTTTTATCCAGATATATTTATTTAATTCTAGTTCCAGTTGAATAATTTTTAGTTAATCTTTCTTCCATCTGGGTTTTTTGTTTTTTTTAAGGGATGATTTTGGCCTTTAGATTTTGGTCAAGGTCTGTACTAGAGCTGAGTTCGGGTTCAATTTTCGGAACCCGAGCCCGTGGTATATCAGCCCGAATTTTATATTGCAAGATAGAGCCCGGGCCCGAAAACTGGATAACCTGTTCAACCATTAAAAAAAAAAAAAAAATCTCCTTTTCCACTCTCTCCTCCTCCTCCTGCAATATGGGAAGTGGATAAGTGACCTCTATCTATTTTTTTCCTCCTGCAATATGGGAAGTGGATAAGTGACCTCTACCTATTTTTTTTTCCTCCTGCAATATGGGAAGTGGATAAGTGACCTCTATCTATTTTTTTTTCCTCCTGCAATATGGGAAGTGGATAAGTGACCTCTATCTATTTTTTTCCTCCTGCAATATGGGAAGTGGATAAGTGACCTCTATCTATTTTTTTTCCTCCTGCAATATGGGAAGTGGATAAGTGACCTCTATCTATTTTTTTTTCCTCCTGCAATATGGGAAGTGGATAAGTGACCTCTATCTATTTTTTTTTCCTCCTGCAATATGGGAAGTGGATAAGTGACCTCTATCTATTTTTTTTTCCTCCTGCAATATGGGAAGTGGATAAGTGACCTCTATCTATTTTTTTTTCCTCCTGCAATATGGGAAGTGGATAAGTGACCTCTATCTATTTTTTTCCTCCTGCAATATGGGAAGTGGATAAGTGACCTCTATCTATTTTTTTCCTCCTGCAATATGGGAAGTGGATAAGTGACCTCTATCTATTTTTTTTTCCTCCTGCAATATGGGAAGTGGATAAGTGACCTCTATCTATTTTTTTCCTCCTGCAATATGGGAAGTGGATAAGTGACCTCTATCTATTTTTTTTCCTCCTGCAATATGGGAAGTGGATAAGTGACCTCTATCTATTTTTTTCCTCCTGCAATATGGGAAGTGGATAAGTGACCTCTATCTATTTTTTTTTCCTCCTGCAATATGGGAAGTGGATAAGTGACCTCTATCTATTTTTTTTTCCTCCTGCAATATGGGAAGTGGATAAGTGACCTCTATCTATTTTTTACAGTGCAACTGTACGAATTTCTTTGACCGTTCGTTTCCACCCGAAGTGCTTCGGGCGGCTGGCTGGGCATCCAAAATGATCGGACGGTACTGCAATTGTATGTTGCTCAAATAATGCTAATATTATCGCTCTATAATGCACTGTAATATGTACGTTGCTAAATAGAATTAGTAGGGAGCTACTGCTTAGAGATAGGGGGAAAATTATTGTCGGCATGCTATCAACTATCCAATATCTATAAATAGAATTAGCAGGGAGCTACTGCGTGGAGATAGGAGGTAAATTATCATCGGCATGCTATCAACTATCCAATAGCTATAAATAGAATTAGCAGGGAGCTACTGCGTGGAGATAGGGGGTAAATTATCGTCGGCATGCTATCAACTATCCAATATCTATAAATAGAATTAGCAGGGAGCTACTGCGTGGAGATAGGAGGTAAATTATCATCGGCATGCTATCAACTATCCAATAGCTATAAATAGAATTAGCAGGAAGCTACTGCATGGAGATAGGGGGTAAATTATCGTCGGCATGCTATCAACTATCCAATATCTATAAATAGAATTAGCAGGGAGCTACTGCGTGGAGATAGGAGGTAAATTATCATCGGCATGCTATCAACTATCCAATATCTATAAATAGAATTAGCAGGGAGCTACTGCGTGGAGATAGGGGGTAAATTATCGTCGGCATGCTATCAACTATCCAATATCTATAAATAGAATTAGCAGGGAGCTACTGCGTGGAGATAGGAGGTAAATTATCATCGGCATGCTATCAACTATCCAATAGCTATAAATAGAATTAGCAGGGAGCTACTGCGTGGAGATAGGAGGTAAATTATCATCGGCATGCTATCAACTATCCAATATCTATAAATAGAATTAGCAGGGAGCTACTGCGTGGAGATAGGAGGTAAATTATCATCGGCATGCTATCAACTATCCAATATCTATAAATAGAATTAGCAGGGAGCTACTGCGTGGAGATAGGAGGTAAATTATCATCGGCATGCTATCAACTATCCAATAGCTATAAATAGAATTAGCAGGGAGTTACTGCGTGGAGATAGGGAGCAAATTATTGTCGGCATGCTATCAACTATCCAATAGCTATAAATAGAATTAGCAGGGAGTTACTGCGTGGAGGTAGGGAGCAAATTATTGTCGGCATGCTATCAACTATCCAATATCTATAGTTCTTGAAAAAAGCCTTTTTTCTTCTCTGCAGAAACACACTAATGCGCGACTTTTACTATCAGCCCGGAATAAATGGCCACCTCAAATTCCCGCTCCCCAACCAGAACCAGTTGTCGAAGAATTCCCTTCACCAACTACAAAGTGTCTCATTTGGTGAATCATATAAAATCACATTTATATATAAAAAAATTATCTCGCCCTCCATCTCTCTAACAGCCCCAGCTCGCCCGAGCCTGAACTGCAGTAAATATTCTACAGCTCGAGCCCGATTCTGGCCCGGGCTTCGCTTCGGGCTCGGGCTCAGCTCTAGTCTGTACTCAATATGTATAGGATTATCAAAAGTTTTGTTTACTCTTGAAGAATTGAAATTTACCAGGTTTCTCATTCTGTTTGTTGCCAGTTACTAAACTGAAATGTTTTCATTGTGTATTTTTTAATTTTGTTGTTGTAATCAAGTTGTTTAAAATGCCACTTATTAGTTTTAAAGGCTCATTGATGGCACTGTTTTTTTTTTTTTTGTTTTTTTTTATGTAATAACTTTCTTAAATTAGTTTCTTGTTTTTATGAGATTCATAGTACACAATTTTTAATTTTCCCCCATAAAGTTTCACATTTGCATAACTGCATATGACTTGCTAATACACTGTTTTGATCTTTGTTATTAACAGCCTTTTGATTTTATTAATACCTGCAAATGATGTTGAGACACTGGTGCGACAACTGCAAGTCCATTTTACATCTATCACTAATTGGTTAACTAAAAATGATCTGGCTATTAATATTAACAAAACAAAAGTAACATGTACAGAAAAATAGCGGATGATGCTTACCTTGGCATTCCTTTCTAGCGACGGGGATATTTCACGCACGTGTTTTTCCGGTCTTTGTTGAAGTTATTGTACTAAAGTCCGTTGTATGCGATGACTGGCTTTACTTCTCACACTTTTCGCTGGGTATACTCATTGGATCTTTGCTTTAGGATTCAAACATCAATTTTTACCGTTCTTTATACTCGAAATTTTCGCCCATACTCTGGGCATCTTCAGGAGCGTGGCGACTTTACCACCGATGTTCGTGGTTAACTTCGCGCTAATGGAGTCCGATACTCCTTGTTGCCATTCGTCGGAAAAACTTTCCTGGATATATTTCGTTATCAAGCCCGGCTGGCGCCATCTATGTTTCGTTAAGAACACTTTTTTTTTGTTTTTTTTAATTTTTTAATTTCTTCTCCTATCCTGGTTTTCTTGTCTTTTTTTGCCTGTTTTTCTTTTGTTGTTGTTTTTCTTGTCTTATTAGTTCTTTCCACAGGCCCGATAATGTGCTAGGATCGTTCTGGTTACATACCCTTGCTTTATTTTTGTAGATTAATATTGCTTCTTCCCTCCTCATTTGCCTTTCCGATTTTTTATTCTTTTTTAGCATTTTAATTTCATCGAACTTTGGGAATGTCCGGTTTTCCAAGCAGAATGCAAAGATACAATGAGTATACCCAGCGAAAAGTGTGAGAAGTAAAGCCAGTCATAGGACAATAACCTCAACAAAGACCGGAAAACACGTGCGTGAAATGTCCCCGTCGCTAGAAAGGAATGCCAAGGTAAGCATTATCCGCTAGTTTTCTGTACAAGTTACTTTGAAATATCGCACGTAAAAGAGAATAGTACAATAATTAGAGCTATATAATAGTCAGAATTAGAACTACTAAGTGGAATTAAAACAAAAGTAATGATTTTTTCAAGTATGTCAACTCCTATTTCCTTAATTCAGAATATTAACTTACTCGGATCATCTGTAGAAGTGGTTCAAAATCATAATTATCTTGGTATCATTATTCAGCATGATTTAAAATCGAATTCACATGTTGACTACTTATCTAATAAGATCTCAAGAAATATAGGGGTTATTAGCAGTGCAGTGGCCAATTTAACCCCAAAACTAATGATTTTATTATACTATACTTTAATTCAGTCTCATCTGATCTATTGTATATCTATCTGTATGGGGATCGACTACCTTATATAATATGAAAAAAATTAAGTCGTTACAAAATAGATTCATGAGACTATTACAAATTAAATTACAATATACTCAATTTTCAAATACAGTCTTTCAGGCTAGACTCAGTCCAAATGATTTTAATATACTAACTATTCAACAATTGCATATCTATAGTATAGGTAAGCTAATGTTTTAGAGAATTAAAAATGATTACTACCAAGATTTAATTTCAATAAGTACTTGCGGTCATGATTATTCCACGAGACAAAAAACAATACTAATCCCCATCTTTCCACTAACAGAACGATTTAGATCATTTATTAATTATACTGGTGCGGCATTATGGAACACATTTCCTACGATATTGTGTCACTTAATAATATTAATATATTTAAACGAAAACTCAGGTATTTCTTACTGATCAAAAGCTCATAATGTATTATTACCTTTATTAATTTATAGTACCACCCTAGCTGTGTTTGATATTGTGTGGACTTGACTTGTTTATTTTTTTTTTTTTAATTTTTTTTTTTATTTTCATGAAAATTGTGATGCTTTGGGAGAGGAGGGCACATCAGGCCTATCAGGCCTTTTCCCTCCTCATTCCCTGTTGTTACAAAAATATAATGTGTGCTATATATTTATAACAATGCTACAATGATCCTGCTACATAAAAAAGGTGACATTCAGGATCTCAGGAACTACAGACCTATCAGCCTCCTATCAGTGGTTTATAAAATCTTCACTAAAGTTCTTTCACACCGCTTGAAGGTAACACTGGACATGGCTCAACCGAGAGAACAAGCTGGATTCAGGAGTGGCTACAGCACAATAGATCATATCCACGTGCTGAGAGAACTAATTGAAAGAGCGAGGGAATATGAACTTCCATTGTGCATGTCTTTTATCGATTATGAAAAAGCCTTTGATTCGGTGAAACAATCAGCAGTTGCAATGGCTCTGAAATCCTGCGGTATTGAAGATGCATACATTAATATTATTAATAACATCTATGAAAATGCAAGTGCAAAGATTAGGCTGTTTGAAAATACAACACACATAAAAATTGGAAAGGGAGTGAGACAAGGTGACACCATATCTCCGAAGCTCTTTAATGCCACATTGGAAAATGTCTTTCAATCACTGAACTGGGAAAACAAAGGGATAAAGATTAATGGAGATTATCTAACCCACCTTCGTTTTGCTGATGACGTAGTCATTTTTGCAACTACCCCATCAGAGCTGCAGAGTATGATCCAGGAACTTGCTGACAAGAGTAAAGAAGTGGGATTAAAAATGAACTTTCAGAAGACAAAAGTGATGTTCAATGCTTTTACAAGAAATGAAGATTTATCGATTGATGGAGAAAAACTGGAGATAACAGATACGTATGTTTATCTTGGACAGCAGATATCAAGTGAGGGTCACATTGATGAAGAAATTAATCGGCGTACAAAACTTGCCTGGAGAGCTTTTGGAAGAAACAGCATAATTTTCAAGAGTAATATGCCATTGTGTCTTAAAAGAAAAGTGTTTGATCAATGCATCCTTCCAGTGCTTACGTATGGTGCAGAGACGTGGACCTTAACTAAAAGAGACGTACAAAGGCTGCAGACAACTCAAAGCAGCATGGAGAGGTGCATGCTTGGTATAACCAGGAGAGATAAGAAGAGGAACTCGTGGATCCAAAAAATGACGAGAGTGGAAGACATCATGATCAGAGTTAAATCCCTGAAATGGCAATGGGCTGGACATACTGCCAGAAGGACAGACCATAGATGGACAGCCGAAATTTTAGATTGGATTCCAAGGGACAGGAAAAGACCCAGAAAAAGACCACATGGGAGATGGGTGGATGAAATTCGTAAATATGCGGGAGTGACATGGAGGAGACTGGCACAAGACAGACTGTTGTGGAGGAAACTTGGGGAGACCTTCGTCCAGCAGTGGATTGATAATGGTTGACAATGATGATGATGATGATGATATATTTATGATTGTGTAATACCATGTCTGTAACAACTAAAATGCAATAAATGAAATTAAATGAAATAATTCTGATTTCCAATTTTCCAGATTTTTTGTCCAATATCATTACTGTCACAATTAAGTAGAATTTGATATACAACATTTTTACATTTGTTTCTTTATTAAATGTTTATTGATTTTGGTATTTAATTTTCTATAATTGGCCATTGGTATATACTTGATTATTTTATCAGCTTCTTCAAACTTTGAGTTGTTCTTTTTAGATTGATAATTTTGTTCTTTTTAAACTTTTGATAATCCTTCTGTACATTGAGAACTTTTGATAATCCTTCTATACATTGAGAACTTTTGATAATCCTTCTATACATTGAGAACTTTTGATAATCCTTCTATACATTGAAAACTTTTGATAATCCTTCTATACATTGAGAACTTTTGATAATCCTTCTATACATTGAGAACTTTTGATAATCCTTCTATACATTGAGAACTTTTGATAATCCTTCTATACATTGAGAACTTTTGATAATCCTTCTATACATTGAGAACTTTTGATAATCCTTCTATACATTGAGAACTTTTGATAATCCTTCTATACATTGAGAACTTTTGATAATCCTTCTATACATTGAGAACTTTTGATAATCCTTCTATACATTGAGAACTTTTGATAATCCTTCTATACATTGAGAACTTTTGATAATCCTTCTATACATTGAGAACTTTTGATAATCCTTCTATACATTGAGAACTTTTGATAATCCTTCTATACATTGAGAACTTTTGATAATCCTTCTATACATTGAGAACTTTTGATAATCCTTCTATACATTGAGAACTTTTGATAATCCTTCTATACATTGAGAACTTTTGATAATCCTTCTATACATTGAGAACTTTTGATAATCCTTCTATACATTGAGAACTTTTGATAATCCTTCTATACATTGAGAACTTTTGATAATCCTTCTATACATTGAGAACTTTTGATAATCCTTCTATACATTGAGAACTTTTGATAATCCTTCTATACATTGAGAACTTTTGATAATCCTTCTATACATTGAGAACTTTTGATAATCCTTCTATACATTGAGAACTTTTGATAATCCTTCTATACATTGAGAACTTTTGATAATCCTTCTATACATTGAGAACTTTTGATAATCCTTCTATACATTGAGAACTTTTGATAATCCTTCTATACATTGAGAACTTTTGATAATCCTTCTATACATTGAGAACTTTTGATGATCCTTCTATACATTGAGAACTTTTGATAATCCTTCTATACATTGAGAACTTTTGATAATCCTTCTATACATTGAGAACTTTTGATAATCCTTCTATACATTGAGAACTTTTGATAATCCTTCTATACATTGAGAACTTTTGATAATCCTTCTATACATTGAGAACTTTTGATAATCCTTCTATACATTGAGAACTTTTGATAATCCTTCTATACATTGAGAACTTTTGATAATCCTTCTATACATTGAGAACTTTTGATAATCCTTCTATACATTGAGAACTTTTGATAATCCTTCTATACATTGAGAACTTTTGATAATCCTTCTATACATTGAGAACTTTTGATAATCCTTCTATACATTGAGAACAGGCCTTGATTAAAATCTAGAGGCCAGACACAACATCCATGCCTTAACAGGATTCAAATCCAGACCCATTTCAGATGCCAATAGTCAGAAGCCAATGCTTAAGACCATTGCACAACTAGACAGCAGTAAGTTATACAATGGACCATCCATTAAAGAGCACATCTGGTTCTACGGAGTCAATTGCTAAACGGAAATTTCGTTAACTGAATTATTTCATGGGATATTGTGCGACATTAGTTTCAGCTCACAGAATTTCCCTTAAGTTGCCATAAGTTTTGGACTACGAGCCACAGCGTTATTAAAATGAATGTTTTTCAAATATGCAACATATATGCTGATGTGGCTGCTGTTGCGTTAGATTTGTTTTCCATATTTATTTTAATCTTTTACTCTAAGCTGCTGAATCAGTTTTGGTTCACGGAATTTAAGTGGTACGAAACCACTGCACTTTGTGGGCCAAAGGTCAGCAGGTTTGTTTATCATTCACTGCTATGAAAGCAATTGGCTCACACAAATGTTTCACAATTTTCTTTTACTCCTCCCCTTTGGTGGCAAGACAATCCTGCTGTTGGTTTTGATTTAGGGAATCCAAGGGGAAGGACACCATTGTACTTTGGAAGGTCAGAGGTCAACAGGCTTGTTTATCATCCATTGCTATGAAAGCAATTGGCTCACATAAATGTTTCACAATTTTCTTTTACTCCTCACCTTTGGTGGCAAGACAATCCTGCTGTTGGTTTTGATTTAGGGAATCCAAGGGGAAGGAAACCATTGTACTTTGGAAGGTCAGAGGTCAACAGGCTTGCTTATCATCCATTGCTATGAAAGCAATTGGCTCACACAAATGTTTCACAATTTTCTCTTACTCCTCACCTTTAGTGGCAAGACAATCCTGCTGTTGGTTTTGATTTAGGGAATCCAAGGGGAAGGAAACCATTGTACTTTGGAAGGTCAGAGGTCAACAGGCTTGTTTATCATCCATTGCTATGAAAGCAATTGGCTCACACAAATGTTTCACAATTTTCTCTTACTCCTCACCTTTAGTGGCAAGACAATCCTGCTGTTGGTTTTGATTTAGGGAATCCAAGGGGAAGGAAACCATTGTACTTTGGAAGGTCAGAGGTCAACAGGCTTGTTTATCATCCATTGCTATGAAAGCAATTGGCTCACACAAATGTTTCACAATTTTCTCTTACTCCTCACCTTTAGTGGCAAGACAATCCTGCTGTTGGTTTTGATTTAGGGAATCCAAGGGGAAGGAAACCATTGTACTTTGGAAGGTCAGAGGTCAACAGGCTTGCTTATCATCCATTGCTATGAAAGCAATTGGCTCACACAAATGTTTCACAATTTTCTCTTACTCCTCACCTTTAGTGGCAAGACAATCCTGCTGTTGGTTTTGATTTAGGGAATCCAAGGGGAAGGAAACCATTGTACTTTGGAAGGTCAGAGGTCAACAGGCTTGTTTATCATCCATTGCTATGAAAGCAATTGGCTCACACAAATGTTTCACAATTTTCTTTTACTCCTCCCCTTTGGTGGCAAGACAATCCTGCTGTTCGTTTTGATTTAGGGAATCCAAGGGGAAGGAAACCATTGTACTTTGGAAGGTCAGAGGTCAACAGGCTTGCTTATCATCCATTGCTATGAAAGCAATTGGCTCACACAAATGTTTCACAATTTTCTTTTACTCCTCCCCTTTGGTGGCAAGACAATCCTGCTGTTCGTTTTGATTTAGGGAATCCAAGGGGAAGGAAATCATTGTACTTTGGAAGGTCAGAGGTCAACAGGCTTGTTTATCATCCATTGCTATGAAAGCAATTGGGCTCACTCAAATGTTTCACAATTTTCTTTTACTCCTCACCTTTTGTGGCAAGACAATCCTGCTGTTGGTTTTGATTTAGGGAATCCAAGAGGAAGGACACTATTGTACTTTGGAAGGTCAGAGGTCAACAGGCTTGTTTATCATCCATTGCTATGAAAGCTATTGGCTCACACAAATGTTTCACAATTTTCTTTTACTCCTCCCCTTTGGTGGCAAGACAATCCTGCTGTTGGTTTTGATTTAGGGAATCCAAGAGGAAGGACACTATTGTACTTTGGAAGGTCAGAGGTCAACAGGCTTGTTTATCATCCATTGCTATGAAAGCAATTGGCTCACACAAATGTTTCACAATTTTCTTTTACTCCTCCCCTTTGGTGGCAAGACAATCCTGCTGTTCGTTTTGATTTAGGGAATCCAAAGGGAAGGACACCATTGTACTTTGGAAGGTCAGAGGTCAACAGGCTTGCTTATCATCCATTGCTATGAAAGCAATTGGCTCACACAAATGTTTTACAATTTTCTTTCCTTCCTCATATTTAGTGAGCAAGACAATCCTTCTGTTGGTTTTGTCTTACGGAATCAAAATGGAGGGGAACCACTGCACTCTGGAGTGTTAATGGTCACAGCAGTCTTGTTCATCTTCCACTGTAAGGAAAGCAACTAGCTCATTCAAATGAGCTTTAGGCAACGGTGAAAGAAGCAAATCCCGTGGGGCAGTAGTAGCATGCAAAAAGTATCACAAGGGACGAGAGAAAGGCAGATCAGTTGGCTTCAGTCGAGGCAATGGAATGGCATGGTGACAAAGACATCCTGATCACAGGTCAAGGAAGTGGAATGATCAAGAGAAGGAATGTTGTTTCCAGATTCGTTCAAATCCATGCCTGATAACTTTAGAAACACCAATGCTTTTTATGTAAAAGCACAAAAATACCCTATTGACGAGCACAACTTTCTAAGGAAAGAAGCTGAACTAAGAACCCCATTTGATGGGAATTATCCATCATGAGCCGCGTACACTGTGGAGCTATTCCATTATGAGTACCCCCCAGCCTAGAGAAATGAGTGCACCTAGAGACCAAACGGTGGCGCAGCTGAAGTTCACAGAGCAGTATATATACAACCCAAAGACCAGTTTTCACTTAGCAGAGTATTTGGAGTCAGAATGGAAAAAGATGCCTATTTATTGGAGTTTGATAAAGGACAAATTGTGATCGCACGGCGCCTCGGAACTACAATCTCGGAAACGTCTCGTTCGCGTGCTGCTGTAGTAAGCACGTATCAAAAGTGGTGCACAGATGGTCAGACGATGAACCGTAGTCCGCAGCTCATTGACGCCAGAGTGGAGCGGAGACGGTTGCGTATTGTTCACAGCGAATGCAAGTCCACAGTGCGACAGATAACCCGCATCTGCAACAGTGGTGATCAGGGTAATGTGTCGCAAAACACAGTTCATCGCAGCCTTCTTCGCATGGGCCTGCATTGCCGAAGACCCAGCTGGGTCCCCATGCTGAATGCACGCCATTGCCAAAACCACATGAAATAGGCCCAAGATGATCAAATTGGACCGTGGATGATTGGAAGAAAGTGGGCTGGTGTGATGAATCAAGTTTTCTGGTGCATCAAGTAGACGGCCAAGCACAGATATGCCGATTACCAATGGAGGCTATGGCACCTGGATGTACTTTTAGGCGGAAACAAGCCGGTGGCGTTGGTGTTATGCTGAGGGCAATGCATTTTTGGTACACTTAGGCCACATTATCCCAATAGCACAATCATCATTGCAGACCAAGTTTACACATTCATGGTAACTGTGCTCCCTGTTGGTGATTGCCATTACCAATAGCATTAATGCGCCATGCCATACAGCCAGAATCGTCAAGGATGGGTTTAAGGAACATACTGGTGATTTTCTATTAATGCCCTGGCCCCTCCAAATTCACCTGACATGAACCCAATCGAACACTTGTGGTTCGACTCAGAAAAGTGGGTTCACGTTACCCCCCCCCCAATATGGGTACTAGAGGACCTGCTGTTGACACCGTGGTACCAGATGCCCCAGGATACCTGTCGCCACCTCACTGAATCGATGCCTCAGCAAGTGAGAAAGGGGGTCCTACAGCTTATTAGGTAGGTGGTCATAATGTAATGGCTTATCGGTGTAGTAGAAACTTTGCTAGGAACTTTGGCTTCACCCACCATATTGCCCAGACTTAGCAACAACACATTTTCACAAATTCCAGTCATAGCAGGATCATATGCTCAAAATAGTGCTCCATTTTTTTTTAATTTCTGCTCATGAACACTGCTTTCTGTAATAGGGAAATTAAAAAGGTAATGGCCGCCCCGGTGGCGCAGTGGTCTAAGCGAGGGCCTCTGATCATTCGTCAGGGAGGGGTCCGGTGAGGCATGGATGTTGTGTTTGTCTTACGGCACTGGCTCTCTCCCTTCCCTGAAACCAGTGGCCTTAAATTAGGGACGGGCGACTGCTTATAGCCCATTGAGTTGCTCACGGTGGTCGTTAAACCTCAAATTAAAAAAAAAAAAAAGGATATTGTGTTTGTCTTACGGTACTGGCTCTCTCCCTTCTCTGGAACCAGTGGCCCTAAATTAGGGACGGGTGACTGCTTATAGCCCATTGAGTTGCTCACGGTGGTCGTTAAACCTCCAAAAAAAAAAAAAAAAAAAAAAAAAAAAGGATATTGTGTTTGTCTTACGGTACTGGCTCTCTCCCTCCCCTGGAACCAGTGGCCCTAAATTAGGGACGAGCGACTGCTTATAGCCCATTGAGTTGCTCGCGGCGGTTGTTAAACCACAATTTCAAAAAATGTGGTATGTAAAATTTGTGCATTAAATGTAATGTTACAATCTGGGTAACAAGACTTTTCAATCATCCTGTATATGAGAGTTATATGTTTAGCCTTATCTTACAAAGCACATGTCTTTACTTGCTACTTCACTGATATGAGAAGGGGCATAAATTTATTCTCTGATTACTCCTTGACTGAAGTACAGGAAATGAGTGATGCAGTGGGGTATGGACTTATATTCCCATTTTTTAAATTGTACTATATTGCTGGAAAGCATCACAATAGTAGTGTGTTCCAGAAGTTATGAATCCACTTAAAATAATTCATGAAATGCTATATTGAATTCTGTATGTTGCAAATGTGTGTTACATACATATATATTACATACAGATATGCACAGTTAATTAAGTGCAAGGCAGCTAGCAAAAATGAATCTACACTATTATATGTAAGGCAAATATCACATATTTTTGTTTTCATTTTCTGAAAGTTGACATGCGGCATTTAACCTGTTGCCACATATTTCAGTTCGATCAGCTACTGTTTTGAACTATTAAAACAAAACATACTTTTTACATTTCCAGGCATGGCATGACAGAAAACGTCAGACAACAAACCACGACACGATATAAAAATATGTTTACAGCACCAGTGCAAAATAGCAGTTCTTTGTTTTCATAGTGTATCTTGCAAATGACTAATAACAAGAACATAGCAACAGTACAATATAATATCCTTAGTTAACAGATTAATCTTCAAGTCCAATTCTTGAATATTTCCCTAACAGTTACAGATAATGAAAAAACCATTAGAAAGTACCACGTACTCACCAAAAAATTATGGTAACCTCCAATGACAACACACTTCCAACACGTCATTCATCGTGATGTAACTGGGCTTCAAGGTTAACAGACTTCTTGCTTACGCTTCTTACTTCTGGGTGTGAAACATCGTATTTTTTTTGTTTTTTTCCTTAGCCTTATGAGATGTTACTATAAAGCTTGTCAATTCTATAAAAATCACACATACAACTCATTCATACCATTCAAATAAAAACTATGTACATAACCTTACATTCATAGGTGATTAAACCTTGGTCAACTGTAATTATCAAACTCCTTCTGTTTCACAACCTCTGCTACTCCCACTGCAAGTGTCACACCCATTCAGCCCCTCACATCCAATCCTCTAGTACTTTCAACAGGCCTCTGTCATCTTCAGGAGGCAGGTGTGTCTCACCCGCCCACCACAGCTCAAGTGAGCAGAGCCATCGAGGCACGGGCCCCAGTCGCTATCGCTGAATCGTTGTGTCTCTGGCGCCATCTATTGTCCCTGCTGCTCTTTTTTCCCTCTTTCTCTTTACGCTGCTGTTCAATTTTTATTACGGCTTTCCATTGTTCGTTTAGGTTACTTGGCTCATTAATGTTGTATAATCTTGATCTGTTTTTTTCAATTAACACTGATTCTGCTATTCTTAACTGTTTTTCGTTTTTACAGCTCTTAATAATTTTAATATCTTCAAACCTTGGACATAGTTGATTTTCCATACAGTATTGGGTCAATGCTGTCTTAGGTTCTTTTTATTCCAATTATTAATATGCTGGTTTAATCTATACATATTAATAATTGGAATAAAAAAGAAGCTAAGACAGCATTGACCCAATACTGTATGGAAAATCAACAATGTCCAAGGTTTGAAGATATTAAAATTATTAAGAGCTGTAAAAACGAAAGGCAGTTAAGAATTGCAGAATCAGTATTAATTGAAAAAAAAACAGATCAAGATTATGCAACATCAATGAGCCAAGTAACCTAAACGAACAATGGAAAGCCCTAATAAAAATTGAATAGCAGCGTAAAAAGAAAGAGGGAAAAAAGAGCAGCAGGGACAATAGATGGCGCCAGAGACACAACGATTCAGCGATAGCGACTGGGGCCCATGCCTCGATGGCTCTGCTCACTTGAGCTGTGGTGGGCGGGTGAGACACACCTGCCTCCTGAAGATGACAGAGGCCTGTTGAAAGTACTAGAGGATTGGATGTGAGGGGCTGAATGGGTGTGACACTTACAGTGGGAGTAGCAGAGGTTGTGAAACAGGAGGAGGAGTTTGATAATTACAGTTGACCAAGGTTTAATCACCTATGAATGTAAGGTTATGTACATAGTTTTTACTTGAATAGTATGAATGAGTTGTATGTGTGATTTTTATAGAATTGACAAGCTTTTTGAGTAACATCTCATAAGGCTAAGGGGAAAAAAACAAAACAAAAAAAAATACGATGTTTCACACCCGGAAGTAAGAAGCGTAAGCAAGAAGTCTGTTAACTTGGAAGCCCAGTTACATCACGATGAATGACGTGTTGGAAGTGTGTTGTCATTGGAGGTTACCATAATTTTTTGGTGAGTACGTGGTACTTTCTAATGGTTTTTTCATGTATGAATTGCACGTAAACTATGCGCACTTTGCAAGAGGTTAATACCTTAAAAGTGCAAATATAATAATAGTTACAGATAAGCTACATACATGGGCAACTTAGATGGACACATACACTGCTACTCAAGGCGACGAAGTTGTAAACATTTAACAACAAACGTGCTGATGACGAATAAACGAATCAATAAAAATTGTGCACAGCTGGAAAAATGAATTTTCCAACAAAAATACTAATAAACTCTTGACTTTTTTTAATATGGAAATCTTAATCCGTTGCTTGTCTACATGATTTTTAAGAAACCAAAAAAAAAAAAAAAACTGTCAGTGACACTATTAGGTTATAATGAGCTAAAACTGCCAGGTAGAGTCAAAAGTTTCTCCCATTTTGACCTGGAGTAATGTGCACAAGCATTGACTGAATACCGCAATGATGCATTATCAGGTGAGAAGAGGTCGATAAATGTGCTGTTGGGGTGTTGCTATGCCATTATTGGAAAAAAAAGGGGGGGGGGTTAAATGTGGTAGCAGCAAGGGGGAGAAACTTGTGCAGTTGAAGGAAAGGAAACAGTGAACAGCAGTACTGCACAACAACTGTTTCGACATTCCAATGCTGAGGAAACCAGTCCTGAAGACAACCCAACCCAACCCAAACCAAAACAGTGAACAGCAGTACTGCACAACAACTGTTTCGACATTCCAATGCTGAGGAAACCAGTCCTGAACCCAACCCAACCCAACCCAAACAGTGAACAGCAGTACTGCACAACAACTGTTTCGACATTCCAATGCTGAGGAAACCAGTCCTGAAGACAACCCAACCCAAACCAACCCAAACCAAATCAAACCAAACCAAACCAAAACAGTGAACAGCAGTACTGCACAACAACTGTTTCGACATTCCAATGCTGAGGAAACCAGTCCTGAAGACTACCCAACCCAACCCAAACCAACCCAACCCAACCCAAACCAAACCAAAACAAAACAGTGAACAGCAGTACTGCACAACAACTGTTTCGACATTCCAATGCTGAGGAAACCAGTCCTGAACCCAACCCAACCCAACCCAAACCAAACCAAAACAGTGAACAGCAGTACTGCACAACAACTGTTTCGACATTCCAATGCTGAGGAAACCAGTCCTGAAGACAACCCAACCCAACCCAAACCAAAACAGTAAACAGCAGTACTGCACAACAACTGTTTCGACATTCCAATGCTGAGGAAACCAGTCCTGAACCCAACCCAACCCAACCCAAACAGTGAACAGCAGTACTGCACAACAACTGTTTCGACATTCCAATGCTGAGGAAACCAGTCCTGAAGACAACCCAACCCAACCCAACCCAAACCAAACCAAACCAAACCAAACCAAAACAGTGAACAGCAGTACTGCACAACAACTGTTTCGACATTCCAATGCTGAGGAAACCAGTCCTGAAGACTACCCAACCCAACCCAAACCAACCCAACCCAACCCAAACCAAACCAAAACAAAACAGTGAACAGCAGTACTGCACAACAACTGTTTCGACATTCCAATGCTGAGGAAACCAGTCCTGAACCCAACCCAACCCAACCCAAACCAAACCAAAACAGTGAACAGCAGTACTGCACAACAACTGTTTCGACATTCCAATGCTGAGGAAACCAGTCCTGAAGACAACCCAACCCAACCCAACCCAAACCAAACCAAACCAAACCAAAACAAAACAGTGAACAGCAGTACTGCACAACAACTGTTTAGACATTCCAATGCTGAGGAAACCAGTCCTGAAGACAAGCTGAGGTCAGGACACTTAACTAACAGCAACACCCTGGTCGAAGCTGTGGCAGCGAACCTCGGTACAAGTACACGACAATTGACAGCTAAGATGGAGTCTTCAAATCTACCATTGTTCATCATCTTCACCAGCTTGGTTTCTCCTCCAGGTGTCATCTAACGTTCCCCATGTGTTTACACACCAGCAGGTAAAATGACATATTGCCTTCTCTTGTGGACTGCTGACGTCAAAACCTATCATCCA
This sequence comes from Macrothele yani, assembly GCA_039090855.1. Taxonomy (NCBI): domain Eukaryota; kingdom Metazoa; phylum Arthropoda; class Arachnida; order Araneae; family Macrothelidae; genus Macrothele; species Macrothele yani. The sequence goes on along the minus strand of CM077034.1, from coordinate 222,303,037 downwards.
TAGGATGATAGGTTTTGACATCTTTTAAAAGAAGATATTCCTATGATTCTTTCACAGGAAATCAGTGGCTGTTGCCACACCAGAAAACGCAGGAAGTAGTACAAAGAGGGTGGTTCGAGAGGAAAGTCATGCTCTGTATTTGGTGCAATTGTGAATGTACCGTGTGCTGGGAACTCATGCCAACTGGTCATGCTGTGGACAAGAACTCGTATGCCAAATAACTGCAGCCAGTCCATGATGCTCTGCGCCAAACTTATGCAGCACTAATCAATAGGAAGTGAGCATTGCTGCAAGTAGATAATGCTCCAAGTCCCACCTCCAGAGTGGTCAGCCAAAAACTACAGGAATTGAAAAGGGAGAGGGGGGGGTAGGAATCCTACTGCATCCTTCACACAGTCCAGTTCTTGCTGTATCTATCTGACTACCACCTGCTTTTCTCCCTGTCCTGTTTCTTACAAAGGCAGCACTTTGCTTCAGTGCTGGATGTGGAATCTGGCATCAGATATTTCCTTTTCTCAAAGCCTGAAGAGTGGTACTACCATGGGATTGTAGATCTAGTGTAATGTTGGCAAAGAACTATACAAAACAAATGAAAACTACAGGAACTGGAAGGGATTGAAATCCTACTGCATCCCCCACACAGTCCGCATCTTGCCCCATCAGACTACCACCTATTTTTCTCCATGGCCTGTTTCTTACAAGGACAGCACTTTGCTTCAGTGCTGGATGTGGAATCTAGCATAAGATATTTCCTGTGCTTGAAACCTGACGAGTGGTACTGCCATGGGATTGTAGCTGGGGTGTGTATAATGTTGACAAATAACTATACAAAACAACGAAAACTACAGGAATTGATATCCTACTGCATCCCCCACACAGTCCACATCTTGCCCCATCTGACTACCACCTATTTTTCTCCATGGCCTGTTTCTTACAAGGACAGCACTTTGCTTCAGTGCTGGATGTGGAATCTAGCATCAGATATTTCCTGTGCTTGAAACCTGACGAGCGGTACTGCCATGAAATTGTAGCTGTGGTGTGTATAATGTCGACAAATAACTATACAAAACAACAAACACTACAGGAATTGATATCCTACTGCATCCTACACACAGTCCACATCTTGCCCCATCTGACTACCACCTGTTTTTCTCCATGGCCTGTTTCTTACAAGGACAGCACTTTGTTTCAGTGCTGGATGTGGAATCTAGCAACAGACATTTCCTGTGCTTGAAACCTGACGAGTGGTACTGCCATAGGATTGTAGCTGTGGTGTGTATAATGTTGGCAAAGGACTATAGAAAACAACAGCCTACATTTTGTAGAATGAGGTGAGTGCATGTGGCGTTTTGTGTGTGTGTGGGATATTAAGCTTTTAGCTGTAAACAGGAAAACTTTTGAATCATCCTGGTATCTTTCCATATAAAAACATAATGAACATTTTAAAGACATTAACGTTCCACTTAATTTGATTCCATTTATGTGTGTTATATCTTGAGATCCTACAGCGAGATATGTTCTGCATACATACATACATAAAAGTATGCTACTCCTGGACAACACAATTGAAATCAGATGAAATTAAAAAATATATAATCTGTAAAAAAATAGACTGAGTGCAACCAAGCATTTAATTCCACGTTTATATGATCATCGTTTTGCACATGTAAGGAAAAAGGTTATGACATCTGATAAAAAACAAAATGAACATATTAAACACATTAACTTAATTTGATTCTATATTTATGTGGAGATCACTTCGAACATTTTTTCTAAGTGCATAGCTTAGGTGCACAGTGACTTTCTGAACACCCTGTATATAACCCGTAAAAAAATTCGATTATGTGCAACCAAGAGTCACACCTTTAATTCCGTGTTTGCACACATTGCACTTTTATAATGACCTCTGATGAAGCATGTGAATACCCTTTTCTTCCAATGCTCTCGACAGTTGTTAGAAATAACATGAAAGAAATACGGGATTACGCGATATAATACAAATTTTGAAGATGACAATCCGATTTTTGGCGTAAATGTGACAAGGATGGTAAGTCAGATAATATCCGAAAACTTGAAGATTTTCATCGTCCTGGAGCGGGACTCGAACCCGCGTCTCCCAGAAAACGCCCGGGTATGCTAACCACTACACCACCCAGAAAGACCAAGTTTCAAGTTTCCGATTAATTTGAATATAACCATCACAGGATTCGCTAGTCGAAGCAACCGGCATTCATGTTTAGCGAATCTGGAGGTTAAGAATCTTATCCCGTGTTTGCCTGGAGAAGCAGATGAATCATGAAAGAAATACAGGATTACGCCATATAATACAAATTTTGAAGATGACAATCCGATTTTTGGCGTAAATGCGACAAGGATGGTAAGTCAGATAATATCCGAAAACTTGAAGATTTTCATCGTTCTGGAGTGGGACTCGAACCCGCGTCTCCCAGAAAACGCCTGAGTATGCTAACCACTACACCACCCAGAACGACCAAGTTTCAAGTTTCCGATTAATTTGAATATAACCATCACAGGATTCGCTAGTCGAAGCAACCGGCATTCATGTTTAGCGAATCTGGAGGTTAAGAATCTTATCCCGTGTTTGCCCGGAGAAGCAGATAAATCATGAAAGAAATACGGGATTACGCCATATAATACAAATTTTGAAGATGGCACTCCGATTTTTGGCGTAAATGCGACAAGGATGGTAAGTCAGATGACATCCGAAAACTTCAAGTTTTCGGATATTATCTGACTTACCATCCTTGTCGCATTTACGCCAAAAATCGGATTGTCATCTTCAAAATTTGTAGAAATAACATTTTTAAATAAAATATTTCCTTTTCCAGGGTTTATTACCTGCATGAGCACCTAGTAAGGAGTCTAGAGCCACTGCTTCCAGTGAAGGGACATGACAAACCCACCACATATGCCTCAAACTCAGCTCTGACAACTAGCCAGGAATAAGCACCTTTGTCTACACCACAACTGATACATCACCAGTGGCGTGCGGTCGTTGTACCCAACGCATGCCCTAATTATGTAAAAAAAATTTACTCTCTGAAAAAAAAAAGAAAGAAAGAATTATACGAAGAAAAGCTTTGTGGTGCACTTTTTTTTACGTGGAAATTTAAACTAAGTGCCTAGTTTTAGAAGAGTTTTATTTAAAACCAAATCCACATATTTGTGTGCAAAATTAGCTGGAAATGAAAGCGAAAATGCGAACTTAACTTCATATACTCACGTGAGATTGTGTCGTTGAAGCGAGCGTAAGCTTTGCCAGGTAAGTACGAACAACAACGAAGAAATCCACTGCATGCAAAATTTCTGTTGCATTCAGGGCTTGGGCCGTCAGCCAATCAGAGAGCCGGCGTCCGTTCCCTCTGTCCTCGCTGTTTATTCCCACTTGAGTTGGGGCCTTTGTTTCGAAATGCGAAACCGAGAGTTGCAGTAACCAATAGAAAGCTCGTATATAAATCATGACTACAAAACTGGTGCTGTTGAGATAGAATAAAAACAGCAATGTTTCTAATAGCAATGTTTCTCCCAATTAAATGTTTATTATACAATTGTTTTGATTTCGTTAGGTTAAAAAGTGAATTAAGTGTGTTTTACTCTTCCCCCTGGATTAAGCACTAAAACAATCTACAAATTGTTCAAAGCTTCGCACGAACTTAGTTGGGATAAAAGCTTGAGGAAACTATACCTTGCGTCATTAAATTGTGCGAAAAAAAACCTATTCACGCAAAGGCAAGACATATTATCTAAAAAATGTTTAATAGCAATTGAAAACGTTCTACTGATGATTTTGATGTCGAAGCCAAAGTAACAGAAGAATAAAAAAAATTGCAGGATGGAATTCTGCTATAAATGACATATGTTTTTTTATGTTATTTTATTTTTGCATGTCCACATATAAGGTTCACAGCACGCCACTGAATGTTACCATTCAGGTGGTGTGGTTATTTTACTCATCATCATCATCATCATCATCAAAGAAACGTACAGCTTTTTTTAACACCCACAGTCCTTACAGTGCAACATATTTTCTTAGAAGCTCATAAAACAATCCTTACAATGCAACATATATTCTGAGAAGCTCATAAAACAATCCTTACAATGCAACATATGTTCTGAGAAGCTCATAAAACAATCCTTACAATGCAACATATATTCTGAGAAGCTCTAAAACAATCCTTACAATGCAACATATATTCTGAGAAGCTCACAAAAAAACAATCCTTACATTGCAACATATATTCTGAGAAGGTCATAAAACAATCCCTACAATGCAACACATATTCTGAGAAGCTCATAAAACAATCCTTACAATGCAACATATATTCTGAGAAGCTCATAAAGCAATCCTTACAATGCAACATATGTTCTGAGAAGCTAATAAAACAATCCTTACAATGCAACATATATTCTGAGAAGCTCATAAAACAATCCTTACAATGCAACACATATTCTGAGAAGCTCATAAAACAATCCTTACAATGCAACATATATTCTGAGAAGCTCACAAAACAATCCTCACAATGCAACATATATTCAGAGAAGCTCATAAAACAATCCTTACAATGCGATACATATTCTGAGAAGCTCATAAAAGACGCACACTATCACCAAAGTAAATAGGAAAGTGTATACGACAGGAAAAATCCTGAATTTAGTGTGTGAGAAGTTCTTGCTCACCCTGCATATAATAAACAGCAATAGTTAAAGACTGGCGATAAAAACCAGGCAGTGTGAATGCAGTGGATTTGTTCAAAAGTGGACAACGTGCAATTACACAGTTTCCAAGTGCAGATCTGCCAGGAAACACTGATTGTGACATAGGGTTGATGCATACACTGATCAGCGTTTAAACTGCAAAAGAGATTTAAGAAATGACAAGAACCAACCTTAAATCTTTTTCACCCAGGACAGAGTATTGCCATCACTGATTTGGCAATTTTAAAGGAGAACAACACAGTACAGGTCAACCACCGTGTTTCTCTGTTCAGACTGAATTCAGTAGAAGTGTCTGTATAATGATGCACTACAGTGGAGAACACTTCCTAGCTGGGTTGAATGTCAGTCAATGAGAGTGAAGTTGTAACAACCTTGATAAAAACAAATCTGTAACATCTTTGACAGCAACTCTGTCTTGTTTTAGGGTTTCGACTCCCTCACCACATTTAAAGTCACCGACTCCAGGGAAAGGAGAGAAACATCACCAGAAGGACGAAGACAACATCCACACTTTCACCAGGATTGGAACTCAGACCCTGAAACGTGAGAGATAGGAAGCTAGACCACAAGACTTTTGACAAGAATATTATAAGTGTCGCCAGTGGCAGAGGCAGATGAATGAATGCAGCACTTCATTTCCCACAAATGATACCTGTCACCCAATTCCACTGTATATATCTACTTTGGCAGTTTCAGCCACTTTGGTTACATTTTCTTGCAACACTACCGTATTTCAAATTATCACGAGTGGCGTTAAACTCAATTTTACAAACTGCAGTTCTGAAAAGTGTCAGTAACATTACAAATTTCATGTAAAGGTTATATAACATGTAAAAAGTTCCAACAATTGAACCATTATTTGGATGGATTTGACTAAACAAGAATTACAAATTTCAACCATCGTTCCCAATATTAAAACAGATCCCTTTGTGAATAGTTTATGGTAGACACTAAGCTATATAGAATTTAGAGGGATAACTCTTCATGGATTACACAGGTCTGAGATGGAAGAATTGTCTGAAAAATGTTCACACTTTTTCATAGATTTTTGGATGCTGATTTCAGGAAAAATAGTAAAAAAAATTCTGTCACCATTTTCCCACAAAATAAGAATTTAATTGCATTTTTGAACTTACCTTTTATGTTGGTGAAGTTCGATTAACACTTACTGCACGTGGTTCATGGCATTATTTTGTATTTCCGTTATGTCAATGCGGCATTGGGGGGGGGGGGGTCATTCAGTTTCGGGTCCTCTTCAGTTTTTTTCTGTTGGTTTTAATTGGTCTCGTTACTAAATAAGTTTTTCCCTTTGCTGCCTCTACATTCTTTTAATACGTTTTTTACCTGAGTACTTTCGGTAACATTCCGTTACCGTCATCTAGGGGACGTTTGCTCCTACCATCACGGACCGTGTCAGTACGGCATTTCGGTGGTTCTCGCGGGCTGCATTGTGGTGCCATCTCTTGTTGGTCACCGATCTCATTTTTCGAAATTTTCCATTTTTTTGCTCAATTTTAATTAAATTCCTCTAACTGTTTCTTAAAATATTAGGGTCATTATGGTTGCAAACTTTTGCTCTATTTTTTTCTATCATTACCGACTCTGCTACTCTGGGGTATTTTTCGGATTTACAGCTTTTTATATTTTCAAATTTAGGATATTTTTGGTTAGCCAGACAATATTGAATAAGTGCTGCTTTTTTCTTCTTTTTTTTTGCCAATTTTTTACATAGTAACTTGTGCAAAAATCTAGCGGATAATGCTTACCTTGGCATTCCTTTCTAGTGATGGGAACATTTCACGCACGTGTTTTCCAATCTTTGTTGATGTTATTGTCCTAAAGTCCGTTGTATGCGATGACTGGCTTTACTTCTCACACTTTTCGCAGGGTATACTCATTGGATCTTTGCCTTAAGATTCAAACACATCAATTTTTACCATTCTTTATACTCGAAATTGATGTGTTTGAATCCTAAGGCAAAGATCCAATGAGTATACCCAGCGAAAAGTGTGAGAAGTAAAGCCAGTCATCGCACACAACAGACTTTTTTTTTTTTTTTTGATTGGATGTTTAACGACCACCGTGAGCAACTCAATGGGCTATAAGCAGTCGCCCGTCCCTAATTTAGGGTCACTGGTTCCAGGGAAGGGAGAGAGCCAGTGCCGTAAGACAAACACAACATCCATGCCTCACCGGGATTCGAACCCGGACCCCTTCGGACGAATGATCAGAGGCCAACGCCTTAGACCACTGCGCCACCGGGGGGGGCACACAACGGACTTTAGGACAATAACATCAACAAAGACCGGAAAAACACGTGCGTGAAATGTTCCCATCGCTAGAAAGGAATGCCAAGGTAAGCATTATCTGCTAGATTTTTGTACAAGTTACTTTGAAATATCGCACGTAAAAGAGAATAGTAGAATGATTAGAGCTATATAATAGTCAGAATTAGAACTACTAATTGGAGCGGACATTACGTAGTAGTTGGCAGGTATGAATAAGGCATTAATTAGCAGTCATTACAATATTACTATAGGAAGATTTATTCTTTCTCTTTATTTCTCTCTCAGTTCCTGCTTCATTCCTTTCACGATGTCATCTTTGACTCATGTGACTCAAGTTGCTGACTTGTCATGATTAAGACCAAAAAGCGTTGGTCTTAATCAGTTCAAACTGGTCTTAATCAGTTCAAACTGGTCTTAATCAGTTCAAACCTGTACCTGTTCATGCTAGGAGTGATCTATAGCTTCAGTAGACTTTGACTTAAAATTTTTAACACTACCATCGAAATGTTTAACACTCATGGCATCTGGAAGCAAAAAGCGGTCCTACATCATCGCCTACAAGCTACAGGTAATTGAATGTGCCAAACAGCTTGGCAAAAGGGCTGCAGAAGAGTATTTTGGACCACCTCCAACCCAGAAAATGATCCGCTACTGGAGGAAGCAAGAGGACCTGTTGAAGCCTGCGTCAAAAATTAAACATAACCTACATCAGTCTACACCTAAGTGGCCAGAACTGGAGGAAGAGATGAAGGATTGGATAGCTGGGGACAGAAATTTAGGTCGTACAGTATCAACGAAAAGTATGATTAATGAACCAAAAACTGAGGGCAGCAGCACGACTTTCGTGGCACGTCAAAGTGGTGCTACGGATTTATGAAGAGGCACAGACTGGAAATGAGATTTATTATTTTTTCTCAAAATTCGCATTTAAAAATTGGAGTGCGTCCTTGACGCTTGGAAATACGGTATTTAATTTTAAAAAAAAACTAGGAAGTCAGTTTTCAACAGTTTATTCAAAGAATAAAAACTCATTTAGAGTATGTTTACCTGCAGTTTTAAACTGGGTGTCTAGAGTTATTCTTAATAATTAGGGCAATAAATATGTCGTGGCGCGAATTTCCGCAAATTTTAGGGGTTTTTTTCTGTAATTTCGCGAATATCAAATATATCCGCGAATTCCAGATTTTTTTGCCTAATTTCTATTATAATTTTTTTTATTACTGTATTTTTCATAATTAAATAATTTTAACACTGCCTTCGTTAGAATTTACGCGAAAAATATACTGCAAAGTACGGTAATCCTACTCGAAAGTCCAAACCAGAGCTTTAAACCTTGAATTACCTCTCAAGATTGTTCATTATACGAAGATACTCTTTTCGAACAAGTTTGACGAGTAATTCACGGTCACATGCACTATGCTGAAGAGTACACACGTGGTCTTTCGTGATTTCCCCCGCTACTGTAGAATGACCTTTACGACTTGCCGGACTAGTAAACTGGATGTCGTCAGTTGTGTTAGTAATTTTAGCTGGAAAAGCAGCTCACAGAAAAGAGTGTTTTGCAAATGCTTAGCTTAGAAAATTTGTGCTTTCGTGTGAGTAGTTTATGAAGTTTCTAGATATTGTTTTTTTAATTTTGAGAATGAGCCACGTGAGTAAAATGAGTGCATCTGAAAGATGCAAGCCATACAGCAAGGGAACGTTTCATGTGAACAAAAATCAATTGTTCTGTTCATGTTGCAACATACTAGTGGATTTTTCAAGAAAGGACAGTTGTTAAAAGACACAGCATTAAAGAGGAAAATCTGTGGATGTACAATATAATGTATCAAAATGTCGTCCACTTAAATGGAAATCTTGATCTCGTGTAACGGCATTGATAACTGTACATAACACTTTTGTGAAAGATATGTATTCATTTCTCTCATGAGGTGTTCCTATTATATTGATTTTCATGCTATGACATATACTGCCAAATTATTCTGTTCATCATGTTTTTTAAGTCTTCTTTAGAGTAGCTTTATACATTTTGGTAGTTCTTATTATTTTTATGTTGATATTTGGTTCAAATAAAGATGTTTATTTACCTTGAGTTTGCTTCTTAGTGTTCTTAATATCCCATATACGTCACTAACTCGAAGGACGACATGCATTTTTTTATGATAGACGCACTGTTTTCACCCATAATATCAGTTCCATGAAAAACCAAGACAGCAACAGATAAAATATGATGAAGTGTTTTTTCTGTTGCTCCCTTGGTTTTTCATGGAACTGATATTATGGGTGAAAACAGTGCGTCTATCAGGAAAAAATGCATGTCGTCCTTCGAGTTAGTGACGTATATGGGATATTAAGAACACTAAGAAGCAAGACAGAGTTCCCACTCAAAAGTAATAAAAAAATTCCCTGACTTTTCCAGGTTCTCCAGGTGGTTTTTAAAGTTTTCCAGAGTGGCATGTTGCAAAGAATTGTTACATTTCATTGCATTCCATTCATTTTTCTCCCCAAAGCACACACGTAATTTGTCTTTATAAAATTACCTGCTTTTCATTAATAACAACTAACTGTGTACATTATTTTCTGTACCAAAATTCCGTGAACTTCTGTGAATACTACCCACACGGAATTTGTAAATACATTCCCATAGAAACAGGTCATATGTAAATAAGAAAAAATCTGTCAGTTGAATAGTTTCAGTTTTTATAAAACACAATACAGCTAAGCTTAATGATGGAATGGTTCTGTTCAAAGAAACATGTTTCAAGAGAACCAACAGACAAAGGACTTTGATCCATCATTTGGTTGGTTCTCTTGTGAAGTGTTTCTTCAAGCAGGAGCCATTGTGCCTAATTGTTCCATGTTATAACTGTGAATACTACCCACACGGAATTTGTAAATACATTCCCATAGAAACAGGTCATATGTAAGAAAAAATCTGTCAGTTGAATAGTTTCAGTTTTTCTATAACACAATGCAGCTAAGCTTAATCATGGAATGGCTCTGTTCAAAGAAACATGTTTCAAGAGAACCAACAGACAAAGGACTTTGATCCATCATTTGGTTGGTTCTCTTGTGAAGTGTTTCTTCAAGCAGGAGCCATTGTGCCTAATTGTTCCATGTTATAACTGTGAATACTACCCACACGGAATTTGTAAATACATTCCCATAGAAACAGGTCATATGTAAGAAAAAATCTGTCAGTTGAATAGTTTCAGTTTTTATATAACACAATACAGCTAAGCCTAATGATGGAATGGCTCTGTTCAAAGAAACATGTTTCAAGAAAACCAACAGACAAAGGACTTTGATCCATCATTTGGTTGGTTCTCTTGTGAAGTGTTTCTTCAAGCAGGAGCCATTGTGCCTAATTGTTCCATGTTATAACTGTGAATACTACCCACATGGAATTTGTAAATACATTCCCATAGAAACAGGTCATATGTAAGAAAAAATCAGTCAGTTGAATAGTTTCAGTTTTTCTATAACACAATGCAGCTAAGCTTAATGATGGAATGGCTCTGTTCAAAGAAACATGTTTCAAGAGAACCAACAGACAAAGGACTTTGATCCATCATTTGGTTGGTTCTCTTGTGAAGTGTTTCTTCAAGCAGGAGTCATTGTGCCTAATTGTTCCATGTTATAACAACTGCCTGCAGAAATTGAACAAAAGCTTAATAACTGGCAATTTTAAAAATTCAATTTTGCATCTTTTTTTAGAGAATAAAGGAAATACTTAATATTACTGAAAGTAAGATCTACCAAATTCTAGGCAGGCAGTAATTGCAAGCAAAAGTTTGAAATCTTGAAAAAATAAGTTTTTTGGCAAAATAAAGTATCCATTGATTTTTACAAAAAAAAAAAAAAAAAAAGGGTAATTTTCCCTGAGTTTTCCCTGATTTTTGGAACCATTTTCAAATTCCCTGAGAATTCCAGGTTTTCCCTGTTTTCCAGGTTGAGTGGGAACTCTGCAAGACTCAAGGTAAATAAACATCTGTATTTGTACCAAATAACAACATAAAAATAATAAGAACTAACAAAATGCATAAAGCTCCTCTAAAGAAGGCTCAAAAAACATGATGAACAGAATAATTTGACAGTATATGTCATAGCATGAAAAAGGTATTGATAACATTGACAAAATTTGAATGGTTTATAAATGTAAGTATCAAATTTAAAAACTTATAAAATTATAATGCTTATTTAGTTACATGTTAGTCATATGTATTACTGCTTCGTAACTTGGTAAACTTTTTTTTTTTTGAAACGTTAGTGTATATCATCGGCCGCGAACTTTTGCGAAATTTCGTGATTTACCCGGCGAATATTGCCTTTTTTTTTCTGCGATAAAATTACGGCCCTGGGATAAATGAAACTGCAGCACCATATTCAGTATGGTGTTATTCTTAGAAAATACAGGTCTAGTTATTTCAGCTTTAGACCTCAATCATGGTTTCATCAGAACTTCAAAGCAACCAATATGTCATGATTTAGTTGAACTTCAAAGCAACCATTATTATACACAGTGCATCAAAGAATTTTTAAGACTGGGTCTGTAAAATGAAACAGAAACAAGAAATTATCATTTGTTTTGGTTTGTTATTCAAAATAAGTCCCTCCGGCTTCAATACACTTGTTACAGCGATTTAATAATAATTCGAATGCCTGTTCCAGTTCACTTTGCGGAATTGCCTCCAAAGCACGCGGCGTAGCTGTTTGTATGGTCGAAATATCATTAAAATAACACCCTTTTAACGTCATTTTAAGTTTTGGGAACAAAGTAAAGTCGCAGGGTGCTAAATCAGGAGAATACGGTGGATGATTCAACACACAGACATTATTTTTCGCCAAAAATCTACGAACAAGAAGTGAGGTGTGGCTGGGTGCATTATCGTACAACAAACACCAACTGTTTTTGGTTTGTTTTTTTTGGACGAATGCGACGAATTCTGCCCATCAAACGCCTCAAAACAATTCTTTATGGATAATACCCTTACTATCGAAGAATGTAATGAGCATTGTTTTGATTTTCGATGGAACTTTTCTTGTTTTTTTTGGCTTGTGGTGAGTTTTTGGCTTCCATTCCGCACTTTGTTTTAGGATCATATTGAAAGCACCATGTTTCATCACCTGTAACAATCGATTTTAAGAAGTTTGGATCATTTTCAGCAGCTGAAATGATGTCTCTGCAATGTGCACTTCTGCTTGATTTTTGTTCATTGGTAAACGTGTGGAACAAATTTAGCACAGACTTTTGTTTTGCCCAAATCTTCATGCAGGATGGTTCGAATCGTTTCTTTGTTGATGTTTAAAGACTCTTCCATCATTCTTAGTGACGCACATCGATTGTTTGCCACGAAATCACGCACTTTTTCAATAATCTCAGGTGTCCTAGATGAACTTGGTCTTCCGGTATGCTTATCATCTTCTAGCGTATCTCTTCCGTCCAAAAAAACGTTTGTGCCACAGGAAAACATTTGATCTACTGAAACAAAACTCTCCGTAAACTTGTTTCATCATTTGGTACGTTTCCGAGGCACTTTTACCAAGTTTTGCGTTAAATTTAATAACAGCCCTTTGTTCCATCTTAATAATTCAACATGAAAAAAATTTTACTTATCTAATGAACGCCCGTTTCGTTTGAGCTACTTTAACAACTGCGCAGTACTTTTGGCAGAAAGCAGGCAGATGGTCACGGTTTATAATGCATTCGCGATTACACTGGTGGCGCCACCGTAGGCTGAAATCTAGCGCCAGTCTTAAAAATTCTTTGACGCACTGTGTATAACATCTGTGAAAACATATTACATAACATTACATGGTTTGCCAAATACAACACTCTTTAGGAACAAATGTCAAAGGATATTCAACCACTACAGAAAGGAGGACACGAATGGATGGTTCGACTAAACCACGTCTTTCAATTAAAATGAAAATGAGTATAATAGCAGCCTTACAATTGCAATACAACACAAATACAATGGAATACAAAAATATAAAGGATTTAATAAAACCAATCCGTAACATAATTTCTTCAAATATACCAGGAAGTTATCTAAAGGATTAGCATTTGTGGCATGGCAAAGACACAGAAACTTTACATATTCATAATTCTTACATTTAAAAATATTTCTTGTGCTTACCTGAACATGACAAATATTTAAAAAATATGCTCTAGTGAGTTGACATAAAGACATATTTACAATCTTCATACTACATATATATATATATAAAGAATCATACTTTAATTTAAAAAAAAATAACTAAGAATTCATTAACAGCAATCATCAATAATAATGAAAAGTTTATAAACAATTGATAAAGAAATACCACACTTTACATGGTAGAATCAAAAATAAGAAAAATCAATTTAAGTATTTAAAAAAGAAAAGCAAGCAATGGATATGTTCAGTGCATTATTTACATACATCTATCATGTCAAAAATTTTGTGCAGATTACAGCATAAGAATAATCATAAGCAAAAATTACTTATGTACTTACAAAGAAATAAGTTACCACAGCAGAATTCTGCATTTTCCTGAGTAAACACAATACCTGGCTAAGTTTCCGATAAAACGTGGAATAAAACGCAAATTACAGTTGTTGTTTTCGTTTAATGTGAAAGCCAGACAAGGAAGCTAAAGAATCATATTTAGTGTCAAATAGTTGCAAGATTGTGACACAAGGATTGCATGTACACTGATGGCACATTTAATTTTATGCAGGAGTCAACTTGCTGTCTATTAGCATTAGACCTAGTCAAACCTTATAAAACAGTTTCAACATCAACTGGGCCTAGTTTAAAAACAAACATTTGCTGATATGAATGCATTCATTTCACAGATTCAACTAAGGGGAAGGCTTGTGAGTGGAAGAAGACTGTCAAACACAGACATGCCTCAGCTCATGAAATGTCTTCCTCAGAAATTCCAAATTCTGCTAATCAAATATAATTTTTTAAAAAGACTTCACCTAAGGAAAGAGCTTCTATTGGTTCAATAAAATTATAGTGCCAACAAACATTCAGTTTTCCATCATTTAAGGCTGACGAAATGAAGACTTACAGCCAGTGGCGGCAGGTGACTACATGCTACCGTGCTGTAACATGTTAAAAATGTTTGAATTGTAATTTGTGTTGTTAGTGACAAGTACATGCATATGATTTGTTACCAGCAGAAAATCTGATTTTTAGACTGGTCATAACCACAAAGCTCCTGTTTACCATTTCACCAGTTATCAAGGCCACAACAAGCATCTATAGCACCAACTGCTGGTATCACACATATTAGTGAGAATTACATGCTAATAAAGATAATTTTGAATAATTATGTGAGAAGATAAGGGATCATACACGAACTTCAGAAAGGTGTTACATTTTTAATTCGATGTAATTAAAAGTTATAAAAAATAAAATGTGATATAAATAAAAGTTGAATAGGAAAGTTAAAAAAGAAAGAAAACCCTGTATCTGCGGAAATGGAAGCAAATACAAAATTATCTTCCGACAGCGAAGCAGATTAAATCATTTACACTGTGAATTTGTTCCATCAGACAAAATTATCACATAAACACTTCACATTCTTCACACAGGAATTGATGCCACAAACATATGAAAGTCTTCAAAGCCAACTTGAACTAGAAAAAAATCTGTTCTAGAAGTCTCATATCCAACCAATAAATATATATAATACCCACATTTAATTGACTTGATATTCAACAGAGATCACAAACATAGTGGCTTGTAATACTAAAACGTGAAAAACTGCTGAAGTGGATTTTGCATTATCATAAGAAATGCAGTCAAGTTTACTTTAAATATTTATAGTTCATACAGAATTAAATGGACGGTTTAAACCCGTTAATGGATGTATGTACAGTATGAAAAAAGTATCTGTACATGGTAAACCAATATGTACTGCCCTTTCTTCAAGTTAACTGATAATTATAAATGCAATTACTCCAGGAAGAATTGGGACAACATCCAATTGAATATCATGGAAATGAATTTACAATGATGCTGTTTTGTTAAAATAACAAATAATACAAGGCAGTTTTACAAGTAACATAAAAGTATAAATATCCAAAAACCACACCGTTCATAATGCAAATCCATATTTTTCATATCAGGACGAATCAGAATCCGGGCCCGACTTACACAGAATTGGGCCCTAGGCACAACCCAAAACGAGGCCCCCTCCACTCGACATTTACTTTATGGAGTTGAGTAGGTAGTGTGACCATTTTGGGCGACTGTATTACAATCCAGTGTAATAATTTAATAAACACAATACATTTATAAGACTGACATTAAATTACGGTAGTACCTGGTAAAACTATTGTTTTCTCCTAGATTTTTATGCTGTCCTACTGATTTGCATCTGAAAAGACTTGAACCTTCATCGATGAAACAGTTGTGTGTGACAAAGCTATATGACGGGTAAAATTCAATTGGACATTGGATTTTTTGCCAGGAGTGTCTAAACTATACTATTACCATATTAACCAGGGGTGTATTTAAGAGAGAGGTTTGGGGGGATTCAAACTCTGCCCGAATTAAGTCCAAAGATTTTTCAAATATAACTTTTGGGAGCTAAAATGTGGTAAAAATAGTGTTTTCTCCTAGATTTTTATGCTGTCCTACTGATTTGCATCTGAAAAGACTTGAACCTTCATCGATGAAACAGTTGTGTGTGACAAAGCTATATGACGGGTAAAATTCAATTGGACATTGGATTTTTTGCCAGGTGTGTCTAAACTATACTATTACCATATTAACCAGGGGTGTATTTAAGAGAGAGGTTTGGGGGGATTCAAACTCTGCCCGAATTAAGTCCAAATTGTGGAATAACTTTTTTACGGGTCTTTTAGAGGTTATTTTTAATGAAAGTTGGTTGTCAAATTTTCGAACTAAAGCCTAGTTCGTCATCAGGACTATGTCACTGGAGTAGTTGCTGCCACTCAATTGGAAGAGACCATCCGCAATTATCGTTAATTGTGGTACTTCTTCTTCTTGCTATTTCGATCCCTTCTTCTAGTTTTCTCTTTACTAAGTTTGACTGGTGGGCGATTATTTTCACTGAGTCCCAATTTATGGAGTGTCCACTTGCTTGTACATGTCTGTCTAGCCCTGTTTTGTTCCCAATGTTCCTAATAGCTGCTTGGTGTTCTTTCATTCGGACCTTAATACTTCTCCCTGTTTCTCCTATATAGCTCGTATTTGGACCTCTTCATTAGGTGAAATTCCGGAAGCAGAAAAGAAAAATATTGATAATTGGTTAGCTAAAGCAGTGAGAGATAAAAACAAAAAGTTTAAGGAAAAATTGAAAATTAAAGAAAATAAATGGTTAAGTCCAAAGTTAATGTCTACAGCACCTGGCCCACAGTTAATACCATCCACCACTAACAACCATGTCATGGATCTGACGGAAGAAGGAGTAGATGAAAACCTGATTAATGTCCTCAATAAGGGATATAATTACAACCTTTCCTCCGCAACACTTGATAAAAAACGTATACTGATTGATTTAGAAAGCATCTGTAGTAAGGTAGAAAGAGAAGATGAAAATACAGCAGTTACTTTAAGGAAAGAATTCTCAGACTGCGTCTCAAAATTTGTAAAAAAGCCAGTAAAAGTTGATTACAATTTTAATAGAAGTGCCATTACTGACCTTAAAAAATTCAAAGCCAATGATAAAGTAGTAGCACTGAGAGCAGATAAGAGCAAAGTTTTGGTATTGGTAGAAAAAGAGAAGTATTACAATAAAATGGAAGCTGAATTGAGCAAGCCTTATTATGAAGAACTCAATGGTAATCCTATAGATCAAACTGTAAAAAATCTTAAGAAATTAATCAGCTCTTTAAGAAATAAAAAACAGCTTAATGAGCTCTTCAAAAACTTCTCCAAAATTCAGTCAAGAATTCCACAGATCTATGGTACGATAAAAGTTCACAAAGAAGGCCATCCAATAAGACCTATAATAGACACTAGAAATTCGCCACTCTCCAACATTAATTATTATTTGCTTGGTCACCTCAGAGATATTTTCCCTTCTCCTCCCTACCTACTAAAAAATTCCATGCAGCTAAAAAGAAAACTGGACAACTTGCCAGAATTAATTCATCCAGTAATGGCAAGCCTGGAT
This sequence comes from Macrothele yani, assembly GCA_039090855.1. Taxonomy (NCBI): domain Eukaryota; kingdom Metazoa; phylum Arthropoda; class Arachnida; order Araneae; family Macrothelidae; genus Macrothele; species Macrothele yani. The sequence goes on along the minus strand of CM077034.1, from coordinate 222,285,872 downwards.
ATAGTCTCTATGTATACCAACATTAACCTGGACCTCCTACTGGAATTCATTGCAGATGACCTGGCGGAAAAAATAGTATTCCATAATCACAATAGAGAAATACTACTTGGCATATATGAACTGCTCCTATTTTCCTTCAAGAATAATTTCTTCCAGTTTGGAAAGAAATATTACAGGCAAACTTCAGGACTTGCAATGGGTTCTCCACTAGCACCTCTGCTAGCAAATTATTATATAAGTAAACTAGAGGCAAAAATCCTTATACAACCCTCCTTGTTTGCTCTCTATGTAAGGTACATGGATGATGTCCTAATTATAGTAGATACTGTGGACCAATCTCTACCCTCTCAGATTCTGGAAGAATTTAACTTACTAGAGAATACCTTGAAGTACACCCTGGAACAGGAAAAAGACCATAGCATCAATTACCTGGATTTAACCTTGACCTCAAGAGAAGGGAAAATATTCACTCAGCTTTTTAGAAAACCCACCAACACAGGGAAGATGTTAGACTTCTGCTCATTCCACCCTGATTATATTAAATCGAATACAGCGAGACAATTTTTGGAAAAAATTGAAATCCTGGTCTCTTCAGCTTCTCAAAAAGATCTTCACAAAGAAGAATTAAAGGAAATGTTGGCAGAAAACAATTACCCCTCCCCATATGTTGAGAAAATATTTAAACAAGTGCCAAAAAAGAAGCAGGAAAAAACCAACTTCAAATTCACCAGCAAAATTACGTACCACAAGGGACTTTTCGAGAAACTGAAAAGAATCGGAGCAAAATATAATATCAGGCTAGCTCCAGATCTTAATAACAAAATAAAGAAATTCCTGCCAGCTTTAAAGCAGAAAGAATTGGACATCCAATTGCAAGAAGGAGTAATTTACTGCATCGACTGTAACTGCGGACTCAGCTATATAGGAGAAACAGGGAGAAGTATTAAGGTCCGAATGAAAGAACACCAAGCAGCTATTAGGAACATTGGGAACAAAACAGGGCTAGACAGACATGTACAAGCAAGTGGACACTCCATAAATTGGGACTCAGTGAAAATAATCGCCCACCAGTCAAACTTAGTAAAGAGAAAACTAGAAGAAGGGATCGAAATAGCAAGAAGAAGAAGTACCACAATTAACGATAATTGCGGATGGTCTCTTCCAATTGAGTGGCAGCAACTACTCCAGTGACATAGTCCTGATGACGAACTAGGCTTTAGTTCGAAAATTTGACAACCAACTTTCATTAAAAATAACCTCTAAAAGACCCGTAAAAAAAGTTATTCCACAATCACTATGAATAGAGGTGCCATAAATGCATTTACAATTAAGTCCAAAGATTTTTCAAATATAACTTTTGGGAGCTAAAATGTCCAAATGTTTAAAAATTGCTTCAGAACCATGCAGTATTTGAAATTGTACTATATAGTTGATCTTAGTAAGCCATAATTACAAACATACACATACTGCTAGTTTTTATTACACAACACGACAATTTTTTGTTTAATCTCACACAAAAACCCTCCCCAAATTATCTGGAAAATGTTACTGATATTAACTAGAAATATCACATATTATATTGCCAGTACTTGTTTGTGTTTTGCCAGCGATTTATATATAGTTACTCCACATCACATCTACCCACGTATAAATATTTTGAAAAAGGGAAAGTTTTTTTCTTTTTTTTTTAACCAAGATTTTGGGGCCCTTTCAATTTGAGGGCCCTAGGCATGTGTCTTGCGTGCCTAGGCGTAAATCAGGCCCTGATCAGAATAGGTATTCGTTAGCTGACACTTGCTGTAAGTTTGATTTCAGAATGAAGTTAAAACAGAATTTATAACATTAATATTAAATCAAATGCTAATTTACATTTAGTTTGCATATTTCATTTTCTTGAAGGAGATGATATGTTATGAAGCATCCTACACACTTTTATTTCAGCCCGGTGCCTGAAAGATTAGTTTTCATCAGAGTGTAATGCCTGAAAGATCAGTTCATCACATGTAAGTTTTTATCAGTTTTCATTAGATGTAAAATTTATGAAGGAGCGACTACATGGAAACAGTGAACATATGGCACATTTGTGGCAACGATTACATTTGTATGACCATGCATGTATTTCTGAAGAATTCTTTCTTCAGAGAAATTTGTTTCCCACTTATGTATGAAGTTTCCATCAGATTGTGCACCATGCCTTACATCATTCCAATAATGTTCTGAAGTTGAAAGACCAAGAAAGTTTCTGACTTTACAGATGAAGAACAAACTGCCACTATGAGCATGTTTTCTTTGCTTATACACAGGGGTTAATTTGTGCTGGAGCTCACTGGAGTGCTGCTCTGGTACTTCATTTTTGGCGAATATTTAAATATTAGCCGGAGCCCACTGGAGGTCCGAAATACATATTTCTTTTGCACGCCCAAACATACGAGCGAGATCGTGCCATCAAAATCAACACTCCTTTCGATTTGTTTGAACGCACAATTAATTTCAGTCACTAATTTTATCTTTAATAAGAAATAGTGATGGGCAAATTTTGCCGATTCCAATAAGGCTGGCTTCGCTGCGGTAGTACTGTGTATTGGTCTCGTCCCGAACTTAAGGATCCTGCATTTTTTTAATTTTTTGTTAGAAATTAAGTTCTGCTCATACACCTTAAGTACTTAATCTATCATTAATACTCTTAGCATCCCAAAATTACACATAAACTGTCTGCTACTACTACTACTACTTCAGTTCAGAAATGAGACCAAGTTTTATCTGCATAAAATTATTTTTTCCAGTCCTGCAAAGTGCAAGAGGCTAAAGGCACATCATTTCTCACACACTTTTTTTTTTTTTTTTTTTTTTTTTTTTTTTTGTACATGTGTTCACTTCCAGAGTTCTCAAGTGGCTCATGGATATGGAAATCATTTAGCACCTCGTTATTGAAAAATCAGAAGGTGTAACAGGGTTCCTACACTTTTCTATGGAAAAAAATAATAAGGACTTTCTAAGGACCTACACTTCAATTGATATTTTGCATCATTGGAATATCACCAGGTGTGTACACTGAAGTGCCAGAAAAACTGGTACAGACGAGCTTATGCAAAACACATAGGAAGGTCACCTAAGCGCTTACTCGGTTGCGTCCGCCAGTGCGTATATAGAGCAATAGACATCCTTGCCAGCTGTCAGAGCTGTTTTCGGCATGAGAATGACAAGTAATAACGATTTAAGCGATTTTTAACGCAGTGTCATAGTTGGCGCTCGTGAGATGGGCCATAGTATTTCAGAGGTAGAAACGAAGTTCGGATTTTCGCGGACGACCATTGCAAGGGTGTACCGTGACCACAAGAATTCCGGCAAAACCTCCAACCTACGATAGCAGTGTGGCCGTAGAAAGACATTGGGTGAATGTGACTATCGTCAGCTGTCAAGAATCGTTTCACGCGACACTCTCGCAGGTAGCGTTGGAATTCAATGCTGGAGCCTCAACAAGCATCGGCATCCAGACTGTGCAACGTACCCTGCACGATATGGGCTTTGGGAGCCGACGCCCAACTCGAGTCCCATTGATGGGTGCACGACACAGAGCTTTGATGACAGGAAACAAGTAGCCTGGTCTTACGAGTCGCGTTTCCAACTGTATTGGGCAGATGGAAGGATTCGTGTGTGGTGCAAACCCCATGAAGCAATGGATCCCACCTGTCAACAGGGAACTGTATCGGCTGGGGGGAGGGCGGGTCCGTAATGGTATGGGGTGTGTTTATTTGGACTTCACTGGGACCTCTGGTACATCTACAAACGTCTGTCACCAGCCAACGCTATGTGCGCATCCTTTCTGATGAGGTACACCCGTTCATATCCTGCATTCCTGCTGATTGGTTGAGCTTTTTCCAACAGGACAATGCGCCTCCACACAAGTCTCGGGACGCCACATTATGGTTAGAGGAGCATTCATCTGAGTTTGGGGTGTTGCCAATTCCCACCCAAGTCCCCAGATCTGAACGTGATAGAACACTTTTGGGATGCCATGCAACGCGCTATCGAACACAGGAATCCGAGACCTTGGAATGCACCCAAATTGTGGAACGCTCTGCAGGAAGTATGATGTGCATTGCCTACAGCATATTTCCAGAAGCTAGTGGAGTCCATGCCCTGTCGTATTTCTGCAGTCCTGCGCTCCCGTGGGGGACCTACCAAGTATTAGACTGGTGTACCAGTTTTTCTGGCACTTCAGTGTATATATACATATGAAGGGGATTAAACAGTGCTAGTGGCCATTTTGTCATAAATATAAACTACTTTGCCTGCAAAGAACAAAATGAAATACATGCTGAAAAAAAAAAAAAAGGACAAGCAGAAGATACAGTGACAATGAAGCAAGGTGAGTTGAGAAGAGCAGTCAGTAGACATAGATAGATCAGACAACATGAGACAACTGACACCATAAATTGTGAAGAAGTCAAACAGAACCCCCCCCCCCCCCCCACCATTTGCTTTGACCATCTGACCCCTGAAAAGACACACAACAACACAACACAGATGTTAATCCCACTGGTAAGGCCACACTAGATAAGTCATGCAGGCTATAATGGGAAAAGTGTGTGGGGGTAAGAACATTCCCCTGAAAAGACACACAACACACATGTTAATCCCACTAGTAAGGTCACACAAGGAAAGTCATGCAGGATACAATGGGAAAAGGGTGTGTCTGTGTGTGGGGAGGGAGATCATTTCTAAGAACATTCCAGGGGATTATGTCCCTTCAATGAGCTAGAAGAAAGCTTCCCTGGTGAACGGGTTAGCACATTTACAGACACACAAACAAAAACAGGGGCAGGGTTGCACTGCCCATTAATTACTGCATCCCAAAAACAAGATTGGGAGGGGGGGGTAAGCACTTGTTTTAAAAAATAAGGCCTTTTAAGGGCCTTAGAAATGGAAATAAAAAATAAAGAGTTCTTAAGGACTTTTAAAGACTGTACGAACCTTGGACTGTAATGGAACACTTACCTACATGGCTACTTAAAAAGCCAGTGATGAATAATAGAAATTCTTGTTTGAACCAGTTGCTGCATTACGAAGTGGAGGGTGATGCATTTCTGTTACGTATAGTGGCAGGCGATGAATCATGGTGCCAACACCACTTTGAGCCATCCAGCAAACCAGTGAGCATGCAATGGAAACATCCCGGATCAGCAAAATACAAAGAATTCAAGTCACAGGCTTCAGCCAGTAAGGTTATGCTGACAGCATTTTTTTACTATGAAGGGCTTCTGTTGGTGGACTTTAAAGAACCTCATGCAAACATCAATGCCAACTGCTACAAGGACACACTGGACAAGCCGCATAAAGCCATCAAGAATAAGTGACCTGACATTCTTTCACATAGTGGTTTTCTGTTGCACGACAATGCTGGTCCGCACATTGCGCAGGACGTGTTAACGTGGAAAGCGTGGGAGGTTCTCCACCACCCACATTATAACCCCGATCTGTCACCATGTGATTTTCATTTGTTCGGACCCTTAAAAATGGCTCTAAAGGGATAACGATTCCACTCCAATGCAGATGTCATGGCAGTGGTGACCAAAATGGTTCAAGGAGCAACCAAAGTCCTTTTTCGCAGACAGTATCCACCATCTCCTCAAGCAGTGGGATGTGTGTCTGAACGCCTACAGCGACTTATTCTAATGAACAGTGGCGCATTGTTGTTCTGCCACACCTGCAGATGTACCTTTTTGTTCGTCTTAATAAAGCCATTCGAACGGGTTTCATTTGATCACGCCTAATATATCAACACACAGAAAGGGAGCAAGCACTTTCCCTTTTATTTACAAAAAAAAATAAAGTTCAAATTCAGAATGTCAAACTCTCCATAATTTTCTCTGCATAGCAGCATTTTGAAAATTAATATAGGGTGTCTGGATGGAAGGTATCCAAAATAATAAAAAAATTATATCTCAGAAAGTAGGTACAGTAAAACCTCGAAAATCCGGCATCGACAGGACTGGACGAGTGCCGGATTTATGAAGCTATCCAAAAATTGCGTAATGGGCATTGCGTAAAGCACGTAACACGTCACTTTAAAAAATTTTTTAGCGTCTACACCTTATAAATGTGCAGGGGTCGTGCTGCTGATCGCATTCTTCCCAATTTGCGAAAAACATCGTTTTGGCGAAAATATTGGCGATTACATTTTTGTGCTATTTATTATAAAACTCTGTCGAAAAGAATTTAATTTGGTGAATGGTTAGGCAAAAACTTGAAAAAAAGCCAGGGCAACCACTAGGGCTGGGCGATGTATCGATACATCGAGAAAACCAGATGCAAATTTTATATCGATGTTATGATTTTTCGACTGACGAAACTGCGATACATCGGGAAGGCGATTACCGCGATGCATCATGAAGACCGATGTAGATGTCATTACATACTGCCACCACCAAGCAAAGATCATCATCACATGTTCGACGAGCATTTCAAAGGTACACGCAGATTCGTTACCTCGTTAATCCGCGTCACTTCAGCATGAGCCCAATGCGATGACGAATGTGAGAGAACTCCCGATGTTACACGTAGTCATCAATAGGCAATTCGCACACTGAGATCGAATGATCTCGCAATGTGTTGTTCAGATGGTACATTGGGAAATTTCCATGGTTACTAGTGAAACATCGGATGTTCTCATGAAAACGAAATCAGAAAAGTGCCGCATTTCTACAGTAGCCGGTTTTCTGGATGCCGGATTTTGGAGGTTTTACTGTATTACATTCACTTCCGATTTGCGCTATTACAGATGGAATCGTCTAACGGGGGTTTTCCATGCACTACTCATGTGTGTGAGTCAAGTGGTACCCAATCACAGGCATGCACCAGCTAGTGTTGGCTTTCCGACTGACTGTAGACGCAGCTCAGTCAGAATGTCAACACCATAGAAGAAAGGTTGAACGTGTGTTGTGGATTGCCAAATTAGAAGTCAGTTGCTACTATTCAGCATTGTTTTAGAATGCAATATGGACAGACACCTCCAACACAGTAAAGCATCTGGTTCTGGGACAACAAACTGAGGACTACGTGAAGACTGTTGCGTGCGAAGTCTTCTGGAAAGACACGAACATCTCAGGAAAATGTGGAACGCACCAGAGGCATTTCTGCAAGGATCGTACAAATCAATTCGGGCTGCTAGCTTGCACCCTAAACCTTCCACATTCAATGGTGTGCAATGTGGTAAACAAGTGGCTTCGTCTGAGGGTGTACAAGATTCAAATGCTGAAGGCACCAAAATCGAATGACAATGTCGCACGCACAAACTTGGCTGCGGGAAAGAACTGACACAACACCAGATTTCTTCCACCAAGTGCGCAGTTGCGTGCCCACAAATGTTTCTTGGAAGGGGGTGAGAAAGTTATTTTTTAAACAACTAAATGTGTGTTATGAGTGCATTTTTAAAATGTATGCAACATTCACACAAAAATATTCAAATAAATATTGCTGGAAGTTATTATTAATATTCTTATTACTTATCACCACATAATGGTTGGCTACTTCTATTTTGCTACTTAACTGTGCAGAAAACAAGTTCGGAAAAGTGGCTGAAGACCGATTTGTGTGCAAGAAATCTATTTTCCAAAGCACTAATAAACATGTCTAAAAATGGCACCCAAATTGAAATCCTGTAATAGTCTCCTGGGTTTTCTGTATTTGTGTTACAGTGTTGGTTTTGTTTTTATGTAATTCTTGGCATTTCAATTAAAACTCCTTGCTTTTCAGGTGCTTTAGAGCAGTGTTTTCCAACTACCGGTGTACGAGGTTTTTTCTGCCACTCCATGAGAAACAAGTGAATTTATTTATTTTTCTTTTGAATCAAAGAAAGAGGAAATGTAGATCTAAATATTTTTTTTAACACCTGTTGTGGAAGCTTAAAGGAAGCTTGGATTGCTAATCTCTTCACAGAAGATCTGAACTCTTGCAAGCTAACTCACCAAAAAGGAAAGCTTTGTTGAACTTCCTTCTGATGCCAGTCTGGTATTGATATTCAGATCCAAATCTCTGACTCAGTTTTGGGGTATTATGGAGAAAGAATATTCAAGCAAGGTTCCTACTCAATTCTGCTCACAATTTTCCACGACAAATCTGTAATATTACAACTTCAGCGTATCTCGTCAATTTACAGGAATTCATGTATGTACAAAAAATTAGCATTTGCTTAACTGTTACAAGAACATTGTAGATAAGGGACAAAAATATACACCTGAATGAAAAAGCTTGACTCATGATGTCTACCTGAAATTCATGTGAATAGCTAGCAAAGTCAATCTAAATAATTTAGTTTTTTAATTAATTTGTATTATTTTTTACTAGGAGTGAAGAATAGTTACTACACTAGTTACTGTTCATAAATGAAATTAGTACCACATGTTGCTTCAGTAGAAAATAAAGCATTGAAACTGGTAAAAAAAAAAAAAAACTTACTGCTTATTTAGTTGTAGTTTGTTGCCTGCAATGTTTTCCCAAGAAATTTTCCTTACAGTTTTATACATTTTTTGTAGTCCAATGAAAGTTCACTTATAATAGTAAATGCTGAAAATGCAAATCCAAGACTAAATTAGCTGAAAATTTTTTTTATTTGTTGGCTACAGAAGATTTCAAATCTTCAATGTCTTTATTGATTTGAGTTATTTGCTGCTGAATAATTGTAATTTTTTCACAGAAAGCATTTGATTTTGACAAAAACGTGAAATTTAACTTTTAGTGCTGCCTGCTAAAGGAAGAGAGGGAAGGAATCTGGCCAGACATTGGAGGAGTTCAGCTACAACACATTGAAGTTGTACGTCTAAAAAAATCTGTTGTTTCTAAATAAAACCCTTTTTTTTTTACGAAATGTTAAAATATACTGATGGGAAAAAAAGTGAAAATAGCATATTGTAGCACATGATAAAAATCCATGACAGGAGTTACTTTTCTATGACAAACACCTCATTTTTGCAAAAATCCACGCCTTTTCCAGTACTGGATTTTTTCTCTCGAAATTCCAGGTTTTCTAGGACATGTAGGAACCCTGTCCAAGTCTCAGACACAAAGCTCTAAAAATATTGGTAACTTTTTTTGGCCATGCATTTATTGCGGAAAAACCTTTTCAGCTGTTTCAGCAATCAAAACAAAGCACAGGGACATAATGAACATCAGTGCTGCTTGTGCTTTGCAGAAATGATGCTGAAACCACAGCTCAAGACGATTATCATGAAGCAGCAGCAACATACGTCCCACTGACCCCAGAAAAAATTATATTAACCATAAGAAGAATGTTGTGGTATACTGATCACAGATCATTAAATAATATTAACAGATTAAATGAATAAAGCTCATGTTGAGAAATGGCTTCCTAGTTTCTTAATTCAATTACTAATCTAAAAACAACTATTATGGGAATTTTACTAGGAATTTTTTTCATTTAAATTGCAAATTTTCGGAGAAAACTCTTCAGGCTGTCTTTTTGTTGTCACTTATTCCTGTCACTATCACGGTTACGGTTAACCTTGACGCAGAGTTTAAGCTGGCTCAAAAAATGCTGTAGCAAAAATGCTAAAATGAAAGAAAAAATTGTAGCAAAATGCTAAAGAAATTTGGCCTCTTTGTCGACGAACTGATGCGCGGAGAATCGTCGTGGTCGACGAACTGACGCGAAACCGTCCGACCGAACAATGGATGACGTTTCTGTCATATGACGGAATACTTTTACCCATGAATTAGCGGCGGAATTTAAATTTTTCCCCTGGACTACGGGAAGTTCAAATTTTCGGAACGTAATCACCTTCTGTGATATTTAAATGTCTGGCGCCATTTTGCGACAGGACGCTAATTTTATCTCGCGTTTTAGATAAATTAACCTCTGCCTTGACGGTTACGGTTATTTTGCATCAAATCCTGCCGGATGTTAGGCAGGGAAAATCCTTGCAGTCATTGATGATGGAATTTTGATTTTTCTCAATCTCTATTCCTTCATTTTCAAAAAAGAAAGCTGAAAGAAGGAATAGAGATAGAGGAAAATCAAAATCCCATCATCAATGACTGCAAAGGATTTTCCCTGCCTAACATCTGGCAGGATTTGATGCAAAATAACCTAAACCGTCAAGATTAACCGTAACCGCGATAGTGACAGGAATAAGTGACAACAAAAAGACAGCCTAAAGAAGGAGAAGAGTTTTCTCCGAAAATTTGCAATTTAAATGAAAAAATTTCCTAGTAAAATTTGCATAATAGTTGTTTTTAGATTAGTAATTAGATTAAATGATATTAGTTGTAAGTAGGTGACATGGAATAATCTGGTATATAAATTATGGATTGTACACAGTGATCATTACAATATAGAATATTACGAGATAAAATGCTCAAAAATAGCCTGAAGGTTTTGTTTCAGCATCACCGGTCTGCGAATGCAATAAGGTTGGGAACCACTGCTTTAGAGTAGTCTGAAAATAAACCATGGAACTCAAATTTGGGATTGCCTCATCGCCACAGAAACTTTCAGTGCGCCCGTGTATTGGCTTTTCACTGCAAAAGGACATCCTGGTCCTTGGCTTGTTGCCGCTTCCTTGTATTCATGAAGAAAACCCGTTGAGCTGTTGCCATAAGACATAAAAACAATTTCAAATACTATCAAAACTTTGCCTTTTAAAATTGCGTTTTGGAAATATTGAAAGGTTCCAAATTTGGGGAGGTTAACCTCCCTTTGGGCACGCCACTGCAAGTGCGCTTCTCGGATGAGGTGACTTTTCATGTCAGTGGGACTGTGAATTGGCACACCTGCAGGATTTGGGGTAACGAAAATCCACGTGCCACATGCGAGCTAGAGAGAGGCAGCACCAAAGTTAATGTCTGGGTCAGCTTGATGCACGACAAGCTGATCGGACCTTCCTTCTTTTCAGAAAAAACAGTCATCGGGATTTTGTACCTTGACATGATGGAACTCTTTGTGCTAATCCAGCTACCACCTCAACCATTTTTCAACATGACAGGGCACCGCCACATTTCAACCTCACCACCTCAACCATTTTTCAACCTCATTGCTGGGGACAACCTAGATTGATAGCAGACCAATTGCTTGGCCTCCTCAGTCACCAAATTTAACTCCATTAGATGTTTTCTTGTGGAGTTATGTCAAAAACATTATCTACCAGATCAAGATCACCGACCTCGAGCACCTGACAGCCCACAATGGGGACCACCTAGATTGATAGCAGACCAACTGCTTGGCCTCCTGAGTCACCAAATTTAACTCCACTAGATGTTTTCTTGTGGAGTTATGTCAAAAACATTGTCTACCAGATCAAGATCACCGACCTCGAGCACCTGACAGCCCACAATGGGGACCACCTAGATTGATAGCAGACCAACTGCTTGGCCTCCTCAGTCACCAAATTTAACTCCATTAGATGTTTTCTTGTGGAGTTATGTCAAAAACATTATCTACCAGATCAAGATCACCGACCTCGAGCACCTGACAGCCCACAATGGGGACCACCTAGATTGATAGCAGACCAACTGCTTGGCCTCCTCAGTCACCAAATTTAACTCAATTAGATGTTTTCTTGTGGAGTTATGTCAAAAACATTGTCTACCAGATCAAGATCACCGACCTCGAGCACCTGACAGCCCACAATGGGGACCACCTAGATTGATAGGAGACCAATTGCTTGGCCTCCTCAGTCACCAAATTTAACTCCACTAGATGTTTTCTTGTGGAGTTATGTCAAAAACATTGTCTACCAGATCAAGATCACCGACCTCGAGCACCTGACAGCCCACAATGGGGACCACCTAGATTGATAGGAGACCAATTGCTTGGCCTCCTCAGTCACCAAATTTAACTCCACTAGATGTTTTCTTATGGAGTTATGTCAAAAACATTGTCTACCAGATCAAGATCACCGACCTCGAGCACCTAACAGCCCACAATGGGGACCACCTACATTGATAGCAGACCAACTGCTTGGCCTCCTCAGTCACCAAATTTAACTCCACTAGATGTTTTCTTCTGGAGTTATGTCAAAAACATTGTCTACCAGATCAAGATCACCGACCTCGAGCACCTAACAGCCCACAATGGGGACCACCTACATTGATAGCAGACCAACTGCTTGGCCTCCTCAGTCACCAAATTTAACTCCACTAGATGTTTTCTTCTGGAGTTATGTCAAAAACATTGTCTACCAGATCAAGATCAACGACCTCGAGCACCTAACAGCCCACAATGGGGACCACCTACATTGATAGGAGACCAACTGCTTGGCCTCCTCAGTCACCAAATTTAACTCCACTAGATGTTTTCTTGTGGAGTTATGTCAAAAACATTGTCTACCAGATCAAGATCAACGACCTCGAGCACCTAACAGCCCACAATGGGGACCACCTACATTGATAGCAGACCAACTGCTTGGCCTCTTCAGTCACCAAATTTAATTCCACTAGATGTTTTCTTGTGGAGTTATGTCAAAAACATTGTCTACCAGATCAAGATCACCGACCTCGAGCACCTGACAGCCCACAATGGGGACCACCTAGATTGATAGGAGACCAATTGCTTGGCCTCCTCAGTCACCAAATTTAACTCCATTAGATGTTTTCTTGTGTAGTTATGTCAAAAACATTGTCTACCAGATCAAGATCCCCGACCTCGAGCACCTGACAGCCCACATAATGGACACTGTGGCTACTGTTACACCGAACATTCTTCAAGCAATATGAAATGAGGTCAACGGACATCTGGAAGTTTGTCGGACCACTAAGGGTGCTGCCCCCCATTGAAATGCATTAAGAGAATTATAATTAGTAAAAAAACTTTGATATTTTCCCTTTATAATGGCACAAACCTTTCTGAGATATCTTTTATTCTGGATACCTTCCATCAAAAAAAAAAAAATAAAAAAAAATCCAAAGTTTGAAAAAGACCATGCTCGAGATGCTCGGGGCACGTAAGTTATTTGCCTGGGCAGGTAAATAAAAAATCTAGTTGCTGTGTTCGGGCAACTAAATTTGATAATAAAGTTTGGAATAGAATTTCATACTACAAATAAAAAGACAGTTGTTGCATGTCTTGTTTCATTTCACTGCTAATCACTGGAAGTTGTATTATTGTTACGGAGTGCCAAGGGCAGAAAAATATCACTTCTTTAATTATATTATGCTATGGACTCAGAAATTGGAATCATATGTAGTTTTGCTGCAAATGTTGTATATGGTCAGCAACATGTTGCATGCCTCTAATGGAACTAGCCACCAGTGTTCATTGACAAAGGGAGAAAACTTTGTAACATATACTCTAGATTCAGTTTCCTTTTGATTTTACTATCTCTTGTTATTTTATTTTCCTATGCAAATTATCTTCTCACTTAACGAGATGTTGTTTCTCCCGCTGAATTATATGTGGCAACGAGTGTAAGTCATGACGTGGTGGTATGCAGTATATATATATATAGGCGCGCTCAAGTATATCGAGGAGCTTCGTTTTATATGTGATAGGTTCTTCCTGATTATTGATATGCGATTTACCTACTTTTCTACGATATTACGAAAGTTCGGGCTATCAGTAGTTGTGTTATTTTGGAGTGTGTATTTGAGTAATACCAGGAGCTCCCCAATTAAAAGGTTAAAAGTGAGTACGTTTACTTAGTTTATTTTATTGTCAGACCTCTGTCTGGCCGTTAAGTCTATTTCATTGAGTGTTTACGTTAAGTTCAGGGAATATTGTGTTTACCGCTCTAATAAGGAGCCTTCAAGGTACTAATGTACTAAAACCGAAATTATATTACTGATATTCAAGATAATGAGGAACGCTGAGTAAAAATAAATTCCATATTCTTGGAATTTATTGCACGTGAGTGTCTTACCTAAACAAACTCTAGCACTTTGAATATTAAGCACACTTTAGCTACGTCAAGTAACCTTTCAATAACCCTAACATGACTTAACATAAGTTTTCCTGCACTACACGTCCAGCCGGAGAATTCTATTCATTATAACTTCAATGAAAGGAACAAGGCAGAATCACTAAATTTCTCAAACACGAATTTCATCATGCCATTTCACACCAATTTCAGCATCATCGTCTTAAAACTTGAGATAAAGCTTTTGTGCATTGAATGTTTCGAATACAAACCCTTAAAATGGAAATGCAAAACATGTAAAGGCAGGTCAATTTGTTTAATAGCGGAGGTTCTGAATTTTTATCGTAAAAGATAAACTTTCCTGGGCATCCAGCTTTTACTACCTGGGCAGGTAAATAATTTCTAATCATGCCCGACTGGGCATGTAACTTTTCAGATGTTTTTCAAGCCCTGATATTTAACAAAAAGTAAACATCCATGACCTGTCTCGGGCCACGGGTTGCCTAGTGGGCAACGTTCGTGACTGCCATGGAGAGGACCTTGGGTTCGATCCCAGGCAGGTACGAACGCTCGATCCACTAAATATCCGCCGTGCGTTGGATGGGTAGGTTAAGCCGTCGGACCCCGGGTACTGGCCCCCCCGGTAATAAATAAGGGCATCTTCCTCCCCTTTCTACCTCACTTCCGTGTCACTTTCCTATCGGGTACTCTAGCCCAAATCTCCTAGCTTCCTATTTCTAAGGGTTGTTTAAGACCTGGGGTCAGACACACCCTTCCTAAAATCCTCTACATATGATCATTTGATCATGATCTGTCTCATGATAAAGGAAGAAATTACTAAAAAACGGGAAAACACGTTTTAAGTGGATATCAAAAATTGGTACTATATTGTTGCATTCTATCATGAAGACAATTGCACAGGCCCCAGAAATGACACACATTTCATCACAGACACATTAAGTACCAATCTTCAAATTTAATTTTGCTTTAAAAAGGTAAAGAGCGATAAAATGCTTGCCCTACTAATTGGTTTTGAAGAAGATACTATTAGAAATAGGAAAAACATGCATTTCATTACAAAGAATTGTTAAAAAATATGGTCACTCTTTTTCACTATCATTGAAGATATTAAAAACAAGATATTAAAATGCTGTTGTCGTTTTTTTTTCATATTTTTTAGGTGGTGGTAGAAACAAATCTACAGCAAAAGAAAATATAATAGTAAGAGTCACAAAGAAAGCTTACATAGATATCCAGTTGGAAGCACATGGAATAATTAATATAGACATAAATTAGGCTGTTCTTTCCATGTACCATAACCACAGAAATTTGAAAATTTAATCATCCTGGAACGGGAACTGAACCCACATCTCCCGATTTGCGCTCGAGTATGCTAACCACTACACCACCCAGGACAATGAAATCCAAATAGATTTTGACAATAAATCCTTACATAGATTTTGCAAATCAATGATGCTGAATGAATACCAATATAAATGCTTAGTTTTCTGCACTAAACATGCATAATCATATCTCACCTAATCACATGACTACAGAATAATACAATACCCAAAATTTAAAAAACAGAATAATAAACTATTGCCAGCAGGACAATGGAACATGCATACAAAGATAGTTTATGTTAATTTTAGCATTTAAGACAAATCCATTGAGGCTTAGTGGAAGAATTATTCCTAACAGATGCTGAATGTTCTGAAGTTATAAGCCCAGAAGACAATGGCATAGAAACATCATGAATATTGTTTTATCTTTAATCATCAAAGCACATGGCAATTATTTTTACCACAGGAATGTTATTATTAGCTTTAACTCAAGTGGTACACTCCTCACAAAACTTGGAAACTGTATTGTTTTGCATAGGAAATGAACATACATCTCAATTCTTTCTGAATATGTTAAAATTAATTTGGCCAGTTGCTTTTTAAAGCAAAGAAAGTACAGTAATCTAAAAAAATAGCCACAGTGTCTAATTCAGGCATTTGCCTCCCAGGAGCATTTAATCACGATAGAAAAAAAAATCAACTAACAGATATATATCAAATAATAAAAAAAGCATGAAAAATGTATAAGTTTAGTAGACATATATAACATCAATAAGACTAACTTTTATCTGGTCCCATAAGACACTGATGCAATTGGTTTTTAAATCAAGGGCCTACTGTTGATCAACAGAATAACAATTGGTCCTTAAATCAAGGGCCCCCACTCTATCAATGGAATAACAATGATACAACCAGTCCTTAAATCAAGGGCCCACTGTTGATAAATGGAATAATACTGGAACAATTGGTCCTTAAATCACGGGCCCACAGTTGATTAATGGAATAACACTGATTCAATTGGTCCTTAAATCAAGGGCTCGCTGTTGATCAATGGAATAACACTGATAGAATTGGTCCTTAAATCACGGGCCTACAGTTGATTAATGGAATAACACTGATACAATTGGTCCTTAAATCAAGGGCTAGCTGTTGATCAATGGAATAACACTGATACAATTGGTCCCTAAATCAAGGGCCCAGTTAATTAATGAATTAACACTGATGCAATTGGTCCTTAAATCAAGGGCTCGCTGTTGATCAATGGAATAACACTGATACAATTGGTCCCTAAATCAAGGGCCCAGTTAATTAATGAAATAAAACTGATACAATTGGTCCTTAAATCAAGGGCTCGCTGTTGATCGATGGAATAACACTGATACAATTGGTCCCTAAATCAAGGGCTCGCTGTTGATCAATGGAATAACACTGATACAATTGGTCCCTAAATCAAGGGCCCAGTTAATTAATGAAATAACACTGATACAATTGGTCCCTAAATCAAGGGCCCAGTTAATTAATGAAATAACACTGATACAATTGGCCCTTAAATCAAGGGCTCGCTGTTGATCAATGGAATAACACTGATACAATTGGTCCTTAAATCACGGGCCCACAGTTGATTAATGGAATAACACTGATACAATTGGTCCTTAAATCAAGGGCTCGCTGTTGATCAATGGAATAACAATAAAAGTTACTGAAGAGTTTAAAGCAATTAAGCTGTTACCAAAATATCTGTTTTTAAAAAATACACAAAAATAAAAACCTTTAAAATATATATCAGGATCAAGAAAGGAAATACATATTACAAATCCCCCCAAACAAAAAAAAAAAAAAAAAAGAAAAAAAAAAAAGGGAGATTTGGAAAAAAATCAAACAAGTCATTCATTACTTCAAACAAAAAATTCACTTCAGAAAATATACCTTTAAAAAATCAAAGAAAACAAAAATTAGAATCATTTACACAGCCAGTGGTTCTTACAAAAAAAAAAAAAAAAGCACAGTAAAAAACGTTCCATGGGTTAAGACTGAATGCAGTGAATGAAGGGGCAAAATATTTACAAGCATAAAAAATAGAAGTCACTAAATTTCATCACAAGCTTACTGTCTGCCAAGAAATAACCTTTAAAAGAAGGCCAGGAGTTTAACTCCGCAAACAAAAATTCCAATTACAAGGCATGTGTATGCTTATACTTGTATACAGGTTTGCACATTAAATATTGTGCATACAATGAGACATCCCATAAATGATGATAATAATAAGTTCTAATTAAAAAAAAAGTTGGGGGAAGGATGTAAAATACAGGGTGACCACACATTTTTTTCTTACTTAGCAAGGACACTCCTGAATTTAAATATCATTTTTTGACAATATTTGTTGCACTTAAAAGATTTTTATCATTTTCAATAGCAAAGGCAGAATGAAACAATCAAAATTGAACAGACACCATGTATTGATGGATATCTTTTATACTGAAATGTTTTGGGAAAGGGGGGGGGGTATTCCATGGGTGAAAGCTTGAGGCACTGCCAAGAATGAGAAATGTTTTGGGAAAGGGGGGGGTATTCCATGGGTGAAAGCTTGAGGCACTGCCAAGAATGAGAAATGTTTTGGGAAAGGGGGGGGGGGGTATTCCATGGGTGAAAGCTTGAGGCACTGCCCAGAATGAGAAATGTTTTGGGAAAGGGGAGGGTATTCCATGGGTGAAAGCTTGATGCACTGCCAAGAATGAGAAATGTTTTGGGAAAGGGCGGGGGGGGGGTATTCCATGGGTGAAAGCTTGATGCACTGCCAAGAATGAGAAATGTTTTGGGAAAGGGGGGGGGTATTCCATGGGTGAAAGCTTGAGGCACTGCCAAGAATGAGAAATGTTTTGGGAAAGGGGGGGGTATTCCATGGGTGAAAGCTTGATGCACTGCCAAGAATGAGAAATGTTTTGGGAAAGGGGGGGGGTATTCCATGGGTGAAAGCTTGAGGCACTGCCAAGAATGAGAAATGTTTTGATGTGGAATCCATTTGATTCTTAAGCCATTATAAATTAAGCATTATACTCACATTTGTGTCTAAAATATTAACATTTACGGAATGAAATGATATTTAACAACAAGAGACAAGGAAGAAGAAAAAAATGTATACCTACATGAGAGATTTTTATTCTATTTTCAAAAAATTGTGCCCCCTTTTTTCAAGTTGAAATGGTGAGAAAATGACATTTAACAATGCAGGACAGAGGGAAGATCGCAAGAAAAGTGCTTAAGGTAGCACAAAAATTTTTTATTCCATCAAACTCTGCTTTTGGAAATATTTACTACGTGGAATTCCACCCCAAGAGCAAAAAACTTTCACTCACATTATCGGAATAGAGATAAAATCTTTTCAAAGTGATTCCAGTTGACAACCCACAATGTTTGATGGAATTGTTTTTCCTCAAGCAAGACTTATTGGAACCAAAAGAAAAAGTTTGGACTTCAGATGAATGTTTCCACAAATACAAACTAAATATAATTTTTCCAGAACATGTTAAAAATTTCACAATGCAAGAAATTAGAAATTTTTTTACTAGATGGAATTTCCACCTCCAGGATAGAAAATTTTCACTTGCATAATAGGAACAGAGAGAGAGATATAATATTTTCAGTGATTCCAGCAGACAACACTCAATGTTTGATGGAATTGTTTTTCCTCAAGCAAGACTTATTGGAACCAAAAGAAAAAGTTTGGACTTCAGATGAATGTTTCCACAAATACAAACTAAATATAATTTTTCCAGAACATGTTAAAAATTTCACAATGCAAGAAATTAGAAATTTTTTTACTAGATGGAATTTCCACCTCCAGGATAGAAAATTTTCACTTGCATAATAGGAACAGAGAGAGAGATATAATATTTTCAGTGATTCCAGCAGACAACACTCAATGTTTGATGGAATTGTTTTTCCTCAAGCAAGACTTATTGGAACCAAAAGAAAAAGTTTGGACTTCAGATGAATGTTTCCACAAATACAAACTAAATATAATTTTTCCAGAACATGTTAAAAATTTCACAATGCAAGAAATTAGAAATTTTTTTACTAGATGGAATTTCCACCTCCAGGATAGAAAATTTTCACTTGCATAATAGGAACAGAGAGAGAGATATAATATTTTCAGTGATTCCAGCAGACAACACTCAATGTTTGATGGAATTGTTTTTCCTCAAGCAAGACTTATTGGAACCAAAAGAAAAAGTTTGGACTTCAGATGAATGTTTCCACAAATACAAACTAAATATAATTTTTCCAGAACATGTTAAAAATTTCACAATGCAAGAAATTAGAAATTTTTTTACTAGATGGAATTTCCACCTCCAGGATAGAAAATTTTCACTTGCATAATAGGAACAGAGAGAGAGATATAATATTTTCAGTGATTCCAGCAGACAACACTCAATGTTTGATGGAATTGTTTTTCCTCAAGCAAGACTTATTGGAACCAAAAGAAAAAGTTTGGACTTCAGATGAATGTTTCCACAAATACAAACTAAATATAATTTTTCCAGAACATGTTAAAAATTTCACAATGCAAGAAATTAGAAATTTTTTTACTAGATGGAATTTCCACCTCCAGGATAGAAAATTTTCACTTGCATAATAGGAACAGAGAGAGAGATATAATATTTTCAGTGATTCCAGCACACAACACTCAATGTTTGATGGAATTGTTTTTCCTCAAGCAAGACTTATTGGAACCAAAAGCAAAAGTTTGGACTTCAGATGAATGTTTCCACAAATACAAACTAAATATAATTTTTTTCAGAACATGTTAAAAATTTCACAATGCAAGAAATTAGAAATTTTTTTACTAGATGGAATTTTCACCTCCAGGATAGAAAATTTTCACTTGCATAATAGGAACAGAGAGAGAGATATAATATTTTCAGTGATTCCAGCAGACAACACTCAATGTTTGATGGAATTGTTTTTCCTCAAGCAAGACTTATTGGAACCAAAAGAAAAAGTTTGGACTTCAGATGAATGTTTCCACAAATACAAACTAAATATAATTTTTCCAGAACATGTTAAAAATTTCACAATGCAAGAAATTAGAAATTTTTTTACTAGATGGAATTTCCACCTCCAGGATAGAAAATTTTCACTTGCATAATAGGAACAGAGAGAGAGATATAATATTTTCAGTGATTCCAGCAGACAACACTCAATGTTTGATGGAATTGTTTTTCCTCAAGCAAGACTTATTGGAACCAAAAGAAAAAGTTTGGACTTCAGATGAATGTTTCCACAAATACAAACTAAATATAATTTTTCCAGAACATGTTAAAAATTTCACAATGCAAGAAATTAGAAATTTTTTTACTAGATGGAATTTCCACCTCCAGGATAGAAAATTTTCACTTGCATAATATGAACAGAGAGAGAGATATAATATTTTCAGTGATTCCAGCAGACAACACTCAATGTTTGATGGAATTGTTTTTCCTCAAGCAAGACTTATTGGAACCAAAAGAAAAAGTTTGGACTTCAGATGAATGTTTCCACAAATACAAACAAAATATAAATTTTCCAGAACATGTTAAAAATTTTCCAATGCAAGAAATTGGAAATTTTTTTACTAGATGGAATTTCCACCTCCAGGATAGAAAATTTTCACTTGCATAATAGGAACAGAGAGAGTGAGATATAATATTTTCAGTGATTCCAGCAGACAACACTCAATGTTTGATGGAACTGTTTAAGAATTATTGGAACCAAAAGCAAGAGTTTCAGAAGAATGTTTCCACAAATTCAAGTAAAGCAAAATGCAATATTCCTAGAACAAGTTAAAAATGTCACAATACAAAAAATTGAAAAAATAATCACACAGGCTGAAGAAAGTGATCAGTAGAACCTGAAGATTTATGTTACACAATCAAAATTATTATATACAGGGTGTCTATAAATGAAGTATGCAACTTCGGTATGCTATTAAAATAAAAATACGACAGAAAAACACTTTAAACGTCAAGAGATGTGGCAAGTGTTAAAGTTTGTTAAGTCAGACGATAGATGGCGCCGGATGTCTCCTGTAATGAAAAATCTCGTCAGACACAGAATGCAGCAGACATGGCTTCCCCAGTGGAGAAAGCGGCGTGTGTGTTTTGGCTTGCGGAGTCAAAATCTCTAACAGTTCAATCCGGAATGAAGTACAAGTGACAGTCGATGACATGAAAGAGCATCAAACAATGGGTAAATAAATTCAAAGCAACAGGAAGTGTCTTGAAAGGCAAAAGCACTGGGAGACCGTTATGCCGGTAACAGTTTGCTGAACCAACTGTTACTGGTATAACGTACCTGGGCATGTTAGAACAATTTGAAATTCCCCAACTCCAGGATATTCAAGGCGTCATTTATCAGCAAGACGGAGCGGCCCCACTCTGGGCTTTGGATGTACGCAGATCTTTAGACCACCATTTTCCAGGGAGTTGGATTGGACGTGGGGGTCTGACGGCATGGCCCACCTGTTCTTCTGATATTACCCCATGCAATTTTTTTCTATGGGGCTTTATTGAGGACATTATGTACAAGAAAAGGGTTACATCCATCACTAAGCACAACGGACACAATACTGCAGGGTTCCTCCTTGTTACACTTGACATTCTGCAGCATACGTGGTGGAAGCGGACTATCGTTTAAATATCCCGTGAGCAACCAATGGAGCACACGTGGAGACCTACTGACATTTAAAAAAAGCGAAAAAAAAAATTTTTTTTTTACAGTTACCATGTAAACTATACACAATATCTAAGGTATTTTACCTGATATTGTCAAAGTATTGCTCACGTTGTTTGCTCTGTGAGGCTCGTACGTTACGGACTTTTGGTTAGTTATAAAAAATTTGCAGAAATAAAACAGTTAGGTTATATATTTTCAGTTCCACATTCATTCACTTGCACATTCAAACTTACTATTAATTAAAAGATTTTAGTAGAAAAGGGTTATACTCATCGGGTCAGGAGACGTCTCACACGTGGTTCATTGGTTCATTGTTGTGGCGAGCGCTTTCTGCGGTACATTTACCACCGTCTTCGGGCCGTTATTTCCACACGAGGGTTCTTTGCGTGTGTGGTTTTTTGGAGTTGCTTGTCGGGAATCGATGGGAAGGTTTGCTGCCTTGTACGTGTTAGGTGATTTGTTTCTAATGTGTCGCCATCTACTGGATGAGTTGGTAGGTATCAGTCGTAAGTATAATTTTTTTTTGGTGTAAATATTTTTGGGCTATTATTATTTGTTCATAGAAACGGGTGTATGTTTTATTTATTTATTTATTTATTTTTTTCTACAGGCAAGAGGTAGGAGCCCCAATGGGATCCCCATTACCTTCTTAATTTTCAGAAATAATCATGGGGGATATAGAAAACAAAATTATTAAAAAACTACCAAACCCACCTATCATTTATTGTAGATATGCCGACGACATCTTTTTTTTTTTTTATCTAAATTAAAACAAGATGAACTTGAAATATTGAAGAATAAATTTACCACTTGTTACCCAGAAATAGAATTAACTTTAGAATTTGAACAAAATGAAAAATTTCCTTCTTAGATATAGAAATAATAAAAAAAGACTTAAATTTTGAATACAGAGATTTTAGAAAACCAACCTATGTACCTATAATGATTCCATATCAATCTGAACACCCAAAAACTCATAAAATAAATGAAGAACCCTCGTGTGGAAATAACGGCCCGAAGACAGCAGTAAACATACCGCAGAAAGCGCTCGCCACAACAATGAACCAATGAACCATGTGTGAGACATCTCCTAACCCGATGAGTATAACCCTTTTCTACTAAAATCTTTTAATTAATAGTAAGTTTGAATGTGCAAGTGAATGAATGTGGAACTGAAAATATATAACCTAACTGTTTTATTTCTGCAAATTTTTTATAACTAACCAAAAGTCCGTAACGTACGAGCCTCACAGAGCAAACAACGTGAGCAATACTTTGACAATATCAGGTAAAATACCTTAGATATTGTGTATAGTTTAACTAAAATCACATTTATAACATAAGACAACCTATAAGGTAGTCTCATGAATTGCATTTTTCGTAACAGTTACAATGTGTTTTGACATTAAAAGTAA
Organism: Macrothele yani; assembly: GCA_039090855.1. Lineage (NCBI taxonomy): Eukaryota > Metazoa > Arthropoda > Arachnida > Araneae > Macrothelidae > Macrothele > Macrothele yani. Next base: position 222,262,535 of record CM077034.1, on the reverse strand, counting down.
GGTTACTTATTGTAGTTTTTTTCTTTTCAATAGCATACTGAGGTTGTATACTTCTTTTTATGGACATCTTATTTTGATAATCTAAAGCAACTTATGGGAATTTTACTAGGAAATTTTTTCATTAATAGCAAATTTTCGGAGAAAACCCTTCTCCTTCTTCAGGCTGTCTTGTTGTTGTCACTTTTTACTTGTCACTATCACGGTTACGGTTTACCTTGACGGTTTAGGTTATTTTTCAACAAATCCTGCCAAATGTTAGGCAGGGGAAAATCCTTTGCAGTCATTGATGATGGAATTTTGATTTTTCTCAATCTCTATTCCTTCTTTCAGTTTTCTTTTTTGGAAATTGCTTTGGAAACTGATTACTTTAAGGGAATTCCAATTCATGATGTGCCCAGTTTCTCTAACATGCCTATCTAATCCAGTCTTGTTGGAGCAATTTTTTATAGCTGCTTTATGCTCAGCTATACGAGTTTCTAGTCTGCGACCTGTTTCACCTATGTAAGATAGTCCACAACTACAATTTACTTCATAAACTACTCCTTGCATTTTTAAAATATCTTCTTCTCTTTGAACTATTTTAGGGAAAAATTTTTTAACTTTGTTCTCTAAACTTGGAGCTAGCCTAATATTGTATTTTTTACTAATTCTCTTTAAAGCCTCAAATAAAAATTTGTGATAAGAAATTTTTCTAGTGAATTTTACTTGTTGCTTTTGTGGGTTCTTCGTACCATTCAAAATTCAGAAGCTTCTCAATTTCTTCTTTAGGATAGTTATTCTCTGCAAGTATGACCTTATTTTGTTCAATTTTAAGACATGGTTCCAAATTTGCACTTAATTAAAAAAAAATATGGATTTTTTTTTCATGATTAAAATTGCATACTGTTTGTTCAAGGAATGGTTAAAAAATGATGTAATAAAAATGTCTACACTTTAAAAGATTTCTCCCCAAGCTCCTCAGTGTTCACTCTGGCTCGAGTTCAATTTAATATGGTCATCCTATATTTAAGGGGTCATTTACCAACAATTGAGATTATTCATAAAACAAATGGTGAATGGGAATTAAAATGATTAACAACAAGCACAGAACCATTAGACAACAAAATGTGCAGCATGCTAAAAATCAATGAAACAAATTAATGCAATTATGGAAATAACACTACATGTTTTTCTTTAGTGTAATAAATAATGCACATATCTGGAAACCATGTACAAACAATATCCTGTCATCTGTTATTTTTAAACCAAAGAAACACCTTTTTGGATTCTGATGACTGGAACACCAAATGGAGAGAAAATACCCTGGAACTTGTAATCACATCCATAGGCAAAGACAAAATTCTTTCCGAACTTTTAACATGTGACTAGGGATTTTTACAAATCAATCAATAAATACTTCAACTGGATGATGTGAAAATGCGTAAATGGTCCACAATAAGAGTGATTTGTTTTTTCTGTGAAGAAGTTTGGAGGAAACAGGACATCACCACCACCAGCTAAAAGTAACGCAGAATAGCTGGAGTTTATCTGGTGAATATCATTGGCTCTAAGGCACTGGCTTGGTTTGCGACTGACACAGTTCCGTCAGTAGACGATTTCTTCCTGAGATCGGGGCTTTTTGGAGTAGTCCACCATAATCAGTCGCCCAGCTTTCTCAACGACACGCAAGGCCTGTTAGGAGGAGAACAAAATTACAAGATAAACACATCGACAAAATGACACTGAAGACTTTAAACATACACTAAAGTGCCGCAAAACTGGTACACCAGTCTAATACTTGGTAGGTCCCCCACGGGAGCGCAGGACTGCAGAAATACGATGGGGCATGGACTCCACTAGCTTCTGGAAATATGCTGTAGGCAATGCACACCATACTTCCTGCACAGCGTTCCACAATTCGGGTGTATTCTGAGGTCTCGGATTCCTGTGTTCGATAGCATGGCATCCCAAATGTGTTCTATCACGTTCAGATCTGGGGACTTGGGTGGGAATGGCAACACTCCAAACTCAGATGAATGCTCCTCTAAGCATAATGTGGCATCGCGACACTTGTGTGGAGGTGCATTGTCCTGTTGGAACAGGCCCAACTCATCAGCATGAATGCAGGACATGAATGCGTGTACTTTGTCAGAAAAGATGCACACATAGCGTTGGCCGGTCACAGAGGTTTGTAGACATATCAGGGGTCCCAGTGAAGTCCAGCTAAACACACCCCCATACCATTACGAACCCCCCACCAGCCGGTACAGTTCCCTGTTGACAGGCGGGATCCATGGCTTCATGAGGTTTGCGCCACACACAAATCCTTCCATCTGCCCGATATAGTTGGAAACACGACTCGTCATACCAGGCTACTTGTTTCCAGTCATCAAGTGTCCAGTGGTGAAGTTGCCGTGCCCAAGCGAGGCGCATAGCTCTGTGTCGTGCACCCATCAAGGGGACTCGAGTTGGGCGTCGGCTCCCAAAGCCCATATCGTGCAGGGTACGTTACACAGTCCGCACGCTGATGCTTGTTGAGGCTTCAGCATTGAATTCCGATGATACCTGTGAGAGTGTCGCGCGAAACGATTCTTGACAGCCGACGATGGTCACGTTCACCCAATGTCTTTTTTACGGCCACACTGGCATCGTAGGTTGGAGGTTTTGCCGGAATTCTTGTGGTCACGGTGCACCCTTGCAATGGTCGTCTGTGAAAATTCGAACTTCGTTTCTACCTCCGAAATACCATCGCCCATCTCACGAGTGCCAACTATGACACCGCGCTGAAAATCGCTTAAATCGTTATTACTTGTCATTTTCGTGCCGAAAACAGCTCTGAGAGCTGGCAAGGATGTCTATCGCTTTATATACGCACTGGCGGACACAACGGAGTACGCGCATAGGTGACGTTGCTATGTATTTTGCACCTCCGAAATATTATGGCCCATCTCATGAGCGCCAACTATGACACCTCGTTGAAAATCGCTTAAATCGTTATTACTGGTCATTCTGATGCCGAAAACAGCTCTGACAGCTGGCAAGGATGTCTATCGCCTTATATACGCACTGGCGGACGCAACGGAGTACGCGCATAGGTGACGTTGCTATGTATTTTGCACCTCCGAAATATTATGGCCCATCTCGCGAGTGCCAACTATGACACCTCGTTGAAAATCGCTTAAATCGGTATTACTCGTCATTCTCGTGCCGAAAACAGCTCTGACAGCTGACAAGGATGTCTATCGCTTTATATACGCACTGGCGGACACAACGGAGTACGCGCATAGGTGACGTTGCTATGTATTTTGCACCTCCGAAATATTATGGCCCATCTCATGAGCGCCAACTATGACACCTCGTTGAAAATCGCTTAAATCGTTATTACTCGTCATTCTCATGCCGAAAACAGCTCTGACAGCTGACAAGGATGTCTATTGCTTTATATACACACTGGCGGACGCAACCGAGTGCGCGCATAGGTGACGTTGCTATGTATTTTGCACCTCCAAAATATTAAGGCCCATCTCGCGAGTGCCAACTATGACACCGCGTTGAAAATCGCTTAAATCGGTATTACTCGTCATTCTCATGCCGAAAACAGCTCTGACAGCTGACAAGGATGTCTATCGCTTTATATACGCACTGGCGGACACAACGGAGTACGCGCATAGGTGATGTTGCTATGTATTTTGCACCTCCGAAATATTATGGCCCATCTCGCGAGCGCCAACTATGACACCTCGTTGAAAATCGCTTAAATCGGTATTACTCGTCATTCTCATGCCGAAAACAGCTCTGACAGCTGACAAGGATGTCTATCGCTTTATATACGCAGTGGCGGACGCAACCGAGTGCGCGCATAGGTGACGTTGCTATGTATTTTGCATAAGCTCGTCTGTAATGGTTTTTTCTGGCACTTCAGTGTACATGATACCAACAAAAAAACGAAAAAGCTAAACTTTTCAACTGGAAGAAAAATCAGAACATGCAATGAGAAAGTGTGAATACATGGTCATATCAACAAAAGAATATGACCACCAACCTAATAATGGGAATAACCTCCCTTGGCCCGGATGACAGCGTGGCATGGACACGATGACGTCCCGGAAGGTGTCCCGAGGCACCCCGTGAGCATTCAGACTGCAGTAGAGCACGGAGGTCCTGAAGACGACGTGGTTGTGGGTCAGCACGTCAAACCTGTCAATCCAAATAGTCCCACAAGTACCCTATGGGATTGAGGTCGGGTGATTTCACCAGCCAAGGGAGATATTGCTGTCGTGTTCCTGGAACCAGACGCGCACCCTCTTAGCGACGTGGCACGGCTCATTGTCCTGTTGGTAGCCACCATCGTCGCAAGGGTAAATTCCCAACATGAAGGGGTGCGCGTGTGGTCAACGAGATTGGACAGGTAGCCATTGGCATTCCGGGACCCATCCAGTGGTACCGGGTCATACAAGGAAAACATCCCCCCCCCCAGACAGGCACACTGCCGGCCTGTACTTGACTGACGAGGGTGTAGGTTCTCTTGTGTCCGACGCTGTATCCGCCACTTCTGTAGAGTAGAAACCTTGATTTGCCAGAGAAGGCAACCGTTTCCCACTCTTCCGCTGTCCAGTGTTAGTAGTTCCATGTGAACTGCAGGCGTCGTTGCTGATTGACCTGGCTTAACATGGTGCCTTGATGCAGCATCAACTGCAGAGACTCGTGCACAACAGGGTTTGCTCTATTGTTATCGGGTACATGTACCAGAGTGCCCCAGCATTCATTTGCGTGGACAATTGCCCTTTGCCAGTTGACGTTCTCCTTCGGGGTTGATGGCCTCTGAGGCTCAACAGTTATGACGTCAGGAGGTACTTAGTGTTCCAGAGGTCCATTCTTGTACACCCTTACTACAGCACCTCATCAACAGCCCATGAAGTCTGCTGCTTCTGAGATGTTTCCATCCTTGGTACGGTAGGCAATGATCATTCTTTTGGAATGCCCATCAAGTCACTACTTCTGCCCGTTGTGTTCACATTATGCACAATGGCTCATCTGTCCTGGCCGGCTGCTTACATCTCTGTGTGGTTGACCTTGTCACGTGCACCCTGCGACACGTGATTCCGGGGTGGTCATATTATTCTGATATGACTGTGTATAATGCAGCACGAGATGGAACTGTTCACTGTAACTTATTTATGCGAGTATTAAACTCTACCACACCACTATATTCACAATATAAAATGATTGAATTAATATAAAATGATTAATATAAATGATCAATATAAAATGATTGAATTAATATCAAATGATTGAATTAATATAAAATGATTAATATAAATGATCAATATAAAAGGACTGAATTAATACAAAATGATTAATATAAATGACCAATATAAAATGATTGAATTAATATAAAATGATTAATATAATATAAAATGATTGAATTAATATAAATGATCAATATAAAATGATTAATATAAATGAGCAATATAAAATTATTAATATAAATGATCAATATAAAATGATTGAATTAATACAAAATGATTAATATACATGATCAATATAAAATGACTGAATACAAAATGATTAATATAAATGATGAACATAAAATGATTAAATTAATATAAATGATCAATATAAATTATTAATATAAATGATCAATATAAAATGATTGAATTAATATAAAATGATTAATATAAATGATCAATATAAAATGATTGAATTGATATAAAATGATTATTATAAATGATCAATAATAAAATGATTAATATAAATGATCAATATAAAATGATTAATATAAATGATCAATATAAAATGACTGAATTAATACAAAATGATTAATATAAATGATCAATATAAAATGATTGAATTAATATAAATGATCAATATAAAATGATTGAATTAATATAAAATGATTAATATAAATGATTGAATTAATATAAATGATCAATATAAAATGATTGAATTAATATAAAATGATTAATATAAATGATTGAATTAATATAAATGATCAATATAAAATGATTGAATTAATATAAAAAGGTTAATATAAATGATCAATATAAAATGATTGAATTAATATAAAAAGGTCAATATAAATGATCAATATAAAATGATTAATATAAATGATCAATAAAAATGATTGAATTGATTAAAATGATTAATATAAATGATCAATATAAAATGATTAATATAAATGATCAATATAAAATGATTAATATAAATGATCAATATAAAATGATTGAATTAATATAAAATGATTAATATAAATGATCAATATAAAATGATTGAATTAAAAACAAAATAATACAGATCTGCCAACTTTCAAGAATTGAAATCCATAAAAAAAGTTCAGTGAACATATGACAGAGACTAACATATCAATGAAATGCATCCAGTATATCGATTAAAAACTGATTCATTGTGTGAATGATATATATATATATATATATATACATATATAAAATTGATTTGTAACTGCGAAATTATAGCTATAAGCGATTAATTGCAGTGATTTAAATTTAGGTTATCAATGGTTTTTAACTTAAATTTTTGCATTAGCATGCTAAAATACCTTTAAAAAACTATTTGTTGCTGTGAATATGATATATTTTTGGCAAATAACATTTCTGCATCCAATTTTGCATTTGGAATAAGACCAACATCTTTCAACGAATTTTCCAAGTAATTTTTTAATATAGGGTTATCTAGTTTGGAAAGTGGGATGTTGGCGGCACAAAAGGCACCAGTTAATTTCAAAAGTTCAGTTGAGCGATGCTGTTCTTGTTTAGTTCTTTTCTCAATTAATTCATCAACACAAAAAATAGGCGTTATTTTAGGTTCATTGTTGGAGCACACCCTTTTTTTTTTTAAGCAGCTTGGTTGCTAAATGCTTTTCACAAGTGTCCTTTCTTGAAAAATCCACTAGTATGTTGCAACACGAACAGAACAATACATTTTTGTTCACACAAAATGTTCCCTTGCTGTACTGCTTGCATTTTTCAGATGCACCCATTTTACTTACGTGGCTTATCCTCAAAATTAACAAATAATATCTAGATATTTTGTAGACTAAATAATCACACGAAAGTACAAAATTTTTCTAAGCTAAGTGTCTGAGAAACTCAAACACTCTTTTCTGTGAGCTGCTTTTCCCCACTAAAACTACTAATATAATTGATGACTGAAAGGAAAATTCTAAAATACCGTCTATGCACATAAAATTACTTAAAATAATACAAAACTCACCCAACACTTAAAATCTTTACTAAAATCCTAAAAATATATAAGTGCAGGTAAAAGTAAGATCTTTCGAGAGCACTATGCTCTCATCATCAGACAAAATGTGATGTTGTGTCCCAGTATAGTATATACACAGCAGCAAACGCAAGGTTACGTAAAACGACAATCAGGACCATGCTCCACATGTCCATCAGTGCACTCCCCCACAAAGTCTCAAGGGAAGCCGGGCATTAAGTAACAGTAAATGGTGTATAGGAAAACTCGCCATTAGTAAGGTAGCGACGCTGTTGACATGCTTGGAAATAAATCTCTCCATGACTGTGGAACTTTGCATGGGTACGTGTCATTGCAACACCTAGCTCTATGCACGAAGATACATAAGCTTTCGGTTAAAAGAACTGAGGGTGTATCTTGATGGGTAGACAGGACACGAGCCTGATCCCAGAGGGGGTGGCGGGTACCACCGAGAGTTAGTCTGGCCAAAGACGTGTTCTGGACCCGCATCTGCACTCCAATTGATGACATCCGGTTTACAGTTTACTAGTGCAACAAGTCACCAAGGTCATTCAACAGTAGTGGAGTGTGTGTACTGGGGGTGGAAATGACGAAATATCACACGTGCTTCTTCAGCAGAGTGCATGTGACCTGGAATTACCAGTCGAGCTTGTTCGATAATCCTTCATGATGAAAAACCTTGAGGGGTAATTCAAGGTTTAAAGTTCTGGTTTGGACTAGGATTATTTTGTGGTATATTTTTTGCATAAGTTCTAATGAAGGCACTAGTAAAATTCTTTAAACATGAAAAATAATCTAAAAATTATAATAGAAATTTGGCAAAAATAGGAAAAAATAGGAAATTTGCGGATACATCAAGGTTCGTACTCTTCCAAGCAAAATAAATTCAAGCACTTTTCAAGGACTTTTTAAACCCGAATTATCATATGTGTGTATTGTCTGTCAGTCAGTAAGTAGGTAGGTATACTGGCGTGCAAAAATTAAGGACGAGACGGTTTTTCGAATGTAACGTCGTGCTCCACATCGACTCAAATCATACCATAAGATCCCCAAGATGTAAGAATATGGGACAAGTGAGCAAAACCGTCCAAACAAGGAATCCAAAGGATACAAAGGCACTTTATTGAAAAGGTAGCTTCAAGCACAACTGGACAGAAGACAGAAACGTCCAAGTGACAGGCAGCTGCCAAGAAAATTCCAGTCTTTAGTAGGGGATATGATCACCACTGACTGCGTTGCAGGATTTACAACGTCTGTCCATGCTGAGGACGAGGTTGTCAAGGAGTTGTTGGGGCATCGCCACCCAGTCCTCTTGTAGTGCCAATCGCAGCTGCGGAATCATTGCTGGCGGCTGGTGACGTGCTGCCAAGCATCTCCCGAGAAGGTCCCACATGTGTTCGATTGGATTTAGGTCCGGGGACCTTGCAGGCCAATCCATGCGTTGAATATCTTCACTGTCCAACAGCTCTGCGACAGCCACTGTACGATGAGGTGTAGCGTTGTCGCCCATGAAGAGGAACTCAGGACCCACAGCACCTCTAAGCAGACGCACGTGAGGCAGGAGAACCTCGGTACAATAGCGGACACCAGTGACTGAACCTCCTTGGAAGATGTGGAGGTCAGTACGGCAACCAAGCATGATACCGCCCTTAACGAGAACTCCGCTACATCCAAACCGGCCCTTTTTGATGATGTTGGAGATTTGATTGCGTGTTCCTTGCTCTCTCTAGATGTGTATACGTCCAGAATCGCTTGTCAGACTAAATCAGCTCTCATCCGTAAAGAGAACTCGACCCCATTGCTGATGTGTCCAGTTCTTGTGTTCCTGGCATCACAGAAACCGCCGTATCTGACGAGCAGGCGTTAATGGTACACACCGTACTGGTCGTCATGCAAATAGACCACCTTTGTGTAGCTTCCTGGCCACGGTAAAACGCGATAACGGACGTCCAGTTGTTTGTTGCCTGTGCCTTGCGATTTCTCCCGATGTCTGCCGTCTGTCTCTTCTTGCCTGTAGGACAATATACCGGTCGTCCGCCGCCGTGGTTGCTCGTGGACGACCACTGCTAAACTCTCGGACAGCTGTTCCTGTCGTTTGAAATGCTCTCCAAGCTCGTGAAATGATGCTGTGAGCGATCCCGAACTCCTCGGCCACACTTCGACCTTCTTCCAACTTCTTAATGACCGACCTTGGGTAAAGTCATCTAGATGTTGTCTACTGGATTGCCTGTTGGCCAAATCACACAGTGGCAGCAACTGGACGTCGTTCAAACCGATGTACACCGTGCAATAGCTTTCAACGAATTGCTGAGCGTACACCGCCCGTGTGCTTTATGTTCTTCCGACACTCCCCTCCCACTACGTCATGCCGCATGCTGCATATATGCACATGCCCTACCGTACCGAACCATAGTCTATCTCCTGAGCGGTCTTTCGGTACGTTCTGCCTGCTCGTTCCGCTGTTATGCTAATTTCTCCTCTTCGTCCTTAATTTTTGCACACCAGTAGTGTATTTTTGTAAGTTCAGACCATTAATCTTAGCTAGGACGGGCATACCTTCAATGACTGGCCTGTTGCCCCTTGCCCCTAGTTGGTTTATTTTATTAACAATGACAGGCCTGTTACCCCTTGCCCCCAGTTGGTTTATTTTATTAACAATCTACCGGCCTGTTACCCCTTGCCCCCAGTTGGTTTATTTTATTAACAATGACCGGCCTGTTACCCCTTGCCCCCAGTTGGTTTATTTTATTAACAATGACCGGCCTGTTACCCCTTGCCCCCAGTTGGTTTATTTTATTAACAATGACCGGCCTGTTACCCCTTGCCCCCAGTTGGTTTATTTTATTAACAATGACCGGCCTGTTACCCCTTGCCCCCAGTTGGTTTATTTTATTAACAATGACCGGCCTGTTACCCCTTGCCCCCAGTTGGTTTATTTTATTAACAATGACCGGCCTGTTACCCCTTGCCCTTAGTTGGTTTATTTTATTAAATATGACCGGCCTGTTACCCCTTGCCCCCAGTTGGTTTATTTTATTAAATATGACTGGCCTGTTACCCCTTGCCCCTAGTTGGTTTATTTTATTAACAATGACCGGCCTGTTAGCATGGCTCTGTTGAGGCGAGGGATTGAAAGACTGAACTGCAAGGAGAAGGCAGGGAAGCTCCCATCTGTCAATCAATTACTGACCCTCTCAGGCATTCTAGTGCCAAAGCATGGCTCTGTTGAGGCAAGGGGTTGAAAGACTGAACTGCAAGGAGAAGGCAGGGAAGCTCCCATCTGTCAGTCAATTACTGAAACTCCCAGGCATTCTAGTGCCAGAGCATGGATGTGTTAAGGAGAGGGGTTGAAAGACTGAACTGCAAGGAGAAGGCAGGGAAGCTCCCTTCTCTCAATCAATTACTGACACTCCCAGGCATTCTAGTGCCAGAGCATGTCTCTGTTGAGGCGAGGGGTTGAAAGACTAAACTGCAAGGAGAAAGCAGGGAAGCTCCCATCCGTCAATCAATTACTGAAACTCCCTGGCATTCTAGTGCCAGAGCATGGCTCTGTTGAGGTGAGGGTTTGAAAGACTGAACTGCAAGGAGAAGGCAGGGAAGCTCCCATCTGTCAATCAATTACTGACCCTCCCAGGCATTCTAGTGCCAGAGCATGGCTCTGTTGAGGCGAGGGGTTGAAAGACTGAACTGCAAGGAGAAGGCAGGGAAGCTCCCATCTGTCAATCAATTACTGACCCTCCCAGGCATTCTAGTGCCAGAGCATGGCTCTGTTGAGGCAAGGGGTTGAAAGACTGAACTGCAAGGAGAAGGCAGGGAAGCTCCCATCTGTCAATCAATTACTGAAACTCCCTGGCACTCTAGTGCCAGAGCATGGCTCTGTTGAGGTGAGGGTTTGAAAGACTGAACAGCAAGGAGAAGGAAGGGAAGCTCCCATCTGTCAATCAATTGCTGAAACTCCCTGGCACTCTAGTGCTACAGCGGGTGAGTTCTTTGCTGAAGGATTTGTATGATAATTGGACTGGAAGAATTTTTTTTTAAGGCACATTTTTTTTGACACATCTCTGATGATTGGTCAGATCCGAGCGCTTAGACCACTAGCACCACCGGGGAGGCTATCTTTTTGCAGATAGGAGAGGAAAAGTACAAAGGTCGGTCAATAAGTAACGCACAATCGTCTATAACTCCTCAGTTTTCAAAGGTTGAATCATGAAAGTTGGTGGGTAGCAACCTTTGGCTTTAGAGATAAGTCACTCAATGTAGGATCCATTGGCTTCACTACATTGTAGCCAGCATTGTTTCCATGACAAGAAGAGATAAGTCACTCAATGTAGGATCCATTGGCTTCACTACATTGCAGCCAGCATTGTTTCCATGACAAGAAGAGATAAGTCACTCAATGTAGGATCCATTGGCTTCACTACATTGCAGCCAGCATTGTTTCCATGACAAGAAGGCATGTTGATAGAGATAAGTCACTCAATGTAGGATCCATTGGCTTCACTACATAGCAGCCAGCATTGTTTACATGACAAGAAGACATGTTGATAGAGATAAGTCACTCAATGTAAGATCCATTGGCTTCACTACATAGCAACCAGCATTGTTTCTATGACAAGAAGGCATGTTGATAGAGATAAGTCACTCAATGTAGGATTCACTGGCTTCATTACATTGCAGCCAGCATTGTTTCTGTGACAAGAAGGCATGTTGATAGAGATAAGTCACTCAATGTAGGATTCACTGGCTTCATTACATTGCAGCCAGCATTGTTTCCGTGACAAGAAGGCATGTTGATAGAGATAAGTCACTCAATTTAGGATCCATTGGCTTCATTACATAGCAGCCAGTGTTGTTTCCATGACAAGAAGGCATGTTGATAGAAATAAGTCACTCAATGTAGGATCCATTGGCTTCACTACATAGCAGCCAGTGTTGTTTCCATGACAAGAAGGCATGTTGATAGAGATAAGTCACTCAATGTAGGATCCATTGGCTTCACTACATAGCAACCAGCATTGTTTCCATGACAAGAAGGCATGTTGATACAGATATGTCACTCAATGTAGGATCCATTGGCTTCATTACATTGCAGCCAAAGTTGTTTTCATGACAAGAAGGCATGTTGATAGAGATAAGTCACTCAATGTAGGATCCATTGGCTTCACTACATAGCAGCCAACATTGTTTCCATGACAAGAAGGCATGTTGATAGAGATAAGTCACTCAATGTAAGATCCATTGGCTTAACTACATAGCAGCCAGCATTGTTTCCATGACAAGAAGGCATGTTGATACAGATAAGTCACTCAATGTAGGATCCATTGGCTTCACTACATTGCAGCCAGCATTGTTTCCATGACAAGAAGGCATGTTGATAGAGATAAGTCACTCAATGTAGGATCCATTGGCTTCACTACATAGCAGCCAGCATTGTTTCCATGACAAGAAGGCATGTTGATAGAGATAAGTCACGCAATGTAGGATCCATTGGCTTCATTACATTGCAGCCAACATTGTTTTCATGACAAGAACACACATTGGTAAACCTCCAGATGTTGGTTATCACACCATTTTCTGACACATGCAATAAGTTATGTGTCACTCTGAAATGCTTTCCCATGTAGACGTGCCTTCAGATGATCAAACAGATAAAAATCAGGTGGTAACAAGTCTGGGCTGTATTGTGGTTGTGGCACCATCGTCCAGCCCAATCGAGTCACATTTCTGCACTGTCATCTGTGCAGTGTGAGTTCTCGCATTATCATGATGAAGTTTGATGTCCTCGGCTTGCAAGTGTGGTCTCTTACAGGGTGTCTGCTGATTTCCAATGAACCAAATTCATGACTTTTCCATGACATCTTCAGTTAAATTCATGACTTCTCGACAATGCGTGGTACAATGACAACCATTCTACACTCATAATCTAGTACCCTTGGCTTGAGATCCCAGGTTATTTTTTATTTTTACAAACACTGAAATTAATTCCATTTCACAATAGTTTAGGCAAAACTGATGTGTCTAAATATCATTGCTGCTAAAATAACTATGCGGTGGGGGGAGGGGGATGTTTTTAATGAACCCCTACCTGAAAGTCAGTTGAGATGAAAGCTGAATGTAATTCTTATGTCACTAAAATTGCTTAACATGAATAATGTAATTATATATGGCTTGCACTATCCCATTCACCAAATTCTATGTGTTTAAAGAAATAAAAACATTCAACTCTCATCTAGGATGGGGTATGGCTATTTTTATAAATATTTATCATTATATCTATTAATACACAAATTCTTTTAACATGGTAATGCTGTAAAAACTTACAAGTTTTTACTAAGACAATACAAAAAATCTATGAATGTACAAAATTTAGGGACATTTTTGACAGCTAATATCATTGATTTTGTGATATCCCCATTCAGTTCTTTCTCACTATTAGCTAAACCACCTAACGATAGTATTGCACTGTAAACACTTCTTTCTGCAACAACTGCATCTTCTTCTAAGTTTTGTATTAAAAGTTCTTTGTTAGCAGAAAAGCCTCTTTCAACTGCAGCATTGCCATGAAACATGCATAGCAGCTTCTGTAAGAACTTGATAAAGACATGGTTCGCACTTTGTAGTAAATTTATCAGGAAGTGATCAAGTTTGTCCTCCTTAGGATTGAATTGTTTCAGTTGTTTTTTAGAAGATTCACAAAATTCCAAATCTTCCCTCTTCACAACATCAGCTTTTGATGAAGTTATATGTTTTTTTATATATATGTCATGGGTCATCGACTAAACGCCAGTTTATAAGAGTGCCGGTTCGTGTTTCTTTTAGGTTCGCAAATTTGTCTTCACTCAGGTGCTGATAAAAAAAAAAAAAATTCATGACCACCCACTCAATTTCATTACTTTTTCATGACTTTCATGACTAGTAGACACCCTCTATTAGTTCTGTTGGCATGCCTGAGCTTCTCCAAGGATGAACAATAATGCTCTTTGGAAATGATGGCCCCACTTTCCAGGAAGTAGATGAAGATGACGCCCTGACGATCCCCAAAAAAATGTGGCTATAAATTTGTTTGATGACCTTCAAAGTCGCACCTTCTTCCGCAGTGATCCCACATGCTTCCACTCCATTGACTGACGTTTGCTCTGTGGGTCATAACAAAACAGCCAGGTTTCATCACCTGTTATCACACCATGAAAACATTGCATTGTGGGAAGTCACCAGCGAAATGTTCAAGCAGATCATCATCCACCTCTTTCCGAATTCCTTCATCTCTTTTCTGAGGAGCAGTGGTACCCAATGAGCACAGCTTTTCCGGTATCCTAAGCTTTCTACCACTGTTCAAACATTTCCCTTTGACATGCCAAGGCGGTTCATAGGTTGGGAAGTGGTGATGCATCTGTTATCCTGAATGGGAAGTGGATGCATCTGTTATCCTGAATGGGAAGTGGTGATGCATCTGTTATCCTGAATAGGAAGTGGTGATGCATCTGTTATCCTGAATGGGAAGTGGTGATGCATTTGTTATCCTGAATGGGAAGTGGTGATGCATCTGTTATGCTGAATGGGAAGTGGTGATGCATCTGTTATCCTGAATGGGAAGTGGTGATGCATCTGACTTCCTGAATGGGAAGGGGTGATGCATTTGTTATCCTGAATGGAAAGGGGTGATGCATCTGTTATCCTGAATGGGAAGTGGTGATGCATCTGTTATGCTGAATGGGAAGTGGTGATGCATCTGTTATCCTGAATGGAAAGTGGTGATGCATCTGTTATCCTGAATGGGAAGTGGTGATGCATCTGTTATCCTGAATAGGAAGTGGTGATGCATCTGTTATCCTGAATGGGAAGTGGTGATGCATTTGTTATCCTGAATGGGAAGTGGTGATGCATCTGTTATGCTGAATGGGAAGTGGTGATGCATCTGTTATCCTGAATGGGAAGTGGTGATGCATCTGACTTCCTGAATGGGAAGGGGTGATGCATTTGTTATCCTGAATGGAAAGGGGTGATGCATCTGTTATCCTGAATGGGAAGTGGTGATGCATCTGTTATGCTGAATGGGAAGTGGTGATGCATCTGTTATCCTGAATGGGAAGTGGTGATGCATCTGTTATCCTGAATGGGAAGTGGTGATGCATCTGTTATCCTGAATGGGAAGTGGTGATGCATCTGACTTCCTGAATGGGAAGTGATGATGCATCTGTTATCCTGAATGGAAAGGGGTGATGCATCTGTTATCCTGAATGGTGATGCATCTGTTATCCTGAATGGGAAGTGGTGATGCATCTGTTATCCTGAATGGGAAGTGGTGATGCATCTGTTATCCTGAATGGGAAGTGGTGATGCATCTGTTATCCTGAATGGAAAGTGGTGATGCATCTGACTTCCTGAATGGGAAGTGATGATGCATCTGTTATCCTGAATGGAAAGGGGTGATGCATCTGTTATCCTGAATGGGAAGTGGTGATGCATCTGTTATCCTGAATGGGAAGTGGTGATGCATCTGTTATCCTGAATGGGAAGTGGTGATGCATCTCTTATCCTGAATCAGCTTCTCAATGGCTTCCTCAGTTGCAGTGGTTGTCACAGTGGTCGATCTGCTGCATCATAGTTTATCCTGATTGCTGAAATCACCTCTCTGGAACCTCTGCAACCATCGCTGCACATTACTGCGATGCATTGTTGTCTCACCATACAATGGCAACAATTATCTGTGGATCAACATGGATGAGCTATCCCCAGATTTGTAGAGAAACTGCATTCCCAACAGTTGATGTAGTAGGGTGTCCATTTCACCATCCATTACGCTTCACCTCCAAAGAAAAGAAACTGTTAATGATCATTTGGAAGCTACTAGAATAAAGGTCCTACCCACCAACTTTCACGACCTAATCTTCGAAAACTGGGGAGTTACAGGCGATTGTGCATTACTTATTGACCGGACCTTTGTACGAAACTGATCACTGTAATGCTGCTTTGTATCGACACAGAAAGAAAAAGATTTCACAGGCGGTTTGAAATCACGGTGGTTAATGGAATTTCGACCATCGTAATGGCTAATTCTTGGTGAAAATCAGGAGAATTTGACATTCTTCTGGAGGGCGGGCTGAAAATACGGAGTCTCCTGCCTAAATCTGGAGAGTTGGCATGTTGATCCACTTAATCTGGCACAGAAGACTTGATGAGCAGAGGTGTTCTACTGGTGAGCAATAATGAGACCACACATGGTCCAATGCATGGCCGAGTTGTTTCAGAAATGTGGTTGGGAAGTTTTTGTGCATCCCGGCAGTACGATGACAGAGTCAAGCTCCCAATAATTATTTTCATGTGGTAGCCTATTCTGTATCAATTTATTATTTCAAGTGTAATGCAAGGCAAATTCCAACGCACATGGAAGACACATGGCGCATTTCTTTTGTACGCCATATTAGGGACTGTCGAGTCAGGCATGTGCCTAGCAGCACCTGTTGACCTTGACCACTGGGTCTGATTTATAGATGCAAGGTCACCACTCCCAGAGAGAGGCAAACGCAAAAGAAACAGGATTCAGAAGCAGGGGGGAGAAAAAAGGCTATAAAAGGGAGCGACACGTTCACTCAGGATGCTTCTGGTGTCTCGCCTTCAACGTAGTCGGACGGTGAGTGGTCTAATATATATGAGGATCAGGATTTTTCTTTGACAAACGGTATGTTCGAGCCGGGAGTGTCGGTTAGGCCTCTCGGGGATTTATGTTTTAGCTGGCGGAATAGTCAGGGTTTTTCGGCGATCAGAGATCGACCGGTATTAGACGGAAAGACCACCATTAAACGTGGCACAGGGTTTTCCGGTATATTTCCAAGATAGTAAAGTGTTCGCCATCTGGAAATCTGTTGGCACGTGGAGATAGCTAACCAAACAGAGTTTGTTTTTCACTTATTAAATTTTGTTACATTTAACAAAGGACTATTTAATGGAGTCACTCTTTGTCTTAGATATTAAGTAATTGCCGACTACATGTTCCAGTATTTCAGTGATCGAGTTCAACTCGACTGGATGCAAAAGAACCTACATAGTGTGGCAAAGAATTTTCAAGACTGGGTCTGTAAAATGAAATAGAAACAAGAAATTATAATTTGTTTTGGTTTGTTATTCAAAATAAGTCCCTCCGGCTTCAATACACTTGTTACAGCGATTTAATAATGATTCGAATGCCTGCTCCAGTTCACTTTGCGGAATTGCCTCCAAAGCATGCGTCGAAGCTGTTTGTATGGTCGAAATATCATCAAAATAACACCCTTTTAACATCATTTTAAGTTTTGGGAATAAAGAAAAGTCGCAGGGTGCTAAATCAGGCGAATACAGTGGATGATTCAACACACAGACATTATTTTTCGCCAAACATCTACGGACAAGAAGTGAGGTGTGACTGGGTGCATTATCGTGCACCAAACACCAACTGTTTTCATCCCGATATTCTGGACGAATGCAACGAATTCTGTCCATCAAACCCCTCAAAACATTTAAATAAAACTCACCAGTAATTGTTTGTCCACTTGGAACAAATTCTTTGTGGATAATACCCTTACTATCGAAGAATGTAATGAGCATTGTTTTGATTTTCGATGGAACTTTTCTTGTTTTTTTATGCTTGTGGTGAGTTTTTTTACTTCCATTCCGCACTTTTTCGCTTTGTTTTAGGATCATATTGAAAACACCATGTTTCATCACCTGTAACAATCGATTTTAAGAAGTTTGGATCATTTTCAGCTGCTGAAATGATGTCTCTGCAATGTGCACTTCTCCTTGTTTTTTGTTCATTGGTTAACGTGTGTGGAACAAATTTAGCACAGACTTTTGTTTTGCCCAAATCTTCATGCAGGATGGTTCGAATCTTTTCTTTGTTGATGTTTAAAGACTCTTCCACCATTCTTAGTGACGCACATCGATTGTTTGCCACGAAATCACGCTCTTTTTCAATAATCTCAGGTGTCCTAGATGAACTTGGTCTTCCGGTATGCTTATCATCTTCTATCGTCTCTCTTCCGTCCAAAAACTTTTGTGCCACAGGAAAACATTTGATCTACTTAAACAAAACTTACCGTAAACTTGTTTCATCATTTGGTACGTTTCCGAGGCACTTTTACCAAGTTTTGCGTTAAATTTAATAACAGCCCTTTGTTCCATCCTAATAATTCAACATGAAAGAAATGTTACTTCTCTAATGAACGGCCGTTTCGTTTGAGTTACTTTAACAACTGCGCAGTACTTTTGGCAGAAAGCAAGCAGACGGTCACGGTTTAGAACGCATTCGCGATTACACTGGTGGCGCCACCGTAGGCCGAAATCTAGCGCCAGTCTTAAAATTCTTTGACGCACTGCGTACGTCGGGCCTGTTTGGGAGATTCGGAATCAGTAAGGCCTAGTGGGCAGATTGAACTCACCGGTGCCCGACACTAGGTACCGCGCTGACCTCACACCGTGTAATTTCCACCTGTTTGACCCACAAGCATTTTGCTGCAAAGTGAGACGTGACGCAGAGACAGGCTGCAAAAGCATAGTTGCATCAACCACAATTTCTTCTCAGCTAGGTAATATAACTAATCAATATGATTGGAAATTTTCTTAAAGCACTACAGTGACTTTGTGGAAGAATAATGTTGCTGCTGTTGAGAACATGAAAGGGGAGCCTGTACACTACTATAAGGTGTGTGTGCAATTAATTCTACTTGCGTTGCTTATCATATTTCTGTGCTTTCGGTCAATATTGAGCAAGTAAATTTCAAGAAACAAATAACAAAAATTGATTAAAAAATATTGCAGCACATGGGTAAAGGTGCAGAGTGACCACCTCCATTTGTGATTCCCTACCACCTGAGGAGTGTCAATGCATGGAATAAAATTTGGTAACACACAAGTTTTAGGATTAAATGCAAATAAATAGTTGACGCTACCTCATCTAGCATTTCTTTTGTGTGAGCAGCAGATATGCAGAAACGAGCACGAGCAGTTTGCAGAGTTGTTGCGGGAAAACCAACCCCAACTGTGGCTATACCATCTTTCAGCAGCCTTCTTATAAAGTCGCTAAAAGTAAGAAAAACAAAATCTAAATTCATTTATGCATATATTAGTAGAAACACTAGGAGAACAAGATTTCATAAAACCACATTAAGTATTGGGTATAAAAATAAGTTTTTAGGGATTTCCGTTCGGTGTCGTACTTATTACTGCTCGCATATATTTTAAGGTGGTAACACTGCGATATCGCAGTACGAGACGCCAGCTGTCAGAGTCAGCATACGACGCTCGATTGAGGTGCGAAGACGTATTTGTTTTACTCGATGGAAAATGGCAACTTTCGTCCCGACAAGACAGCATTTGCGAGAAGTGTTAGTGCATTACTTTATTGTCAAGAAAAGTGCTGCCGACAGCTGTCGTTTAATGTCAGAAATCTATGGTGAACATTCCCCATCCATAAAAACATGTGAGTATTGGTTTAGACGATTAAAAAGGAACGATTTCGATGTCAGTGATAAAGAACGTTCTGGACCACCCAAAAAAATTGCTGATGCCGAATTGGAAGCTTTACTCGACGGGGATTCGTGCCAGACCCAAAAAGAACTAGCAGCAGCATTAAATGTTAGTCAACCATGCATTTCACAACGTTTAGCTGCCATGGGAATGGTGTAAAAAGAAGGGAATTGAGTTCCACATGCTTTGTGGGAAAGAGACCTGGAACGTCGAAAAACCATTTGCGAATTGTTGCTTCAAAGGCAAAAAAGAAAGTTTTTTTTGCATCGTATTATTACTGCCGACGAGAAATGGATATGGTACGATAACCCTAAATGGCAGAAAGCATGGGTGAAGCCTGGTGAACCAGGTCCTTCAACGCCAAAACGCTATATCCATGGTTCAAAGGTAATGCTGTGTATCTGGTGGGACCAGAAAGGTGTGATCCACTATGAACTGCTGAAACCGTCAGAAACTATTACTGGTGATCGGTATCAAACCCAATTAATGCGTTCAAAATTAGCTCTCACGCAAAAACGACCGGAATGGGAGAATAGACACAACAAAGTCATCTTACAGCATGACAGCGCAAGATCACATGTTTCTCGACCTGTGAAAAAGTACTTCGAAGGATCCGACTGGGAAGTTCTACCCCACCCGCCATATTCGCCAGATATTGCGCCATCAGATTACCATTTGTTCTGGTCGATGTAGTCAGCACTTTCTGGAGAACGGTTTAGTTCTTATGAAGACATCAAAAATTGGCTGGACAACTGGATCTCTTCCAAGGGACCGGAATTCTTCCTTTGGGGCATATGTTCACTGCCCGAAAGATGAAGTAAAGTTGTAGCTTCAGAGGGAGCACACTTCGATTAATATTAAAATATTGTTTCTGTTCTCCAGCAACGTGTTTTGTTCACCTCAAATCCCTCAAAACTTATTTATATACCCAATAATTTATCGTTAGGATACTTAGTAAAGACTTTTATACTAGTATAAAGTTGAGATAGATAAATGTGAAACTGAAGGATAATCATCAACCATTCTTAATCCACTGTTGGATGAAGGTCTCTCTCCAGGTTCCTTCCACAACTCTCTGCTTTGAGCAATTCCCTTCCAAGTCATTCCAGCATGCACTTGAACTTCATCCACACTTCTCCCATGTGGTCTTTTTCTGGGTCTCCTTGGAATCTAGTCTAGTATTTGAGTTACCCAACAATGGTCAGTTCTTTCAGCCCATTTCCATTTCAAGTTTTTTACCTTGATCATGATGTCATCAACAGTTTTCATCTTCCTGGTCCATCACTTATTTTCACTATCTTTCCTGATTTCCGCAAGCAATTTTCAGAAACTGAAATCCATAATTTTTTTTTAAAAAAATTCGATATATTCCATATTGATTAACTGTTATGAACATATCGATTAAAAACGATGTCACCCAAATCAAGTACCAACTTTTAAACGATACGACTACAGATGTTTGAATTGATTGGCACATTTATATCAATTAAAATAGAATCTACACATAGCTTCCCATTACTATGCTATCATTATGATCTATAAAGAGATAAAAATTTATCTTTAGGGACGTTTGCATCTGAAAAGATGTGTTCTGAGCCCCAATATAATAGGGTTGTATCCCACATTGTCATGTACTAAATGTTTTCAAAAACAAACCATTTTCATGCTAGGAGGTATCTTAGGAGAGACAGATCATGAGACAGTCAAAAAAAAAAAAAAATGAAATAAATAAGAGTGACTGAGGAACACTAATTGATAAATTATGTTGAACTAAAAATGAAGTGAACAAACATTTTACATGAACTGCATCCAGTTCATTATAACTTTTAACAAAGGAAATTAATTTCATACATATTTTTTTACCAGCAAAATAAAACATTGCTGGAGAAGCACTGGGTCGAATGAACATTGGATTTTTTTTTTTTTTTTTTTTGTAACTTCTTGTTACACATAGTAATAATACATAAAAACTTATCCTTTGAGGTTTCCTTCGCTGACATTTCCTGCACGTTTTTTTTGGGGTGGGGGGTGGGGGGTGGGGGTTCTGTAGGTTTCAGCAGGGCAAGTTATTCTCTTCCACCGTTGTATATTCCATGTATTTAAATGAGCACTTCAAGACACGCGAAGCTACTTTGCACCGGCTTGTAGTTCATTCTAACTTTAAAATATTTGCTCACTCCATTGAATTCATATATTAACACAAACTAAACTCAGAGATCTCAAGAAACATGCTCACATACATTCATTTCACAAACGGTAACATCCAACAATTCTCACACATACATCAAAGCTAACACTTAAAACACCAACCTAATTGCAACACAACTCTACAACCTATATACACTATATACAAAACAAGCTGGCTTTGATTCTACCCTATCTACCAACAAGTAATTGGACACCCCTGCAATCGAAGATATCTGCGGTCCTGATGTACGTCACGGCCGCCTCCGTTAAATATCGTGTGGGAAACAACAACGCAACCAGTCGCATGCAAGATGCCACGCAGTTCGGAGCTCTCTGATTTCGAGAAAGGTGTAATCGTCGGGTATCACAGAAATGGCCCATCTATACGTGACATATCCAGCGAGTTGAAGTACCCAAAATCGAGAGTGGCCTACGTGATTGGCAAGTGGAAGATGAGAGGTGACTGTCGGAATGTGCCCCGACGCGGCAGACCCACAAAACTGGGAGTTAGAGACCGACGGGTGCTGTCCAGGGAAATTCGGAAGAACTGCACCAAATCGATGGGCCACATCCGCGAGGAGTTTCAACAGGCATCCGGGAGTGTTCTTTCGATGAATACCATCCGTAAGGAAGCCCATCTGCTCGGTTATAATGGACGTGCTGCCGCCCACAAGCCTTTGATCACCAAGTCCAATAGCGCTGCTCGGCTAACATGGTGCAAAGAACGTCGACAGTGGACCGTTGAACAGTGGAAACAGGTTCTCTGGAGCGACGAATCAAGGTACGCCCTCTACCGTTCGGATGGCAAGGTCTGGGTTTGGCGTCTGTCTGGAGAATGCCTCCTGCCGGAATGTATTGTGCCAACTGTGAAGTTCGGCGGCGGTGGAATTATGCTATGGGGGTGTTTCTCTTGGTATGGCACGGGACCCTTGGTCGCAATTCCTGGTAGACTCAACACCAAGACCTACTGCACCATTTTGGATGACCATGCGCTTCCTACGTTGTGGCAGTTTTACGGGGCGAACCCATGTTACTTTCAGGATGACAATGCCACCTGTCATGTTGCGAGGCCCACCATGGCTTGGTGTGGTGACAATGGGGTTAATCGAATGGACTGGCCTGCGCAGAGCCTGGACGTTAACCCCATCGAGCACCTCTGGGACGAGTTGTAGCGTCGACTTAAGGGGTGCCCCCACCGTCCGAAATCGGTGAAGGAACTGACCTGTCTTCTCCAAGCCAAGTGGAATAAAATACCGCTAGCCGTCGTACAACGCCTGGTTGAGAGTATGCTCCGGAGGGTCGCAGCTGTAATCGCCGCTCATGGAGGCTCCACCCATTATTGAAGGTGAATAAACTTTGTTTTCCTTTGCTATCCCAGGTGTCCAATTACTTGTTGGTAGATAGTGTATTTATGTCATCCAGTGGTGCCCATATGAGTACTTTTAGGAGGAGGGGGGGGGGGCTAAGAAAAATCCTTACCTTCTTCAAGGCTGTCAAACATTTTAGTAAGTAAATGTACAAAATACTAAAATATAACAAAAATAATTGATACAATCAATCATTAATATCTTATTATTTTCAAAAAATGCTTTAAAAAAAGGTTTCGTCTATTTTAGTGTTTTAAATTTATCAAAAATTTGGCTATACCAACGGCTGGGGGTTGATCCCCCCCCCCTTATGGGTGTCCTCGATGTCATCTTACCTCTATCTCATTACCAAAGACCATGTTGACTAACCATTTTAACTTAACCCTACCTTCGCTACAAAAATCTGCCTCAAGTACTTTCAGTCATTCGACAGCCATCATCAGGAAGCGCCAGTGATGTTGCTTTGTCTGCTGCCGCAGAATGAGTGAGCGAAGGGGTCAACGTCTGGGCCAGCCTCGATGTTGTCCTCAAACCCTCTACCGTGGCTCCATCTATTGCATAATCCTGATTTTTTTTTTTTTTTTGATTGGAGGTTTAACGACCACTGTGAGCAACTCAATGGGCTATAAGCAGTCGCCCGTCCCTAATTTAGGGTCACTGGTTCCAGGGAAGGGAGAGAGCCAGTGCCGTAAGACAGACACAACATCCATGCCTCACCGGGATTCGAACCCGGACCCCGTTCGGACGAACGATCAGAGGCCATTGCTTAGACCACTGCGCCACCAGGGCGGCGATTTTTCTTTCATTTTCTTCTTCTATTGCTTTTATTTTTATGTTCCATTTTAATTACGGTAGACACTATGATCATTGGCTAACTATGCCTTTTTTTGATTGTCTTGTTATCTGGTATATCATGTGACATTGACATTACCTTTCCCATGATGCATCTACTCCACGTACTTAAGACCAGCATGTAGCCACATGGTGAAATTACATCTGATGAAGGTATCAATGTGACACCGAAAGTGCTCATGTGTTTTTAAACTGTATATAGATTTCATTTTTTAGCTGAATAAATATCATCCTGCAACAAGACGGATTTCTTTTAATACTACCATTTTAATTAATTCTTTATCACTATTTTTTTTTTCTATCAATACTGATTCTGCGATACGTAGGTAGGTGTCTTTCATTTTCACAATATTTAATAATTTTAATTTCTTCTAATTTTGGGTATTCATGATTCTCCAAACAGTATTGGATCAAAGCAGTCTTTGCTTCCGTTTTTTTTTTTTTTTGTGAATTCTTTGTTTTGTTTAAGACAGTGTTTTTATTTGTTTTTTGTGCTCTGTATGTAAGACATAGGATGGGTATTGATGATTGGTATCTCATATACACCTGCCTTTTCCAGACCGCTGCTGTTATCTATATTATTAATAATCATATTTTTTATTGTAAGTACCGTAATTTTTGGGCTAAGAGCCGTAATTTTTGGGTTAAGAGCCGTGGCTCTTACGTTACTAAAAGTGAAATTTTTCGGGTGTGCGGCCCTTATGCCAAATTTGTTTTCGATAAGACTTTCTTCCCTCCCTTTTTTTTTTTTTTTTCATGCAGATGCTTAGTAAATTTTTTCAAACCACGTCTTTTTTTGTTCACGAACTCGACTGTGATCGTGTCCCCCCCCCTTTCTACTCATACGTTAGACAATAACTCCGCTGTCCTGATGTTGGTGTTTAGGAGGGAAAGTGGGGGAGAACAGGAATGCCTGACTCAAACGCCCTTTGCATGGAGGATGGAACAGGGACTTAAGCACACAGACGAGTAGCGTGACGTCCGAGGTTTCTGCGGATAGCGCGCCCAGCGGTAACGGCTCAGTGCGCAGTAAATGAAAGTAGGTCAGACCACTTGAAAGAGATAAAGCGCACTGCCGTTTCGAAGTGTTGGCGGCAGATCAGCAAACACGTGCGAAGCAGCTGGTAAAAGGAAACGTCTCTACATGAGAAAAAAAGCATAACATAGAAGGAACATATTATTAAAGAAACCATTAATCGAAAGCATAACAAGCGATAATTTATAAGTTAATTACTTCTAAGACGGATTCTATTGCGGTGAACAGAGAACCATCCTGTAGCAGACATCCACATTGAATGGAATTTAGACAATTGTGCGGTTTTACGAGCAATGCGATATTCTAACGGGAGTCTTCAGATTAACTGTGATTTATATTGATTACATAAATGGTTCTGAGCACTTAATAAAGGCAAACAAATAACATCATTAGCATGACTAATAAAAAATGTATAAATAAAAATGTTTGCCAGTATGAAAAAATAAGTGTATAAAGCAGATCGACACTGAGTTGCAGAATTAGCCTTTGAAGTATACATATAATCACGTTGGGCGCGAGTTAATTCATGGAAATAAGGAAGATATTCCAATACTGATGAGTCGCACAAACTATATCTCACGTCAAATTAACTCATATTATGAGACATCAATTTAATAAAACCTTATGATATTTTAAAAACAGATTAAAAGACGTGAGTACTTTCGGGCCATCGCATGGCACATCTTCAGATGGAACAGCTAAATTGACAAGATCCGCATAATATATACACACATATATGCAAAGAAGGAAGAAATTCTTCCGGCACATTATCCCACGGTTATAGGTAATTCAAAGCCCCCCTAGGATTTGAGTTAATTAATACCTTATAGGCATTGGGGAGCTCATACGGCATATAGTCATTACAACAAATATTTTGTGAGTGAAAAATGAACATGCTCTCAGTAAGAAACAGCGTGCTGCGATTTTTAGGGGTAACCACAATTTTAAAATTTTCCCAAAAGGGATCTTATATCCGGACTGGGAAAATTTTAAAATTGTGGTTACCCCTAAAAATCGCAGCACGCTGTTTCTTACTGAGAGCATTTTCATTTTTCACTCACAAAATATTTGTTGTAATGACTATATGCCGTATGAGCTCCCCAATGCCTATAAGGTATTAATTAACTCTAATCCTAGGGGCTTTGAATTACCTATAACCATGGGATAATGTGCCGGGAGGAATTTCTTCCTTCTTTGCATATATGTAACACTAGCTGATGACTTTACCTGCACCGTCAAAGTGCCGACTTCGCAGGGAAATGCGGAACTCTCTCGAATAATTTGGGATTGATAGGATCCCTGACGGCGTTCCGACAGCTAGCCTGTCAGTCACCGGAAACCACAGTCTTCCACTCGGACAGATTCGGTCTAGAGACCTGTGGGGATCTGCCTCCCCCACGGGACCGGTACCTTACACCCTTCTGTCACAACCTGTGTGTGCGACGTGCTATGGGCAGTTGGGGCAAGCAACTTTTCAAGAAAACCCTATTTCGTGGCCGGGAGATCGCCCGCCAACGCGAGTTTTTTTGGGACAAATGTCCTTTATTAGGTATCTTGAGTAAAATACAAACATGCACATTTCACTATGAGGGTCTCATGCACCCCTCTCACAATATTCAAACACTGAGAAATATTAAATTACGTCACAAAACAACATTTTCCACAGCGCTAGGGCCAGTGCTGTGGTGATGACCCCAGGCCAGGGTTATCTCAAACACCTTGGTCAATAGACCGAAAATCTCAATATCGAGAGCTGCGTACCTCCAAGGGTACTACCATCCGTCAACAATAGTTAACCCGACTCTTCCTTTGCTCAAGTTCCCTAAGAAGACTAGGACATGTCTTACTGAAGCTGGAGTGTGAGACGTCCAGTTTCAGACGGAACTTGGCATTCGCAGCGGTGCAGTTGCTGCAGTTCGGTGCGGCTGCACACTGGTGGTGCTCGTGCCCAACTTCACCACAATTGCCGCACCTTGCATCTGTCTCGGGACAGTTGCCTCGGAAATGGCCGAAGCCATTGCACCAAAAGCGCCTGACCTCCCTCAAAAATTCCTTTGGACGGAGCACTGACCAACCCAAGTTCAGTGTCTTCCGCCTCACCAAGTGCTTGAAGGCCTTGGGATCCACGTCTGCCACCCAGTGGACCCTACCTCCCTTGCCCTTGATGGGAAAACAGGCTTTGAACCCGCTCTCGAGCTCTGGGTTCTGCCTGCAAACCGCCTGCTTGAACTCATTCCCTG
Organism: Macrothele yani; assembly: GCA_039090855.1. NCBI lineage: Eukaryota > Metazoa > Arthropoda > Arachnida > Araneae > Macrothelidae > Macrothele > Macrothele yani. The sequence goes on along the minus strand of CM077034.1, from coordinate 222,235,134 downwards.
AGAGAACCCCGTCGACCCCATACACTATCAACCGGGGGTTTCTCTTTCGTGGGGCCGTGGGAAGTGTGCAATCCTTGGTCAGCGTATTGCTTCTCAACTCCTGAGCAAGGCGGTCGAGCTCCCCGGGATGGGAACACTCCACCGCAACCCCTCCTTTCCTTATGCTCCTTAAGCTCTTGACCCCTATCTGCAGTTTAGTTGGGTTTACTGCAGTTTTATGGGTTTTCTTAGTGTCCTCTGAGGACGCACTCTCAACTGTCGGGTAGACTAAAAGCACGTGTCACCTGTCTGCCGACTTTACCTTCTTTTTAATCTCAATTGGGGCGGGCGAAGGCCCTTTCGCCTTGTTAGCCCCCTTCCTAGCCACTTCGGCGTAGGAAGCCGCTTTCACGTCGGCCTCGCAGCCCGACTCATACCGCACGGACAGCCTGCCTTCGACATAGGCTACCCGTGCTGCTTGCTCGTAACAAGCGTCTCTAACACTGCTCAGGGCAGCTTTCACCTTCTCTCTCCCTGAGGAAGTGACCCGCGAGTCCAAGAGAACGGACTCAACTTCCCGGGTGAGGTCGAGGATGTGGTTCACAAACGCCTCGGGTGTAATAACGCCTTGCATAGATGTACAACAACCGACTTTGACGCGTTCGTATGTGTGTATATATTATGCGGATCTTGTCAATTTAGCTGTTCCATCTGAAGATGGGCCATGCGATGGCCCGAAAGTACTCATGTCTTTTAATCTGTTTTTGAAATATCATAAGGTTTTATTAAATTGATGTCTCATAATACGAGTTAATTTGATTTAAGCTAAGCCGAGTTTTATTTTACTTTCAATTATCCGCACAAAGACGGCTTTTACACGTGAGATGAGGAAGATAATTTAGCTTTCTGAGCAGCACCACGACTTCACAGGTGCGGGCGGCCCTTACGGCAACTTTTGCTTCCAAGATTGCGAAATTTCTCACCTGCGGCCCTTAGTCCGAAAATTATGGTACTTTATTTCCCAATTGGATGCCATACTCACTACATAATTTATTAATTTCTGTAGATATTAGGGTGCCTACCATTTTCAGGAGACCCAATTTCTTGACCTTTCCTTGACCCTAAAGCTAAGTTTTATCGACGATTCTTTCTGTCAATAGTGTGGGAGTTTGGCCATTTTAATTAATTAAATACAAAATCGGATTATGTAATTAGGAAATTAATAGGGTAAATTGAGTATATAAAATGATTTCTAAAAAGTTAAAATAAATAGCAATTTTTTAAACCAATAAGCTAGCATTTAGTGAAAAACTCAAAATATCCCACTATAAAGAATTACTTGTAACTGGGAAACTACGTTACACAAAACTATGTTAAGTGAGTATAGGAAGTACATTATAAAGGTTTAAACTATTATCAACAGTTAAAATTGATAGCAATTTATTTTAATTTTTGATAATACTGTTACGCAGGGTCAAAAATGAGCTGAGAGAAACAGCAATTTTTGAGAGGACAAGTAAGAGTTTGGATGCCTTATTTCCCCATACGGGCCTCTCGGAAAAGACTTCGCAAGTGGCAAAAGCAAGGTAATAAATATCCTTGTCTTGACTCCCTCGGCGTCAACCGAATTCTCGCGTAGAGGATCGTCGCTCTTTGGGAAGCAAAGCTGCTGACCAGATAAGGCAGCGCGAGCTTGTTGAGGGGCCGTCCAAAAATTTACAGTGCACGGGGGGACGAACAATCTGAGAAAGACCAGATGACATTCTGCACCGTTGTTCAGAGAGAGAGAGCTTGACGACGCTGAGCTCAGGACAAGAAGAAAAGGGGGACTGAGCAACAGAGAGGTACCGGGGACAGACGCTGATATTTTTCTCTCGGATCGCCGTGCAGCAGAGAACGGAAGGAACGAAGGAGAATAGCGAGACGCCAAGTCCAAAAAGATGACAGCCAAATTACGGCAGCAGGAACGAGCTGCGCTATTCCGCAGCCTTGTGGAGGAACAAGCGGAGAAGTGAAACGACCGCCGTCCGAAGACAGGGCAAAAGACGCGTCGTCAAGAAGAGCGAGGAAGAGACGCTTTTTCAGACTAGCGGCCTTCACGGGTGCAGAGAGGACCACTCCTATATGCTCCACCACCCTCTACCCCTTCGCAATTGGTTGAGAAGAATTAAAATCTGGGCACGATAGATGCTATCTCGTGGTGAGAAAAATATTCCTAGGCCATCACACAGATTGGCCCATACAGGTGATACCCACAGAGTGCTTCATCCCCAGTGATTACTTGTGCATGTGTGTGCGTTACTACTCCAAAGTGCTAAATTGGTGCAAAAATGCCAAAGGATTACCTTGAGGGCATGTAAGTACATTTTTGTCTCTCATTGTAAGAACTACGGGGAGTGGATCTCCAAGAACTAACGCCGGACACATGAGCGGTGAACTCCTTCGCAGAATGTTCATCTGGTCAGGGGTGATGACGAGCCAGTCCCGGACGATTCATCCAACGACGATTGGTCCAATGCCGATTGGTCCACTGCCGATTCGTCCAGAGGGACCATTGGTCCAATGTCCGATTCGTCCAATGGTACGATTGGTCCAACTCCGATTCGTCCAATGGTATCATCTTACCAACGGTAAACTGTTTTATTTTCCAGAAAGGAATAAGGATTTAAATTATTCTGCTCATTATATCCTTTTGAAAGATTATTTCCGTATATTTGGTAATTGTAAACATTTTACATAAACCTGGTAAAAGGCACTCAATGGATCATTTCTCAGTTGTTTGCAAAGCACCTAGGCACGGGTCTTTTTAGAATATTTTAAGTTAAAACTTAGATATTTGGTATTTGTAAACCTTTTATAAAACCTAATAAAAGGCACTCATCGTACCATTTATCAGGCCTTTATACAAGGCACCTAGGCCGCTGGCCTTTTTAGAAGATTTTAAGTTATAACCTAGATAATTGGTATTTGTAAATATTTGATAAAACCTTATAAAAGGCATTCAACGGATCATTTCTCAGCTCTCTACCAGGCACCTAGGCCGAGGGCCTTTTTAGAAGAGTGTAAGTTACAACCTAGGTATTTTGGTATTTGTAAATATGTTATAAAACCTAATAAAAGGCACTCATCATATCATTTCTTAGCTCTTTACACGCACCTAGGCCTAGGCCTTTTAACACCTTTTATTCTACTGATGTCATATTCTAAGGCGTAAGTAAAATTAAAAATACTAGCATAACATTAGTAAGTTTTCTTGATAGGTAAACGTTATGAATCTGACATCGGTAGGATAAAAACTGTCAAAAAGGCTAGGGCCTGTGAATTAATATTTCGTGCTTAAGTAAAAATGCAATATTAACTTGCTCTGATGGGTAAACATTATTAATCTGACATCGGTAGAATATAAACTGTTAAAAAGGCCTAGGGCCTATGAATTAATATTTTGTGCTGAAGTAAAAGCGCAATATTATTAATTTGATTTGATATGTAAACGTTATGAATATGACACCGGTAGAATACAAAGTGCTTTTAAAGGCCTAGGCTTGCCTATGAATTAATATTTCGTGCTTAAGTAAAAGCGCAATATTATTAATTTGATTTGATATGTAAACGTTATGGATTTGACATCGCTAGAATAAAAATTGTGAAAACGCCGCTGTCCGAACCCGACCAGAATGCTTCCATTGGCCAGTTGGCGGAACCCCACTGCATGCTACAAACAGAAACGGAAAACTAGTATTTTATATTATTTAAAGCAAAAGAGAAACATTGAAGTTAATTGAACGGCTCGTACATCAGTAACTTCATACGGCAGCAAGGACAGTAAAAAAAAAAAAAAAATCTGTAACTACAATATTACGTATGAAATGTAGCATTATTTTACATTCTTTGTACTACCGGCACTTTCGTATAACATCGGAGATAAAATCAGAACAGTTGAGATTTTTATAACATGAGTAGCACTTTGGACAGATAGGACGGAATTGGACCAATCGGCACTGGACCAATCGTCCCATTGGATGAATCGGCATTGGACCAATCGTACCTTTGGACCAATTGTCTATTGGACGAATCGGCATTGGGTGAATCGCCGTTGGACGAATGGTACCAGACCCATGATGAGCCTCTAGCTAATAATGGTGCAGGGTATTTCTTCTTTTATTTAATTCCTATCCAAGATGTTAACAGAGTAATTAAATTATTATATTTGCACTTTTAAGGTATTAACCTCCTGCAAAGTGCGCATAGTTTACGTGCAATTCATAAATGAAAAACTATTAGAAAGTACCAATCACTCACCCTAAAGATCATGGTAACCTCCTTTACAACACACTTCCTACACGTCAATCAGCGTAATGTTTCTGGGCTTCCAAGGCTTACAGACATCTTGCTTACGATTCTTACTTCCGGGTGTGAAACATCGTATTTTTTATTTTTTTTAAATACGATGTTTCACAAACCCGGAAGTAAGAATCGTAAGCAAGATGTCTGTAAGCCTTGGAAGCCCAGAAACATTACGCTGATTGACGTGTTGGAAGTGTGTTGTAAAGGAGGTTACCATGATCTTTAGGGTGAGTGATTGGTACTTTCTAATAGTTTTTCATTTTTCGAGTTAATTAAATGTTTGTGTTCGTGCTAAGTCCTTCTGATCATTATTGTGAGTGTGTGGTTTTCAGCCAATCAGCGGAATCCAAATTGCCTCTTATTTTTTTATTCTCACTGTATTGTAACAAATTCATGCTCAGGGACGCAACCCTGGTAGAGGGGGGGGGAAGCGTAACAATACTATTTACTGAGCAAACAAACGCTATTCAAAACAAGCTTCACACTGTTGCACAAAACATCCAAACATATACACAACTGAAGAACTGCACTCAATTAGGGCCACACTTATTCAGGGGTCGCGCTGTCAATCACCATCTTTGCAATTTGCGAACAAAAAAAAAAATCATTTTGGCAAAGGAAAAGGAGCTTTGGCGATTACTTTTTTGTACTGTTATAACACTTTGGACGTAAAAAATTGAATTTGGCAAATAAATTGGCAAAAACTTTAAAAGAGCAAGCACAGCCCCTGCTTATTTACAAGCTGTTCTATGATTTTGAAAGTTTTATTGAGAATGTTTGTTAGTTTAGGTTTTCTTTAGTAGTTTATTCAACTGAGTATTCTTGTGAGCCACTTTCCTTGACCATGTTTCCAGTTCAATCAAGCCCTCACTGCTAAGTTCAATCAAGCCCTCACTGCTAAGTTCAATCAAGCCCTCACTGCTAAGTTCAATCAAGCCCTCACTGCTAAGTTCAATCAAGCCCTCAATGCTAAGTTCAATCAAGCCCTCACTGCTAAGTTCAATCAAGCCCTCACTGCTAAGTTCAATCAAGCCCTCACTGCTAAGTTCAATCAAGCCCTCACTGCTAAGTTCAATCAAGCCCTCACTGCTAAGTTCAATCAAGCCCTCACTGCTAAGTTCAATCAAGCCCTCACTGCTAAGTTCAATCAAGCCCTCAATGCTAAGTTCAATCAAGCCCTCACTGCTAAGTTCAATCAAGCCCTCACTGCTAAGTTCAATCAAGCCCTCAGTGCTAAGTCTTTCCATTGTGTGAGGCTAGCAATTATTTCACATCATCAGTTTCCAAATCAAGCTTTTCAGGTAGCTGAAGAATTTCTTGAACAATATTATTATAATCTAACAGCTGGTTCAAATTCTTTCAAATCAGACACAAATTGTGGACAAAAAAGTTTATGTCAAAGTCCAACCATGCATTACTGAGTCATCATTTCCCATGCACTATCAAAGTTCCTGAGATGCTGCATGCAAAATATTATAATCACGACTAAACTGTTTAACAGTTGCCTTTTGTCTTTACTAACTGTTACTAAAATAGGCTGTCTTCAGATCATGATGCGATAAATAATACGATTCAAAAGTGGCAATGGCCTCCTTGATTCATAGGTCAAACTTGATGTGTGTTTGTGTGATTCATAGGTCAAACTTAACGTGCGTACCTGTGTTTGTTAGGTAGCAAAAGAAAAAAACAAGTTAGTAAAATCATGCAATGCATTGATTATGATACGCTTTCCAACATACCAGAAATTATTACTCAAGTTATGTGGATAATGGCTGTGGAATAAATCTCGCTCCTGTGTCCTGACCTTTGACATCATTTCGATGATATTCAACAGAACCGGTTCAGTATACCTCCGGAACAACATGATAAAGTTTTGTTGCAATAGAAGCAGTTTTACGCAAGTTATAAGAATAATGGCTGTGGAATAAATCTGGCTTTTGTGCAATGACCTTTAACCCCATTTTGTTGATATTCAACAGAACAGGTTCACTATACCTCCGGAACAACATGATAAAGTTTTGTTGCAATCCAAGCATTTTAGGTAAGTTATGATGCACAAGGGCAATGGAATGGATCCCACTCCAGTGTCCTGACCTTTGACCACATTTCGATGATATTAAACAGAATTGGTTCAGTATATCTCCGGAGCAACATACTAAAGTTTTGTCGCAATAGAAGCATTTTTAGTCAAGTTATGAGGATAATGGCTGTGGAATAAATCTCGCACCTGTGTCCTGAACTTTGACCCCATTTCGATGATATTAAACAGAATTGGTTCAGTATACCTCCGGAGCAACATACTAAAGTTTTGTCGCAATAGAAGCATTTTTAGTCAAGTTATGAGCATAATGGCTGTGGAATAAATCTCGCACCTGTGTCCTGAACTTTGACCCCATTTCGATGATATTAAACAGAATTGGTTCAGTATACCTCCGGAGCAACATACTAAAGTTTTGTCGCAATAGAAGCATTTTTAGTCAAGTTATGAGCATAATGGCTGTGGAATAAATCTCGCACCTGTGTCCTGAACTTTGACCCCATTTCGATGATATTAAACAGAATTGGTTCAGTATACCTCCGGAGCAACATACTAAAGTTTTGTCGCAATAGAAGCATTTTTAGTCAAGTTGTGAGGATAATGGCTGTGGAATAAATCTCGCTCCTGTGCCCTGACCTTTGACCCCATTTCGATGATATTAAACAGAATTGGTTCAGTATATCTCCGGAGCAACATACTAAAGTTTTGTCGCAATAGAAGCATTTTTAGTCAAGTTATGAGGATAATGGCTGTGGAATAAATCTCGCACCTGTGTCCTGAACTTTGACCCCATTTCGATGATATTAAACAGAATTGGTTCAGTATACCTCCGGAGCAACATACTAAAGTTTTGTCGCAATAGAAGCATTTTTAGTCAAGTTGTGAGGATAATGGCTGCGGAATAAATCTCGCTCCTGTGCTCTGACCTTTGCCCCATTTAGATAAAATATTAAACAGAATTGGTTCAGTATACCTCCGCAGCAACATACTAAAGTTTTGTCGCAATAGAAGCATTTTTAGTCAAGTTATGAGGATAATGGCTGTGGAATAAATCTCGCTCATTTGCTCTGACCTTTAACCCCATTTCGATGATATTCAACAGAATTGGTTCAATATACCTATAACACAACATACTAAAGTTTTGTCACAATAGAAGCATTTTTAGTCAAGTTATGAGGATAATCGCTATGGAATAAATCTCGCTCCTGTGCCCTGACCTTTGACCCCATCCCCGCCTTCTCGTGGTGCATCCTGTTCCCACTAAAGGGGCTCTGACGACCGCAAATAGCGGTATAACTATACCATCGGGATCAGAGGAAATGCTATCCCACACTCACCAACCCGCTTGGCCAGCGTGGTGAGTTATGGCCAAACACCTCCAAAATGACTCTACAACTTAAATCTTGGCCCTCAGTCTCCGGCAGCTGGAATGTACCTGGCCAAGGCAGCGGCCAGTGCGACATGAAGGCAGAGGGTGCTAAGAATCCCCGGAGGACCGGACTAGGCTGCCATTTGATGCTGACCTTGGCTACCTATAACGGACGCTCCCTATCTTCTGATTCAAGGCTTCTTGAATTGGAAGAGGAACTACAAAGGATCAAGTGGGACATCGTCGGGCTAAGTGAGGTAAGGAGAAAAGGAGAAGATCTCATTGAAATGAAAAGTGGACATCTCTTCTATTATCGTGGGACAGATACTGGCAGAACTAGTGGTGTTGGATTTATAATAAACAAGAAACTGAAGGATAAAGTGGTAGAAGTTGAAAGTTCCTCTGACAGAGCTGCACGACTCGTTATCCAACTGTCGAGAAGATACCAGGCTCAGATTATTCAAACTTATGCACCCACCACAAGTCATCCTGAAGAAGAAATTGAAGAATTTTATGAGGAAATTCGTCATCTAAATAATAAAGGTAAGCAGCACTTGAAGATAATTATGGGAGATTTCAATGCAAAAATAGGGCAACGGCAACAGAATGAAACTTCAGTAGGTAAATTCGGTCACGGCAACAGAAACCAGCGTGGAAATACTCTCGTTGAGTTTGCAGAGGCAGAAGGATTTTTCATCTTGAACTCCTTTTTCAAGAAAAAGCCACACAGGAAATGGACATGGAGACATCCAATTGGGACGACAAGTGAAATTGATTTTATTATGTGTAACAAAAAATTCATCATCGAAGACTGCAGTGTGCTGAACAAGTTCAACACAGGTAGTGACCATAGATTGGTGAGATGTAAGATGCACCTCAACACTAAACTGGAACGTGGCAAGCTCATAAGACAAACAAAATGTATTGACATAACCAACCTTAAAAAACACCATAATACTTTCAAGTTGGAACTGAAGAACAGATTCTCTGCTTTAGAAGGCCTAACATCGGAAGAAGTGGATATTTCGGAAGTTAACAGAAAAGTAACCAAAGCTCTAATGGAAACAGCAACAAAATTAGCTGGGTCTAAGAACAAGTTGCATGTGAACAAATTATCAGGAAAAACCAAAATGTTGATGCAAAAAAGAAGAGAGATGAGGACAACTAAAGAAGATGTGACTTCCAAAGTGGAATATATAGAGCTATGCAAGACAACACGAAAAAGTATCACTGAAGACGTAAGGAAATTCAACTGTGAGTTAGTGAGGAAAGCAATTGAAAACAACCAAAGCCTTAAGATAGCAAAGGGACATCTCAGTAAGGGAAGAAAACAGATTATGGCTCTGAGAAAAGAAGATGGTTCTATAACAAGAAATAGAGGCGAAATTTTGACAAGAGTGAAAGATTTCTACTCCAAATTATATGAAAGGGATGATACATGTACTCCAGACATCATGAAAGGTACCAGAGTTCTTCCAGTCCTCCCAGCAGAAGTTGCTCATGCAATCAAGAACATTAAGCGGGGGAAAGCTCCAGGAGAAGATGGAATTACTATAGACATCATACAAGAAGCAAGTGGAGAAATTGAAACAGTACTCGCCCAAATTTTCACTCGATGCCTTAATGAAGGGAAGATTCCTGAGGATTGGAACAACGCTACAATGATCCTGCTACATAAAAAAGGTGACATTGAGGATCTCAGGAACTACAGACCTATCAGCCTCCTATCAGTGGTTTATAAAATCTTCACTAAAGTTCTTTCACACCGCTTGAAGGTAACACTGGACATGGCTCAACCGAGAGAACAAGCTGGATTCAGGAGTGGCTACAGCACAATAGATCATATCCACGTACTGAGAGAACTAATTGAAAGAGCGAGGGAATATGAACTTCCATTGTGCATGGCTTTTATCGATTATGAAAAAGCCTTTGATTCGGTGAAACCATCAGCAGTTACCACGGCTCTGAAATCCTGCGGTATTGAGGATGCATACATTAATATTATTAATAACATCTATGAAAATGCAAGTGCAAAGATTCGGCTGTTTGAAAATACAACACACATAAAAATTGGAAAGGGAGTGAGACAAGGTGACACCATATCTCCGAAGCTCTTTAATGCCACATTGGAAAATGTCTTTCAATCACTGAACTGGGAAAACAAAGGGATAAAGATTAATGGAGATTATCTAACCCACCTTCGTTTTGCTGATGACGTAGTCATTTTTGCAACTACCCCATCAGAGCTGCAGAGTATGATCCAGGAACTTGCTGACAAGAGTAAAGAAGTGGGATTAAAAATGAACTTTCAGAAGACAAAAGTGATGTTCAATGCTTTTACAAGAAATGAAGATTTATCGATTGATGGAGAAAAACTGGAGATAACAGATACATATGTTTATCTTGGACAGCAGATATCAAGTGAGGGTCACATTGATGAAGAAATTAATCGGCGTACAAAACTTGCCTGGAGAGCTTTTGGAAGAAACAGCATAATTTTCAAGAGCAATATGCCATTATGTCTTAAAAGAAAAGTGTTTGATCAATGCATCCTTCCAGTGCTTACGTATGGTGCAGAGACGTGGACCTTAACTAAAAGAGACATACAAAGGCTGCAGACAACTCAAAGAGGCATGGAGAGGTGCATGCTTGGTATAACCAGGAGAGATAAGAAGAGGAACTCGTGGATCCGAAAAATGACGAGAGTGGAAGACATCATGATCAGAGTTAAATCCCTGAAATGGCAATGGGCTGGACATACTGCCAGAAGGACAGACCATAGATGGACAGCCGAAATTTTAGATTGGATTCCAAGGGACAGGAAAAGACCCAGAAAAAGACCACATGGGAGATGGGTGGATGAAATTCGTAAATATGTGGGAGTGACATGGAGGAGACTGGCACAAGACAGACCGTTGTGGAGGAAACTTGGGGAGACCTTCGTCCAGCAGTGGATTGATAATGGTTGACAATGATGATGATGATGATGAAACAGAATTGGTTCAGTATACCTCCGGAACAACATACTAAAGTTTTGTCGCAATAGAAGCATTTTTAGTCAAGTTATGAGGATAATGGCTGTGGAATAAATTTTGCTCATTTGCTCTGACCTTTAACCCCATTTCGATGATATTCAACAGAATTGGTTCAATATACCTCCAACACAACATACTAAAGTTTTGTCACAATAGAAGCATTTTTAGTCAAGTTATGAGGATAATCGCTATGGAATAAATCTCGCTCCTGTGCCCTAACCTTTGACCCCATTTCAATTATATTAAACAGAATTGGTTCAGTATACCTCCGGAGCAACATACTAAAGTTTTGTCGCAATAGAAGCATTTTTAGTCAAGTTATGAGGATAATGGCTCTGGAATAAATCTCGCTCCTGTGCCCTGACCTTTGACCCCATTTCGATGATATTAAACAGAATTGGTTCAGTATACCTCCGGAGCAACATACTAAAGTTTTGTCGCAATAAGTTATGAGGATAATGGCTCTGGAATAAATCTCGCTCCTGTGCCCTGACCTTTGACCCCATTTCGATGATATTAAACAGAATTGGTTCAGTATACCTCCGGAACAACATACTAAAGTTTTGTCGCAATAGAAGCAGTTTTACGCAAGTTATGAGAATAATGGCTGTGGAATAAATCTTGCTTTTGTGCAATGACCTTTGACCCCATTTCGTTGATATTCAAAACAACCGGTTCACTATACCTCAGGAACAACATGATAACGTTTTGTCGCAATCGAAACATTTTTTGGTAAGTTATGATGCACAAGGGCTATGGAATGGATCCCACTCCAGTGTCCTGACCTTTGACCTCATTTCGCCCATTTTCAATAGGGTTCGTCCCCAGTGGCTCCCTACCACATACTAAAATTTCATTGAAATCGAACCATTTTTATGCAAGTTATGACGCATAAGGGCAATGGAACAAAACTCGCTGTTATGTCCTGCCTGACCTTTGACCCCATTTCGCCCATTTTCAATAGGGATTGTGCCCAGGTGGTTCCCTACCACATACTAAAATTTCATCGAAATCGAACCATATTTATGCAAGTTATGACGCATAAGGGCAATGAAATGGATCCCGCTCTTATGGCGTGACTTTTGACCCTACTTCACCCATTTTCAATAGGGATCGTGCCCAGGTGGTTCCCTACCACATACTAAAATTTCATCGAAATCGAACCATATTTATGCAAGTTATGACGCATAAGGGCAATGAAATGGATCCCGCTCTTATGGCGTGACTTTTGACCCCACTTCACCCATTTTCAATAGGGTTCGTCCCCTGGTGGTCCCCTACCACATACTAAAATTTCATCGAAATCGAACCATATTTACGCAAGTTATGACGCATAAGGGCAATTGAATGGATCCTGCTCTTATGGCGTGACCTTTGACCCCACTTCACCCATTTTCAATAGGGTTCGTCCTCTGGTGATCCCCTACCACATACTAAAATTTCATCGAAATCGAACCATATTTACGCAAGTTATGACGCATAAGGGCAATTGAATGGATCCTGCTCTTATGGCGTGACCTTTGACCCCACTTCACCCATTTTCAATAGGGTTCGCCGAAGCCCCTGGTGGTCCCCTACCACATACTAAAATTTCATCGAAATCGAACCATATTTATGCAAGTTATGACGCATAAGGACAATTGAATGGATCATGCTCTTATGGCGTGACCTTTGACCCCACTTCACCCATTTTCAATAGGGTTCGTCCCCTGGTGGTCCCCTACCACATACTAAAATTTCATCGAAATTGAACCATATTTACGCAAGTTAGGACGCATAAGGGCAATTGAATGGATCCTGCTCTTATGGCGTGACCTTTGACCCCACTTCACCCATTTTCAATAGGGTTCGTCCCCTGGTGGTCCCCTATCACATACTAAAATTTCATCGAAATCGAACCATATTTACGCAAGTTATGGCGCATAAAGGCAATTGAATGGATCCTGCTCTCATGGCGTGACCTTTGACCCCACTTCACCCATTTTCAATAGGGTTCGCCGAAGCCCCTGGTGGTCCCCTACCACATACTAAAATTTCATCAAAATCAAACCATATTTATGCAAGTTATGATGCATAAGGACAATTGAATGGATCATGCTCTTATGGCGTGACCTTTGACCCCACTTCACCCATTTTCAATAGGGTTCGTTCCCCTGGTGGTCCCCTACCAGATACTAAAATTTCATTGAAATCGAACCATTTTTACGTGAGTTATCGTGCTGACAGACGGACGGACGGAAAAAGCTGGGCATATACGCTTCTTTAACCTACGGTTGGAATGGAAAGCGTAAAAAATTACATAAGGGTGTGGTCTGTTGAATATGTGGTGAAGTTTAGTTATTAACTCACCAGCCTAATATTTATTATGACCACTTTTTCTTGTAATTTTATGGATTTCTGTGACATTTTACCATTATTTCACTTTCAGCACCACTTTTTTTATTTATGGGAAGACATTTTTACAAGCATGTCCTTAGTAAATGAATAAAAAAGCAATACCAATGAGAATTCCCCCTTCTCCAATCAAGGAAGCCAGAAACAAGCGTACTGCCAGTGTTGCCAACTCACTGATTCCGAAAGTCTCCAAATTAGCCATAAAAAGTCTCCAAAAGTGGAAAAAAGTCACTAAAAATCAGATTTTTTTTATTATGTTGAATTTTCGTACTTATCTGTGCGCCATTTAAAATTAAACGAGACATTGCTATTATTATTATCTATTTGATACCTTTTTTTTTTTTTTATTATTTTAGGATTAACGACCACCGTGAGCAACTCAATGGGCTGAGCAACTCAAAGTCGCCCGTTGCCAAGTTTAGGGTCACTGCTTCCAGGGAAGGGAGAGAGCCAGTGCCGCAAGACAAACACAACATCCATGCCTCACCGGGATTTGAACCCGGAACCCCTTTCGGACTAATGATCACAGGCCATCGCTTAGACCACTGCGCCACCTTTGATACTTAAATTAATGGGTGGGTTTGATACTTTTAATTAATAATAATGTAAAATGAAGTGAAGGCGATGCCTTTGTTACTTAATATGGCTGGGTGGGGGATAACGAAAACCATGAGCAGCACGATAGGCTGTAAGAAGTCACCCATCTCTAATTTACGGTCACTGGTTCCAGGGAAGGAAGAGAGCCAGTGCCGTAAGACAAACACAACATTCATGCCTCACCGAGATTCGAACCCAGACCCAACTCGGGTGAATGGTAATATGGCTTCAATTGTACACAGGCTTACGGGGTAGAGGATACAGAAACAAGTTTTAAATGGCTAAGAAGACCAGCTAAAAATACTTAGTATGTAAAGCATGGTGAATCAATAAATTATAGCATTGAAGATGAAATTTCTTGCAAAAGCAAACATTTTATCCAGTTATGTGTTACTGCTACTTTGATTTATATTAAACAAAACTTTTGTTTTAAGGAAGAATAAACCAAAAGTTTTTTTTTTTTTTTTTTTCTGGATTGGAGGTTTAATGACCACCGTGAGCAACTCAATGTGCTATAAGCAGTCGCCCGTCCCTAATTTACGGTCACTGGTTCCAGGGAAGGGAGAGAGCCAGTGCCGTAAGACAAACACAACATTCATGCCTCACCGAGATTCGAACCCGGACCCAACTCGGGTGAATGGTAATATGGCTTCAATTGTACACAGGCTTAGGGGGTAGAGGATACAGAAACAAGTTTTAAATGGCTAAGAAGACCAGCTAAAAATACTTAGTATGTAAAGCATGGTGAATCAATAAATTATAGCATTGAAGATGAAATTTCTTGCAAAAGCAAACATTTTATCCAGTTATGTGTTACTGCTACTTTGATTTATATTAAACAAAACTTTTGTTTTAAGGAAGAATAAACCAAAAGTTTTTTTTTTTTTTTCTGGATTGGAGGTTTAATGACCACCGTGAGCAACTCAATGGGCTATAAGCAGTCGCCCGTCCCTAATTTACGGTCACTGGTTCCAGGGAAGGGAGAGAGCCAGTGCCGTAAGACAAACACAACATTCATGCCTCACCGAGATTCGAACCCGGACCCAACTCGGGTGAATGGTAATATGGCTTCAATTGTACACAGGCTTAGGGGGTAGAGGATACAGAAACAAGTTTTAAATGGCTAAGAAGACCAGCTAAAAATACTTTGGTATGTAAAGCATGGTGAATCAATAAATTATAGCATTGAAGATGAAATTTCTTGCAAAAGCAAACATTTTATCCAGTTATGTGTTACTGCTACTTTGATTTATATTAAACAAAACTTTTGTTTTAAGGAAGAATAAACCAAAAGTTTTTTTTTTTTTTTTTCTGGATTGGAGGTTTAATGACCACCGTGAGCAACTCAATGTGCTATAAGCAGTCGCCCATCCCTAATTTACGGTCACTGGTTCCAGGGAAGGGAGAGAGCCAGTGCCGTAAGACAAACACAACATTCATGCCTCACCGAGATTCGAACCCGGACCCAACTCGGGTGAATGGTAATATGGCTTCAATTGTACACAGGCTTAGGGGGTAGAGGATACAGAAACAAGTTTTAAATGGCTAAGAAGACCAGCTAAAAATACTTAGTATGTAAAGCATGGTGAATCAATAAATTATAGCATTGAAGATGAAATTTCTTGCAAAAGCAAACATTTTATCCAGTTATGTGTTACTGCTACTTTGATTTATATTAAACAAAACTTTTGTTTTAAGGAAGAATAAACCAAAAGTTTTTTTTTTTTTTTTCTGGATTGGAGGTTTAATGACCACCGTGAGCAACTCAATGGGCTATAAGCAGTCGCCCGTCCCTAATTTACGGTCACTGGTTCCAGGGAAGGGAGAGAGCCAGTGCCGTAAGACAAACACAACATTCATGCCTCACCGAGATTCGAACCCGGACCCAACTCGGGTGAATGGTAATATGGCTTCAATTGTACACAGGCTTAGGGGGTAGAGGATACAGAAACAAGTTTTAAATGGCTAAGAAGACCAGCTAAAAATACTTAGTATGTAAAGCATGGTGAATCAATAAATTATAGCATTGAAGATGAAATTTCTTGCAAAAGCAAACATTTTATCCAGTTATGTGTTACTGCTACTTTGATTTATATTAAACAAAACTTTTGTTTTAAGGAAGAATAAACCAAAAGTTTTTTTTTTCTGGATTGGAGGTTTAATGACCACCGTGAGCAACTCAATGGGCTATAAGCAGTCGCCCGTCCCTAATTTACGGTCACTGGTTCCAGGGAAGGGAGAGAGCCAGTGCCGTAAGACAAACACAACATTCATGCCTCACCGAGATTCGAACCCGGACCCAACTCGGGTGAATGGTAATATGGCTTCAATTGTACACAGGCTTAGGGGGTAGAGGATACAGAAACAAGTTTTAAATGGCTAAGAAGACCAGCTAAAAATACTTAGTTATGTAAAGCATGGTGAATCAATAAATTATAGCATTGAAGATGAAATTTCTTGCAAAAGCAAACATTTTATTCAGTTATGTGTTATTGCTACTTTGATTTATATTAAACAAAACTTTTGTTTTAAGGAAGAATAAACCAAAAGTTTTTTTTTTTTTTTTTTTGGATTGGAGGTTTAATGACCACCGTGAGCAACTCAATGGGCTATAAGCAGTCGCCCGTCCCTAATTTACGGTCACTGGTTCCAGGGAAGGGAGAGAGCCAGTGCCGTAAGACAAACACAACATTCATGCCTCACCGAGATTCGAACCCGGACCCAACTCGGGTGAATGGTAATATGGCTTCAATTGTACACAGGCTTAGGGGGTAGAGGATACAGAAACAAGTTTTAAATGGCTAAGAAGACCAGCTAAAAATACTTAGTATGTAAAGCATGGTGAACCAAAAAATTATAGCGTTGAGGATGAAATTTCTTGCACAAGCAAACGTTTTATCCAGTTATGTGTTACTGTTACTTTGATTTATATTAAACAAAACTTTTGTATAAGGATAGAATATTTCCGCTACACTGTAGTAAGTTTCACCACCATCACACTCGCTGTCTAACGGATCCCGGACAAACTCATCGAGCATCGGCAAGCTTTCTGTGACTGATGGAAACAAAGGAGAGTAGGAAAGGGGATTGCATTCTACAAGGTTATGGTTATTAGATCTGCGGAAAGTGAAGAAGACATTCTCCTGATTCAAAAACCGTATTTAAAATGCTTAAAACTGTAAATAAAATTAAGAGATCGCTGAAATTGTTAAAACAAAACAAAATCCCCTGAAAAGGTCGCTAATCCCAAACTACTGTTTTTGTCGCTAACGCCAATTCAGAAACCCCTAAGTTTAGCGACTTTTCTCCCAAATTGGCAACACTGCGTACTGCAAATGAAGATTTCTAGACTTCAAAGAATGCAGCTTCCAATTAATTGGTGGAAATTTTCAGTGTCGTGTTGATAAGTTATGTCAGGAATGGGTAAAAATGTTGTACATATGTTATAGCAAAACATGCATTAGGTAGACATATGTAAGGCTCGGTATTACTGTGCACACATAAATCTAAATCAAATGCTTCCTCATTGGATAACATTTAGCCCCCAGGCCGCCAATGAAGAGCGTTAACAATCCAAATGGAATGTATGACATAGCTTTAACTCTGCAGTTTGTGTGTGCATGTGTATGCAGCTTTAATTTCAGTTTACACTGCATTAGCTTCTACAGCCTATTCCAATAACTTACAATCACTCATTTCAGGAGTCCCTCAGGGCTCAGTACTAGCTCCATAATTATTTAATATTTATATTAATGACTTCTGTACCTGTCTATGCAATTCAGATATTATTTTATATGCAGATGATGCAACCATATTAATACATGAAAATGATGTTGAGACATTGGTGCAACAACTACAAGTCCATTTTACATCTATCACTAATTGGTTAGCTAAAAATGATCTGGCTATTAATATTAACAAAACAAAAGTAATGATTTTGTCAAGTACGTCAACCCCTATTTCCTTAATTCAGAATATTAACTTACTCGGATCATCTGTAGAAGTGGTTCAAAATCATAACTATCTTGGTATCATTATTCCGCACAATTTAAAATCGAATTCACATGTTGACTACTTATCTAATAAGATCTCAAGAAATATAGGGGTTATTAGTAGTTCAGTGGCCAATTTAACCCCAAAACTAATGATTTTATTATACTATACTTTAATTCAGTCTCATCTAATCTATTGTATATCTGTATGGGGATCGACTACCTTATATAATATGAAAAAACTTCAGTCGTTACAAAATAGATTCATGAGACTATTACAATTTAAATTACAATATACTCAATTTTCAAATACAGTCTTTCAGGCTAGACTCAGTCCAAATGATTTTAATATACTAACTATTCAACAATTGCATATCTATAGTATAGGTAAACTAATGTTTTTGAGAATTAAAAATGGTTACTACCAAGATTTAATTTCAATAAGTACTTGTGGTCATGATTACTCCACGAGACAAAAAACAACACTAATCCCCATCTTTCCACTATCAGAACGATTTAGATCATTTGTTAATTGTACAGGTCCACCATTATGGAATACATTTCCTACGATATTGTGTCACTTAATAATATTAATATATTTAAACGAAAACTCAGGTATTTCTTACTGACCAAAAGCTCATAATATATTACACTGCTGGACAATTGCTAAGGACGGATCATAAACGGCTATATAGCGCATTAAAAAGTAAGTGTGGTTGGATGCCAAGTGAAATAAAATAATGTCAGAATGCCAGGACATTACAAGAAAGACAATTTATTGTGCTCTGAAATCCAGAAGGCTTTGGAACGTGTTCAAGGGACAAACAGGCCATTTTGTGCAGAATACGTAAACGTGAAAAATGCAATTACCCTCCTCCGGCGTAAGATGTCAATACGGGATATGGCCACCATGGAGGGCGATGCAAGATTCCACACGTCGTGTCATGCTTTGCACAACATTATCAAGCAGCTGTTGGGGTAATTTATCCCATTCCTCTGTCAGTGCACGGATGAGGGCGTCTTTGTTTATTGGAGGACATTGGCGACCGGCAAGACTCCTCCCCAAAGCATCCCACACATTTTCAATGGGATTCAGATCTGGAGAACGTGCTGGCCATACGAGGCGTTGAATATCCTCGCTCTCAAGACACTCCTGGACAGCGACTGTTCGATGACATGTTGCGTTGTCGTCCATGAAAATGAATCTATCACCGACAGCACCACGGAACATGCGAACATGAGGTAGCAGAACATCATTAATGTATCGTTGGCCAGTCATAGTCCCAGTTGGAAGCACATAGAGGGACGTACGGCCATTGATCATGATGCCAGCCCATACCATGACACTACATGTCGGATATCCTGTATGTTTGCTGGACAATATGCAGTACCACTATCACGCCAGATCAGTTGTCGTCGACAATCAGACGATAGACTGTATCTACTCTCATCTGAGAAGAGGACAGCAGACTAGTCGTTATCAGTCCAATTGCGATGTTGATGGCACCATTGCAAACGGGCGGTACGGTGACGTCTGGACAATGGGATGCACACAAGAGGACGGCGGGCGTATAGTCCTCCTTCATGCAAACGTCTGGCGACAGTTTTTCGGGAGATCCGCTTGCCAGTAGCAGCCATAAACTGATTTGCTACCTCACTAGCTGTGCTGCGCCGGTGTCTTTTTGTTGATAGCACTATGTACCGATCTTCTGCAGGTGTCGTACTGCGAACACGACCTCCCCCGTGACATTTGCTACACTCTCCATTTGTTTGAAATGATTTCTAAAGCCTTGAAACAACAC
Source organism: Macrothele yani (assembly GCA_039090855.1). Taxonomy (NCBI): domain Eukaryota; kingdom Metazoa; phylum Arthropoda; class Arachnida; order Araneae; family Macrothelidae; genus Macrothele; species Macrothele yani. The sequence continues at coordinate 222,215,584 of CM077034.1, read as the reverse complement.
TGTGGCTGACGTCGAACTCCCTGGCAACATCTGTTATTTTTCGCCCTTCTTCAATCTTGCCAATAATACGGCCACACGTAAAATCATCTAGGTGATGTCGGGAAGACATACTGAAAATTGCAAGTTCGTCAATTGATTCTTTCCCTTTCAACTTTGCGTTTGAACAACAACGGTCAATATGCGTCAAATCCTTTATATCTCTTATCAGCGCTATGACGTCACGAACAAGTTCGGCAATCCAAAATTTGCATACGCACAACACGTCTTACTGTATCCCGCACTTATGCTAATTTCCACATTTTCCTGTCTTCCATTTTATGGTTGCTATCTTTGCTATTGTCATCCGTCCTTAGCAACTGTCCAGCAGTGTATCTCGCGATACACTTGACAATAAGTTTTAACTCTTTTTGTCGTCACAGCTGTTTCACTGCTATGTTTCATTTTGTTTTAATCTAAATTAAAACATTTCATTGCACTAAAATTTTCACGAGCACAAACCCACACGTAATCAACGTAAACAGTTCGCAAAAGGTGCTGAGTTCCCGCTCAGTTTTTGCGCACGGCAGTCTCAAATACAAGCGTCTAGGTGCAACCAGTTTCCCGAGGGACTTCCGTTTGCTCCTCGAGAACGTGGTTGCGCCGTGACGTTTGCCTCTCGAATGGCTGTTTGGGAAATCATGTGACGATCAGTGATTACAGCCTCCGCTAACAGAGTCAGAGCTTCCGTTAGCGGACGAAGGCAGGGATGCCAACCTCTTACAGCATTCATGTTGTAGTCCAAGCCATAAAAATGCGTAGTTTTGAGCTTTCACGTGTAGACACAAGAAATATTACGAAAAAGTATTTTAAGATGTTTTAAATTCACTACAGACTAGACAGTTATAAAAATAACCAGAAAAAATCAATATTAAGAACTGTATGTGCAGATTTGAGATTTTGATTTAAACAATAAGCGACTTATACACAAACGAATAACATCAGCATTTTATTTTCATGAAAGAGAAGAGCAGCTTAAAAAGGGCCAACAGGCATGTGCCATTTGTTACTTGCATCCGAGACACACGGGGGAGGGGGCATTGTGTGGGCGAGACTCCCATAATCTATTATGTGGGTTTCGGTAACGTCTTCCCTTTCATTCATGGCAACCTGCTGAGTTACTCCTTCCCTAACTAAGAATAACCAGAAAGATGACACCGAATTTTCGGGTGTAATAAGCACGTCTTTTGAATCCGTTCTGATTCAAATTAAATTTATCAAAGCTATTCAAAATCAATGGAACCGGTGTGGAAAACAATAGATCTGACAAAAGAAAGAAGATTTTCAATCGGGTCTTTAATCCCTCAGATATTGCTGTAAACGGAATCCTGAGCTTACGAACTCTTAGAAACAGAGATATTGACAAAAATAAGATGTGACTTTACGTCCCCTGGTTGGAAAACCATGCATTATTTTAGAAAGAAAGTATTCTTAAAAGGTGTATCTATATAACCGGAATCGGTTGAAGAAAAAATAATTAGTCGAGTTTTCAGGAGCCCAGATTTTTAAACAAATACTTCAGAAGCAGAAATTAACACTTATGACCCCTGGTGGCCAAACCATTCTTAACCAAACATTAGAAATTATGTGAAAAATATTTTCCATCAGGTCTTGTATGCGATACAGGAAGAATTTTTCAAATCAGATCTTTAGGAGCAGAAATAACGCAGAAAACGCAATTTACCTTTGTGCCCCCTAGCGGAAAGTCTATGATTTACTTGAAAATTTTGAATTTATAGGGAAAACATTTCGCATCAGAAACACTATCCAACAAAGAAGGAATTTTTCAAATTGTACTCTTAGAAGTAGAGATATTGACAAAAATAAGATATACATCTACGCCCCTTGGCATAGAAACAATGCATTTTTTCAAGAAGAAAATTTTGCTAAGAGGTTTGTCGACATGAGGAGTAGTATCGGTCAACAAACGACTTTTTTTTTGCAATCGAGATTTTAGAAGCTCATATTTTGCTGCAAATACAACAGAAGCGGACATTAAGACTTACGCCACCTGGTGGCCAAACAATTTCTTACAAAAATTAGAAAATATGTGCAAACGATTTCCCATTAGAAGCTGCATGCGGTGCAGAAAGAATTTTTCAAATCGGAGATTTAGAAGCAGAGATATATTGCGAAACGCAATTTATATTTATGCCCCCTATCGGAAAGTCTATGAATTACTTGAAAATTTTGAAATTATAGGAACCACATGTCACACTAGAAACACTATCCAACAAAGAAGGAATTTTTCAAATCGGACTCCTAGAAGTAGAGATATTGACAAAAATAAGATATACATCTACGCTCCTTGGCATAGAAACCAAGCACTATTTTAAGAAGAAAATGTTTCTAAAAGGTTTGTCGACATGAGTAACGACGTTTTTTTCAATCGAGAATTTAGAACATCATATTTTGCTGCAAATACAACAGAAGCGGAAATTAAGATTTACGCCCCTGGTGGCCAAACTATTTTTTTACAAAAACTAGAAATTATGTGCAAACGATTTCCCACCAGGAGCTGTATCCGGTGCAGGAAGAATTTTTCAAATCAGAAATTTAGAAGCAGAGATATAGGGGGAAACACAATTTACCGCTACGCTCCTAGCGGGAAGTCTACGAATTACTTAAAAATTTTGAAATTACATGAAAAACATGTCACACGGAAAACACTATCCAACAAAGAAGGAATTTTTCAAATCGGACTCCTAGAAGTACAGATATTGACAAAAATAAGATGTACATCTATGCCCCCTGGCGGAGAAACTGTAATATTTTAAGAAGAAAATATTCCGAAAAGGTTCATCGCTGTGAGTGGCCTCAGTCCATGAAAGAATTTTTTCAATCGATATTTTAGAAGCTCCGATTTTATGGCAAATACATCAGAAGCAAAAATTAACACTTACGCCCCCTGGCGGCCAAAGTATTCTTTATCAAAATTTTGAAATTATATGCAAAAGATTTTCCATCAGGAGATGTATCCGTTAAAAAAAATATATTTCAAATCGGAGTTTTAGAAGAAGAGTTATCGAGGAAAAGGAAATTTACTTTTACGCCCCTAGCGGCAAATCTATGCGTAATTTGAAAAAGTAACTATATGTAAAATACTCTTCGATATAAATGGAATCGAAAGATATTTTTTTTTCCAATCGGATGTTTAGAAGCAAATATGTGGAATAAAACGTATTTTTGAATTCAACATCATCTGCATTTACGCCCTCTAGCGGCGGAATTGTACATCGTAAAAAAAAAAAAAAACGAAATGAAGGACCATCATTTGCATAATTCAAGCTTCCCAATGCAAAAAGAATTTTTCAAATCGGACTAATAGTTGCAGAGATATCGTGGGTACGGACGGACGGACAAACCGATAACAGAAGCACGATCTTTTTTTACAAAAGACGTGCTAAAAATGCAAAAAGAAAAAAAATTCCAAATGTTCACTTAATGGAGCTGAATTTTTGACAGATGCCATAACTTGGTCTTATAAGATTACCCTGCAAATTTCGCTTGAATCCATTGGAAACTTTTAAAATTACGCACTTTTCTTTTTATTATTAAGACATTCAGAGAAAGAAAGATCAACTTAACAGGAACGCGCAGATGACCGAGAACTATGAGCTTGCAACATTCATTTCTCTCCCCCCCCCCCCTTTTACTCAGAGCCTATTTGCCACCTGCTGTTGTTGTATTGCATCTTTGCTTAACTGAGGATTAAAATGTGAAAAATTAATTTTCTGAATTTTCATTTTAAAAAGCTGATTTTTTTTATAGATGCTATAACTTGGTCTTATAAGATTACCCTGCAAATTTCGCTTGAATCCATTGGAAACTTTTAAAATTATGCACTTTTCTTTTTTATTATTAAGACGTTCGAAGAAAGAAAGATCAACTTCACAGGAAAGTGCAGATGACCGAGAACTATGAGCTTGCAACATTTATTTCTCCCCCCCCCTTTGACTCTGAGCCCATTTGCCACCTGCTGTTGTTGTATTGCATCTTTGCTTAACTGAGGATTAAAATGTGAAGAATTAATTTTCCGAATTTTCATCTTAAAAAGCTGATTTTTTTATAGATGTCCTAACTTGGTCAAACAAAGTTACCCTGAAAATTTCGCCTAAATCTGGTGAAAACTTTTAAATTGCACACACACACACACACACACACACACACACACACACACACACACACACACACACACACACACACACACACACACAAAATGGACACTTAGAGAAAGAGGGATTAATAAGAAAATTGCATTTCTAACTCAAAAAGTTTTTAAGTTATCGAAGTGAAATTTTCAGGGTCACTTTGTTTTAATAAATGGCGGCATCTGTAAACAGTTTTGTACATTTAACTGAAAATTCGGGAAAAAGATAATCCGCAATTTTGTTTCCCAGTACATAAAAACATCCCACTGCTTGCACTGGGCGGGGATCCCTCACTTCAGTACTTATCTTGAGTCATTCACCTACTACGGACATCGCAGTGTGCTTTCAACAGCTTAAGTCGCCCGAGTGACGTAACTTTCAAAACCACTACAAAGAATGCCCGCAAGTAAAGCGCGATTTCCTTCTTTCTTTCCTACTGGCCTTTTTTGTTTTGTTTTTTCCGGATTTTAACAGTTTCGGAGAAAAATGATTGTGCCAACCCTTCAATTTTTTAACAATACAGAGCAATTATGAAATAAAATGCAGTAAACAATTTTTTTTTAATTTATCATATCTACACCAAGATTGGTCATTTTGTCCGAGGTAGGGAGTGGGGTTGTGACATCGCCGAGGATCAGCGTGGAACCTCCAGCCTAGGCGGCAAAGCAGCAGAAGCGCCACCTATCGGCAGTTGCTTTGTTGTAGCAGACGACGCAGGCCAGATACCGAAGTACAGCTGGCAAAACATTGATGGAGATTCTGCATTGCGCTCTTTGACTATTCTTATATGCAACCTGTTATTGAGTTGTCTGAATACACTAAAGCACTTGGGTCCATAACAAATGCTAAGAACGTCCGCAAATAACACAAAAATTATGCTAAATAAAGTTAGTGGGGAGGGGGGAAATGCGGCGTCATAGCAACAAACGCATAGTATTAGGCATATGATGCGTAGTGTGTAGTAAAGCTAAAGAAATGCCTAGTTTCTACGCCAAAGGCGTATAAGGACTATCTGTAAAGTACGGTTTTTTCCCCAAAAAAGGTAAAAAATACAAAATTGCGTTCAGGAATCTTGCTGGGCTTTTCCGTAGTTTTTCGGGTGCCTTCCGTAAAACTGTAAGACGAAGTGAAAATCCGTACAACTTACGGAAAATCTGCACAAGTTGGCATCTCTGGAAAACTATGCGCTATTTTAAGCAATAGTTTTCTGCCAGAGGGGAGATGTATATCTAAAAAAAAATATTAAAAATAATATATTTTTTGGCGTAAATGTATATATATCTCAAAACGTTTTCAGAGGTGAGCGGCAGCGGTCCATGAAAGGATTTTTTCAGTGTACTCTTTCAGAAGCTCAGATTTTGGTGCAAATACATCAGAAACAGAAATAAACACTCACGCTCCCTAGTGGCGAAACTGTTACTTAAAAAAATTAGTTAGCTGCAAAACATTTCCCATGAGAAGTTGTTTCTGATGCAAGAAGAATATTTCAAATCGGACTTTTAGAAGCCGAGATATCGTGAGAAACACAATTTACCTTTGTGCCCCTAGTGGAAGATCTGTGCTTTAGTTGAAAAAGAAACTGTGCAGAAAATAGTCTTCATTATAAATGGCATCAAAAGGAAGAAAGAATTTTTTCAATCGGATATTTAGAAGCAAATATATGCCATAAAATGCATTTTTAATTCAATATCATCTGCATTTACACCCTCTAGTAGCAAAGTTGTGAATCCGAAAAGCTTGGAATGCCAGGTTCATCATTCTCACATTTCAATCTAGCCAATGCAAAAAGAATTTTTAAATCAGACTATTAGTTGCTGAGATATGATTTGCACGGACGGACGCACAAACCGATAACATAAGCGCGATCTTTTACAAAAGACGTGCTAAATACCTACCAACTACCGTATATACTCGCGTATAAGTCGAGAAATTTGGGACAAAATGAGAGCTTCAAAGTAATGGGGTAGACTTATACGCGGGGTCTAAAAAATCGCAAGTCCAAAAGTTCTTCCCGTGAGGCAAAAGGCAATCCATCCCAAAAGAAATAAAAATGCCGATGCGGTATTAATTACGAAATCGCAACCCTCCGAAAGAAAAAAGAAAGAAAGAAAAAACACCGATGTGGTAGAATTACGAAATCGTAGAATTACGAAATCGCGACCCTCCGAATTTCTCCGAGCTTTGAAAAGTCTCCTCTCTCCTGGCTTTGCGTATCCACAGCAGTGCATAGAAAGCTCCCTTCCGACTACCAGTTGATTGCGCTGACCTTCGACGTAACGGAGCCATGTGACAGCCAGTATTAGGTGTTGCTTGTTCTTAATCGCACGTGTTTTTCTTTGTTCTTAATCTTCTCCTATTATGGGTGACACGGATTGTGTAAAAAACGGATGTCCTATAACGCAGTATTCAAGCTGAAAGTGGTTTCTTTCGCAGAAAATACTAACAACTGTGCTGCTTCACGTCAATTTGGCATTAACGAAAAACTGATTCGAGATTGGCGTAAAAAAAAAAACGGACTTGGTGAAAATCCCAAAATCGCAAAAGGCGCTGCGCCGTGGAACGACATCTTTCCCAGAGCTGGAAAGTGTCTTGAATGATTGGATTGTGGGCTGCAGACAAAATGGTTACATTGTAACGCGAACTGGTATACGTTTGCAAGCAATGAAGCTCGCAAAAGATGAAAAGTTTGCAGCCGCAAATAACACTTTTCGTGCCTCACCAGGTTGGTGCACAAGGTTCATGAACCCCTATGGGTTGTGTCTACGCCAGCGCACCAAAATTGCACAAAAGTTACCTCGTGACCTCGAAGCAAAGATAATGGAATTTCAAAAGTATGTAATTCAAAAGAGAAAAGAGACTGCTTTTGAACTTTCCCAAATAGGGAACATGGATGAAACGGCCATGTGTTTCGACCTTCCTGGAAATAAGACGGTGAACCAAAAGGGCGAAAAAAATATCTTGATCAAAACGACTGGCCACGAAAAATCCAGTTTCGCGATTGTTCTTTCCTGTTTGGCCGACGGCAGTAAGCTACCTCCGGTAATTATTTTCAAACGCAAAACTCTGCCGAAAAGCGTTGTCTTTCCGTCTGGTGTGCTCGTTCGTGCCCATGAAAAAGGATGGATGAACGAATCCGGAACAATTGACTGGTTAAAGAATGTGTGGAACAAAAGGCCAGGTGCACTTTTGAGGAAACCTTCTCTTTTGGTGTGGGATATGTTTGTTGCACCCCGTTGTGCAAAGTGAAAAAAACTGCAGAAAATTCAAAAACAACTCTTGCTGTCATCCCAGGTGGGTTGACATCGGTTGTTCAACCACTAGATGTCTGCCTTAATAAGCCCTTCAAGGACAATGTGCGGAGGTATTGGGCAGATTGGATAAGTTCCGATTTGCCGACTGAAACCAAGGGCGGAAATCTAAAGAAGCCGGATATCGTTTTGATTGCGCGATGGGTCAAGGATGCTTGGGATGCGATACCTGCGGAAATGGTCGTGAAATCATTCAAGAAATGTTGCATTAGTAACAAACTTGATGGCACAGAGGATGATGAGATTTTTATGAGTGATGATGACAGTGATTCTGATGACACAGGCATAGATGGGAATACTGATGTTTATGATGACGCGCCGATGACGGAGAAAGACTTATTTGAACTGTTTGGCAAGTCTGACTCGGAATCGGATTTTGAAGGGTTCCGATGAAGTTTTTGGGTATGCAAATTAAATTTAGTATTATATATATAATTTATTTCGTTTTCAGATGTTTTCGAATAAATTCATTGACTTTTTTTTTCTTATTCCGGGATCGACTTATATGCGAGTTTCCGATTTCTTATGGTGTTTTCCTCTGAAAGTGTGGGGGTCAACTTATACGCGAGTATATAGGTACTTCCTAGACTGCGGTAAATTCCCGAGATTCCGTGGATTGCAGTCACAACATACAAACATTTTTTTTTTTTTTTTTTTTATTGGAGGTTTAACGACCACCGTGAGCAACTCAATGGGCTATAAGCAGTCGCCCGTCCTTAATTTAGGGTCAGAACCAGTGCCGTAAGACAAACACAACGTCCATGCTTCACCGGGATTCGAACCCGGACCCCTTTCGGACGAATGATCAGAGGCAATCGCTTAGACCACTGCGCCACCGGGGCGGCCAACATACAAACATGCAGCAGCCTTTATCATGACTTGGAATGATTTACAGTTTTGGAATCATACTGATCAAAACCTGTTCCAACATCATTCCTGCTGGCAGATAACGGCAGATGTGAATTCGCCAATTTGTCGCATCGTCGAAGCGTGGCGGCCCTTTAAGAACTGGTTTGGACATCGTGCTTCCTTCGTGATGGATTCCCGTCATACGTGAAGAAGCTCCGATGTTCACGACACCATCGTGTGGTTTCATCAAAATCACTCTTCACGGTACATCACATCGGGATATTGTGAAGGATGACACATCGCAGTACCGTTAGCTAAAAACCGGAGCCTCGATGTAAAATTTTAAACCGGTTTTTCGCAATATACAGGTGCATCGCCCAGCTCAAATGACCCGCGACAAATTTTTCTGTGAAGCAAACAAGCCGGTTACCGGTAGCTTACATTCGACAAAAAGACCTTACTGTCGACCCACAGTTGAAAGAACCGTGATTGGCAGAGTGCCAAGAAGGTCCATGAACACTGAAGGAGAGAACGATATTACGGTGTGTCCCTTCAGAACATGTCTAAAGAAAGGAAATGACGTCATCGACAAAAACTTCTTTTTAGCTCAAAGCTGAAATTTGATTTTTACAGGGTAAGGCACAAAGGGAAAGGAAGAAAAAAATTGGCTGTGACCTACGCCCTTAATTCCGTGACCTTTCCTTGACTCTCGCGACCATTTTCTCATTTCGTGACCTTTCGGGGACTTCTGTTACCTGGTAGACACCCGAATATGCCAGAAATCTACGGTAATGCTCCAACGTATTTCTTCCGTACTTTATTTTTTGAACTTGTTGTTTCATTCATCTTACATTGTACTTGCTGAATCCATTTTTTATTTTTTGCTGTGGATATCCATAATTTTGTGCTATTTCTTTTATATAATCTATTTCTTCACCAGTGATTTTAAAGAATGTGTAATAGCTCTTTTGATTAGGGTTTTTATACTGTTGCATTTTTGTGAGTATGGATGTGCTGAATTATACACTGAAGAGCAATTGAATTAGAGACAGCTGGCATTATGCAAATATGGCGCTGTGGGCGGCATTGTAAACGGAAACGACATGACGTATGCAGCGATCCGACAATATAAGGAGTGATGCGACGGGAATCAGTAAGAGTCGGACACTATGGGTAAGACGAAGGATCTAAGCGCATTTGATCGTGGGCAAATTGTCGGGGCTCGACGCATGGGTCACTGCATCTCGAAAGTTGTGCAGGCACAAGGATTTTCACAAGCCACTGTGTCATGGGTGCACCGTGAGTACATCGAATCCGGTAAAACCATCTCTGCAAGGGCCAACTGCTGTGGACAACAGCGTGTGGATGAGCGGGGTCATCATCGGCTAGCTCGCATTGCAACAGCGGATAGACGGGCCACAGTGCAAGAAATCACTCAGCAATTTACCGCTGGTGCAGAAAAATGTGTAAGCAGCCACGCCATCCAGAACCATCTCCTCGCAATGGGGTACAGAAGCCATCGTCCCACGAGGGTACCGCCGCTCACCGCACATCACAGGGTGCAAAGATTAGCATGGGTGCGGGAACATCGCCACTGGACCCTAGACATGTGGAAAAATGTTTCCTGGACTGATGAGTCGAGATTCACGTTGGTGCATGCGGATGGCAGGATATGAATACAGCGCAAACCACATGAAGCAATGGATCCTTCTTGCCAGCAGGGTACTTTTCTAGCTGGTGGGGGTGGCATTCTCGTCTGGGGACTGTTTACGTGGACTGAAATGGGACCTCTGGTACGTGTGACATCGTCCCTCACAGGTCAACGTTACCGGGATATCCTGGACGACCATTTGCTCCCGCTTGTGCGTATTCAACATCCCACTGAGGACCTCATCCTGCGACAAGACAATGCACCGTGCCATCGCTCCCGAATTGTATCCGAATGGTTGGATGAAAACTTCACCGACGTGATCTCACTTCCTTGGCCAGCTAGGTCACCTGACCTCAATCCCATCGGGCACATCTGGGATGCCATCGAGAGAGATGTTCGAGGCTCGGATCCCCCTCCATCAAATCTTCGTGAACTGTGGGAGCTTGTTCAGGGGTCGTGGATCCGTATGGCTTCCCAACGCTTCCGGTGTCTTGTCGAGTCCATTCCGAGACGAATCCCTGCCGTCATCAGGGTGAAAGGTGGTGCTACACAATACTAGACAGTTATCTCTAATTCAATTGATCTTGGTGCTACACGTTACTAGACAGTTATCTCTAATTCAATTGATCTTCAGTGTACATACATATCCCTAAGCTGTTCTCTGAGATTCAGAGGTTAGCTCGAAAAAGAAATACAAACTACCAGATAGTTTTTACTAACTGTTGCCATATCAAACTTCTCCTTTACAGCGATCTTGACATACAACTCGAGCTTTGCTGACATTTCATTACACGCCGTACACAAGATCTTCTATACTTCATACACAGAATTTGTTTCTCATGCAAACACTCCTGAATCTGATCCACCCATGTCTTCCTTGGCCTTCCTCTGCCTTTCCTTCCTGCCACTTGGGCTAAAAATATTTTCTTAGTAAGCATTTCATCACTCATTCTTTCAACATGGCCAAACCACCGAAGCATATTGGTCTCCACCTTGCTAACAACATTTTGCTTTACATCACACAACTGCAATACATCTTCATTCCTCACACAATCAGATCGTGTCTTGCCACAAACCCCACGTAAGTAACGCATTTCTCCAGCACACAAACAACTCCTATGTTTCTTCTGTAGTACCCAGGCTTCACTGCCATACATCAGAGTAGGAACAATTACAGTTTCATACACAGCCATGCGGGACTCTCTAGAGAACCCATCATTCCTGTGAAAACCTCGCAAAGCAGCTATGACTTTCAAAGAAGAATTCACTCGCCTACAGATTTCACTATCCAGTTTGTTCTTTCTGTCAAACATGCTTCCTAAATACACAAGCTCATAAACCTGGTCAATCACTGTGTCATTTAGACTTACATTACATTCAGTGCTACCAGTTCCTCTCTCAAAAACCATAACTTTGGTTTTTCCCTTATTTATACACAGTTTGAAGTAGTCTTATCAAGACCAGTCAAATAACAAGCATTTTTTATGGTTCTTTAGGACATTTGATTTTAATTCAGATTTTCAAATTATAATTTGTTATAAGAGTATCAATATTTTGAGGTTCCCTAACTCTTTCAGGAGGTTTTCGTCTCTACACATTTCCATCACGTATTTTTCTCATTTGCATCGTGGTTGGAGGCCGCAAAATAAACACACAAAAAAATAATAATAAATAAAAATCTTTTTCAACTCACGCAAATTTCACTCCCTTCCTTTCCTTTCAACTATGACCCAAATTCCGATTCAAAACAATCTACCACAAATATATACAATTGAACTCCCTAAAACACATTAATCTGATTAAAACTTCAATCAATAAAAACCTATTTACACATTTCCGAAAACGTCAAAGTTAAAAAGCTGTAACCCAAAATTATTTACAATTGCGAGCTTTAAAATCTTTTTTCAACTCACGCAAATTTCGCTCCCTTCCTTTCCTTTCACTATGACCCAAATTCCGATTCAAAACAATCTACCACAAATATATACAATTGAACTCCCTAAAACACATTAATCTAATTAAAACTTCAATCAATAAAAACCTATTTACACATTACCTAAAACGTCAAAGTTAAAAAGCTGTAACCCAAAGTTATTTACAATTGCGAGCTTTAAAATCTTTTTTCAACTCACGCAAATTTCGCTCCCTTCCTTTCCTTTCACTATGACCCAAATTCCGATTCAAAACAATCTACCACAAATATATACAATTGAACTCCCTAAAACACATTAATCTAATTAAAACTTCAATCAATAAAAACCTATTTACACATTACCTAAAACGTCAAAGTTAAAAAGCTGTAACCCAAAGTTATTTACAATTGCGAGCTTTAAAATCTTTTTCAACTCACGCAAATTTCACTCCCTTCCTTTCTTTTCACTATGACCCAAATTCCGATTCAAAACAATCTACCACAAATATATACAATTGAACTCCCTAAAACACATTAATCTAATTAAAACTTCAATCAATAAAAACCTATTTACACATTTCCGAAAACGTCAAAGTTAAAAAGCTGTAACCCAAAATTATTTACAATTGCGAGCTTTAAAATCTTTTTTCAACTCACGCAAATTTCGCTCCCTTCCTTTCCTTTCACTATGACCCAAATTCCGATTCAAAACAATCTACCACAAATATATACAATTGAACTCCCTAAAACACATTAATCTAATTAAAACTTCAATCAATAAAAACCTATTTACACATTACCTAAAACGTCAAAGTTAAAAAGCTGTAACCCAAAGTTATTTACAATTGCGAGCTTTAAAATCTTTTTCAACTCACGCAAATTTCACTCCCTTCCTTTCTTTTCACTATGACCCAAATTCCGATTCAAAACAATCTACCACAAATATATACAATTGAACTCCCTAAAACACATTAATCTAATTAAAACTTCAATCAATAAAAACCTATTTACACATTTCCCAAAACGTCAAAGTTAAAAAGCTGTAACCCAAAATTATTTACAATTGCGAGCTTTAAAATCTTTTTCAACTCACGCAAATTTCACTCCCTTCCTTTCCTTTCACTATGACTCAAATTCCGATTCAAAACAATCTACCACAAATATATACAATTGAACTCCCTAAAACACATTAATCTAATTAAAACTTCAATCAATAAAAACCTATTTACACATTTCCCAAAACGTCAAAGTTAAAAAGCTGTAACCCAAAATTTTTACAATTGCGAGCTTTAAAATCTTTTTCAATTCACGCAAATTTCACTCCTTCCTTTCTTTCCCTATGACCCAAATTCCGATTCAAAACAATCTACCACAAATATATACAATTGAACTCCCTAAAACACATTAATCTAATTAAAACTTCAATCAATAAAAACCTATTTACACATTTCCTAAAACGTCAAAGTTAAAAAGCTGTAACCCAAAATTATTTACAATTGCGAGCTTTAAAATCTTTTTCAACTCACGCAAAAATTTCACTCCCTTCCTTTCTTTTCAGTATGACCCAAATTCCGATTCAAAACAATCTACCACAAATATATACAATTGAACTCCCTAAAACACATTAATCTAATTAAAACTTCAATCAATAAAAACCTATTTACACATTTCCCAAAACGTCAAAGTTAAAAAGCTGTAACCCAAAATTATTTACAATTGCGAGCTTTAAAATCTTTTTCAACTCACGCAAATCTCACTCCCTTCCTTTCTTTTCACTATGACCCAAATTCCGATTCAAAACAATCTACCACAAATATATACAAATGAACTCCCTAAAACACATTAATCTAATTAAAACTTCAATCAATAAAAACCTATTTACACATTTCCCAAAACGTCAAAGTTAAAAAGCTGTAACCCAAAATTATTTACAATTGCGAGCTTTAAAATCTTTTTCAACTCACGCAAATTTCACTCCCTTCCTTTCTTTTCACTATGACCCAAATTCCGATTCAAAACAATCTACCACAAATATATACAAATGAAATCCCTAAAACACATTAATCTAATTAAAACTTCAATCAATAAAAACCTATTTACACATTTCCTAAAACGTCAAAGTTAAAAAGCTGTAACCCAAAGTTATTTACAATTGCGAGCTTTAAAATCTTTTTCAACTCACGCAAATTTCACTCCCTTCCTTTCTTTCCCTATGACCCAAATTCCGATTCAAAACAATCTACCACAAATATATACAATTGAACTCCCTAAAACACATTAATCTAATTAAAACTTCAATCAATAAAAACCTATTTACACATTTCCGAAAACGTCAAAGTTAAAAAGCTGTAACCCAAAATTATTTACAATTGCGAGCTTTAAAATCTTTTTCAACTCACGCAAATTTCACTCCCTTCCTTTCTTTTCCCTATGACCCAAATTCCGATTCAAAACAATCTACCACAAATATATACAATTGAACTCCCTAAAACACATTAATCTAATTAAAACTTCAATCAATAAAAACCTATTTACACATTTCCCAAAACGTCAAAGTTAAAAAGCTGTAACCCAAAATTATTTACAATTGCGAGCTTTAAAATCTTTTTCAACTCACGCAAATTTCACTCCCTTCCTTTCCTTTCACTATGACCCAAATTCCGATTCAAAACAATCTACCACAAATATATACAATTGAACTCCCTAAAACACATTAATCTAATTAAAACTTCAATCAATAAAAACCTATTTACACATTTCCCAAAACGTCAAAGTTAAAAAGCTGTAACCCAAAATTATTTACAATTGCGAGCTTTAAAATCTTTTTCAACTCACGCAAATTTCACTCCCTTCCTTTCTTTTCACTATGACCCAAATTCCGATTCAAAACAATCTACCACAAATATATACAATTGAACTCCCTAAAACACATTAATCTAATTAAAACTTCAATCAATAAAAACCTATTTACACATTTCCCAAAACGTCAAAGTTAAAAAGCTGTAACCCAAAATTATTTACAATTGCGAGCTTTAAAATCTTTTTCAACTCACGCAAATTTCACTCCCTTCCTTTCTTTTCACTATGACCCAAATTCCGATTCAAAACAATCTACCACAAATATATACAATTGAACTCCCTAAAACACATTAATCTAATTAAAACTTCAATCAATAAAAACCTATTTACACATTTCCCAAAACGTCAAAGTTAAAAAGCTGTAACCCAAAATTATTTACAATTGCGAAGCTTTAAAATCAACTCACGCAAATCTCACTCCCTTCCTTTCCTTTCACTATGACCCAAATTCCGATTCAAAACAATCTACCAAACTTCAATCAATAAAAACCTATTTACACATTTCCTAAAACGTCAAAGTTAAAAAGCTGTAACCCAAAGTTATTTACAATTGCGAGCTTTAAAATCTTTTTCAACTCACGCAAATTTCACTCCCTTCCTTTCCTTTCACTATGACCCAAATTCCGATTCAAAACAATCTACCACAAATATATACAACTGAACTCCCTAAAACACATTAATCTAATTAAAACTTCAATCAATAAAAACCTATTTACGCATTTCCTAAAACGTCAAAGTTAAAAAGCTGTAACCCAAAGTTATTAACAATTGCGAGCTTTAAAATCTTTTTCAACTCACGCAAATTTCACTCCCTTCCTTTCTTTTCCCTATGACCCAAATTCCGATTCAAAACAATCTACCACAAATATATACAAATGAACTCCCTAAAACACATTAATCTAATTAAAACTTCAATCAATAAAAACCTATTTACACATTTCCCAAAACGTAAAAGTTAAAAAGCTGTAACCCAAAATTATTTACAATTGCGAGCTTTAAAATCTTTTTCAACTCACGCAAATTTCACTCCCTTCCTTTCTTTTCACTATGACCCAAATTCCGATTCAAAACAATCTACCACAAATATATACAATTGAACTCCCTAAAACACATTAATCTAATTAAAACTTCAATCAATAAAAACCTATTTACACATTTCCTAAAACGTCAAAGTTAAAAAGCTGTAACCCAAAATTATTTACAATTGCGAGCTTTAAAATCTTTTTCAACTCACGCAAATTTCACTCCCTTCCTTTCTTTTCACTATGACCCAAATTACGATTCAAAACAATCTACCACAAATATATACAAATGAACTCCCTAAAACACATTAATCTAATTAAAACTTCAATCAATAAAAACCTATTTACACATTTCCCAAAACGTCAAAGTTAAAAAGCTGTAACCCAAAATTATTTACAATTGCGAGCTTTAAAATCTTTTTCAACTCACGCAAATTTCACTCCCTTCCTTTCTTTTCACTATGACCCAAATTCCGATTCAAAACAATCTACCACAAATATATACAAATGAACTCCCTAAAACACATTAATCTAATTAAAACTTCAATCAATAAAAACCTATTTACACATTTCCCAAAACGTCAAAGTTAAAAAGCTGTAACCCAAAATTATTTACAATTGCGAGCTTTAAAATCTTTTCAACTCACGCAAATTTCACTCCCTTCCTTTCTTTTCCCTATGACCCAAATTCCGATTCAAAACAAACTACCACAAATATATACAATTGAACTCCCTAAAACATATTAATCTAATTAAAACTTCAATCAATAAAAACCTATTTACACATTTCCCAAATCTTCAAAGTTAAAATGCTGTAACCCAAAATTATTTACAATTGCACATCAGTGCCAAATTAAAATAAACCCAATTACCTGACACAACCACAATATTCAACAGTTAAGGGCCTCCCTCCCCTCAGAAAACAAGCTTAACATCCTAGTACTTTCAGCCTCGGCCCCGGCCATTTTCAAGGAGCGGACGCAGCAGATGTACGACCCGTCACCTCCGCGAAACGTAGCGAATGGTCCAGTGCTCACGCGGCTGATCTGATTTCCCGTTCTCCGTCGTTCAGGCGCAGTGGCACCATCTATCAGATGATCCAATAGCCTTCTTTTCCTTTCGTACTTATATCTGTTCGATTTATTTTATTCTTGAAACTAATCATCTTATATTCTAACACGTTTTTTATTTATATTACATCATTTTTTTTTTCCTCTTGCCTTTTCCCCTCTGTTCCTTTCCTTTCTGATCAAATCCTTCCAATATGCGTTTAAGCTATTAGGATCATTAACGTTACATAACCTGTGTCTATTTTTTTCTACCAACACTGTCTCCACCAATCTCAAATGCCTTTCTGTACGACAATTCTTAATAATTTTTATTTCATCAAACTTTGGGTATTGCCTTTGTTCAATGCAGTACTGGGACCAATGCAGTTTTTGCTTCTTTTTTTTTTTTTTTTTTTTTTTGCCAATTCCGTAAGTGCTGTTGTAAACGATGTTTTAGTTTATTTTCAGTGCTTCCTATATATGATACTGTAGGATTGTTGCTTATAGGAATTTCGTAAACGCCAGCTCTATCCAGGCACTTCTTGTTTTCTTTCATATTGATTACAAAATTTTTAATGGTATGTACTTTATTGCCCAATTGTAAATTATATCTATTACACAATTTATTAATTTCAGCTGAAATTCCTTTTATGTATTGAAATGATCCAACATATTTAATTTGCTCATTAATATTTCTTCTTATGTTTGAAGAGTTAATACAACTGTTCTGCACTTCCTTAATCCATTTTTTTATTTTTTTTACTGGGATATCCATAATTCTTTGCAACATCAGTAATGTTTTTCAATTCATCCTTTCTGTATTGCATATTTGACGTGTGTGTGAAAGCTCTTTTTATTAAAGTCTTAATACTGTTACATTTATGAGCATATGGATGATAAGAATCACATGGTATGATTACAGGCACGTGTGACGGTTTTCTGTAAACGGTATAATCTAATGTGTTTAATCTGTACATCAAGGTAAGCCAAAGTATCCTGCTGTTCAATTTCAAATGTTACTTCAATGGATGAATACTCTTCTTTAAATTTTTTGGCTATGTCACCTAGTTCTGTGGAATTCAATTTTGATAAGATGAAAATATCATCAACATATCTACAATATATTAATGGAGGTTCATTCAGGTTATTTATCACTTTGGCTTCAATATCTGTCATAATAACTTCTGCAAATAATGTAGACAGGGGTGATCCCATAGGTCCTCCTGTATTTTGCTTATAAATAATATCCTCAAATGCAAAAACATTATTTTCGTATATACACTGACGGAAAAAAATCCCAACACCAAGAAGGGGTTGTGTTAGATAAACGACAGTTGCTAGGCGGTGAGAGTACATCTGTAAGATGACGTCTATGTAAATTTCGCGCTCAGTGCATACGTGTGGCGCTAGTAGCGCCCCTAAGAACATGCAAAGCAGGTTTGCTGTAAATACGCGCTGTAACGTTCGTGAGCGTTAGTTATCGTTGAGATTCGACGTAGGGTGTTGATGTTAGTCAAGAATGCCTTTAAGAAGACGAAGAAGCCATTATCAACAGCTCACGGAGTTTGAACGAGGTTGTGTAATAGGGCTATGAGAAGGTGGATTTTCTTTCCGCAATATTGCAGAACGACTTGGCAGGAATGTAGCCACTGTGCATGATTGTTGGCAGCGGTGGTCAAGGGAAGGTACTGCCTCAAGAAGACCGGGTTCCGGCCGGCCATGTGGCACTACTGAGAGGGAAGACCGCCGTGTATGGCGTATGGCTGTAGCGCATCGTACCGCGTCTGCGGCAGCAATTCGAGCTGCAGTTGCCACCACAGTGACACAACGAACTGTTACAAATCGGTTACTTGAAGGACAGCTTCGAGCCAGACGCCCTGTAGCGTGCATTCCACTTACTCCAAACCACTGCCGTTTGCGACGTCAGTGGTGTCAGGCTAGAGCTCATTGGAGGACGGAGTGGAGATCTTTTGTGTTTTCTGATGAAAGTCGGTTCTGCCTGGGTGCCACTGATGGCCGTGTGTTGGTTAGAAGGAGGCCAGATAAGCGCCTGCAACCAACCTGTCTGCGGCCGAGACACACTGGACCTACACCTGGAGTTATGGTCTGGGGAGCAATTTCCTATGACAGCAGGAGCACTCTCATGGTTATCCCACGCACCCTGACGGCACAGTTGTACGTCGGTCTGGTGATTCAACCTGTTGTGCTGCCATTCATGGACAGCATTCCAGGGGATGTTTTCCAACAGGATAACGCTCGCCCGCATACCGCTGTTGTAACCCAACATGCTCTACAGAGTGTCGACATGTTGCCGTGGCCTGCTAGATCACCAGATCTTTCACCAATCGAGCACGTATGGGACATCATTGGACGACAACTCCAGCGTCACCCCCAACCAGCATTAACCGTCCCTGTATTGACCGACCAAGTGCAACAGGCATGGAACTCCATCCCACAAACTGACATCCAGCACCTGTACGACACAATGCATGAACGTTTGCGTGCTTGCATTCAACATTCTGGCGGTTACACCGGTTATTAATGTACCAGCATTTCACATTTAAAGTGGCTCTTCTCGCGCTTACAATAAGCTGTGATCTTGAAACCTTAATCGATTAAATATGTTACCTATACAAATGTATTGCCGCCATTTCATTCCTCTACAACTATTTTTTCGTGGTGTTGGGATTTTTTTTCTGTCAGTGTATATTTAAGCAGCTAGATGACATTTGACACTTGCAATGGTGTATGAATATATGATTGTTATAAGAGGTAACACTTTTTCAGTCAGTGCAATTGCAGAGCCAAAGACATGCAATGAGAGCTTAAGAAGAAATACATATCAAGTAATTGAAAACAGGATCTGTTTGGTTAAAATTTATTGATATATTAAAAAGGTGCTTACGCAATTTTGGATGGAAAGAAGAGCATTAATGGCACAACAGGTGAATCATCATTTCCGTACACTATAAAATGTTTTTGCTTCAGTTTCTGTCGAAAATACTGAGTGTTCCTCTTGAGTTGTTCAATTCTGCGGACACCTTTTCAAACAATAGACATAATAAATGATAAACTGAAATTTACATTATGTTTGAAAAATAATAATAAATGATAATGGAATTTTTACATTATGTTTAAATAAATCCTGTTTCATAGTTGACAAGCAAAAATACTAATACTGAGTGGAAACAATAAGGTATCACTGGCAGATTTATAATGTAGAAGTCAAAAATAAAAAACTAACAACATTTTATTAAAAAAGTTATCTAACATTAGAAATCAGTCATCTCCTTATTGAAACATAAAAAGCTTTTCCACCAAATGGAACTTCTGCACGGCCGCCCCGGTGGCGCGGTGGTCTAAGGCGCTGGCCTCTGATCATTCGTCCGTAAGGGGTCCGGGTTCGAATCCCGGTGAGGCATGGATGTTGTGTTTGTCTTACGGCACTGGCTCTCTCCCTTCCCTGGAACCAGTGACCCTAAATTATTGACGGGCGACTGCTTATAGCCCATTGAGTTGCTCACGGTGGTCGTTAAACCTCCAATCAATCAATGGATGTTGTGTTTGTCTTGCGGCACTGGCTCTCTCCCTTCCCTGGAACCAGTGACCCTAAATTAGGGACGGGCGACTGCTTATAGCCCATTGAGTTGCTCACGGTGGTCGTTAAACCTCCAATCAATCAATGGATGTTGTGTTTGTCTTACGGCACTGGCTCTCTCCCTTCCCTGGAACCAGTGACCCTAAATTAGGGACGGGCGACTGCTTATAGCCCATTGAGTTGCTCACGGTGGTCGTTAAACCTTCAATCAATCAATTGATGTTGTGTTTGTCTTACGGCACTGGCTCTCTCCCTTCCCTGGAACCAGTGACCCTAAATTAGGGACGGGCGACTGCTTATAGCCCATTGAGTTGCTCACGGTGGTCGTTAAACCTTCAATCAATCAATTGATGTTGTGTTTGTCTTACGGCACTGGCTCTCTCCCTTCCCTGGAAGCTGTGACCCTAAATTAGGGACGGGCGACTGCTTATAGCCCATTGAGTTGCTCACGGCGGTCGTTAAACCTCCAATCAATCAATGGATGTTGTGTTTGTCCTACGGCACTGGCTCTCTCCCTTCCCTGGAACCAGTGACCCTAAATTAGGGACGGGCGACTGCTTATAGCCCATTGAGTTGCTCACGGTGGTCGTTAAACCTTCAATCAATCAATTGATGTTGTGTTTGTCTTACGGCACTGGCTCTCTCCTTTCCCTGGAACCAGTGACCCTAAATTAGGGACGGGCGACTGCTTATAGCCCATTGAGTTGCTCACGGTGGTCGTTAAACATCCAATCAATCAATGGATGTTGTGTTTGTCTTACGGCACTGGCTCTCTCCCTTCCCTGGAACCAGTGACCCTAAATTACGGACGGGCGACTGCTTATAGCCCATTGAGTTGCTCACGGTGGTCGTTAAACCTCCAATCAATCAATGGATGTTGTGTTTGTCTTACGGCACTGGCTCTCTCCTTCATTGGAACCAGTGACCCTAAATTAGGGACGGGCGACTGCTTATAGCCCATTGAGTTGCTCACGGTGGTCGTTAAACCTCCAATCAATCAATGGATGTTGTGTTTGTCTTACGGCACTGGCTCTCTTCCTTCCCTGGAACCAGTGACCCTAAATTAGGGACGGGCGACTGCCTATAGCCCATTGAGTTGCTCACGGTGGTCGTTAAACCTCCAATCAATCAATGAATGGATGTTGTGTTTGTCTTACGGCACTGGCTCTCTCCCTTCCCTGGAACCAGTGACCCTAAATTAGGGACGGGCGACTGCTTATAGCCCATTGAGTTGCTCACGGTGGTCGTTAAACATCCAATCAATCAATGGATGTTGTGTTTGTCTTACGGCACTGGCTCTCTCCCTTCCCTGGAACCAGTGACCCTAAATTAGGGACGGGCGACTGCTTATAGCCCATTGAGTTGCTCACGGTGGTCGTTAAACATCCAATCAATCAATGGATGTTGTGTTTGTCTTACGGCACTGGCTCTCTCCCTTTCCTGGAACCAGTGACCCTAAATTAAGGACGGGCGACTGCTTATAGCCCATTGAGTTGCTCACGGTGGTCGTTAAACCTCCAATCAATCAATGAATGGATGTTGTGTTTGTCTTACGGCACTGGCTCTCTCCCTTCCCAGGAAGTGACCCTAAATTAGGGACGGGCGACTGCTTATAGCCCATTGAGTTGCTCACGGTGGTCGTTAAACCTCCAATCAATCAATGGATGTTGTGTTTGTCTTACGGCACTGGCTCTCTCCCTTCCCTGGAACCAGTGACCCTAAATTAGGGACGGGCAACTGCTTATAGCCCATTGAGTTGCTCACGGTGGTCGTTAAACCTCCAATCAATCAATGAATGGATGTTGTGTTTGTCTTACGGCACTGGCTCTCTCCTTCCCTGGAACCAGTGACCCTAAATTAGGGACGGGCGACTGCTTACAGCCCATTGAGTTGCTCACGGTGGTCGTTAAACCTCCAATCAATCAATGGATGTTGTGTTTGTCTTACGGCACTGGTTCTCTCCCTTCCCTGGAACCAGTGACCCTAAATTAGGGACGGGCGACTGCTTATAGCCCATTGAGTTGCTCACGGTGGTCGTTAAACCTCCAATCAATCAATGGATGTTGTGTTTGTCTTACGGCACTGGCTCTCTCCCTTCCCTGGAACCAGTGACCCTAAATTAGGGACGGGCGACTGCTTATAGCCCATTGAGTTGCTCACGGTGGTCGTTAAACCTCCAATCAATCAATGGATGTTGTGTTTGTCTTACGGCACTGGCTCTCTCCCTTCCCTGGAACCAGTGACCCTAAATTAGGGACGGGCGACTGCTTATAGCCCATTGAGTTGCTCACGGTGGTCGTTAAACATCCAATCAATCAATGGATGTTGTGTTTGTCTTACGGCACTGGCTCTCTCCCTTCCCTGGAACCAGTGACCCTAAATTAGGGACGGGCGACTGCTTATAGCCCATTGAGTTGCTCACGGTGGTCGTTAAACCTCCAATCAATCAATGGATGTTGTGTTTGTCTTACGGCACTGGCTCTCTCCCTTCCCAGGAACCAGTGACCCTAAATTAGGGACGGGCGACTGCTTATAGCCCATTGAGTTGCTCACGGTGGTCGTTAAACCTCCAATCAATCAATGGATGTTGTGTTTGTCTTACGGCACTGGCTCTCTCCCTTCCCTGGAACCAGTGACCCTAAATTAGGGACGGGCGACTGCTTATAGCCCATTGAGTTGCTCACGGTGGTCGTTAAACCTCCAATCAATCAATGGATGTTGTGTTTGTCTTACGGCACTGGCTCTCTCCCTTCCCTGGAACCAGTGACCCTAAATTAGGGACGGGCGACTGCTTATAGCCCATTGAGTTGCTCACGGTGGTCGTTAAACCTCCAATCAATCAATGAATGGATGTTGTGTTTGTCTTACGGCACTGGCTCTCTCCCTTCCCTGGAACCAGTGACCCTAAATTAGGGACGGGCGACTGCTTATAGCCCATTGAGTTGCTCACGGTGGTCGTTAAACCTTCAATCAATCAATTGATGTTGTGTTTGTCTTACGGCACTGGCTCTCTCCCTTCCCTGGAACCAGTGACCCTAAATTAGGGACGGGCGACTGCTTATAGCCCATTGAGTTGCTCACGGTGGTCGTTAAACCTTCAATCAATCAATTGATGTTGTGTTTGTCTTACGGCACTGGCTCTCTCTCTTCCCTGGAACCAGTGACCCTAAATTAGGGACGGGCGACTGCTTATAGCCCATTGAGTTGCTCACGGTGGTCGTTAAACCTCCAATCAATCAATGAATGGATGTTGTGTTTGTCTTACGGCACTGGCTCTCTCCCTTCCCTGGAACCAGTGACCCTAAATTAGGGACGGGCGACTGCTTATAGCCCATTGAGTTGCTCACGGTGGTCGTTAAACCTCCAATCAATCAATGGATGTTGTGTTTGTCTTACGGCACTGGCTCTCTCCCTTCCCTGGAACCAGTGACCCTAAATTAGGGACGGGCAACTGCTTATAGCCCATTGAGTTGCTCACGGTGGTCGTTAAACCTCCAATCAATCAATGGATGTTGTGTTTGTCTTACGGCACTGGCTCTCTCCCTTCCCTGGAACCAGTGACCCTAAATTAGGGACGGGCGACTGCTTATAGCCCATTGAGTTGCTCACGGTGGTCGTTAAACCTTCAATCAATCAATTGATGTTGTGTCTGTCTTACGGCACTGGCTCTCTCCCTTCCCTGGAACCAGTGACCCTAAATTAGGGACGGGCGACTGCTTATAGCCCATTGAGTTGCTCACGGTGGTCGTTAAACCTTCAATCAATCAATTGATGTTGTGTTTGTCTTACGGCACTGGCTCTCTCTCTTCCCTGGAACCAGTGACCCTAAATTAGGGACGGGCGACTGCTTATAGCCCATTGAGTTGCTCACGGTGGTCGTTAAACCTCCAATCAATCAATGAATGGATGTTGTGTTTGTCTTACGGCACTGGCTCTCTCCCTTCCCTGGAACCAGTGACCCTAAATTAAGGACGGGTGACTGCTTATAGCCCATTGAGTTGCTCACGGTGGTCGTTAAACCTCCAATCAATCAATGAATGGATGTTGTGTTTGTCTTACGGCACTGGCTCTCTCCCTTCCCTGGAACCAGTGACCCTAAATTAAGGACGGGCGACTGCTTATAGCCCATTGAGTTGCTCACGGTGGTCGATAAACCTCCAATCAATCAATGAATGGATGTTGTGTTTGTCTTACGGCACTGGCTCTCTCCCTTTCCTGGAACCAGTGACCCTAAATTAAGGACGGGCGACTGCTTATAGCCCATTGAGTTGCTCACGGTGGTCGTTAAACCTCCAATCAATCAATGAATGGATGTTGTGTTTGTCTTACGGCACTAGCTCTCTCTCTTCCCTGGAACCAGTGACCCTAAATTAGGGACGGGCGACTGCTTATAGCCCATTGAGTTGCTCACGGTGGTCGTTAAACCTCCAATCAATCAATGAATGGATGTTGTGTTTGTCTTACGGCACTGGCTCTCTCCCTTCCCTGGAACCAGTGACCCTAAATTAGGGACGGGCGACTGCTTATAGCCCATTGAGTTGCTCACGGTGGTCGTTAAACCTCCAATCAAAAAAAAAAAAAAAAAAAAAAATGAACTTCTGCACCCAAGAGGTTTTGGGAAAGCACAGACACCAGAGAATAATTGGGGTAAAAATGTCATCACCTCTCATCAATTTTGTGATGGGGAGGAAGGGAGGATTACAAATTTCTCGCCCCTTAGAACCACAACCTCAAAAATACAGAAGCAATAACGAAGTTGAGTAATATAAAGCGTGACCTCCCTAACTTTAAGACAGAGCTCAAATGCATTTCAATCCTTTTTTTTTTTTTTTTTTAAACTGCAATAGAACTATTGGGTTGTCAAAAAGTCATGACATATTTTGACATCCGATGGCGGTTGTGCGGTTTTGGAAGTACTAGAGACATGCGCAGCTCCGTTATCGCTATGGCATTCGACAGGTGCCAGCTCAAGCTGCAGTCTAAAAGGAATAGTGGGCGATTTGGTTGATTTGCGGAGATTTGACATCAAATTGAAGATGGAAGACCAAATTGCGCATTTTCGCTATATTTTACTGTTTTACTTCCGTAAAGGGAAGAACGCGCGTCAAGCTTGTGAAAAGTTGCGTAAGGTGTACGGTTATAATGCTCTACAAGAAAGTCAGTGCCGGCGGTGGTTTGCAAAATTCTGTGCTGGTGATTTTGACCTCAACGATGCTCCTCAGTCCGGGAGGCCCACCGAGGTTGATGACGACCACATCAAGGCATTGATTGAGTCAAACCCACGTTGCACGACATGAGAGATTGCTGACACATTGAACATTCATCATTCAAGCGTTCACGACCACCTGAAGAAGCTGGAATACGTAAGCAAGCTAGATGTGTGGGTTCCTCATGAACTCAAAGAAGCTCAATGGACGGCGAGTACAAACATCTGCGATATGCTCATTAAACGTGAGGAAAACGATCCTTGTTTGAAGCGACTGATAACTGGTGACGAAAAGTGGATTGTGTACAACAATGTGCTGCGCAAACGGTCTTGGTTCCGACGTGCTGCTTCGCCTCAAACCACATCCAAAGCAGACATTCATCAGCGGAAGGTTCTGGTCTCAGTGTGGTGGGATTTTAAAGGTGTTGTGTTTTTCGAGCTCCTACCACGGAACCAAACAATCTATTCGAATGTGTACTGTCGGGAATTGGACAGTTTGAACGAATCTATCATCCAGAAACGCCCAGAGCTGGCTCATCGTAAAGGTGTTGTGTTCCATCACAACAACGCAAGACCTCACACAAGTTTGATCACCCGCCAAAAATTATTGGAGCTTGGGTGGGATGTGTTGCCACACCCAGCATACCTGCCTGACCTTGCGCTGTCAGACTTCCACTTGTTTCGCTCTCTTCAACAGTCCTTGCGTGGTATAACGTTCAATTCAAATGAGGCTGTAAATCAGCACCTTGTACAGTTTTTTGCCACGAAAGACAGGTCATTCTATGAACGAGGCATTCTGCAGCTCACTGAAAGATGGCAAAAGGTTATCGAACAAAATGGGCATTATATCATTGATTGATCTTTCAGGGTTCCCACTCAAAAGTAATAAAAAAATTCCCTGACTTTTCCAGGTTCTCCAGGTGGTTTTTAAAGTTTTCCAGAGTGGCATATTGCAAAGAATTGTTACATTTCATTCCATTCCATTCATTTTTCTCACCAAAGCACACACTTGTAAATTCTTAAGTAATTTGTCTTTATAAAATTACCTGCTTTTTATTAATAACAACTAACTGTGCACATTATTTTCTGTACCAAAGTTCCGTGAACTTTTGTGAATACTACCCGGACATGGAACTTGTAAATACATTCCCATAGAAACAGGTCATATGTAAGAAAAAATCTGTCAGTTGAATAGTTTCAGTTTTTCTATAACACAATGCAGCTAAGCTTAATGATGGAATGGCCCTGTTCAAAGAAACATGTTTCAAGAGAACCAACAGACAAAGGACTTTGATCCATCATTTGGTTGGTTCTCTTGTGAAGTGTTTCTTCAAGCAGGAGCCATTGTGCCTAATTGTTCCATGTTATAACTGTGAATACTACCCACACGGAATTTGTAAATACATTCCCATAGAAACAGGTCATATGTAAGAAAAAATCTGTCAGTTGAATAGTTTCAGTTTTTCTATAACACAATGCAGCTAAGCTTAATGATGGAATGGCTCTGTTCAAAGAAACATGTTTCAAGAGAACCAACAGACAAAGGACTTTGATCCATCATTTGGTTGGTTCTCTTGTGAAGTGTTTCTTCAAGCAGGAGCCATTGTGCCTAATTGTTCCATGTTATAACTGTGAATACTACCCACACGGAATTTGTAAATACATTCCCATAGAAACAGGTCATATGTAAGAAAAAATCTGTCAGTTGAATAGTTTCAGTTTTTATATAACACAATGCAGCTAAGCTTAATGATGGAATGGCTCTGTTCAAAGAAACATGTTTCAAGAGAACCAACAGACAAAGGACTTTGATCCATCATTTGGTTAGTTCTCTTGTGAAGTGTTTCTTCAAGCAGGAGCCATTGTGCCTAATTGTTTCATGTTATAACAACTGCCTGCAGAAATTGAACAAAAGCTTAATAAACTGGCAATTTTAAAAATTCAATTTTGCACCTTTTTTTAAAAAATAAAGGAAATACTTAATATAACTGAAAGTAAGATCTACCAAATTCTAGGCAGGCAGTAATTGCAAGCAAAAGTTTGAAATCTTGAAAAACTAAGTTTTTTTGGCAAAATAAAGTATCCATTAATTTTTACAAAAAAAAAAAAAGGGTATATTTTTTTCCCTGAGTTTTCCCTGACTTTTACTAAAAAGGGTAATTTTCCCTGAGTTTTCCCTGATTTTTGGAACCATTTTCAAATTCCCTGAGAATTCCAGGTTTTCCTTGTTTTCCAGGTTGCGTGGGAACCCTGTCTTTGTTATTTCTATCAACAAATGACCTTTGCAAAACATGGCTAAAATACGTCATGACTTTTCCGACAACCCAATTGAACAAAAATTAACCCTAACTTAGAAGTTTACTAAAATAGAAATCCAAGAACTGAGGGATATTTTACTCTGCATATATAGGAGCAACCAGAGCTTTTTTTTTTTTTTTTTTTTTTTTTTCTGGCAGAACATGCCTGAACACAGTCCCAGAACCATTTTTTTAACACACACTTTTTTGGTTTTGAGTTTTCAAATCACTATTTAAGTATTAAAACTTTAAAAACACACTTAAGTTATGTAAAAAGGCTTAATTTAAGAAAGCTTTCAACTGATAACTTCAGTCTACATCAGCCTTGACGGATGAACGATGATGATGGCAGTGGTTGCCAGATCCGTAAAGTTGTATACATTATTTCTTTTTTTAAATGGATTTTCATATCAATGAAATGATTAAAGGAGGATGAGAATAGCAGTTCTTGGGGCCGAGAAAAATTTCCAAACTTTCCCGATAGCGTAACAAAAAACGATTAATGAACGGGGCAATTTGTTTGGTGTCAGTCCAAAGAGGCTCAGCAGAAATGTCTTCCAAAGTTCAAGATGCCAGTGAAATTTCAAGATTTCCTTTGAAATTTGGAAATTTTTCTTCCCCAAGAACTGCAATTCTGATTCTCCTTTTGCCATTCCATTAATATGGAAATCAATTGCGCCGCCCCGGTGGCGCAGTGGTCTAAGGCGCTGGCCTCTGATCATTCGTCCGTAAGGGGTCCGGGTTCGAATCCCGGTCAGGCATGGATGTTGTGTTTGTCTTACGGCACTGGCTCTCTCCCTTCCCTGGAACCAGTGACCCTAAATTAGGGACGGGCGACTGCTTATAGCCCATTGAGTTGCTCACGGTGGTCGATAAACCTCCAATCAATCAATGAATGGATGTTGTGTTTGTCTTACGGCACTGGCTCTCTCCCTTTCCTGGAACCAGTGACCCTAAATTAAGGACGGGCGACTGCTTATAGCCCATTGAGTTGCTCACGGTGGTCGTTAAACCTCCAATCAATCAATGAATGGATGTTGTGTTTGTCTTACGGCACTGGCTCTCTCTCTTCCCTGGAACCAGTGACCCTAAATTAGGGACGGGCGACTGCTTATAGCCCATTGAGTTGCTCACGGTGGTCGTTAAACCTCCAATCAATCAATGAATGGATGTTGTATTTGTCTTACGGCACTGGCTCTCTCCCTTTCCTGGAACCAGTGACCCTAAATTAGGGACGGGCGACTGCTTATAGCCCATTGAGTTGCTCACGGTGGTCGTTAAACCTCCAATCAATCAATGAATGGATGTTGTGTTTGTCTTACGGCACTCGCTCTCTCCCTTCCCTGGAACCAGTGACCCTAAATTAGGGACGGGCGACTGCTTATAGCCCATTGAGTTGCTCATGGTGGTCGTTAAACCTCCAATCAATCAATGAATGGATGTTGTGTTTGTGTTACGGCACTGGCTCTCTCCCTTCCCTGGAACCAGTGACCCTAAATTAGGGACGGGCAACTGCTTATAGCCCATTGAGTTGCTCACGGTGGTCGTTAAACCTCCAATCAATCAATGAATGGATGGATGTTGTGTTTGTCTTACGGCACTGGCTCTCTCCCTTCCCTGGAACCAGTGACCCTAAATTAGGGACGGACGACTGCTTATAGCCCATTGAGTTGCTCACGGTGGTCGTTAAACCTCCAATCAATCAATGAATGGATGTTGTGTTTGTCTTACGGCACTGGCTCTCTCCCTTCCCTGGAACCAGTGACCCTAAATTAGGGACGGGCAACTGCTTATAGCCCATTGAGTTGCTCATGGTGGTCGTTAAACCTCCAATCAATCAATGAATGGATGTTGTGTTTGTCTTACGGCACTGGCTCTCTCCCTTCCCTGGAACCAGTGACCCTAAATTAGGGACGGGCGACTGCTTATAGCCCATTGAGTTGCTCATGGTGGTTGTTAAACCTACAATCAATCAATGAATGGATGGATGTTGTGTTTGTCTTACGGCACTGGCTCTCTCCCTTCCCTGGAACCAGTGACCCTAAATTAGGGACGGGCGACTGCTTATAGCCCATTGAGTTGCTCACGGTGGTCGTTAAACCTCCAATAAAAAAAAATTCAATTGCACAAAAGAAATAATGTACACAGCTTAACAGATCTGGCAACCACTAGCATCATCATTGTCCATCTGTCAAGGCTAACGAAGACTGAAGTTATCAGGCAAAATCTTCCTTAAATTAAACTTATTTACATAACTTAAAAGTGTTTTAAAGTTTTAATACTTATTATTTACAGTTGCATGCATCTGTTCATTTTATTTCTGGTGTGGGGAGCTTTTTCCTGGCAATCCCTAGATCTATATAAAAGATGTATTTATGTGTTGGTTATCATCCCACAAACAATGAATGGCGAATGCTACAGGGACCTGTTAGCCGACTATCTCCGTCCATATCTGCAGGAGGCTTACCCAAACCACAGTGACATGTTTCAACACGACACACCATGCCATCAGGATCATATAACTACTGAGTGGATGGAGGAACATAACAAATTTTCCACAATGCTTTGGCTCCCAAACTCCCCAGACTGTAACCCAATTGAACATTTGTGAGATATGCTAGAATGGGGTGTGAGAACTGCTGATCAACCTCCACAGAATGAGCACAAGTTCATGAAACTGCTGCAGGGAACATGGGTAAAGTTATGCATAGAGGACATTCAACACCACGTAGAATCTGTTCCTAGGTGTCTGCGAGCCATGATTGCCCAGAAAGATGGATCAACGTGATATTAGGTAGATGTCATTAAGGCAAAGCATGGAAGATGTTTGACAACTCATAGAATTTTTCCTAGGCATCTGCGAGCCGTGATTGCACAAAATGGTGGACCAACGTGATATTAGATAGATGTCCCTAAGGCAAAGCATGGAAGATGTTTGACACCTCACAGAATCTTTTCCTAGGTGTCTGCGAGCTGTGACTGCACAAAAAGGTGGACCAACGTGATATTAGGTAGATGTCCCTAAGGCAAAGCATGGAAGATGTTTGACACCTCATAGAATCTTTTCCTAGGCATCTGCGAGCCGTGATTGCACAAAATGGTGGACCAATGTGATATTAGATAGATGTCCCTAAGGCAAAGCATGGAAGATGTTTGACACCTCACAGAATCTTTTCCTAGGTGTCTGCGAGCCGTGACTGCACAAAAAGGTGGACCAACGTGATATTAGGTAGATGTCCCTAAGGCAAAGCATGGAAGATGTTTGACACCTTGTAGAATCTTTTCTTAGGTGTCTGCGAGCCTTGACTGCACAGAAAGATGGCACAATGTGTTATTAGGTAGGTGTTTTTAATGCAAAGCTATGCCAGTGTATATCTTCATTTCAGTCAGTTAGAAAGTGTGCAGATATACTTCTGAATCATTTCAGCATGCACAGCATTTGTGAAAATATCAATATCTACTGTTTCAGTCAACAATGTTAATGCTTATTTACTTTTTCTTTTCTTTTAGGGAAACATTTACACAAGAGAGATGAATAAAAACAGCACAGATACATACAAAAGGTGTAGTTTTGAAAAAAAAAAAGCTCCACGATTTCATCCATTCTTAACTATAAAAAGTGCTAGAGTTCTTTATTGAAGTTTCCTAGATTTAAAGACTAAATACTTCACTACAAAAATTTTGAGCCTTCAAAAAGTTTGCTCTTATTTAAAACCCCCAAACTTTTACAGCTCCTCCTTCCAACTTGCTATTCCTGGATAAACCCCTGTGGCTGCCATAGGACCTATACAATACTAGGTATGTGGCCATACTTAGTATTGTATAGGTCCTATGGCAGTATACTGTATTTTCCTCCTACAGTGTACATAGCCCACTGGAAAGACGATGCCCTGAAATGAAGGGCTGTTACTGAGGTCATGTGACCAACTTAGTCCAAGCTACCGTGTGTGCTTTGACTCAACTATCCGTAATGTGCTGATGGGCTGAATAGGAAGGGTGACAGAGTAGCTGGAGAATTTCATAAAACATGCGCTGATGGAAACTTCGAAGGTTGTGTTGCAATATGAATAAAATGTGCTAATATTTAGTTCACAAATTTCTTTCAAAGTTTCACATGAAATGACGGAAATGCTAATGTTTAAACGAAACTGACAAAAGTATTTGAGAAGGTTCCGCATAGAATTCCAGCTGATGGGAACTTTGACACTCAAAATAAATGTGCTGTTGTTTTGTTGACAAATCACTTAAAAAGTTGTGGCATGAAATGCGAATATTTTAAGGTTTTTGATGGCATATTTGATGGTTTTTGATGGCATATTTGATTCCAAGAATGCGGCTTGTTTACAATTTTTTTTTCACTCCTGGTGAAGTCCCTGTTGGATTTTTGTGGAACATTTATCAATTTCCTTCTATTTTTATTGAAGGACTTAGCTAACCTCTGAATCTCAGAGAACAGCTTAGTGATATGTACTTAGTGATATACTTTACTTCGCTGCCATACCGGAGGTTCTGGCATTGGTATTTTTGGTTCTGTAGTGTTAACGTTACCAGTGTACAGTGTCAGTGTGTTCCTTATTCATGGATTACTCAAGGAAGAATACTTGTAAGTACTTTTTGCATTTCTTTTGCTTGACTTAAACATCTTTTCTGAGTTTTTTTTTTACTGTCGTCATTTTTTGGAAGCTCTGACTTTTGTCGGTATTAGTAAATGTACCACTAAGGAAAACAAAAGCGGTGCAAAAAACATTTCTGTAAGATGTATACATCTTGCAGAAATGTTAAACAACTGAGCTAGTTTTGTACCAACAATACATAACAAATTACTTTTTCAATGTATATAAAACTAAACTTTGCACGTTATATTACTTAAGACAGAAAATACTATACTGTGCAAATTAATTGGGACAAAGTAAAAAATCACTCTTTTTTCCAAAACTATGACTTTATATCATTTTATGCCTTGGTATACAGTGATAAATACCTGTATTGGTAAGAAGTATGTCCTCCTTTAGCAGAAATGACCTCTTCAATT
This sequence comes from Macrothele yani, assembly GCA_039090855.1. Classification (NCBI taxonomy): domain Eukaryota; kingdom Metazoa; phylum Arthropoda; class Arachnida; order Araneae; family Macrothelidae; genus Macrothele; species Macrothele yani. The sequence goes on along the minus strand of CM077034.1, from coordinate 222,182,614 downwards.
CATTTTGGCATTGACTCCACTAATTGAGTGCACATATTTTTGACTTCATAAACCACACTTTTATAGCATTCGTTATCATGCGTTCTTTGGTTGTACAGTCCATTTTACCTAAACGTCTCTTCAAAATATTCCACATGGGATTTAAGTCTGGTGAATTTCCAGGCCAATCAAGCAAATGAATTGGATTTTCCAGCTTGACCAATTTCGAATTGTGACATGGGGCCAAGTCATGTTGAAATGTCCAGTCAAAAGTTTGCAAGAATGGAACAATCCTATGTTGTAATATTTCTACGTACTTGGCTGAATTCATCATACCTTGAACAGGAACTAAACTTCTAGTGCCATTTGATGTGAAAAAACTGCAAAACATCTGTTTCAGAGGGTGTATTACAGTTTGTTTGACATGCTCAGGTCTTAAGTTGCTTCGTCTAATGACATTTGCTTGGTAACCCTGCACAAATAAATGAGTTGCATCACTGAAAATTACCTTTTTCCAGTCATCAACAGTCCATGATTTATATCTTTTGGCCCATGCTAAACGTTTTATCTTCATTCTGCATTCAAATATTGTTTTTTCGTTGGTCTTCTTGCTTTCCGGCCAACTTCCAGAAGCCTACGGCGTACAGTTCAATCAGTAACATCACAACCACTAGCCAATAAATCTCTTTGAAGGTCGGTGCTTACTTATTTTTTTGGATTCATTTTACTATTTCTGATTAGATATTTATCGGTTCGTGGAGTTGTTTTTCGTTTTCTTCCACATTTACCTCTCCTTTTTGGAGACGGTGATCCAGATGCATTGTATCGCATAAGCAGTCTTGATACACTTGATTTGCCTACACCAACTGCAGAAGCGATATCTCTCACTGTCATAGAAGTGTGATCCTTCAGAGCAATTATTTTTGCACGCTTCCTTGGGGAAATATCCATTTTTCAATACAGAAAAGCAACACGTACTCACAGAGAGCAAAAACTAACATCCACCTGTCACACAGAAAAGCTCACAACTGAAGCTGAAGTGCCTATTTCCTGTTTAGAACCGGTCAAACCACATTCTTACCATCAAGTTCTAACAGTCACACCACTTCACAGCTGATAAAATCACGGTTTACGTGGGTTTCCGACATCAACTGGCGATCACATTACATTTCTGAGAATAAAATAGCTTGTCCCAATTAATTTGCACGGTATAGTAAATATTACCTGTACATCAGTAACAGCAGAAACCAGCGGGTAGAAGTAGATAATCTTTTTTTTTTTTTTTTTTTTTTCAAAAACGCTCTAACATTTTCTTCTGTTGCAGTGATAAATGAACATTATATGTTATTACAAGTGTTGATTCGTTTTCCTTTAGGGAAAAAATCACAATAATAAATAAAAATAACAAAATATTAACTTCACAGCAACACACTAACGGACTAATGGCGTTCACGACTTCATGCACAGTTCAGAGCAGGGAAGCTGAGATCCTTTTGGTCACATGACTAAATGGTTTCAGGGCCTCTTCTTTCCAGTGGGCAATGTACAGCATAGATGTGAGGTCATAAGAAAAAGAAAGAAAAGGGGGCTACATGTCAAAATAATAACATACCCTCATCTGTTCCATCTTTCCCCATTACTATTCTCATAGATGAGATAATTTGCTGGGCGACTGGCGCAGACATGCTGGCAGCATAGTAGAAGCTGTAGGAGTGAGTGCGTAAATGGTCTATCAGCTTCTGCAAACAGAACATAGAAAAATAATGTTAATTATTTCAGAATCACAGAGTTCAATCAAATGTAAGTAACACTGACTGACAAGTTCAGTCCTTGACCCAAAATAAAACTCAAAATATGATATAAATGAAAAAACAATAATTTAGTATCCCTGTAAAGAATTAAAACAAATCAGAAGTTAAATGTACAGACATGCAAAGAAAATAACCTAAATACAAATCCCACTTACCTATAAGAATGTCAAGAACATTCTTAACATATTTTTAAGTAAAAACATGTCAAATTAAAACTAATTAAACAAATAATCTCAAAACAATATGATATGGACATAACTAATTTTCTTCTTGATCTATTCATTTTCCTGTATTTACAGCATATTATTTCCTCCAACTGTCCGTTTCTTTTTATGTAATCAGGGAAGGACAGGCTTTCATATGCATTAAGTAGTAAATATACATGACGATGATGGGCAAAACACGTAACAATATTAACAAATAAAGGTAACTTGATCACGTTACGTTAAATGAAAACTTTCACAAAAAGTTCGTAAGTTGGAAGCTTTCGACCTTATTCATCACGCCAACGGAGGACTTAAATTGTTGCCAGATTCTACATTTGAATTTTTCCTATTTTTGTTGCCAAAACTTAGAATTGAATCTCCAGATCATCAGAATGTAGAGAAGAGATTCGGAATTGCAAGTCATTGAGTTGAAAATAGTTTCCAGGCTTTCACGGTAACGGAGGGCAAAACGATTGTCAAAAGAAGCAATTCGTTTTGCTTCGTTCCAGTGGGGAATTGCAGAAGTGTCTTCCATTTTCAAAATAGACAAGGCAGTATTAGCATTGGCTTTCGAAACATCTTTTTTATGTTCTAAAATTCTATGGCTAATGCTCCTGTATGTGCTTCCAATGTATAAGTTATCCCCAGTAGAAGAAGAGATAGGAATGCAGTAAACTCCTGGGAGGTTCAGGCTTTCAACTTTGTACCTATCCCGAAGATAAGGTCGAAAGCTTCCAACTTACGAACTTTTTGTAAAAGTTTTCATTTAACGTAACTAGCGTGATTAAGTTACTTTTATTTGGTAGTAAATATATACTTGATCAATTTGGATTATGATTTTTTTTATAAATTTTATAATCCATTTTTAACAAAGGACTAATTGTTACCCTTTTTCTTTAAATAACCTTTAGTAAACTCTTATTTTAATCAATTTTGTAACTTTATTACTAACGTAAAGTTAAAAACGAAGTATTTGCAAAAAAATTATTAAAATAAGATCTATATTTTGAGGTTACTCACCTTTATTCCCTAAATCTTTTAGGAGGTTTTCGTCTCTACACATTTCCAACACGTATTTTTTTTTATTTACATCGTAGTTCGAGGCCGAGAAAAAAAAAATCATTTTGAACTCACGCAAACTTCACTCCTTTCCCTTCTCTTCCCTATGGCCAAATTCAATTTCAAAATAATTCACCACAAATATACACAATTGAACTTCCTAAAACACTTTAATCTAATTAAAACATCAATCAATAAAAACCTCTTTACACATTTCCTAAAACGTCAAAGTTAAAAGCTGTAACCCAAAATTATTTACAATTGCACATCAGTGCCCAATTAAAATAAACCCAAATACCTGACACAACCACTATATTCAACACTTACGGACCTCTCTTCCCTCAGAAACAAGTATAACAACCAAGCACTTTCAGAAAAGCAAATGTCAAGTGTCATCTAACTGCTTAATTATTCATGTGCCATTTAGACATAATCTATATTTTGAGGTTACTCAGCTTTATTTCCTAAATCTTTTAGGAGGTTTTCGTCTCTACACATTTCCAACACGTATTTTTCTTATTTACATCGTGGTTCGAGGCCGAGAAAAAAAAAAAAATCGCTTTCAACTCACGCAAACTTCACTCCTTTCCCTTCTCTTCCCTATGGCCAAATTCAATTTCAAAATAATCCACCACAAATATACACAATTGAACTTCCTAAAACACTTTAATCTAATTAAAACATCAATCAATAAAAACCTCTTTACACGTTTCCTAAAACGTCAAAGTTAAAAAGCTGTAACCCAAAATTATTTACAATTGCACATCAGTGCCAAATTAAAATAAACTCAAATACCTGACACAACCACTATATTCAATACTCACGGACCTCTCCCCCGTCAGAAACAAGCACAACAACAAATAAAGGTGAGTAACCTCAAAATATTGATTGTCTGAATAGCACGTGAATAATTAAGCAGCTAGATGACATTTGAAATGCTGTATGAATATATGATGTTATGTAGATGACATTTGACATTTGCAATGCTGTATGAATATATGATGTTATGTCTAAATGGCACGTGAATAATTAAGCAGCTAGATGACATTTGAAATGCTGTATGAATATATGATGTTATGTAGATGACATTTGACATTTGCAATGCTGTATGAATATATGATGTTATGTAGATGACATTTGACATTTGCAATGCTGTATGAATATATGATGTTATGTCTAAATGGCACGTGAATAATTAAGCAGCTAGATGACATTTGAAATGCTGTATGAATATATGATGTTATGTAGATGACATTTGACATTTGCAATGCTGTATGAATATATGATGTTATGTCTAAATGACACGTGAATAATTAAGCAGCTAGATGACATTTGCAATGCTGAATGAATATATGATTAAAATAAGAGTTACACTAAAAAAAAACGTAACAATTAGTCCTTTGTTAAAAATTGATTATAAAATTAATAAAAACAAAAAATATCATAATCCAAATTGATCAAGTATATATTTACTTCTTAATGTATGAAAGCCTGTCCTTCCGAATAGCATAAAATGGACAGTTCGAGGAAGTAATGTGCTACAAATACGGGAAAATGATCAAGAAGGAGAAGAGTTATGCTCATATTGCTATGAGATTATTTATTTAAATTACATAATTTTTTTCCATTTGATTAATCTGCTTTATTTTGAAAGAGTACTTGTACCGGATGAATACTAGCTGCATAACTACTAATATCCCACAGGCACTGCCTGTTAACAAAATATTTGTTCTATCAGGAAACTTGAAACAAACATGCTCATGAAAAAACTGTTGAAAAAAGTATGAGGTGTCTACCAGAGCAACTTATCTTTTTTTACACTTTCTCAAAGGCACTGTCATTTTACAAAATAGCTTCTCTCTGAGGAAACTTGAAATGGGTGTGCTCATGCAGAAAGTTGCAGACAGAAGTTCAAGTTGTCTTTCAGAACACATTGGTTTCTTTTTTTTTTTTTTTTTTTTTGCACTTTCCCAAAGCAGGGCTTGAAAAATATCTGAAAAGTTGCATGCCCAGCTGGACATGTGCAGAAATTATTTACCTACCCAAAGAGTAAAAGCTGGATGCTCAGGAAAATTTTTCTTTTAAGATAAATCAGAACCCTTTAATAACGAGTAACAGTGCACCAATTGAAGAAAACAGTAAAACTATATATAGCTTGTGGGACGCTAACACCAGAAAACTAATTATAAATATAATGATCCGATTTATTGGTGTCTAAAGTAAGAAATCACACGAATTTCACTCTGCAAGCTTTCTCCGTCAACGGACGGCTTCATCAGGCGGTTACATAGAGAATATAGAATCAAAATTGAAGACAGAACGTTAATTCTAATATGACAAATGAAATCATGCGTGAAGACCGCACGCATGAATAACCACGAACGTGGTGAATACAATATCTTAAAAGTTAATGCAAAAGCAAAAAAATGTAAACTTTAGGAAGAAACTAGAATCATGAAGTCCATCTTGCGATGCCTAGCGGATGGCATATATCGTTGTTCAATTTTCGCCAATTTGCGATGAACATACTTTTTACGTGGCTACAATATTTTAATTTGGTTGACATTAAATGTCTGTAAATACTGTTTCACACGTTATGCAAGTTCAGCTATCGGGAGATTGCAAAAGGACGTTAACATAGTATTGCCAATTGAAGTCAAGTATAATAATAATAAGTATCTGTACTTACAATATTCATAGTGGCTGTCGGGGCTTCATATGTACGTCTTCAAAGAATGTGAATTTTTTTCCCAATTGTGTAGTTAAAATTCATGATATTGTAAAATCTGCACCAGATAAAATTAAACAAGATGAATTTTTACAATGCAAAAAAATCCTTTAACATCGATGAAATAAGAAACTGAATTAAAACCTTGTTGAATTTTTTTTTAAAAAACGAACTATAATCCTGATGAGGAAACAATCATTGACTGCGAAACACCCTGATACATAATGAAAACTGAAGATGAATTATACTTTTGCCGAAACCTCAAAAACGAACAATCTTGAAAAAAGAAAATAAAAAAATACAAATCTCCCGAATGCGAAGCACCAAACTAGTTTCTGCTAACATTCGTAGCCATCATCAGTGGTAGGTGCACGGACATTAGGGTTACCGCACTCACTCGCTCAGGTATGCAGCTTAACCCCAATGTATGTTCAGCCCTGTCGTGTAGATATTTGCGCATCATGATTTGGGTTCCACTGCACATATCAATGGTGTCGCCATCTGTAGTCAAACAGATGGTTCCAAGCTACCGGTAGTTCGAAAGAGACATCGGTGTTGCATACATCCTGCCTCGTTAATATCTCAACTGTTTCCCATATGGCAGCTGTTCTTGCGTCTCCATATGGTGCGATCTTCAAGATATTCTGCCATTGGGGTTGAGCTTGATGGTTAGCTACTTCTTTGGCAAGTGACGTAGAAAGTTTCTTTTGTGCAACGTCCCTCTTATGCTCATTCATTCTCTCCTCAAATGACCTTTTTGTGAGACCTACATAAAATTTAGTAGAGGAGTCTGGGTATAACAATGGGATGCAATAGATGCCCCCATCTGTGAGCTTCAAGGTACTATTACTTCTTGCTGTGCTGAGGACGGTTGCCATGTGTTTAGAAGCTTTAAGGCCGACATCCAATCCTTTCTTATGAAAGTGATTTTTAATAAAATAAGATATTTTGGGGATGTACGGGATCGAACCAACAAATTTTAAAGGTGCTCTTCTGTTCGGTGTAGCAAGTGTGTTGGCTTCAACTTTTGCTATTGTGTCCTCTACGCGGGAGACGTCAAACCCTCCAGCAAAGGCAAGATCTTTCAAAGACTTAATTTCGGCATCATAGTCAGATTTCAAGGTGCAAAAATCTTTGGCTCTTTTATCCCGGTATTTGAATAGAGCATACTTGTGTAAGAAATACGGGATTACGCCATATAATACAAATTTTGAAGATGACAATCCGATTTTTGGCGTAAATGTGACAAGGATGGTAAGTCAGATAATATCCGAAAACTTGAAAATTTTCATCGTCCTGGAAGCGGGACTCGAACCCGCGTCTCCCAGAAAACGCCCGGGTATGCTAACCACTACACCACCCAGAACGACAAAGTTTCAAGTTTCCGATCAATTTGAATTTAACCATCACAGATTCGCTAAACATCAATGCCGGTTGCTTCGACTAGCGAATCCTGTGATGGTTAAATTCAAATTGATCGGAAACTTGAAACTTGGTCGTTCTGGGTGGTGTAGTGGTTAGCATACCCGGGCGTTTTCTGGGAGACGCGGGTTCGAGTCCCGCTCCAGGACGATGAAAAATTTTCAAGTTTTCAGATATTATCTGACTTAAAATCCTTGTCACATTTACGCCAAAAATCGGATTGTCATCTTCAAATTTGTATTATATGGCGTAATCCCGTATTTCTTTCATGATTTATCTGCTTCTCCGGGCAATCACGGGATAGGATTCTTAACCTCCAGATTCGCTAAACATGAATGCCGGTTGCTTCGACTAGCGAATCCTGTGATGGTTAAATTCAAATTGATCGGAAACTTGAAACTTGGTCGTTCTGGGTGGTGTAGTGGTTAGCATACCTAGGCGTTTTCTGGGAGACGCGGGTTCGAGTCCCGCTCCAGGACGATGAAAAATTTTCAAGTTTTCAAATATTATCTGACTTACCATCCTTGTCACATTTACGTCAAAAATCGGATTGTCATCTTCAAAATTTGCATACTTGTGTGTTGTTGGGTTGGCTGATCCAGGTGGAATAGGGTTAGGTGCGTGCATGGGTTTATAGTAGACTTTGGTAGTGAGTGTACCTGAAATCGATTTCGTCACAAGTACATCTAAATATGGTAACTCTCCTTGATTTTCTATTTCTATCGCAAATTTAATGTCTTCATGAATGTTGTTTTTGTCTACCATAAAGTCTTGCAATATATGAATTAACGGAATGTATGAATGAGTGGTATGGTGTGTGTGTGTGTGTGTGAGGTTTTTATTGTGATGATGAGCTATGGTTACGTTTCATATGGCAGAAAGAAACCTGCGTGTGTTGTCCAGTAAATAAAAAAAAAAAAAAAAAAAAAGATAGTACGATGTTTCATCCCCGGAAGAAGGAAAGTCATAGGCAAAGAGTCAGTTCAACCTCAGAAAGCCAACAACAATATAATTGACTATTATGCTTGAAGTGTTACAAGGCAAAAAATGGCCAAGACCTTTAGGGTAAGTGAATGGTTGTTTTTATAGTATATGCTTATTTATACATTCTTAATGCTAATAAATCATATCACTAGTATAGTTGTACTATTTTCTAAATCAGAATCCTCATTTTTATTTAAGTTAAAAAAATATGAACTTTTTTTACATGCTTTGTATGCCCATCTTAAGGTTCTATAATATTATTATTATTATTATTATTATTATTGTGATGACCAGCCAGGAGAATGTCGTTCTTTCATTACTTTTCCGTATTCATGATTCTTAATTTATCCTTACATTATCCATCACCTTTTTCGTAAATAAGATGGCTTCATTATTTCTTTTTTTTTTTTTTTTGATTGGAGGTTTAACGACCACCGTGAGCAACCCAATGGGCTATAAGCAGTCGCCAGTCCCTAATTTAGGGTCACTGGTTCCAGGGAAGGGAGAGAGCCAGTGCCGTAAGACAAACACAACATCCATTCATTGATTGATTGGAGGTTTAACGACCACCGTGAGCAACTCAATGGGCTATAAGCAGTCGCCCGTCCCTAATTTAGGGTCACTGGTTCCAGGGAAGGGAGAGAGCCAGTGCCGTAAGACAAGTACAACATCCATTCATTGATTGATTGGAGGTTTAACGACCACCGTGAGCAACTCAATGGGCTATAAGCAGTCGCCCGTCCCTAATTTAGGGTCACTGGTTCCAGGGAAAGGAGAGAGCCAGTGCCGTAAGACAAACACAACATCCATGCCTCACCGGGATTCGAACCTGGACCCCTTTCGGACGAATGATCAGAGGCCATCGCTTAGACCACTGCACCACCGGGGCGGCCCTTCATTATTTCATGACAAGAGCTTTATTATAAGCAATCCTATCAGAACATTTATATACATTTATTTACAACTTGTTTTTCACTTTCCGTGGGTGACCACGAGCAATGTCCATTGTGCCTCCTCCTCTCTCAGTGTCCTGCCATCATCTCCCGCTTTTTACAACCCTCTTCCCGACCATCCACCTTCGGGCACGTCCAACCTCACTAACCTTTGGCGATTCTCCGAAAAATCCCTTTTCCCATCTCAATTTTTATATCGTCCCTGACCTCGCTTTACCCTTCTTAGAGCATCGTGGTTCGTGGTCACCCGGAAAAGAAATTTACATCATGAGTGGTATTACAGGAGTTTTACATTTTGGAAGGATCATGACAATAATTATTAGGATATAACGACCACTGTGCACAACTCAATGGGCTATAAGCAGTTGTCCAAACCTTAATTTAGAACCACTAGTTCCAGATAACGGAGAGAGCCAATGCTGTAAGACAAACACAACATCCATGCCTCACAGGGATTCGAACCTGGACCCATCTCGAATAAATGGTCTCAAGCCAGCGCTTAGACCACTGCGCCACTGGAACTGTGGGTCTGTATTTAAAACATTCAATGCACAAAAGCGTGTATCTCAATTTTTAAGATGATGATGCTGAAATTAGTATGAAATGGTATGATGATGAAATTGGCATTTGAGAAGTTTGGTGATTCTGCCGTGTTATCTCGTCGAAGTTTACGCCTTCGGTCACTAAACACCGGTTCCATCAGAGGCATGCATCCCGACACCGACTATAAACACCGGTTCCATCAGAGGCATGCATCCCGACACCGACTATAAACACCGGTTCCATCAGAGGCATGCATCCCGACACCGACTATAAACACCGGTTCCATCAGAGGCATGCATCCCGACACCGACTATAAACACCGGTTCCATCAGAGGCATGCATCCCGACACCGACTACAAACACCGGTTCCATCAGAGGCATGCATCCCGACACCGACTATAAACACCGGTTCCATCAGAGGCATGCATCCCGACACCGACTACAAACACCGGTTCCATCAGAGGCATGCATCCCGACACCGACTACAAACACCGGTTCCATCAGAGGCATGCATCCCGACACCGACTACAAACACCGGCTCCATCAGAGGCATGCATCCCGACACCGACTACAAACACCGGTTCCATCAGAGGCATGCATCCCGACACCGACTACAAACACCGGTTCCATCAGAGGCATGCATCCCGACACCGACTACAAACACCGGTTCCATCAGAGGCATGCATCCCGACACCGACTACAAACACCGGTTCCATCAGAGGCATGCATCCCGACACCGACTACAAACACCGGTTCCATCAGAGGCATGCATCCCGACACCGACTATAAACACCGGTTCCATCAGAGGCATGCATCCCGACACCGACTATAAACACCGGTTCCATCAGAGGCATGTATCCCGACACCGACTATAAACACCGGTTCCATCAGAGGCATGCATCCCGACACCGACTATAAACACCGGTTCCATCAGAGGCATGCATCCCGACACCGACTATAAACCCCGGTTCCATCAGAGGCATGCATCCCGACACCAACTATAAACACCGGTTCCATCAGAGGCATGCATCCCGACACCGACTATAAACACCGTTTGGAGCAAAACTACGTATGGTTCCGGTTTCTGAACCTAGTGCATAATATAATTAAAGAATTACGAAAAATGCAATTCATGAGACTACCTTAGAGGTTGTCTTATTTTATAAACGTGATTTTAATTAAACTATACATAATATCTAAGGTATTTTACCTGATATTGTCAAATTATTTCTCACGTTGTTTGCTCTGTGAGGCACGTGCTCACGGGGCACGTCTCCATCTCTGGCCCTAGTGCCACAAGACAAGCACCACCCATCAGATATATACAGCACACCATTGCCCACAATGCAACACGGCACCAAGTTCCAAACATACTCCCTCCCTTCCCATTTCTCCCCCTCCCTTCTTCTTCACCAGAAATGAAGAGTACACACATAGTATTTTAGAAACCCATCAACCCCTTTTGACATTCCCCCTTCTCAAAACATCCCCCCCCTCCCTTCCCTTGGTCCAAATACAAAGTAAAGGACCTGAAAACAAATCAAACAAACTATTAAAGCATAATAATTTAAGAAACTAAATTAAAAATATTCAACTGCAAATCAAAGTCCCTCGTCCGTGGATGCCTCTTGGGTGCTAACCAATCTTCTCCAAGTGCTAGCTAGGTACATAGGTCGACAGATCCTCATTACAACAAGAGTCACCGTAGTACAGGATGAACAAACTCTCGGACACGAATATAGTAGACCTGCCGACGTTGGAACACAGATACGCCCTCAGATCAGGAACAAAAAGCACTGCACTCACTACTGCTGTAAATCATGAGGGATATTCTCCAGATTGGAATGGTGCCAAGATATTGAATCCCAACGTCGGCAGGTCTACTATATTCATGTCCGAGAGTTTGTTCATCTCTCGGACATGAATATAGTAGACCTGCCGACCTATGTACCTAGCACTTGGAGAAGATTGGTTAGCACCCAAGAGGCATCCACGGACAAGAGACTTTGATTTGCAGTTGAACATTTTAAATTTAGTTTCTTAAATTATTATGCTTTAATACACTGACAGAAAAAAAAATCCCAACACCACGAAAAAATAGTTGTAGAGGAATGAAATGGCGGCAATACATTTGTATAGGTAACATATTTAATCGATTAAGGTTTCAAAATCACAGCTTAATGTAAGCGCGAGAAGAGCCATTTTAAATGTGAAATGCTGGTACATTAATAACCGGTGTAACCGCCAGAATGTTGAATGCAAGCACGCAAACGTTCATGCATTGTGTCGTACAGGTGCTGGATGTCAGTTTGTGGGATGGAGTTCCATGCCTGTTGCACTTGGTCGGTCAATACAGGGACGGTTAATGCTGGTTGGGGGTGACGCTGGAGTTGTCTTCCAATGATGTCCCATACGTGCTCGATTGGTGAAAGATCTGGTGATCTAGCAGGCCACGGCAACATGTCGACACTCTGTAGAGCATGTTGGGTTACAACAGCGGTATGCGGGCGAGCGTTATCCTGTTGGAAAACACCCCTGGAATGCTGTTCATGAATGGCAGCACAACAGGTTGAAACACCAGACCGACGTACAACTGTGCCGTCAGGGTGCGTGGGATAACCACGAGAGTGCTCCTGCTGTCATAGGAAATTGCTCCCCAGACCATAGCTCCAGGTGTTGGTCCAGTGTATCTCGGCCGCAGACAGGTTAATTGCAGGCGCTCACCTGGCCTCCTTCTAACCAACACACGGCCATCACTGGCACCCAGGCAGAACCGGCTTTCATCAGAAAACACAACAGATCTCCACTCCGTCCTCCAATGAGCTCTAGCTTGACACCACTGACGTCGCAAACAGCAGTGGTTTGGAGTAAGTGGAATGCACGCTACAGGGGGTCTGGCTCGGAGCTGTCCTTCAAGTAACCGATTTGTAACAGTTCGTTGTGTCACTGTGGTGGCAACTGCAGCTCGAATTGCTGCCGCAGACGCAGTACAATGCGCCATGACCATACGCCGTACACGGCGGTCTTCCCTCTCAGTGGTGCCACGTGGCTGGCCGGAACACGGTCTTTTTCAGGCAGTACCTTCCCTTGACCACCGCTGCCAACAATCATGCACGGTGGCTACATTCCTGCCAAGTCGTTCTGCAATATTGCGGAAAGAAAATCCACCTTCTCGTAGCCCTATTACACGGCCTCGTTCAAACTCCGTGAGCTGTTGATAATGGCTTCTTCGTCTTCTTAAAGGCATTCTTGACTAACATCAACACACTACGTCGAATCTCAACGATAACTAACGCTCACGAACGTTACAGCACGTATTTACAGCAAACCTGCTTTGCATGTTCCGAGGGGCGCTACTAGCGCCACACGTATGCGCCGAGCGCGAAATTTGCATAGACGTCATCTTACAGATGTACTCTCACCGCCTACCAACTGTCGTTTATCTAACACAACCCCTTCTTGGTGTTGGGATTTTTTTTTTCCGTCAGTGTAGTTTGTTTGATTTGTTTTCAGGTCCTTTACTTTTTCTTTGGACCAAGGGAAGGAAGGGGGTGTCAACAGGGGGTAGGGGGGTTGATGGGTTTCTAAAATACTATGTGTGTACTCTTCATTTCTGGTGAAGAAGGGGGAGGGAGAAATGGGAGAGGAGGGGGTATGTTTGGAACTTGGTTCCGGGTTGCATTGTGGGCAATGGTGTGCTGTATACATCAGATGGGCGGTGCTTGTCTTGTGGCACTCGGGCCAGCAGATGGAGACATGTGTTCTCCGAAAGCGCTAACTTTCTGCAATGTTTTTAGTCTGTAAATAAATGTTTTTAGTTTGCAGTTTGGAAACTTTGTGTTTTTATCGTACGGTGAGACAGCTTAGATTTATATTACTGGTATTTCGTATGAATCTTGAGTCAACACCAATGAAATGTTACTCGTGGAGAAAAAGTAAGAAACGTTGTTTTTGGGGTTAACTTCAGTTTCATGAAAAGCTGATGTAACAGTTGAATGTTTTGCCAAGAATTTCACGCATAACGTTTTATGAAGAAGCTGCAGTTCGACAAACAACATGAACCCGAATTTGAATGCTTGAAGCAGATTTCGAAGTTTTAATAGGAACAAATATTCCTACAAAAATTATAGTGTAAAAGGCAACTTATCATGGTCATAAAGTGAGTGAATGGGAAAGAGAAAGTGTACATGTGCATTAAAAGTCCAGCTACTACAAATTTAGAATATACACTGCTGGACAATTGCTAAGGACGGATCATAAACGGCTATATAGCGCATAAAAAAAGTAAGTGTGGTTGGATGCCAAGTGAAATAAAATAATGTCAGAATGCCAGGACATTACAAGAAAGACAATTTATTGTGCTCTGAAATCCAGAAGGCTTTGGAACGTGTTCAAGGGACAAACAGGCCATTTTGTGCAGAATACGTAAACGTGACAAAAAATGCAATTACCGTCCGCAGGCGTTCCGGCGTAAGATGTCAATACGGGATATGGCCACCATGGAGGGCGATGCAAGATTCCACAGGTCGTGTCATGCTTTGCACAACATTATCAAGCAGCTGTTGGGGTCATTTATCCCATTCCTCTGTCAGTGCACGGATGAGGGTGTCCTTGTTTATTGGAGGGCATTGGCGACCAGCAAGACTCCTCCCCAAAGCATCCCACACATTTTCAATGGGATTCAGATCTGGAGAACGTGCTGGCCATACGAGGCGTTGAATATCCTCGCTCTCAAGACACTCCTGGACAGCGACTGTTCGATGACATGTTGCGTTGTCGTCCATGAAAATTAATCTATCACTGACAGCACCACGGAACATGCGAACATGAGGTAGCAGAACATCATTAATGTATCGTTGGCCAGTCATAGTCCCAGTTGGAAGCACATAGAGGGACGTACGGCCATTGATCATGATGCCAGCCCATACCATGACACTACATGTCGGATATCGGTCCCTTTCCTGTATGTTTGCTGGACAATATTCAGTACCACTATCACGCCAGATCAGTTGTCGTCGACAATCAGACGATAGACTGTATCTACTCTCATCTGAGAAGAGGACAGCAGACCAGTCGTTATCAGTCCAATTGCGATGTTGATGGCACCATTGCAAACGGGCGGTACGATGACGTCTGGACAATAGGATGCACACAACAGGACGGCGGGCGTATAGTCCTCCTTCATGCAAACGTCTGGCGACAGTTTCTCGGGAGATCCGCTTGCCAGTAGCAGCCATAAACTGATTTGTTACCTCACTAGCTGTGCTGCGCCGGTGTCTTTTTGTTGATAGCACTATGTACCGATCTTCTGCGGGTGTCGTACTGCGAACACGACCTCCCCCGTGACGTTTGCTACACTCTCCATTTGTTTGAAATGATTTCCAAAGCCTTGAAACAACACTGTGGCTGACGTCGAACTCCCTGGCAACATCTGTTATTTTTCGCCCTTCTTCAATCTTGCCAATAATACGGCCATGTGTATAATCATCTAGGTGATGTCGGGAAGACATACTGAAAATTGCAAGTTCGTCAATTGATTCTTTCCCTTTCAACTTTGCGTTTGAACAACAACGGTCAATACGCGTCAAATCCTTTATATCTCTTATCAGCGCTATGACGTCACGAACAAGTTCGGCAATCCAAAATTTGCATACGCACAACACGTCTTACTGTATCCCGCACTTATGCTAATTTCTACATTTTCCTGCCTTCCATTTTATGGTTGCTATCGTTGCTATTGTCATCTGTCCTTAGCAATTGTCCGGCAGTGTAATTCAATAATCAGGATGTACAAAACTTTCCTGCCACTTGGATTGAATCATTCTTTCAACATGGCCAAAACACCTCAGAATATTTGTCTCTACTTTACCAACAACATTTTGCCTCACATTACACATCCACAACACATCTTCATTCCTCACATGATCAGAGAGTGTCTTTCCACAAATTCCCCATAAGTCATGCATCTCTCCAGCACACAAACAACTCCAATTTCTCTTCTGCAGTACCCACATTTCACAGTGTACATCACAGTACGAACAATTACACTTTCATACACAGCTATTGGGGATCTTTTAGAGAACCCATCAGATTTGTGATATCCTCCTCAAGCAGCTATGACTTTCAATGAACAGTTCACTTCCCTGCTGATTTCTCCATCTAAGCTGTTTTATCTGTGAAACATGCTTCCTACATATACAAATTAATTCATCTGGTCAATCACTGTGCCATTTAGACTTATATTGTTAGAAATTATTATAAGAAATATGACTATCAGAGTTCCACAATATTAGAACTAGAAGCCTCAGCGCATATTTAACAGAATTGCAGGTGGCGCTGCTCGAACCGTTTTTATTTGTCTGCTCTAGCAAGCGTTACTTGGATCCCTTTTGCCGCTCACGTCAGTTAGTAATCTACGAAGTTGATCTTTGACTGAACAACAACAATGTCGGTGATTTATAGAGGGTGTGCGTGTTGGAATAGGGTCATTCCACGTCACTTCATCCAGGCCATGTAACCCACCGTCTCAGATTTTGATGAAATTTGGCATGGAGGTATACTTCACCAAGATATAGAAAATGACCAGATTTTAACTTCCTACACCTCATAGTTTCTGAGATACAGTGCTCCAAAGTTTCACTGAACACCAATCGCACACATAGAGTGACGGAGTACCACTTTTCACAAAATGCTGCATAACTGTAGTGCTATTTAGTTTAGAAGAAAGAAATTTTGTACCCTTATGCAAAAGAGCTCCCAGAATAAGAAACCATTTCAAATTTCGTTGAAAACACTGAATAAATAAATGAAATATAGTGGAAAAGTGAAAATTTAAGAAAAAAAACTTGCTATTCTATATTAGGCTCTACAGCAAATAGCAGAGGTATGAGGGAGCTCTTTTTTAATGTATATTGGTCTTTGACATGTACTGTCACATAACAAGAAGAAAAAATAGTGGCTTTCAGCTTGCTTTTGAAGATATGTGCAAATATCTGAAATGCGTGTGGAGTTCCACTTCGTCAATTCAACCACTTTTTTTTTTATTAATTATAACTCATCTCTGACATTCAAGAAATTTCACAAGGAGACATAACTAACAAGGACACGAAAATATAAAAAAATATGTTTTCTTACACCATATAGTTTCAGAAATACCATATTAACAAATTTGACGAAATAGCTAGTTCAGCTGTACGGTGAGCATATGCAACAAACTGCTTAGTCATACTCACCTATGGTGCATAGATCTATTTTTTCATAATTAGTTTTGACTTGGAAAAAAAGAAACACAAGCAAGTAGTTTTGCACTGTTCACAAATATTTACATTGATGTTTTTAATATGCCATGATCAACTCTTGAGGATGGAGTCCTTATAATTCAGCCACTTAGTTTGACAGGTTTTCATGTCCAACTTGGAAAACACATATGTTCTACCAGAACTTGTTGTCATGGGAGTGTCAATTAAACATAAAATATGTCCAAATGGAATATTGCACTCATCTTTAAACGAAGGCCAGTAAAAAGAAACTGCAGGGCCGTTTGGGTGCATAAATTTTACAGATGCATCACTTTCTTCATAATTGATTTTCTCTATTATTCCTAGAAACCAGTTAGAATCATATACACATGCTACATAACAATGTGTATATAACTGCCTTTGCATTCCTTGATTTTTAAAGCCAAAATCAAAAAGTAATTTTCATCTAAGCTTGTTCATCTGGTTGCTATTTTAGATGTTGATAATGGAATAAAGCTGTAAAAACTTGTGTATCAGGTATTGTTTGAACATGAGAAAATCTTACTTGACATTCATTGCGCACAGCATTCATATCACTTTTCAAAACGAAACTCTATTTTCATGATATTTTTACGACAGTTAAGTCAAACATCTCCTGTGGAGTTATTTGCTCTTTCAGTAGACGTTGGAGACTTGCTTTTGCAGTGATTCATTTGACAGTAGCACCTATGCCATCACAAGGAGACTTCCTGTTGCTGGTGGTAAGAAAGACCATGAAGCTGTCACTGCAAAATCATTAATGTGATGACATAGATTCGTAGTTTTTGTACTGAGCAACACAACCATCAGTAACATAATGTACTTCTTTTACTTGTTGGTAGTTCTTTTTTAAGAAAGTTATTATTTCACTCTGAATCTTGTACACCATTGCAACAGCATGATCATCAGAAATGAAACAGTGACTTAATGCAGAGGTCAAAGAGTCAGAATTTGTTTTTACAGTAAATAACAACAGCGTGAACTGTGCATGCATGGCAAGTCCAATGATACCATTATGCTTCTTCCTGAACTACAAATGCATAATTTTCACTGAAGTCCATCAGTATAATGGTAGATTCTGGACCAATTGTTCCTTTCAACTTACTGAAAAATGAAGATTGTGCTTTGGTAATGTATGAATGCGGAATGAGCTTCTCAATTTTTGGCACAAATAATTCAATGAATTCCTCAACTGAAGAAGAAAAGTTTTGAAGCTCCATTCTGTCTGTACACACCCACTGGTGATATTCGATTTCATCAGTGGGATCACAATTTTTAAATTTCTGCAACAATAACTGATTCAGATTTGTACTTTGTGGACACTGAACAACACCAAATCGTGCACTTTGAATCCTTACTGCTGCAGACAAGACTATTGATAAAGTCCTGATGTGATTCTTCAAAGTGTGCCGCACTAATCAAAAGTTAGACATTTTGATGTATAGTGCACACACATACAGAATGGGTTCCAGAGGAGCCTGCAAGAATGCACCATTTTGGATGAAGAGCACAAAATTTAGAAAATCCTACTTTTCCATTAGTATGTCTTTGCTTAAATTGTTGATATAATTCTTTCAAATTGCACAGAATAAGTTTTTTCTGAGCATGAATGTTTCTAGCACCACTTACTTTTACATTCATTCTTGGCATTTGCCTGGAATAGTTATCTTCATAAAATTCTGTAATCTGTTTTATGGCATCTTGTGAAAGTTTCTTACCATGGCCGAGTTCGGGAACTGATATAATGCCTTTATCTGTTGCTAATTTTCTTGCCTGATGTACTGTGTATTCTGAAACTTCAAGCTGTTGTGCTACTTTTTCTGGACCATGATGGGGGATCCATTGTTAATATCTGAATTTTTTTATTTTTTTTTACAACTAACAGTAGGTATTCTTTCTTTCATTAAAGCAACAAGTTCATCCAAATCATGAGCTTTTAGTTTTAATTCATCTATGGAGTGTCCATCATCATTGTCCCTAGCAGAAGACTGAGCTGTAAAGCTATACTCCAGAACACAAGATATTTTACTCTGCATAGCTAACTTTGCTTGAAGAAATTTTCTTTTTCCATATGCTGGTTTACTATGGGATGGCAAGGAACGTAATTTTAACAGTGACAATTCTAAATCAGATGAACTTTCATTTACTTCTTTAGCAGCACATTCTTTAATAATAAAATCATCAGGGACCATTTCACTACCATCAGTCTCACTTAAAACTTCATCTTCTATGGTTGTCCTAATTTAGATGCTTTCCCATGACACTGAGGACATAATTTTTGACCTGGGCATACACTGATGTTTTTAGATTGCAGCTGTTGGGCTATTTGTATACTGACTTGACGCAGGGACCTCTTCAACAGGTTTTTTCACATCATGGTCACCAAAAGGGTTGCAATAAGTTACTTGGTAGGTTTCATATTTCTTCAGATAATAACATTTGTGATGTAAACATACTGAGATTATATCTTTATGTGGAAAATTAGGTCTTAAAGAAATAAGTACCTTGTCAGCAACAGAAAATTCTTCACTACTGAGAAACCCTTTTGTCTTCACATAACTTGATTTATTACATTCTGTATTAGTAAGTGATCCAACACTACACTGGTCCATTATCTTTTTCCATGATTGAGGTTGACAAACTTGTCCCAAAGTCAGATTAACACAGAGCAGCCAATACACAAAAAAGAAAATATTGGAAGCAATATATTTCACAGCAAAATGTAAGAGACTTCTGGGATAGCCTGCCCACAATTTTTTTCTTAACTGGGAATGAGGGACTGAAACCTTATTTCTCTTTACTGAGATTATATCTTTATGTGGAAAATTAGGTCTTAAAGAAATAAGTACCTTGTCAGCAACAGAAAATTCTTCACTACTGAGAAACCCTTTTGTCTTCACATAACTTGATTTATTACATTCTGTATTAGTAAGTGATCCAACACTACACTGGTCCATTATCTTTTTCCATGATTGAGGTTGACAAACTTGTCCCAAAGTCAGATTAACACAGAGCAGCCAATACACAAAAAAGAAAATATTGGAAGCAATATATTTCACAGCAAAATGTAAGAGACTTCTGGGATAGCCTGCCCACAATTTTTCTTAACTGGGAATGAGGGACTGAAACCTTATTTCTCTTTACTGAGATTATATCTTTATGTGGAAAATTAGGTCTTAAAGAAATAAGTACCTTGTCAGCAACAGAAAATTCTTCACTACTGAGAAACCCTTTTGTCTTCACATAACTTGATTTATTACATTCTGTATTAGTAAGTGATCCAACACTACACTGGTCCATTATCTTTTTCCATGATTGAGGTTGACAAACTTGTCCCAAAGTCAGATTAACACAGAGCAGCCAATACACAAAAAAGAAAATATTGGAAGCAATATATTTCACAGCAAAATGTAAGAGACTTCTGGGATAGCCTGCCCACAATTTTTTTCTTAACTGGGAATGAGGGACTGAAACCTTATTTCTCTTTAGCTGGAGGGCATTCGTAGGAGAGTGAGACGAGAAAAGAGAAATCTTTTTCATTTGACCTTCATCTCAGCACTTGGGGAGTTTTACGATGTCATAAAACTTACCCCATTTGAACTGGTGGTCAGTTGAGCACAGGATCTGGGATGAAGTCAAAACAAATTCTTATGACCTTAGGAATCGTGCTGCATCCTTTGCCCGATGCCACATTTTCTTTTAAAAAGTGCTCTCTGACAAGTTGCAATTATTTCCTAGTGCCCATCCATTGCAAGCTTACTTTAGTGTATTATCCAGTCCTGCACATATAAAAACTGTTTATATCTTTTGTGGAAATGTGTAATTTTTTTTGGGGGGGGGGGGGTACATTTCCAAAATTCTGTTTTAGGGAGATTTGTCAGAGTAATTTTTTTTTTCAGAAATTTTTGCAATCTGCAATAAGGGAATAACAGATATTTTGAAATGACTGAAAAACTTTAAAACCTCACCACACCTGTTGTGGGGTGCAGCTGAACTAGCCATATCATCAAACTTGTTAATTTGGTATCTCTGAAACTATATGGTGTAACTTGTACAGAAAACTAGCGGATAATGCTTACCTTGGCATTCCTTTCTAGCGACGGGGACATTTCACGCACGTGTTTTCCGGTCTTTGTTGAGGTTATTGTCCTAAAGTCCGTTGTATGCGATGACTGGCTTTACTTCTCACACTTTTCGCTGGGTATACTCATTGGATCTTTGCTTTAGGATTGAAGCTTTACTTTAGTGTATTATCCAGTCCTGCACATATAAAAACTGTTTATATCTTTTGTGGAAATGTGTAATTTTTTTTTTTTTTTTTTGGGGGGGGGGGTACATTTCCAAAATTCTGTTTTAGGGAGATTTGTCAGAGTAATTTTTTTTTTTTCAGAAATTTTTGCAATCTGCAATAAGGGAATAACAGATATTTTGAAATGACTGAAAAACTTTAAAACCTCACCACACCTGTTGTGGGGTGCAGCTGAACTAGCCATATCATCAAACTTGTTAATTTGGTATCTCTGAAACTATATGGTGTAACTTGTACAGAAAACTAGCGGATAATGCTTACCTTGGCATTCCTTTCTAGCGACGGGGACATTTCACGCACGTGTTTTCCGGTCTTTGTTGAGGTTATTGTCCTAAAGTCCGTTGTATGCGATGACTGGCTTTACTTCTCACACTTTTCGCTGGGTATACTCATTGGATCTTTGCTTTAGGATTCCAAACATCAATTTTTACCGTTCTTTATACTCGAAATTTTCGCCCATACTCTGGGCATCTTCAGGAGCGTGGCGACTTTACCACCGATGTTCGTGGTTAACTTCGCGCTAATGGAGTCCGATACTCCTTGTTGCCATTCGTCGGAAAAACTTTCCTGGATATATTTCGTTATCGAGCCCAGCTGGCGCCATCTATGTTTCGTTAAGAACACTTTTTTTAAAATCAAGAGTTAGAGTTTATCTCGAAAATATCACAAGAGTATGGGTACCCGAGCAAGCTAATTAATAAATGGATACATGAGAGTAAAAAGCATATGACTCAGAGTAAAGAAGGCCAAGAAGTGCACAACCAAAGGAAGATGAGAAATAAAAAATTGAAATACATTGGAGCTTTCCCATACCTGGAAGGAGTGAGCAAAGAAATCAATAGGCACTGTGCTAAATATGACTTACAACTAGGAAGCTCAGTGCACACCGTGAAAAGTATGACAGTCAAAAAAAAAACAGAGGAAAAAATGCTAGAAGAATCAGGAACCTACGAAATTCCAATAGCACACATACCCCCAATATTGTACATTGGAAGTACGAAAAACAGATTAAAAAAAAGACTTAAACAACACATATCTAACTGGCAAAAAAAGAAGCCAAAACGGCTTTAGTGCAATTCTGCTTGGAAAACCGGACATTCCCAAAGTTCGATGAAATTAAAATGCTAAAAAAGAATAAAAAATCGGAAAGGCAAATGAGGAGGGAAGAAGCAATATTAATCTACAAAAATAAAGCAAGGGTATGTAACCAGAACGACCCTAGCACATTATCAGGCCTGTGGAAAGAACTAATAAGACAAGAAAAACAGGCAAAAAAGACAAGAAAACCAGGATAGGAGAAGAAATTTAAAAAATAAAAAAAAAAAAAAAAAAAAAAGTGGTCTTAACTAAACATAGATGGCGCCAGCCGGGCTCGATAACGAAATATATCCAGGAAAGTTTTTCCGACGAATGGCAACAAGGAGTATCGGACTCCATTAGCGCGAAGTTAACCACGAACATCGGTGGTAAAGTCGCCACGCTCCTGAAGATGCCCAGAGTATGGGCGAAAATTTCGAGTATAAAGAACGGTAAAAATTGATGTTTGAATCCTAAGGCAAAGATCCAATGAGTATACCCAGCGAAAAGTGTGAGAAGTAAAGCCAGTCATCGCATACAACGGACTTTAGGACAATAACCTCAACAAAGACCGGAAAACACGTGCGTGAAATGTCCCCGTCGCTAGAAAGGAATGCCAAGGTAAGCATTATCCACTAGTTTTCTGTACAAGTTACTTTGAAATATCGCACGTAAAAGAGAATAGTACAATAATTAGAGCTATATAATAGTCAGAATTAGAACTACTAAGTGGAATTTATATGGTGTAAGAAAATATATTTTTTTATATTTTTGCGCCCTTGTTAGTTTCATCACCTTGTGAAATTTCTTTAATGTCACAGATCAATTATAAATAACAAAAAAAAAAGTGGTTGAATTGACGAAGTGGGACCCCGCACGCATTTCAGATATTTGCACATATCTCAAAAGCAAGCTGAAAGCCACTATTTTTTTTTTCTTGTTATGTGACAGTATATATCAAAGACCAATATACATTAAAAAAGAGCTGCCTCATACCTCTGCTATTTGCTGTAGAGCCTGATATAGAATAGCAAGTTTTTTTTTCTTAAATTTTCACTTTACCACTATATTTCATTTATTTATTCAGTGTTTTCAACGAAATTTGAAATGGTTTCTTATTCTGGGAGCTCTTTTGCATAAGGGTACAAAATTTCTTTCTTCTAAACTAAATAGCACTACAGTTATGCAGCATTTTGTAAAAAGTGGTACTTCGTCACTCTACGTGTGCGATTGGTGTTCAGTGAAATTTTGGAGCACTGTATCTAAGAAACTATGAAGTGTAGGAAGTTAAAATCTGGTCATTTTCTATATCTTGGTGAAGTATACCTGCATGCCAAATTTCATCAAAATCTGAGATGGTGGGTTACATTTCCCAAAAAAATTGGATGAATTGATGCGGAATGACCCAATAGTGAGTTATTACCTTTATGTGGAGATGTACAATAAATATTAGTGTGTTATCATTCAAGAGTTTATAAGTGTGGAATCCATTTGTTTTTCTGATGACTAAAGGATAGATCTTCCTGCAGCTGGTAAGTGGCTTACTGCATTGCATAAAAGGCTATCATCAATTATTGATTTTATTTATTTAGAAACAACTAACAATTCTAGTAATTAATGACTTCATGGCTTCCTCTTATTATTTTCAGTATTATAAATATTTAAAAACTGAAGAAAATCAGCACTAAATATAAAATTAGGTTAGCTCCAGGTTTGAATAACAAAATTAAAAAATACTTACCATCCCTAAAACAAAAAGAAGAAAATACTTTACTCCAGGAAGGAGTTATTTATAAAATCGAGTGTTCCTGTGGATTACCATATATAGGAGAAACAGGAAAAAGGTTAACCACCAGAATTAAAGAACACAAAGCAGCAATAAGGAACAGCTCAAATAAAACAGGATTAGACTGGCACATGTATTCACAAGAAAAGTCACTTACCACAAGGGACTGTTTGAAAAACTGAAAAAAATCAGCACTAAATTAGGTTAGCTCCAGGTTTGAATAACAAAATTAAAAAACGCTTACCATCCCTAAAACAAAAAGAAGAAAATACTTTACTCCAGGAAGGAGTTATTTATAAAATCGAGTGTTCCTGTGGATTACCATATATAGGAGAAACAGGAAAAAAGGTTAACCACCAGAATTAAAGAACACAAAGCAGCAATAAGGAACAGCTCAAATAAAACAGGATTAGACAGGCACATACAACAAACTGGCCACAAAATGGATTAGAACTCCTTAAAATTGATCAAACATCAATCCCATGCAATTATCCGGAAATTACAGGAATCCCTGGAAATTTACAAGACACAAGGTGGCAACATCAATGACCATGCTGGATGGAAAATCCATCAGGCTTGGTCACCAGACCTGTGGAAGTAGAAGGAAGCAAGAACTCCTGACGAAGATCTAGTGTTTAGATCAAAAATTTGAGAGGTAATGTACCTTAATAAATTTATCCTCGATAATTCCCGTTAAATATTTATAATACTGAAAGTAATAAGAGGAAGCCATGAAGTCATTAATTACTAGAATTAAAGAAGATTACCGGTCGGAAACGTGTCAGAGCGTCGAGAAATTATTTAGGGAAGCAAGAACTCCTGACGAAGATCTAGTGTTTAGATCAAAAATTTGAGAGGTAATGTACCTTAATAAATTTATCCTCGATAATTCCCGTTAAATATTTATAATACTGAAAGTAATAAGAAGAAGCCATGAAGTCATTAATTACTAGAATTAAAGAAGATTACGGGTCGGAAACGTGGCAGAGCGTCAAGAAATTATTTAGGGAAGCAAGAACTCCTGACGAAGATCTAGTGTATAGATCAAAAATTTGAGAGGTAATGTACCTTAATAAATTTATCCTCGATAATTCCCGTTAAATATTTATAATACTGAAAGTAATAAGAGGAAGCCATGAAGTCATTAATTACTAGAATTAAAGAAGATTACAGGTCGGAAACGTGTCAGAGCGTCGAGAAATTATTTAGGGAAGCAAGAACTCCTGACGAAGATCTAGTGTTTAGATCAAAAATTTGAGAGGTAATGTACCTTAATAAATTTATCCTCGATAATTCCCGTTAAATATTTATAATACTGAAAGTAATAAGAAGAAGCCATGAAGTCATTAATTACTAGAATTAAAGAAGATTACCGGTCGGAAACGTGTCAGAGCGTCGAGAAATTATTTAGGGAAGCAAGAACTCCTGACGAAGATCTAGTGTTTAGATCAAAAATTTGAGAGGTAATGTACCTTAATAAATTTATCCTCGATAATTCCCGTTAAATATTTATAATACTGAAAGTAATAAGAAGAAGCCATGAAGTCATTAATTACTAGAATTAAAGAAGATTACGGGTCGGAAACGTGGCAGAGCGTCAAGAAATTATTTAGGGAAGCAAGAACTCCTGACGAAGATCTAGTGTATAGATCAAAAACTTGAGAGGTAATGTACCTTAATAAATTTATCCTCGATAATTCTCGTTAAATATTTATAATACTGAAAGTAATAAGAGGAAGCCATGAAGTCATTAATTACTAGAATTAAAGAAGATTACGGGTCGGAAACGTGTCAGAGCGTCGAGAAATTATTTAGGGAAGCAAGAACTCCTGACGAAGATCTAGTGTTTAGATCAAAAATTTGAGAGGTAATGTACCTTAATAAATTTATCCTCGATAATTCCCGTTAAATATTTATAATACTGAAAGTAATAAGAGGAAGCCATGAAGTCATTAATTACTAGAATTAAAGAAGATTACAGGTCGGAAACGTGTCAGAGCGTCGAGAAATTATTTAGGGAAGCAAGAACTCCTGACGAAGATCTAGTGTTTAGATCAAAAATTTGAGAGGTAATGTACCTTAATAAATTTATCCTCGATAATTCCCGTTAAATATTTATAATACTGAAAGTAATAAGAGGAAGCCATGAAGTCATTAATTACTAGAATTAAAGAAGATTACAGGTCGGAAACGTGTCAGAGCGTCGAGAAATTATTTAGGGAAGCAAGAACTCCTGACGAAGATCTAGTGTTTAGATCAAAAATTTGAGAGGTAATGTACCTTAATAAATTTATCCTCGATAATTCCCGTTAAATATTTATAATACTGAAAGTAATAAGAGGAAGCCATGAAGTCATTAATTACTAGAATTAAAGAAGATTACGGGTCGGAAACGTGGCAGAGCGTCAAGAAATTATTTAGGGAAGCAAGAACTCCTGACGAAGATCTAGTGTATAGATCAAAAATTTGAGAGGTAATGTACCTTAATAAATTTATCCTCGATAATTCCCGTTAAATATTTATAATACTGAAAGTAATAAGAGGAAGCCATGAAGTCATTAATTACTAGAATTAAAGAAGATTACGGGTCGGAAACGTGTCAGAGCGTCGAGAAATTATTTAGGGAAGCAAGAACTCCTGACGAAGATCTAGTGTTTAGATCAAAAATTTGAGAGGTAATGTACCTTAATAAATTTATCCTCGATAATTCCCGTTAAATATTTATAATACTGAAAGTAATAAGAGGAAGCCATGAAGTCATTAATTACTAGAATTAAAGAAGATTACAGGTCGGAAACGTGTCAGAGCGTCGAGAAATTATTTAGGGAAGCAAGAACTCCTGACGAAGATCTAGTGTTTAGATCAAAAATTTGAGAGGTAATGTACCTTAATAAATTTATCCTCGATAATTCCCGTTAAATATTTATAATACTGAAAGTAATAAGAGGAAGCCATGAAGTCATTAATTACTAGAATTAAAGAAGATTACAGGTCGGAAACGTGTCAGAGCGTCGAGAAATTATTTAGGGAAGCAAGAACTCCTGACGAAGATCTAGTGTTTAGATCAAAAATTTGAGAGGTAATGTACCTTAATAAATTTATCCTCGATAATTCCCGTTAAATATTTATAATACTGAAAGTAATAAGAGGAAGCCATGAAGTCATTAATTACTAGAATTAAAGAAGATTACGGGTCGGAAACGTGGCAGAGCGTCAAGAAATTATTTAGGGAAGCAAGAACTCCTGACGAAGATCTAGTGTATAGATCAAAAATTTGAGAGGTAATGTACCTTAATAAATTTATCCTCGATAATTCCCGTTAAATATTTATAATACTGAAAGTAATAAGAGGAAGCCATGAAGTCATTAATTACTAGAATTAAAGAAGATTACGGGTCGGAAACGTGTCAGAGCGTCGAGAAATTATTTAGGGAAGCAAGAACTCCTGACGAAGATCTAGTGTTTAGATCAAAAATTTGAGAGGTAATGTACCTTAATAAATTTATCCTCGATAATTCCCGTTAAATATTTATAATACTGACAACTAACAATCTTGATTATGAGACTGAAATCTCACTGCTGTCAGGAAGATTAAAAGCAAAGTTCATCAAACTCATCAAGCATTTGAGTCGAGTGTTCGATTAAAGGCGTATTTGTTACTACGTAGTTCCTCATTCGAAAATCAAAAGCAGAACAAAATGGAGTCATTCGTAGGTAGCGACATGTACAGCATAACAAAGTTAGATCATTTTAATTATCAAATTTGGAAAGCAAGAATGGAAATGATTCTTATTAAAGATAATTTATGGAATGTTGTTTCAGAGACAATTCGAGAAGAAAAGAGTGATGCATGGTTGAGAAATGACGAACTGGCTAAAGCTACAATAACACTTTGCGTGTCTGATGAGCAAATTATTCACGTACGCGATAAGAGAACATGTTCCGAAATCTGGAATGCTTTGAAAATGGTTTACGAAAGAGAAAGTTTAAGTAGTAAATTGTATTTGCTTAGAAAACTGTATAGTTTACGTTTTCAAGAAAATGGATCAACTATGCAAGAGCATGTAAATAGAATGCTGGAAATAGTTCACAAGCTTAAAGCACAGGGAGAGGAATTCAAAGACACACATTTGGGGACTATCTTGCTAAATAGTTTACCAAGTACCTATGAAAATTTAGTTACTGCATTAGAAGCAAGACAGGAAGAAGATTTAACACTTGAGTTTATCAAATGTAAAGTGATAGATGAATCTAATAGAAGGAAAGAAAACTCACAGGCACACACTGAACGCACAACTGTTTTAAAAACAAGTTATAAAAAGAAAAATTACAGCTCTAAACAAGAAAGATTTTGCACTTTTTGTAAAAGAAAGAATCATGTCAAACATGACTGTTGGCATTACAAAAGGAATCAAAATAAAGGTAACACTGGTAAGTTTCACAAAATAAACCCACATACAGAGTCTCACAGTAATATTGCCGTGAAGACAAGAAAAACAAAACTAGATTGTGAACAAAATGACATAAAAAGAGAAAATGAAAATTTCTCATTAGAAACGAAGTCAAAACCCAACAAAATATCCAAAGGTTGGTCAATTGATTCCGGTGCAACGTGTCACATGACAAATGATGCAACACTGTTTAAAGAACTTTCAAAAGGTGAATCAGAGCTGATCACTACTGCCGATGGTTCTCAGATAAAGTCAGAAGGCAAGGGAAATATAACCTTAAACTGCAAAATCGAAAAACGGAAAAGTTCGAAAAGTGGAAGTAAAGGATGTGTTATATTGTTCCAGATTTAGACACTAATTTGTTATCTGTTAGAAAAGCCACAGAAAAAGGATTTGAAGTTTTATTCATGAATAAGAAATGCACAATTAAGTATGGGGATACTATTGTAGCTATAGGCTTAATAGATGCCTCAGATAATATGTACAAACTGCAAATATTAGATGAAAAGGCAAATTTTGCCACTACATGTGTAAAATAAAAATTGTTTGAATTTATGGCACAGAAGGCTAGGTCATAGGGATATTGAAATGATAAAACAAATAGAGAAAAAGGAGTTACCAAGAGGAATAACTCTTTCCAATTGTAAAAAGGAAGAAAATTGTGAGTTTTGCATAAAAGGCAAACTTACACAGAAGCAAGCCATTCTCCAAACAAAGTAGTTTTAAGACCAAAGCTGTATTAGAATTATTAGTACACACAGATATTTGTGGTCCCATGGTTGAAACCAGTCCTAGTGGTTACAAGTATTTTATCACATTTATAGATGACTATAGCAGATACTGTTACATCTATTTGCTTAAAAGTAAAGATGAAGCATTTTTTTTTTTTTTGATTGAAGGTTTAACGACCACCGTGAGCAACTCAATGGGCTATAAGCAGTCGCCCGTCCCTAATTTAGAGTCACTGGTTCCAGCGAAGGGTGAGAGCCAGTGCCATAAGACTAACACAACATCCTTTTTTTTTTTTTTATTTGAGGTTTAACGACCACCGTGAGCAACTCAATGGGCTATAAGCAGTCGCCCGTCCCTAATTTAGGGTCACTGGTTACAGGGAAGGGTGAGAGCCAGTGCCATAAGACTAACACATCCTTTTTTTTTTATTATTTGAGGTTTAACGACCACCGTGAGCAACTCAATGGGCTATAAGCAGTCGCCCGTCCCTAATTTAGGGTCACTGGTTCCAGGGAAGGGTGAGAGCCAGTGCCATAAGACTAACACAACATCCTTTTTTTTTTTTTTATTTGAGGTTTAACGACCACCGTGAGCAACTCAATGGGCTATAAGCAGTCGCCCGTCCCTAATTTAGGGTCACTGGTTCCAGGGAAGGAAGAGAGCCAGTGCCGTAAGACAAACACAACATCCATGCCTGACCGGGATTCGAACCCGGACCCCTTACGGACGAAATAATCATAGGCCAGTGCCTTAGACCACTGCGCCACCGGGGCGGCGATGAAGCATTAGTAAAAATTTAAGAAATATGTAGCTTCAGTGAAAAACAAATTTGGAAAAATGCCAAAATCAATAAAAACAGATAATGGAGGAGAGTATTTGGAAGAGATTTTGAAAATTATTTTGTGGAACAAGGAATAGAACATAAAACAACTGTTCCATACTGCCCTCAGATGAATGGAATTGCTGAAAGAAAAAACAGATTTTTGACAGAAATGACAAAAAATGTGATGTTAGATGCTAATATGGAAGGTAAATACTGGGCAGAAGCTGTAATAACAGCAGCTTACATACAAAATAGAGTTCCAACACAAGCAACAGGAAAAACTCCTTTTGAATTATGGAATGGATTTAAACCATATCTTGGTCATATTAAAGTATTTGGATCAAAAACTTATGTATATGTACCAAAGCAACAAAGAAGAAAATTTGGCAACAGAGCACAAGAGGGAATCTTATTAGGATATGATCAAAGATCTAATGGATACAGAGTATTAAATAAAGAAACAAACAAAATAGTCATTACCAGATCAATAAAATTTGATGAACGTCAGCAAACTGTAATAAAAAGTAAACCTGCTGAAAAAATAGAAGATGAACACGAAATTTTCGTTCAAAATGAAGTAATGTCATCAGAAACTGTGGAAGAAAATAATGATAGAGAAGAACCTGAAAGTGTTCAAAGAAAGTCTTCAAGAATAAACAAAGGAAAACCACCAGAAAGATTAGCATATGTTGCAAAAGTTCAATATAAAAAGGATCCTCAAAATTTAAAAGAAATCCAGGACATGAACAAAGTAGAAAAAGAAAATTGGTTGAATTCCATAAAGGAAGAACTAGATGCATTGAAGAAAAATGAAACGTGGACTTCGGTAGATCTTCCAGAAGGAAAGAAAGCCATTAAAAATAAATGGATTTTCAAAACAAAATACAATGCAAGTGGAAAAGACGAAAGCTATAAAGCAAGGCTTTTTGCAAAGGGGTATACACAACAACAGGGATTAGACTTTGAAGAAACTTTTTCACCCGCAGTAAAACATATCACTTTAAGAACTCTTTTAACAGTTGCAGTAAATAGAAAATGGAATGTTCATCATCTTGATATAAAATCTGCTTTCTTGTATGGAAAATTAGAAGAAGGTGTATTTATGGAACAACCAGAAGGTTTCAGAGAATCAGGAAAAGAAGAAAAAGTTTGTAAATTGCATAAGAGCATATATGGTCTCAAACAAAGTGCCAGAAATTGGAATAAAACAATAACAGAATATTTGTGAAATACGGGCTTCAAACAAAGTACAACATGGAAAACAAACAACTTATTTAGCTGTTTATGTAGACGATATATTAATTGCATCAAATAACACAGAAAATATAAAGAAAACTGCAAATTTGCTGAAAAATTAATTTAAAGTCACACATTTAGGCCACATAACATACTATCTTGGAATTCAAATAGAAAGAGAAGAAGATGGAAGTTTTCTTCTGAGTCAAAGTAATAAAATAAAGGAAATTATACAAAGTTATGCTACAGATCAAAATAAGGAAAGTAAAACACCAATCAGTACAGACTACAGAAAGAACATTCAAGAAGAACTTCTAAAAGATAATGGACTTTATAAAGAAATAGTGGGAGCTGTCATGTATTTATCTACAGTAACAAGGCCAGACATTTCAACTGCCATAGGCATCTTAAGCAGTAAAGTAGAAAAACCAAGTAAACAAGATTGGTTAGCCATTATGAAGTTAATTTATTATTTGAAATCAACAGTAAACCTTAAATTAAGACTATCTTCACAAGACCCACTAATTTTAAAAGGCTATGCAGATGCTGACTGGGCAGGAGACCGGACTGACTGGAAATCAACATCTGGATTTATTTTCATGCTAGGAAAGAGTGCCATATGTTGGAGCAGCCGTAAGCAGTGACCAACAGCCTTATCGACAACCGAAGCAGAGTTCATCGCCACTGCAGAATCAAGCAAAGAACTACTGTGGTTGTGAGAGTTACTCAAGGATTTTGATTATGTACAGACTAGAACCACTACAATATTTCAGGATAACAAATCAACTATACTTCTTATAGAAAATCAAAAGATCAATTCCAGATATAAACATATTATGGTGCGGTATCAGTTTGTGAAAGCATTGAGTGGAACTGTTCTTCAGTTAGATTACTGTAATACTTCTCAAATGGGTGCGCACATTTTCACCAAGCCATTGGTGGACCCCAGTTTGAGAAAGTTAGACTGACACTAGGCATGATAAAATGAACTCCTCCAGCCAAGTGTTAGAAATTACACTGCTGGACAATTGCTAAGGACGAATCATAAACGGCTATATAGCGCATAAAAAAGTAAGTGTGGTTGGATGCCAAGTGAAATAAAATAATGTCAGAATGCCAGGACATTACAAGAAAGACAATTTATTGTGCTCTGAAATCCCAGAAGGCTTTGGAACGTGTTCAACGGACAAAC
This sequence comes from Macrothele yani, assembly GCA_039090855.1. Taxonomy (NCBI): domain Eukaryota; kingdom Metazoa; phylum Arthropoda; class Arachnida; order Araneae; family Macrothelidae; genus Macrothele; species Macrothele yani. The sequence continues at coordinate 222,150,046 of CM077034.1, read as the reverse complement.
AGGCCATTTTGTGCAGAATACGTAAACGTGAAAAAAATGCAATTACTGTCCGCAGGCGTAAGATGTCAATACGGGATATGGCCACCATGGAGGGCAATGCAAGATTCCACATGTCGTGTCATGCTTTGCACAACATTATCAAGCAGCTGTTGGGGTAATTTATCCCATTCCTCTGTCAGTGCACGGATGAGGGTGTCCTTGTTTATTGGAGGGCATTGGCGACCAGCAAGACTCCTCCCAAAGCATCCCACACATTTTCAATGGGATTCAGATCTGGAGAACGTGCTGGCCATACGAGGCGTTGAATATCCTCGCTCTCAAGACACTCCTGGACAGCGACTGTTCGATGACATGTTGCGTTGTCGTCCATGAAAATGAATCTATCACCGACAGCACCACGGAACATGCGAACATGAGGTAGCAGAACATCATTAATGTATCGTTGGCCAGTCATAGTCCCAGTTGGAAGCACATAGAGGGACGTACGGCCATTGATCATGATGCCAGCCCATACCATGACACTACATGTCAGATATCGGTCCCTTTCCTGTATGTTTGCTAGACAATATTCAGTACCACTATCACGCCAGATCAGTTGTCGTCGACAATCAGACGATAGACTGAATCTACTCTCATCTGAGAAGAGGACAGCAGACCAGTCGTTATCAGTCCAATTGCGATGTTGATATCACCATTGCAAACGGGCGGTACGGTTACGTCCGGACAATGGGATGCACACAACAGGACGGCGGGCGAATAGTCCTCCTGCATGCAAACGTCTGGCGACAGTTTTTCGGGAGATCCGCTTGCCAGTAGCAGCTATAAACTGATTTGCTACCTCACTAGCAGTGCTGCGCCGGTGTCTTTTTGTTGATAGCACTATGTACCGATCTTCTGCAGGTGTCGTACTGCGAACACGACCTCCCCCGTGACGTCTGCTACACTCTCCATTTGTTTGAAATGATTTCCAAAGCCTTGAAACAACACTGTGGCTGACGTCGACCTCCCTGGCAACCTCTGTTATTTTTCACCCTTCTTCAATCTTGCCAATAATACGGCCACGCGTAAAATCATCTACGTGATGTGGGGAAGACATACTGAAAATTGCAAGTTCGTCAATTGATTCTTTCCCTTTCAACTTTGCGTTTGAACAACACCGGTCAATACACGTCAAATCCATTATATCCCTTATCAGCGCTATGACGTCACAAACAAGTTCGGCAATCCAAAATTTGCATACGCACACCACGTGGGTCTTACTGTATCCCGCACTTTTGCCAATTTCCACATTTTCCTGCCTTCCATTTTATGGTTGCTATCGCTGCTATTTTCATCCGTCCTTAGCAATTGTCCGGCAGTGAATTATAAGAAATATGACTGTCAGAGTTCCACGACATTGGAACTAGTAGCCTCAGCGCATATTTAACAGAATTGCAGGTGGCGCTGCTCAAACTGTTTTTATTTGTTTGCTCTAGCAAGTGTTGCATGGATCCCTTTTGCTGCTCACGTCGGTTAGTAATCCACGAAGTTGATCTTTGACTGAACAACAACAATGTCGGTGATTTATAGAGAGTGTGCATGTTGGAATAGTGAGTTATTACCTTTATGTGGAGATGTACAATAATTATTAGTGTGTTATCATTCAAGAGTTTATAAGTGTGGAATCCATTTGTTTCTCTGATGACTAAAGGATAGATCTTCCTGCAGCTGGTAAGTGGCTTACTGCATTAAATAAAAGGCTATCATCAATTATAGATTTTATTTATTTAAAAATAACTAACATATATTGCATTTAGTACTAACAGTTCCCCGCACAAAAAATCATAACTTTGATTTTTTTCCTTATTTATACTCAGTTTGAATTTCATACAAACTTTGTACATCCGGAACAACATACTCTGCAACTCACTTTTGCTCTCTGCCAAGAGGACTGCGTCATCAGCATACAGCAACCTGCACACTTGATAATTGCCAAGACAAAGCCAGTACTATCTACTTTGGCATCACACATGCATGTATTTTTATGATTTTCATGACTCAAAGAAAGCTATCTGCGAATACAACCCTACTTTTACGTACGAGGTCTTTTTTTTTTTTTTTTTTTGATTGGAGGTTTAACGACCACGGTGAGCAACTCAATGGGCTATAAGCAGTCGCCCGTCCCTAATTTAGGGTCACTGGTTCAAGGGAAGGGAGAGAGCCAGTGCCGTAAGACAAACACAACATCCATGCCTCACCGGGATTCGAACCCAGACCCCGTTCGGACGAATGATCAGATGCCATCGCTTAGACCACTGCGGCATTTATTTGTTTTGGTGTCGACTTGGTGCGTTCCGTTGCAGTCAGGCAAGTACTGGATTTTTTTTATTATTGGAGGTTTAACGACCACCGTGAGCAACTCAATGGGCTATAAGCAGTCGCCCGTCCCTAATTTAGGGTCACTGGTTCCAGGGAAGGGAGAGAGCCAGTGCGGTAAGACAAACACAAGATCCATGCCCGACCAGGATTCGAACCCGGACCCCTTACGGACGAATGATCAGAGGCCAGCGCCTTAGACCACTGCGCCACCGGGGCGGCCGTACGAGGTCTGATCAAAAGTTCCGAGACTAGGCCGATATACAACAAAGTACTTATGTTACTTAAGTCTGGCTATGATCTCCCTCAAAGTAGTTTCCTTGGGCAGTGATACACTGCTGCCAGCGTTTCTGCCACTGTTGGAACGCTTCCTGGAAGTCCTGTTCGCGAATCGTGTCGACAACCGTCTGCGATTTGCGCCGGATCTCGTCCGCGGTTTCCAGACGGCGACCCTTGAGCTTCAGCTTCGGGAACAGAAAGAAGTCACAGGGTGCCAAATCTGGCGAGTAAGCCGGGTGAGGAAGGGTAGTCATGCTGTTGCGGCTGCAAAACTGGCGTGTTGCTAACGCTCTGCGAGCTGCTGCATTGTTGTGACGGAGCAGGAAATCGCCCCCTACACGATATTTCAGGTTGTTTGTGGCAAATGTCTTCCCTAACACCGCAGTAAAAAAGGCGGCGGCGGTCTGGCCCTGGGGGACGAATTCACGGTGCACAACCCCACGAATGTCGAAGAACGTGATGAGCATGACTTTGGTTGCGCTCCGGACCTGTCAGGACTTCTTCGGTCGTGGAGATGTCGGGATCTTCCACTGCGACGACTGTTGTTTGCTCTCCGGGTCGTAACTGTAGACCCAAATCTCGTCCCCAGTCATGACCCGTGACAGGAACGTTGGTTCATTCACCACCTGCTGACGAAGATCTTGACAGAGTTCGACACGGAGCGCCTTCTGTTCGGGGTTCAGAATCTTTGGCGCAAACTTTGCAGCAATGCGGTGCATGTTCAAAACGGACGATCCTCATGGCAGTTCCCTAATTTTGTCCACATTTTCGGGGTTTTTTGCTCGTGGACGGTCGACGTGACCTCTTGTCGTCTTCATGCGCCATTGTGCCACTCTTGAAGCGCAAGTGCCACTCAAAACACCTTGCACGACTCGTTGCCATAAGCCTGCCGCAACATTTCATGTGCTTCCGTTCCTAATTTGCCGACTTTGATGCAAGATTTGATGTTCGCTGGCTACTCTAGTTTGCAGTCTATACTGAAATCGCAGCTGTGTTCTGCATGTGGTCACTAAATATTGTGTGCCACAGCTTCTGCTCTTCACAGAACGACGCCACTCAGCACAATGACTCATGAAGGTCACTGCCCTCGACCACTGCTCGCACATCCACGCACTGCCATCTCTTGGCGCACTACGTACCTAGTCTCGGAACTTTTTGACCGTGCTATGTATAATAGCATCACCTCTAAACAACATGCACGTCAGCATTAAAAAAAGGAAGTACAGCACTGGAGATTTGAACAAATTTTCTACTCTACGCAAACATTTGAAAAGATAAACCCAGTTGTAAATGAATTTATGGCACCTCTATTCATATTGTACTGTGGAATTAACTTTTTACGGGTCTTATAGAGGTTATTATTCAAAAAAAGTTGGTGGTCAAAATTTCGAACTAAAGCCTAGTTAGTCATCAGAACTACATCACTGGAGTAGTTGCTGCCACTCACTTGGAAGAGTCCATCCGCAATTATCGTTAATTGTGGTACTTCTTCTTCTTGCTATTTCGATCCCTTCTTCTAGTTTCCTCTTTACTAAGTTTGACTGGTGGGCGATTATTCTTACTGAGTCCCAATTTATGGAGTGTCCACTTGCTTGTATATGTCTGTCTAGCCCTGTTATGTTACTAATGTTCCTAATAGCTGCTTGGTGTTCTTTCATTCGGACATTAATACTTCTCCCTGTTTCTCCTATATAGCTGAGTCATTAATTGTGGTACTTCTTCTTCTTGCTATTTCGATCCCTTCTTCTAGTTTCCTCTTTACTAAGTTTGACTGGTGGGCAATTATTTTCACTGAGTCCCAATTTATGGAGTGTCCACTTCCTTGTATATGTCTGTCTAGCCCTGTTATGTTACTAATGTTCCTAATAGCTGCTTGGTGTTCTTTCATTCGGACATTAATACTTCTCCCTGTTTCTCCTATATAGCTGAGTCATTAATTGTGGTACTTCTTCTTCTTGCTATTTCGATCCCTTCTTCTAGTTTCCTCTTTACTAAGTTTGACTGGTGGGCGATTATTTTCACTGAGTCCCAATTTATGGAGTGTCCACTTCCTTGTATATGTCTGTCTAGCCCTGTTATGTTACTAATGTTCCTAATAGCTGCTTGGTGTTCTTTCATTCGGACATTAATACTTCTCCCTGTTTCTCCTATATAGCTGAGTCATTAATTGTGGTACTTCTTCTTCTTGCTATTTCGATCCCTTCTTCTAGTTTCCTCTTTACTAAGTTTGACTGGTGGGCGATTATTTTCACTGAGTCCCAATTTATGGAGTGTCCACTTGCTTGTATATGTCTGTCTAGCCCTGTTATGTTACTAATGTTCCTAATAGCTGCTTGGTGTTCTTTCATTCGGACATTAATACTTCTCCCTGTTTCTCCTATATAGCTGAGTCATTAATTGTGGTACTTCTTCTTCTTGCTATTTCGATCCCTTCTTCTAGTTTCCTCTTTACTAAGTTTGACTGGTGGGCGATTATTTTCACTGAGTCCCAATTTATGGAGTGTCCACTTGCTTGTATATGTCTGTCTAGCCCTGTTATGTTACTAATGTTCCTAATAGCTGCTTGGTGTTCTTTCATTCGGACATTAATACTTCTCCCTGTTTCTCCTATATAGCTGAGTCATTAATTGTGGTACTTCTTCTTCTTGCTATTTCGATCCCTTCTTCTAGTTTCCTCTTTACTAAGTTTGACTGGTGGGCGATTATTTTCACTGAGTCCCAATTTATGGAGTGTCGACTTCCTTGTATATGTCTGTCTAGCCCTGTTATGTTACTAATGTTCCTAATAGCTGCTTGGTGTTCTTTCATTCGGACATTAATACTTCTCCCTGTTTCTCCTATATAGCTGAGTCATTAATTGTGGTACTTCTTCTTCTTGCTATTTCGATCCCTTCTTCTAGTTTCCTCTTTAACTAAGTTTGACTGGTGGGCGATTATTCTTACTGAGTCCCAATTTATGGAGTGTCCACTTGCTTGTATATGTCTGTCTAGCCCTGTTATGTTACTAATGTTCCTAATAGCTGCTTGGTGTTCTTTCATTCGGACATTAATACTTCTCCCTGTTTCTCCTATATAGCTGAGTCATTAATTGTGGTACTTCTTCTTCTTGCTATTTCGATCCCTTCTTCTAGTTTCCTCTTTACTAAGTTTGACTGGTGGGCGATTATTTTCACTGAGTCCCAATTTATGGAGTGTCCACTTGCTTGTATATGTCTGTCTAGCCCTGTTATGTTACTAATGTTCCTAATAGCTGCTTGGTGTTCTTTCATTCGGACATTAATACTTCTCCCTGTTTCTCCTATATAGCTGAGTCATTAATTGTGGTACTTCTTCTTCTTGCTATTTCGATCCCTTCTTCTAGTTTCCTCTTTACTAAGTTTGACTGGTGGGCGATTATTTTCACTGAGTCCCAATTTATGGAGTGTCCACTTGCTTGTATATGTCTGTCTAGCCCTGTTTCGTTACTAATGTTCCTAATAGCTGCTTGGTGTTCTTTCATTCGGACTTTAATACTTCTCCCTGTTTCTCCTATATAGCTGAGTCATTAATTGTGGTACTTCTTCTTCTTGCTATTTCGATCCCTTCTTCTAGTTTCCTCTTTAACTAAGTTTGACTGGTGGGCGATTATTCTTACTGAGTCCCAAATTATGGAGTGTCCACTTGCTTGTATATATCTGTCTAGCCCTGTTTTGTTCCCAATGTTCCTAATAGCTGCTTGGTGTTCTTTCATTCGGACTTTAATACTTCTCCCTGTTTCTCCTATATAGCTGAGTCCTTAATTGTGGTACTTCTTCTTCTTGCTATTTCGATCCCTTCTTCTAGTTTCCTCTTTAACTAAGTTTGACTGGTGGGCAATTATTCTTACTGAGTCCCAATTTATGGAGTGTCCACTTGCTTGTATATATCTGTCTAGCCCTGTTTTGTTCCCAATGTTCCTAATAGCTGCTTGGTGTTCTTTCATTCGGACTTTAATACTTCTCCCTGTTTCTCCTATATAGCTGAGTCCTTAATTGTGGTACTTCTTCTTCTTGCTATTTCGATCCCTTCTTCTAGTTTCCTCTTTAACTAAGTTTGACTGGTGGGCAATTATTCTTACTGAGTCCCAATTTATGGAGTGTCCACTTGCTTGTATATGTCTGTCTAGCCCTGTTTCGTTACTAATGTTCCTAATAGCTGCTTGGTGTTCTTTCATTCGGACTTTAATACTTCTCCCTGTTTCTCCTATATAGCTGAGTCCTTAATTGTGGTACTTCTTCTTCTTGCTATTTCGATCCCTTCTTCTAGTTTCCTCTTTACTAAGTTTGACTGGTGGGCGATTATTCTTACTGAGTCCCAATTTATGGAGTGTCCACTTGCTTGTATATGTCTGTCTAGCCCTGTTATGTTACTAATGTTCCTAATAGCTGCTTGGTGTTCTTTCATTCGGACTTTAATACTTATCCCTGTTTCTCCTATATAGCTGAGTCATTAATTGTGGTACTTCTTCTTCTTGCTATTTCGATCCCTTCTTCTAGTTTCCTCTTTACTAAGTTTGACTGGTGGGCGATTATTCTTACTGAGTCCCAATTTATGGAGTGTCCACTTTGCTTGTATATGTCTGTCTAGCCCTGTTTCGTTACTAATGTTCCTAATAGCTGCTTGGTGTTCTGTCATTCGGACTTTAATACTTCTCCCTGTTTCTCCTATATAGCTGAGTCATTAATTGTGGTACTTCTTCTTCTTGCTATTTCGATCCCTTCTTCTAGTTTCCTCTTTACTAAGTTTGACTGGTGGGAGATTATTCTTACTGAGTCCCAATTTATGGAGTGTCCACTTGCTTGTATATGTCTGTCTAGCCCTGTTTTGTTACTAATGTTCCTAATAGCTGCTTGGTGTTCTTTCATTCGGACCTTAATACTTCTCCCTGTTTCTCCTATATAGCTGAGTCATTAATTGTGGTACTTCTTCTTCTTGCTATTTCGATCCCTTCTTCTAGTTTCCTCTTTACTAAGTTTGACTGGTGGGCGATTATTCTTACTGAGTCCCAATTTATGGAGTGTCCACTTTGCTTGTATATGTCTGTCTAGCCCTGTTTCGTTACTAATGTTCCTAATAGCTGCTTGGTGTTCTTTCATTCAGACTTTAATACTTCTCCCTGTTTCTCCTATATAGCTGAGTCATTAATTGTGGTACTTCTTCTTCTTGCTATTTCGATCCCTTCTTCTAGTTTCCTCTTTACTAAGTTTGACTGGTGGGCGATTATTCTTACTGAGTCCCAATTTATGGAGTGTCCACTTTGCTTGTATATGTCTGTCTAGCCCTGTTTTGTTACTAATGTTCCTAATAGCTGCTTGGTGTTCTTTCATTCGGACCTTAATACTTATCCCTGTTTCTCCTATATAGCTGAGTCATTAATTGTGGTACTTCTTCTTCTTGGTATTTTGATGCCTTCTTCTAGTTTCCTCTTTACTAAGTTTGACTGGTGGGCGATTATTTTCACTGATTCCCAATTTATGGAGTGTCCACTTGCTTGTATATGTCTGTCTAGCCCTGTTTTGTTACTAATGTTCCTAATAGCTCCTTGGTGTTCTTTCATTCGGACCTTAATACTTCTCCCTGTTTCTCCTATATAGCTGAGTCCACAGTTACAGTCAATGCAATATATTACTCCTTCTTGCAATGTCCACTTCTTTCTGCTTTAAAGCTGGCAGGAATTTCTTTAATTTGTTACTTAGATCTGGAGCAAGCCTGACATTATATTTTGCTCCGATCCTCTTCAGTGTTTCGAAAAGTCCCTTGTGGTACGTAATTTTGCTGGTGAATTTGAAGTTGTTTATTTCCTGCCTCTTTTTTGGCACTTGTCTGAATAATTTCTTAACATAAGGGGTGGGGTAATTGTTTTCTGCCAATATTTCTTTTAATTCTTCTCTGTGAAGATCTTTTTGAGCATCTGAAGAGACCAGGACTTCAATTTTTTAGTGGCAGCAACTACTCCAGTGACGTAGTCCTGATGTCAAACTAGGCTTTAGTTCGAAAATTTGACCACCAACTTTTTGAAAAATAACCTCCACAAGACTCGTAAAAAAGTTAATTCTAAAGATAAACCCATTCAATCACCTTTGTGTACTAACTTCATCATTAGAATGACAGTTCTTTAACAATTTACTACCGGATTAATTTTACCTGTCCTGTGGCAGCTTCCATGCTGGTTGTAGCTTGCCACAGTGAATGCATATCAAAACGCATTTTCTTCATTTTATTTTTCGTTCGGGAGTTTAACAACCACTGTGATCAACTCAGTGTGCTGTAAGTAGTCACCATTCCTAATTTAGGGCCACTGGTTCCAGGGAAGGGAGAGAAACAGTGCTGTAAGACAAATACAACATTCATGTCTCAACCCGCCACATCTCAGACGAATCATCAGAAGCCAATACTTTGTAACCCTCAACCACTGGAGAAGCCTAGACTGTGTGCCCAATCCAGATATGCTATGCTGTGCCCAACAGCATCTCCCTTTCACTAGCTGTTATTACTGAAAGAGTATTTCATCAGGAATATCCAGATATGCTGTGCTGTGCCCAACAGCATCTCCCTTTCACTAGCTGTTATTACTGAAAGAGTATTTCATCAGGAATATCCAGATATGCTGTGCTGTGCCCAACAGCATCTCCCTTCCACTAGCTGTTATTACTGAAAGAGTATTTCATCAGGAATATCCAGATATGCTGTGCTGTGCCCAACAGCATCTCCCTCCCACTAGCTGTTATTACTGAAAGAGTATTTCATCAGGAATATCCAGATATGCTGTGCTGTGCCCAACAGCATCTCCCTTTCACTAGCTGCTATTACGGAAAGAGTATTTCGTCAGGAATATCCAGATATGCTGTGCTGTGTCCAACATCATCTCCCTTCCACTAGCTGTTATTACTGAAAGAGTATTTCATCAGGAATATCCAGATATGCTGTGCTGTGCCCAACAGCATCTCCCTTTCACTAGCTGCTATTACGGAAAGAGTATTTCGTCAGGAATATCCAGATATGCTGTGCTGTGTCCAACATCATCTCCCTTCCACTAGCTGTTATTACTGAAAGAGTATTTCATCAGGAATATCCAGATATGCTGTGCTGTGCCCAACATCATCTCTCTTCCACTAGCTGTTATTACTGAAAGAGTATTTCATCAGGAATATCCAGATATGCTGTGCTGTGCCCAACAGCATCTCCCTTTCACTAGCTGCTATTACGGAAAGAGTATTTCGTCAGGAATATCCAGATATGCTGTGCTGTGTCCAACATCATCTCCCTTCCACTAGCTGTTATTACTGAAAGAGTATTTCATCAGGAATATCCAGATATGCTGTGCTGTGCCCAACATCATCTCTCTTCCACTAGCTGTTATTACTGAAAGAGTATTTCATCAGGAATATCCAGATATGCTGTGCTGTGCCCAACAGCATCTCCCTTCCACTAGCTGTTATTACTGAAAGAGTATTTCATCAGGAATATCCAGATATGCTGTGCTGTGCCCAACAGCATCTCCCTCCCACTAGCTGTTATTACTGAAAGAGTATTTCATCAGGAATATCCAGATATGCTGTGCTGTGCCCAACATCATCTCCCTTCCACTAGCTGTTATTACTGAAAGAGTATTTCATCAGGAATATCCAGATATGCTGTGCTGTGTTCAACATCATCTCCCTTCCACTAGCTGTTATTACTGAAAGAGTATTTCATCAGGAATATCCAGATATGCTGTGCTGTGTTCAACAGCATCTCCCTTCCACTGGCTGCTATTACGGAAAGAGTATTTCGTCAGGAATATCCAGATATGCTGTGCTGTGTCCAACATCATCTCCCTTTCACTAGCTGTTATTACTGAAAGAGTATTTCATCAGGAATCTCCAGATATGCTGTGCTGTGCCCAACAGCATCTCCCTTGCACTAGCTGTTATTACTGAAAGAGTATTTCATCAGGAATATCCAGATATGCTGTGCTGTGCCCAACAGCATCTCCCTCCCACTAGCTGTTATTACTGAAAGAGTATTTCATCAGGAATATCCAGATATGCTGTGCTGTGCCCAACAGCATCTCCCTTTCACTAGCTGCTATTACGGAAAGAGTATTTCGTCAGGAATATCCAGATATGCTGTGCTGTGTCCAACATCATCTCCCTTCCACTAGCTGTTATTACTGAAAGAGTATTTCATCAGGAATATCCAGATATGCTGTGCTGTGCCCAACATCATCTCTCTTCCACTAGCTGTTATTACTGAAAGAGTATTTCATCAGGAATATCCAGATATGCTGTGCTGTGCCCAACAGCATCTCCCTTTCACTAGCTGCTATTACGGAAAGAGTATTTCGTCAGGAATATCCAGATATGCTGTGCTGTGCCCAACATCATCTCTCTTCCACTAGCTGTTATTACTGAAAGAGTATTTCATCAGGAATATCCAGATATGCTGTGCTGTGCCCAACAGCATCTCCCTTTCACTAGCTGCTATTACGGAAAGAGTATTTCGTCAGGAATATCCAGATATGCTGTGCTGTGTCCAACATCATCTCCCTTCCACTAGCTGTTATTACTGAAAGAGTATTTCATCAGGAATATCCAGATATGCTGTGCTGTGCCCAACATCATCTCTCTTCCACTAGCTGTTATTACTGAAAGAGTATTTCATCAGGAATATCCAGATATGCTGTGCTGTGCCCAACAGCATCTCCCTTCCACTAGCTGTTATTACTGAAAGAGTATTTCATCAGGAATATCCAGATATGCTGTGCTGTGCCCAACAGCATCTCCCTCCCACTAGCTGTTATTACTGAAAGAGTATTTCATCAGGAATATCCAGATATGCTGTGCTGTGCCCAACATCATCTCCCTTCCACTAGCTGTTATTACTGAAAGAGTATTTCATCAGGAATATCCTGATATGCTGTGCTGTGTTCAACATCATCTCCCTTCCACTAGCTGTTATTACTGAAAGAGTATTTCATCAGGAATATTCAGATATGCTGTGCTGTGTTCAACAGCATCTCCCTTCCACTGGCTGCTATTACGGAAAGAGTATTTCGTCAGGAATATCCAGATATGCTGTGCTGTGTCCAACATCATCTCCCTTTCACTAGCTGTTATTACTGAAAGAGTATTTCATCAGGAATCTCCAGATATGCTGTGCTGTGTCCAACATCATCTCCCTTCCACTAGCTGTTATTACTGAAAGAGTATTTCATCAGGAATATCCAGATATGCTGTGCTGTGCCCAACAGCATCTCCCTTCCACTAGCTGTTATTACTGAAAGAGTATTTCATCAGGAATATCCAGATATGCTGTGCTGTGCCCAACAGCATCTCCCTTCCACTAGCTGTTATAACTGAGAGTATTTTGTCAGGAATATCCAGATATGCTGTGCTGTGCCCAACATCATCTCCCTTTCACTAGCTGTTATTACTGAAAGAGTATTTCATCAGGAATCTCCAGATATGCTGTGCTGTGTCCAACATCATCTCCCTTCCACTAGCTGTTATTACTGAAAGAGTATTTCATCAGGAATATCCAGATATGCTGTGCTGTGCCCAACAGCATCTCCCTTCCACTAGCTGTTATTACTGAAAGAGTATTTCATCAGGAATATCCAGATATGCTGTGCTGTGCCCAACAGCATCTCCCTTCCACTAGCTGTTATAACTGAGAGTATTTTGTCAGGAATATCCAGATATGCTGTGCTGTGCCCAACAGCATCTCCCTTTCACTAGCTGTTATTACGGAAAGAGTATTTCGTCAGGAATATCCAGATACGCTGGGCTGTGTCCAACAGCATCTCCCTTCCACTAGCTGTTATTACTGAAAGAGTATTTCATCAGGAATATCCAAATATGCTGTGCTGTGTCCAACAGCATCTCCCTTCCACTAGCTGTTATTATTGAAAGAGTTATCAGGAATATCCAGATATGCTGTGCTGTGCCCAACAGCATCTCCCTTCCACTAGCTGTTATTACTGAAAGAGTATTTCATCAGGAATATCCAGATATGCTGTGCTGTGCCCAACAGCATCTCCCTTCCACTAGCTGTTATTACTGAAAGAGTATTTCATCAGGAATATCCAGATATGCTGTGCTGTGCCCAACAGCATCTCCCTTCCACTAGCTGTTATTACTGAAAGAGTATTTCATCAGGAATAGGTGCAAGCTATTGAAAAAAGGATGTCTCTCACAACATTGTGAATTCCGTAAGAGCAGACTGCTTCTGACAGATATGTTCAGAGAAGTACCCCATGGTTTTCAAATACAACAATGAACAAAATAGAAGGCATCAAGTTACACTATTTTTTTTTTTTAATATTTAAAAAACTTCCAAGTTCAGATCTTTTAAATGTATAAAATGCTTTCCCATTTTAAAAACCCACGAACTTATCCCTGCTCTGGAACTTGTCCCCGCTCTGGAACTTGCCCCTGCTCTGGAACTCGTCCATGCTCTGGAACTTCTTATCCCTGCTCTGAAATTCGCCCCAGCTCTGGAACTTGTCCCTGCTCTAGAACTTGCCCTTGCTCTGGAACTCGTCCCTGCTCTGGAACTTCTTATCTCTGCTCTGAAATTCGCCCCTGCTCTGGAACTCATCCCTTCTCTATAACTTGTCCCTGCTCTGGAACTTGTCCCTGCTCTGGAACTTCTTATCCCTGCTCTGGAACTTCTTATCCCTGCTCTGAAATTTGCACCTGCTCTGGAACTTGCCCCTGCTCTGGAACTTGCCCTTGCTCTGGAACTCGTCCCTGCTCTGGAACTTCTTATCCCTGCTCTGGAAGTTGTCCCTGCTCTGGAACTTGCCCTTGCTGTGGAACTCGTCCCTTCTCTGGAACTCGTCCCTGCTCTGGAACTTTTTATCCCTGCTCTGAAATTCGCCCCTGCTCTGGAACTTACCCCTGCTCTGGAACTGGTTCCTGCTCAACAACATTGTTTGATCTGGCATCATGCAGTCAGAAATTTTGTCATTGTGGTCCATTCTATGTAACTTACAGTTATAACTAACAGTCATAACCTTATGAACACACTAAGTAAAAATGGTCAAAACTTATGAGTACACTGAAAAGAGAAAATAGTCAAAACTTACAAGCACAACGAGAAGAGGAAATGGTCATAGCTAATAAGCCCTCATTCAGAGAAAATGGTCATAACTTTATGCGTACACTGAGAAGAGAAAATGGTCTTAACTTTATGCGTACACTGAGAAGAGAAAATGGTCATAACTCATGAGCACACTGAGATGAGAAAATGGTCATAACTTATCAACACACTGAGAAAAAGAAAATGGGCAACTAATGCACACAGTGAGGAGAGGAATGGTCAAACTTGTGAAAACAATGGCGAAAACTGACCTTAGTATAATCACAAAACAAAAAATGGCTACATTTTTCCAGGCTCTACAAGATTTTTCATTCCCCTAATCAAAATCATCATGGTGACTACATCTTTTTGGGGTTTATTTATTTATTTATTTTTTTTTTTTTGGAGCTTTAACGACCACTGTGAGCAACTCAATGGGCTATAAGCAGTTGCCCGTCCCTAATTTAGGGTCACTGGTTCCAGGGAAGGGAGAGAGCCAGTGCTGTAAGACAAACACAACATCCATGCCTCACCGGGATTCGAACCGGGACCCACCTTGGACGAATGATCAGAAGCCATCGCTTAGACAGCTGCGCCATCGGGGCAGGGGAAGGGGAGGATTAAGTGATGATCACCATGGACAACTCTGAGGGACATAAGCAGTTACCCATCTGCCTAATTTAGCTGGTTCCATGGAAGGATAGAGCTAGTGGCAATGGATAGACACACCACCTATGCCACATCTGCAGTGGCGTAGGAACGCTTTTGATTTAGGGGGTACAAGCTGATGGACCTTATATCTCAAGGATTAAGCCATCAATGGTTGACCCCCTCCAATTTTTTTGGGGGGGGAGTAGTATATTAGAGTCTTTATAAAATATGTATAATGATCAGGAATTCATCCGAATGAACATTGTTATCATCATATTATTATTAATTATTACCATTATTGCTGACAAAAAGTTCACATTATAAATTTCTTATCAGAAAATGAATGGAGAAGGGGTTTTTTTTGTGTGTGTGTTCTCTCTTGTTAATTTTTGTACTTTTTTTTTCCATTAAAATATTGAGCAGCGACAAGTCAACATTAGGATGAATTTCTGTCAGTAGGGTTTGGAAAAGGAGGGGATTTCTCAGGAAATGTTATATAACTCTTTACAACAACGAATTAAATTTCTTATCATTTTTGTTTACGTTAATAAAGTAAAACCGTAGTAAGATAAAAACTGTTCAACCCGCGAAGATAGTACCATTGAAGCATTATGAAGTCTATATTAAAAACTTTGAATGATACATAGGCTGACAATTGCAGGGATCATAGCATACTTCTGGAAAATTTTAGGTAGGAATTTTAGGACTTTTTAGAAAAATTTTAGGAAAATTTTAGGACTTTTTAGAAAAATTTTAGGAAAATTTTAGGACTTTTTTAGAAAAATTTTAGGAAAATTTTAGGAGTGTATTTCAATAAAAACTAGATGTATATTTGTATACATCTAGTAAAACAACTTTGTATACATTGTAAAGAGTTTGCTTCACACCCTTCAACCATATATACTGATAGACTGCGCATGACATCAAAATTTCTGGCTCCAACATAAAATCACATGACAACAGTCAGAAAGATGGGTTACACCTGCTGTGCTTATGGTTGCTCTGAGCGATATAGTAAAGAAAGTTCTATGATTTTTCATGGGTAAGAAACGAATTAAATACCTAAGTCAATAAAGTTCAATTACTTAACCAGAAACTTGCAGCTATTGATATAAAAATATAGTAACTTAAGAAAAAAATGGAATGCATGTTCCAAATTCTTCGCAAATGTTCATCACATTATAAATCACAAAATGTAAACAACCCGATCATGCATGTATATAGCTCATAAGTAAACTTACCTGAAGAGTTTTCATTATATATGAGGCGCATTCACATAATACACCGAAAACACTGAAGTTCTGCAGCGTAAATTAGTAATCATAACAGCATTTTTACACGAAATTTGGAGTCTGATGATGACGTGCCCAATGTTGGAGCCATGGCGGCTTTGATGCAGCTATTGCCAATGCGCAGTCCATTAGTATATATGGTCGAAGTTCACACCCAAATTTTTTGCATAACGTCTAATGTCTAAAGTTTAAGTACGATTTACTTCTAATGTTCAGTTCTTATCTTTTCACGTGTTATTATCATATTCAAGTATATTTACCACATTCAAGTTTCACTTTGAACATTAATATGCTGTTGAACCAGAAGCAATTCACGATTTTCACAGTAAAGTTTTCAGGTTTCACATTAAATTATATCCTAAAAAGGTAATTAAAAACCAAGAATTATGTACAATTGTTCACTGAATTACTTTTTTCATATTATTGTTTCAACCTTTTCCTGATAAGCCTATCTTTTTCTGCTTCCACCACAACTAATTTACTTTCAGTTTTCTTTATTTCAGCTAAACCTTGTATGATCAAGTTAGAGGCACCTGCTATTTCAACAGTATTTTGTTTTTCTACAGCTTTTCTCATTCTTTCTGTTCCCTCTTGAATTACTGCTAGGGAGGCTTCTTTATCTTTTTTAAGCCTATTTATTTCTGCATCATTTTCTTTTATTTTGTCATCAAACTCAGCTTTTCTTTTTTTCTCTAGCTGCTTTTCCTTATTTTCCCTCTCTTTCTGCTTCCTTTCTTTTACCTTTTTTGATTCTTCTTCCTTCAGCTTATCAACATACTCTTTATAAAATTTATGTGAATCACAAACACTATTTAACAAATTTCTTGTTATGGGAACTTTACTTACACATCCATAGTATTTAATGGCCCCTTTAACTATTCTTAATGATGTTATAGTTGATTCTTTTAAGTTAGCCTTGTCCTTCCTTAACAGAGTAGTGTTAACCGAAAATCCCCTTTCTGCATCAGCATTACCATGAGGTAAAACTAATATTGACTTGATGAGTTTAGCAAGATTTGAGTATTTTTCTTTTCCGCTAGAGTCTTTAATACTAAATATATTACGCCAGTAAAGATCAATCCGCACTGGAATATGCCCTTCCTCTGAAAATTTCACTAGTTCATCTAGAGTTGGCTTATCGCAATTTGAAAGTTTCCACTCTTCTCTTACTCTATCAATTTGTTCCTCAGAAAGATGCAAAACACTTGAAATTCTGGTTATTTCCGAAAGTCCTTCAGTGACTGAAAGTTGAGTTGACTCTTTCTTTGGTTCTTTTACCTTTAAAACTTCTATGTCTCTTAGCTTTTGATTGCAGAATGGCAAATTTGACTTTAAATATTTTGTGGTTGCAATTAGTGATGATCTTACATCTAAGAGAAATAATTTCTGCCTGGTCTCCTGAACATCCCTGAGGAGATTTTTTGTCTTCATACCAACTTTTAACTCCCCTAGTTTTTTCCATGAATTTTTGTTTTCAAAATCTACATTCTTTAGGTCTTCTCCAAATTTCCCTGCAATAACATCATCTTGGATAAATTGAGCCATAACATTCCTCATTAAAGTATTTAAATCAGAATATAACTGCTGTATTTTCGGTTCTTCACTCTGATAACATAATGAAAACTTTTCAAAATTTTGGTGTGAAAATGAAATTAATGCTAAATAGCAAGGAGTTAGCTCATTTTTCAGGAAACAGTGAATTCTTTTATACCTTGCCGAATTGCATAGTTGTTTTTCAAAAAATTTTTGAGATGGCAAGAAGTTTAAAAAACATTCTGTAATATTTAGCCATTGATCCAAGAGCCTCTGGGCTACAGAACCATTGGTTAACCATCTGTTGCTGACATGACGCAAAAGAAATTTGGCTGTGACCAATTTTATAGCCTGGACAGATTTATAATCCTCTCGTCTTGCAGCACTACTCTTTAAAAAGTAATGCATATCAGTAGCAAATTCGTCAAAATCTATATTTAAGCTTGTCAAAAAAATTTTAAATGCATTACTAACAACATGCAGGTTGCAAAAACCTAGTTCCAAAGATTTCTGGCCTGTTTCTTGTTTTACAAATTCATTGATTTTGCGTAAAAAGCACTTATTTACATTTGGGCTGTCCATGGATACACAAATAATTCTGTTCAACGAAATATTGAAGGATGATAACACATCAAGAATTTCTTTTAGCAAAATATCTGCTGTTATATGACTTAGAAAAACGCTTGTTAGGTATCGGCAAGAAACTGAATTTATTTCTGAAGACCAGTACCTGAGATACACATCCAACTGCCGTTTCACTTGTGTATTTGTAGTTTCATCAAATGCTATAGTAACCTTTCCTGGGCTACTAGATGCAATGTCTTTCTTCAAATCCTCTTCAAAATATTTTGACAATCCATGTGATATCACATGAGCAACTTTTTTTTCTTTAAGTTGCATTTTGGCTGCAATAGCAGAATCAGGAAACATTTCTTTGAAAAGTTCAACTGTTTCAGTGCATGAAACAAAAGACATTGTCCTTAGCAACTTTCATGGCCCATAATGCTTCGGCTTTAGCCAACTGTAAATCATGACTCAGTACTTCACTAATATTTGTTTTGGGCTGAAGATCCCGTCCTCCAAAGGCTTTCAGGATGGACTTATTTTGAAATTTACTTTGAAATTTCTGCAAATGTTTTTTTTTCCTTTATGATGCGCTTTTACCTGTGAAAAGCCACTATTAGAAATGTTGAAAATTTCTGAACACAATATACACTTAGCAGAAAATATTGTTTCAGTTGCAGAACACCATTCTTTCAACTTCACTCCGTCCAGTTCTTTGGCGAGCCACGCATCTTGAAATTTTGTTTTGGATTTAGGTATCTTAAACACTTGTATTACTAACCAGAAAATGAAAGGGAAGTACAAAAACACGTTCCAATATTGCAAAACCAGACAACTTCCCAAAATTTGGCTGCGAGGATGTCAGAAGATAGAAAAAAAAAAAAAAAAAGCAGGTCACCACTAGAGAACTGAACCTGCACACAGCACAGAGAACACCATAAAAGACACAAAACCAGAAACTATCATACGCATCTCACGCAAGTTCAGTCAAAGCGAGTCGGAGCCGAGATATATTGCGCATCGAAGGTCGCTGTCGCCGACGCACGATCGAAGGTCAATGATCACGTGCTCTACTGCCTGCCACGATAACACTTAGCTACCATCCCATCGTCATTACCGGAGGTTACGGAAGGAGACCACATGTTTCCTCTTTGCTTCCACCCACCTGCGGTTTACAATAACAAAACATAAGCAGAAAGAGGAGGTTCCACAAGGCATGTACAAAAATAAAGTAAGATCTTCTGCGTGCCACGGAGTTCGTCTGCAAAGCGCAAACCAGGGGTGAAAATGACCCCTCCCCTTTTCCCTTAGATCTCTTGTTACTCTCGAAAACTGTCCGAAGGCAAAAAAGTGGAGCGCCCGCCCCGAAGCAAGTGCATCTCGATGGCATCATTTTTCCCTCCCTTCAGCAGCACAGCATATAGGCTGTTTCTACAATAACAGGTCTTTTTACCTTACCGTAATGGTAAATTTATTGGCGTTAATAACGGTTGTGTTTTTAATAAATAAGCTTACGAAAATTTTAGGATGAATAGCAAATTTTACGTATAATTTTAGGAATTTAAGGAGGGTCACAAAATATTAGGAATTTTAGGAATTTTAGGAGAAATGCGATCCCTGCAATTGATGTAAAAAGCACATTGGTCTGGTGCAAAGCTAAATGATGGTGGAGATATCGAGGAATTGGAGTTCTATGTGAAATCCGTAATG
The DNA here is from genome assembly GCA_039090855.1 of Macrothele yani. Classification (NCBI taxonomy): domain Eukaryota; kingdom Metazoa; phylum Arthropoda; class Arachnida; order Araneae; family Macrothelidae; genus Macrothele; species Macrothele yani. Next base: position 222,130,580 of record CM077034.1, on the reverse strand, counting down.
CACTTGTTGTATTGCTACAGATCTTAAGACAGAAAACAATTTTAGTTACATAGGCTGACAATTGATGTAAAAAGCACATTGGTCTGGTGCAAAGCTAAATGATGGTGGAGATATTGAGGAATTGGAGTTCCATGAGTGGTATGTGAAATCCGTAATGCACTTGTTGTATTGCTACAGATCTTAAGACAGAAAACAATTTTAGTTACATAGGCTGACAATTGATGTAAAAAGCACATTGGTCTGGTGCAAAGCTAAATGATGGTGGAGATATCGAGGAATTGGAGTTCTATGACTGGTATGTGAAATCCGTAATGCACTTGTTGTACTGCTACAGATCTTAAGACAGAAAACAATTTTAGATACATAGGCTGACAATTCATGTAAAAAGCACATTGGTCTGGTGCAAAGCTAAATGATGGTGGAAATATCGAGGAATTGGAGTTCTATGAGTGGTACGTGAAATCCGTAATGCACTTGTTGTATTGCTACAGATGTTAAGACAGAAAACAATTTTAGATACATAGGCTGAGAACTGATGTAAAAAGCACATTGGTCTGGTGCAAAGCTAAACGATGGTGGAAATATCGAGGAATTGGAGTTCTATGAGTGGTACGTGAAATCCGTAATGCACTTGTTGTACTGCTACAGATCTTAAGACAGAAAACAATTTTAGATACATAGGCTGACAATTGATGTAAAAAGCACATAGGTCTGGTGCAAAGCTAAATGATGGTGGAAATATCGAGGAATTGGAGTTCTATGAGTGGTACGTGAAATCCGTAATGCACTTGTTGTATTGCTACAGATCTTAAGACAGAAAACAATTTTAGATACATAGGCTGACAATTGATGTAAAAAGCACATTGGTCTGGTGCAAAGCTAAATGATGTTGGAGATATTGAGGAATTGGAGTTCCATGAGTGGTATGTGAAATCTGTAATGCACTTGTTGTATTGCTACAGATCTTAAGACAGAAAACAATTTTAGTGCCAGGGCTGCGGGCGCTGAAATGTCCACTTGTGCATTAAATTTTTTTTTTTTAAAGTGCGGAAAGGACGACCTGATCAAGATGCATGGAATTTTAAGAGAAAAGAAACACTGATCACCAGTATGTTATCAAGCCCAATCCCTACCATATGCTGTTTGAAGTTATTAACAAAAACCTCGCACTCGTTGTTTCCCTGCAGAACTAATTTGCTGGAGTTTCCCAGATGGTTGGCCAGTTTTTGGTGGATGAAAAGCCTCCCACTGCAAGCTTCGGACATATAAAAAAAAAAACCCAGATGACCTGTGATATTTCTTTGAAAAAAAAAAGTAGCATATAAATTTTACAGTTCACTCTTTATGAATCATTGGTTTGTGTTTGCTCATATCTGCGGGGGGAGGGTACAGTAGATTGTACACATTGTACCCCCGTTCCTACACCACTGTTCATCTGGAACTTGAACCCAGGCCCATCTCAGATGAATGGTCAGAAGCCAGTGTCTCACACCATTCAGTCATCGGGGCAGTGGTGAGTGGATTAGTTTTTATATTTTGAACACAGTCCAAAGTGTGGAGGTGCCAACTGATGTGTAACATCAGTTGGCACCTCCACACAACATCATGTGTAGCATCTATACCCTAACTCAAATTCATGATCTACAAACATCTCTAAGACAAAATAGAGATGCTGAATTGGGTATAGTGATATTATGGGACTGACGGTACAGCAATGGTGCAAACATTACCACCTGAAAATTGTCAGACTACAGAATATGCTGGACTATAAACTCAACACTCGTCCATGTTACAAAGAATTTATAAGCATGCCTCCTGAAATGAGACAAACTTAAGAAGCTGATTCTATACTTGCAAGTCCAAAGTGTGGAGGTGCCAACTGATGTGTAACATCAATTGGCACCTCCACACAACATCATGTGTAGCATCTATACCCTAACTCAAATTCATGTTCTACAAACATCTCTAAGACAAAATAGAGATGCTGAATTGGGTATAGTGATATTATGGGACTGACTGTACAGCAATGGTGCAAACATTACCACCTGAAAATTGTCAGACTACAGAATATGCTGGACTATAAACTCAACACTCGTCCATGTTACAAAGAATTTATAAGCATGTCTCCTGAAATGAGACAAACTTAAGAAGCTGATTCTATACTTGCAAGTCCAAAGTGTGGAGGTGCCAACTGATGTGTAACATCAATTGGCACCTCCACACAACATCATGTGTAGCATCTATACCCTAACTCAAATTCATGATCTACAAACATCTCTAAGACAAAATAGAGATGCTGAATTGGGTATAGTGATATTATGGGACTGACGGTACAGCAATGGTGCAAACATTACCATCTGAAAATTGTCAGACTACAGAATATGCTGGACTATAAACTCAACACTCGTCCATGTTAGGAAGAATTTATAAGCATGCCTCCTGAAATGAGACAAACTTAAGAAGCTGATTCTATACTTGCAAGTCCAAAGTGTGGAGGTGCCAACTGATGTTATCTATAAGGTGCCAACTGATGTTATCTATAAGGTGCCAACTGATGTTATCTATAAGGTGCCAACTGATGTTACACATCAGTTGGCACCTCCACACAACATCATGTGTAGCATCTATACCCTAGCTCAAATTCATGATCTACAAACATCTCTAAGACAAAATAGAGATGCTGAATTGGGTATAGTGATATTATGGGACTGACGGTACAGCAATGGTGCAAACATTACCATCTGAAAATTGTCAGACTACAGAATATGCTGGACTATAAACTCAACACTCGTCCATGTTACAAAGAATTTATAAGCATGCCTCCTGAAATGAGACAAACTTAAGAAGCTGATTCTATACTTGCAAGTCCAAAGTGTGGAGGTGCCAACTGATGTGTACACATCAGTTGGCACCTCCACACAACATCATGTGTAGCATCTATACCCTAACTCAAATTCATGTTCTACAAACATCTCTAAGACAAAATAGAGATGCTGAATTGGGTATAGTGATATTATGGGACTGACTGTACAGCAATGGTGCAAACATTACCACCTGAAAATTGTCAGACTACAGAATATGCTGGACTATAAACTCAACACTCGTCCATGTTACAAAGAATTTATAAGCATGCCTCCTGAAATGAGACAAACTTAAGAAGCTGATTCTATACTTGCAAGTCCAAAGTGTGGAGGTGCCAACTGATGTGTACACATCAGTTGGCACCTCCACACAACATCATGTGTAGCATCTATACCCTAACTCAAATTCATGTTCCACAAACATCTCTAAGACAAAATAGAGATGCTGAATTGGGTATAGTGATATTATGGGACTGATGGTACAGCAATGGTGCAAACATTACCACCTGAAAATTGTCAGACTACAGAATATGCTGGACTATAAACTCAACACTCGTCCATGTTACAAAGAATTTATAAGCATGCCTCCTGAAATGAGACAAACTTAAGAAGCTGATTCTATACTTGCAAGTCCAAAGTGTGGAGGTGCCAACTGATGTTACACATCAGTTGGCACCTCCACACAACATCATGTGTAGCATCTATACCCTAACTCAAATTCATGATCTACAAACATCTCTAAGACAAAATAGAGATGCTGAATTGGGTATAGTGATATTATGGGACTGACTGTACAGCAATGGTGCAAACATTACCATCCTGAAAATTGTCAGACTACAGAATATGCTGGACTATAAACTCAACACTCGTCCATGTTAGGAAGAATTTATAAGCATGCCTCCTGAAATGAGACAAACTTAAGAAGCTGATTCTATACTTGCAAGTCCAAAGTGTGGAGGTGCCAACTGATGTTATCTATAAGGTGCCAACTGATGTTATCTATAAGGTGCCAACTGATGTTATCTATAAGGTGCCAACTGATGTTACACATCAGTTGGCACCTCCACACAACATCATGTGTAGCATCTATACCCTAACTCAAATTCATGTTCTACAAACATCTCTAAGACAAAATAGAGATGCTGAATTGGGTATAGTGATATTATGGGACTGACGGTACAGCAATGGTGCAAACATTACCACCTGAAAATTGTCAGACTACAGAATATGCTGGACTATAAACTCAACACTCGTCCATGTTAGGAAGAATTTATAAGCATGTCTCCTGAAATGAGACAAACTTAAGAAGCTGATTCTATACTTGCAAGTCCAAAGTGTGGAGGTGCCAACTGATGTGTACACATCAATTGGCACCTCCACACAACATCATGTGTAGCATCTATACCCTAACTCAAATTCATGATCTACAAACATCTCTAAGACAAAATAGAGATGCTGAATTGGGTATAGTGATATTATGGGACTGACGGTACAGCAATGGTGCAAACATTACCATCTGAAAATTGTCAGACTACAGAATATGCTGGACTATAAACTCAACACTCGTCCATGTTACAAAGAATTTATAAGCATGCCTCCTGAAATGAGACAAACTTAAGAAGCTGATTCTATACTTGCAAGTCCAAAGTGTGGAGGTGCCAACTGATGTTATCTATAAGGTGCCAACTGATGTTATCTATAAGGTGCCAACTGATGTTATCTATAAGGTGCCAACTGATGTTACACATCAGTTGGCACCTCCACACAACATCATGTGTAGCATCTATACCCTAACTCAAATTCATGTTCCACAAACATCTCTAAGACAAAATAGAGATGCTGAATTGGGTATAGTGATATTATGGGACTGACTGTACAGCAATGGTGCAAACATTACCACCTGAAAATTGTCAGACTACAGAATATGCTGGACTATAAACTCAACACTCGTCCATGTTACAAAGAATTTATAAGCATGCCTCCTGAAATGAGACAAACTTAAGAAGCTGATTCTATACTTGCAAGTCCAAAGTGTGGAGGTGCCAACTGATGTGTAACATCAGTTGGCACCTCCACACAACATCATGTGTAGCATCTATACCCTAACTCAAATTCATGATCTACAAACATCTCTAAGACAAAATAGAGATGCTGAATTGGGTATAGTGATATTATGGGACTGACGGTACAGCAATGGTGCAAACATTACCATCTGAAAATTGTCAGACTACAGAATATGCTGGACTATAAACTCAACACTCGTCCATGTTAGGAAGAATTTATAAGCATGTCTCCTGAAATGAGACAAACTTAAGAAGCTGATTCTATACTTGCAAGTCCAAAGTGTGGAGGTGCCAACTGATGTGTACACATTAGTTGGCACCTCCACACAACATCATGTGTAGCATCTATACCCTAACTCAAATTCATGATCTACAAACATCTCTAAGACAAAATAGAGATGCTGAATTGGGTATAGTGATATTATGGGACTGACGGTACAGCAATGGTGCAAACATTACCACCTGAAAATTGTCAGACTACAGAATATGCTGGACTATAAACTCAACACTCGTCCATGTTAGGAAGAATTTATAAGCATGCCTCCTGAAATGAGACAAACTTAAGAAGCTGATTCTATACTTGCAAGTCCAAAGTGTGGAGGTGCCAACTGATGTGTACACATCAGTTGGCACCTCCACACAACATCATGTGTAGCATCTATACCCTAACTCAAATTCATGTTCTACAAACATCTCTAAGACAAAAGAGAGATGCTGAATTGGGTATAGTGATATTATGGGACTGACTGTACAGCAATGGTGCAAACATTACCACCTGAAAATTGTCAGACTACAGAATATGCTGGACTATAAACTCAACACTCGTCCATGTTACAAAGAATTTATAAGCATGCCTCCTGAAATGAGACAAACTTAAGAAGCTGATTCTATACTTGCAAGTCCAAAGTGTGGAGGTGCCAACTGATGTGTAACATCAGTTGGCACCTCCACACAACATCATGTGTAGCATCTATACCCTAACTCAAATTCATGTTCTACAAACATCTCTAAGACAAAATAGAGATGCTGAATTGGGTATAGTGATATTATGGGACTGACTGTACAGCAATGGTGCAAACATTACCACCTGAAAATTGTCAGACTACAGAATATGCTGGACTATAAACTCAACACTCGTCCATGTTACAAAGAATTTATAAGCATGCCTCCTGAAATGAGACAAACTTAAGAAGCTGATTCTATACTTGCAAGTCCAAAGTGTGGAGGTGCCAACTGATGTGTAACATCAGTTGGCACCTCCACACAACATCATGTGTAGCATCTATACCCTAACTCAAATTCATGTTCCACAAACATCTCTAAGACAAAATAGAGATGCTGAATTGGGTATAGTGATATTATGGGACTGACTGTACAGCAATGGTGCAAACATTACCACCTGAAAATTGTCAGACTACAGAATATGCTGGACTATAAACTCAACACTCGTCCATGTTACAAAGAATTTATAAGCATGCCTCCTGAAATGAGACAAACTTAAGAAGCTGATTCTATACTTGCAAGTCCAAAGTGTGGAGGTGCCAACTGATGTTACACATCAATTGGCACCTCCACACAACATCATGTGTAGCATCTATACCCTAACTCAAATTCATGTTCTACAAACATCTCTAAGACAAAATAGAGATGCTGAATTGGGTATAGTGATATTATGGGACTGACTGTACAGCAATGGTGCAAACATTACCACCTGAAAATTGTCAGACTACAGAATATGCTGGACTATAAACTCAACACTCGTCCATGTTACAAAGAATTTATAAGCATGCCTCCTGAAATGAGACAAACTTAAGAAGCTGATTCTATACTTGCAAGTCCAAAGTGTGGAGGTGCCAACTGATGTTACACATCAGTTGGCACCTCCACACAACATCATGTGTAGCATCTATACCCTAACTCAAATTCATGATCTACAAACATCTCTAAGACAAAATAGAGATGCTGAATTGGGTATAGTGATATTATGGGACTGACTGTACAGCAATGGTGCAAACATTACCACCTGAAAATTGTCAGACTACAGAATATGCTGGACTATAAACTCAACACTCGTCCATGTTACAAAGAATTTATAAGCATGCCTCCTGAAATGAGACAAACTTAAGAAGCTGATTCTATACTTGCAAGTCCAAAGTGTGGAGGTGCCAACTGATGTGTACACATCAGTTGGCACCTCCACACAACATCATGTGTAGCATCTATACCCTAACTCAAATTCATGTTCTACAAACATCTCTAAGACAAAATAGAGATTCTGAATTGGGTATAGTGATATTATGAGACAAACTGAAGAAGCTGATTCTATACTTGTAAGTCAAAGTGTGGAGGTGCCAACTGATGTTACACATCAGTTGGCACCTCCACACAACATCATGTGTAGCATCTATACCCTAGCTCAAATTCATGTTCTACAAACATCTCTAAGACAAAATAGAGATTCTGAATTGGGTATAGTGATATTATGAGACAAACTGAAGAAGCTGATTCTATACTTGTAAGTCCAAAGTGTGGAGGTGCCAACTGATGTTACACATCAGTTGGCACCTCCACACAACATCATGTGTAGCATCTATACCCTAACTCAAATTCATGATCTACAAACATCTCTAAGACAAAATAGAGATGCTGAATTGGGTATAGTGATATTATGGGACTGACTGTACAGCAATGGTGCAAACATTACCACCTGAAAATTGTCAGACTACAGAATATGCTGGACTATAAACTCAACACTCGTCCATGTTACAAAGAATTTATAAGCATGCCTCCTGAAATGAGACAAACTTAAGAAGCTGATTCTATACTTGCAAGTCCAAAGTGTGGAGGTGCCAACTGATGTTACACATCAGTTGGCACCTCCACACAACATCATGTGTAGCATCTATACCCTAACTCAAATTCATGTTCTACAAACATCTCTAAGACAAAATAGAGATGCTGAATTGGGTATAGTGATATTATGGGACTGACTGTACAGCAATGGTGCAAACATTACCACCTGAAAATTGTCAGACTACAGAATATGCTGGACTATAAACTCAACACTCGTCCATGTTACAAAGAATTTATAAGCATGCCTCCTGAAATGAGACAAACTTAAGAAGCTGATTCTATACTTGCAAGTCCAAAGTGTGGAGGTGCCAACTGATGTTACACATCAGTTGGCACCTCCACACAACATCATGTGTAGCATCTATACCCTAACTCAAATTCATGTTCCACAAACATCTCTAAGACAAAATAGAGATGCTGAATTGGGTATAGTGATATTATGGGACTGACTGTACAGCAATGGTGCAAACATTACCACCTGAAAATTGTCAGACTACAGAATATGCTGGACTATAAACTCAACACTCGTCCATGTTAGGAAGAATTTATAAGCATGCCTCCTGAAATGAGACAAACTTAAGAAGCTGATTCTATACTTGCAAGTCCAAAGTGTGGAGGTGCCAACTGATGTGTACACATCAGTTGGCACCTCCACACAACATCATGTGTAGCATCTATACCCTAACTCAAATTCATGTTCTACAAACATCTCTAAGACAAAATAGAGATGCTGAATTGGGTATAGTGATATTATGGGACTGACTGTACAGCAATGGTGCAAACATTACCACCTGAAAATTGTCAGACTACAGAATATGCTGGACTATAAACTCAACACTCGTCCATGTTAGGAAGAATTTATAAGCATGCCTCCTGAAATGAGACAAACTTAAGAAGCTGATTCTATACTTGCAAGTCCAAAGTGTGGAGGTGCCAACTGATGTGTAACATCAATTGGCACCTCCACACAACATCATGTGTAGCATCTATACCCTAACTCAAATTCATGTTCTACAAACATCTCTAAGACAAAATAGAGATGCTGAATTGGGTATAGTGATATTATGGGACTGACTGTACAGCAATGGTGCAAACATTACCACCTGAAAATTGTCAGACTACAGAATATGCTGGACTATAAACTCAACACTCGTCCATGTTACAAAGAATTTATAAGCATGCCTCCTGAAATGAGACAAACTTAAGAAGCTGATTCTATACTTGCAAGTCCAAAGTGTGGAGGTGCCAACTGATGTGTAACATCAATTGGCACCTCCACACAACATCATGTGTAGCATCTATACCCTAACTCAAATTCATGATCTACAAACATCTCTAAGACAAAATAGAGATGCTGAATTGGGTATAGTGATATTATGGGACTGACGGTACAGCAATGGTGCAAACATTACCATCTGAAAATTGTCAGACTACAGAATATGCTGGACTATAAACTCAACACTCGTCCATGTTAGGAAGAATTTATAAGCATGCCTCCTGAAATGAGACAAACTTAAGAAGCTGATTCTATACTTGCAAGTCCAAAGTGTGGAGGTGCCAACTGATGTGTAACATCAATTGGCACCTCCACACAACATCATGTGTAGCATCTATACCCTAACTCAAATTCATGATCTACAAACATCTCTAAGACAAAATAGAGATGCTGAATTGGGTATAGTGATATTATGGGACTGACGGTACAGCAATGGTGCAAACATTACCACCTGAAAATTGTCAGACTACAGAATATGCTGGACTATAAACTCAACACTCGTCCATGTTACAAAGAATTTATAAGCATGCCTCCTGAAATGAGACAAACTTAAGAAGCTGATTCTATACTTGCAAGTCCAAAGTGTGGAGGTGCCAACTGATGTGTAACATCAATTGGCACCTCCACACAACATCATGTGTAGCATCTATACCCTAGCTCAAATTCATGTTCTACAAACATCTCTGAGACAAAATAGAGATGCTGAATTGGGTATAGTGATATTATGGGACTGACGGTACAGCAATGGTGCAAACATTACCACCTGAAAATTGTCAGACTACAGAATATGCTGGACTATAAACTCAACACTCGTCCATGTTAGGAAGAATTTATAAGCATGTCTCCTGAAATGAGACAAACTTAAGAAGCTGATTCTATACTTGCAAGTCCAAAGTGTGGAGGTGCCAACTGATGTGTAACATCAATTGGCACCTCCACACAACATCATGTGTAGCATCTATACCCTAACTCAAATTCATGATCTACAAACATCTCTAAGACAAAATAGAGATGCTGAATTGGGTATAGTGATATTATGGGACTGACGGTACAGCAATGGTGCAAACATTACCATCTGAAAATTGTCAGACTACAGAATATGCTGGACTATAAACTCAACACTCGTCCATGTTAGGAAGAATTTATAAGCATGCCTCCTGAAATGAGACAAACTTAAGAAGCTGATTCTATACTTGCAAGTCCAAAGTGTGGAGGTGCCAACTGATGTTATCTATAAGGTGCCAACTGATGTTATCTATAAGGTGCCAACTGATGTTACACATCAGTTGGCACCTCCACACAACATCATGTGTAGCATCTATACCCTAGCTCAAATTCATGTTCTACAAACATCTCTAAGACAAAATAGAGATTCTGAATTGGGTATAGTGATATTATGAGACTGACGGTACAGCAATGGTGCAAACATTACCACCTGAAAATTGTCAGACTACAGAATATGCTGGACTATAAACTCAACACTCGTCCATGTTACAAAGAATTTATAAGCATGTCTTCTGAAATGAGACAAACTTAAGAAGCTGATTCTATACTTGCAAGTCCAAAGTGTGGAGGTGCCAACTGATGTTACACATTAGTTGGCACCTCCACACAACATCATGTGTAGCATCTATACCCTAACTCAAATTCATGATCTACAAACATCTCTAAGACAAAATAGAGATGCTGAATTGGGTATAGTGATATTATGGGACTGACGGTACAGCAATGGTGCAAACATTACCATCTGAAAATTGTCAGACTACAGAATATGCTGGACTATAAACTCAACACTCGTCCATGTTAGGAAGAATTTATAAGCATGCCTCCTGAAATGAGACAAACTTAAGAAGCTGATTCTATACTTGCAAGTCCAAAGTGTGGAGGTGCCAACTGATGTGTACACATCAGTTGGCACCTCCACACAACATCATGTGTAGCATCTATACCCTAACTCAAATTCATGTTCTACAAACATCTCTAAGACAAAATAGAGATGCTGAATTGGGTATAGTGATATTATGGGACTGACTGTACAGCAATGGTGCAAACATTACCACCTGAAAATTGTCAGACTACAGAATATGCTGGAGTATAAACTTAACACTCGTCCATGTTACAAAGAATTTATAAGCATGCCTCCTGAAATGAGACAAATTTAGGAAGCTTATTCTGTACTTGCATTATCCATTGCAGAATTCAAAACCCTCTCTTTACTCTCTGAGTTGTTTAGCTAAGAGGGGCATGTGGAAACAATTATCTACTTAGCCATGAAAAATTTGAAGTGGAAGAAAATGTTTTATTGGTTTTCAATAGTTTTCTTTAAGGTTTGATTACTTTTATCATTCAGCAGGCAAAGAGGAAATGAAATACTAGAGAAAAAGATGTCCTTATTTGCTTCTCAAAGTAATCAGAAACAAGCACAGTTCACTTCATCATGGCCTGGATAAAAAAAATATTTTATTATTATTTTTTTTTTTATCAGGTTTTGGCACAGAAAATAGTTGCTAGTGCCCAAGTCAATAGATGATTCAGTTTCCAAACAAGCAGTACCTCATGACATTGGCTTTCTGTAATTTGTGTATGGGAACTTTGTTAGGAAGAGCAATCTTTTCACGTTTATAACATCCCTTACAGTGCACAAAGACAGAACAGATGGATCTCTAGGACCATTTCTCTGGTGCTCTAAGTACTTTACAAGTAGTATCCTAAAACATGACACCTATAGAATTATTAACACAGCAGATATCTCTGAATTGCATGTATTTACTGTTCTTCACGCAACATCTGTAACGTACCAGGAGATGTGACGTACCTGCCAGAAGGACGCACACGACATAAAGGCAGATAGGAATCAGAATAAAACGTCCGCGTAGCTCAATTGGTAGAGCAACTTATTCCGGAATGAGGGGACCCGGGTTCGAATCCTGGCGCGGATAGAAATGACGGAGAAAATTACTTCGTTGTAATTGCCGCCCGAACTATCTGGATGACCCGACCGTTCAAAATCTCGCAATGGTGTGATGTCATTTTCACACCGCGAGATAGGGAAAATAAGAGAATCCCTTCTCCAGCACTTCAGAAAAAAAAATAATAATAAGGGCGAGATGATGTAACGTACCAGGAGATGTGATGTACCTGCCAGAAGGACGCACACGACATAAAGGCAGATAGGAATCAGAATAAAACGTCCGCGTAGCTCAATTGGTAGAGTAACTTATTCTGGAATGAGGGGACCCGGGTTCGAATCCTGGCGCGGATAGAAATGACTGAGAAATTTACTTCGTTGTACATCAGTCACATCAGAAAACTTGATAACCCAGGACAATGAAGTCCCAAGTATCTGAACAGTACATACAGGCAATTCAGATGTCTGACTGATGTGTTAATAATTCTGACATATTTCCACATATTATGAGAACATTTCTTCCACACAATTTACAATAGCTATAACCTTTTTTCTTTTTTATTGGATGTTTAACGACCACCATGAGCAACTCAATGGGCTAAAATTAGTTGCTCATTCCTAATTTAGGGTCACTGGCTCCAGGGAAGGGAGAGAGCCAGTGCCGGACAAACACAACATCCATGCCTCACCAGGATTCCGACCCGGACCCCTTTTGGACGAATGATCAGAGGCCATCGCATAGACCACTGCGCCACTGGGGCTGCAGCTATAACCTTCTCAGCCAGAGGTACATACACTATATTGACAAAAGTCACCTAGAAGAGAAACACAACATAGCATTTATTGACATACATTAGTACAGTGTCGGTCCATCTTTGGCCTTAATATGCATGCACTGACCCTTCGAGACATGCTTTCGACAAGGTATTTCAACACAGTGATAGGTATGCACTTCCATTCAGTATATAATGCTGCTAAACTGTTGCTTAGTAGTAGGCCTTGGTTCCAAACTTCTTATGCGGTGCTCTAATTCATCCCATAGGTGCTCTATGGGATTAAGATCAGGGCTCTGTGCTGGCCAGTCCACACATGATACGGAATTGTCGTCAAACCACGCCGTAACAGTCTTTGCTTTATGGCTCGGTGCATTATCCTGCTGGTACCAACAAGGCTCGGTTCCATAGTATTGCCACAGAGTTGGTAGGGCATAATTGTCCAGAAGATCGAGGTAGACATGCTGGTTAACAGGTTTGTCCATGATGAGCAAATGGGCTGGCACCATACCACGAAAAACACCCCCACAAGAGTACACTGCCAGCTCCAAACTTGACCGTAGGAACACTACAGTGTGGTAAATAGCATTCCCCCGCTGCCACCGTACCCACACACGGCCATCAGACTGATGGATCGTGTATCTGGATTCATCAGTCCATAGGACCCGTTTCCATTGATCTACGATGCACAATAAATGTTCTTTACACCATGCTAAACGACGAATAGCATTCCCAGTGGTGATGAAAGGCTTGTGAGCAGCCGCAGGACAACGGTAACCCATGGAATGAAGTTCTCTGCGAGTGGTATGTGTACATACCGAGGTTCCAGCATTTTTACTCACCTGTACACTGAGGTCTTGTGCAGTACTCTGTCGATTAGCTGTAACGACTCTCCTGAGGCTTCGACGCCTTCTATCACTGATTTTCTTCGGTCTGCTGGTACATTTTGCTGCTTATTCAGCGCATCCAAAACAGTTGACTTGGATATGTTTAAATGCCTCTTGGTTTCTCTTATGGACAACCCACTAATGTAATACCCAGCAATCTTTCCTTTCTCAAAGTCAGTTCTGCGACATTTTCACTCAACCTCACAGTGCGATATGATTGCATTCAGCTTCAGGCTTGTTTTTATACCGTTTGCAGCTGTACAGCTCATCTTAACAACGCAGCGGATCCATTCATTTGCTTTTGAAGGGGTGTCCGGTGACTTTTATCAATATAGTGTACATACACATCACTAAGCTGTTCTCTGAGATTTAGAGGTTAGCTCCTCAAAGAAAGTATATCTGCCAGATTAATGTTTAACTTTTGGACCTAGATTTTACTTACTGCTGTCATATCAAACTTCTCCATTTACAGCGATCTTGACACCCAATTCGGGATTCACTGACATCCATCACACGATGCACACAAGACCTTTCGTACTTGATACTCATAATCTTTTTCTAATGCAGACATTCCTGAATCTGGTCCTTACCTGGGCCTTCCTCTACCTTTCTTTCCTGCCACTTGGGCTGAAAACATTCTCTTAGTAAACATCTAATCACTCATTCTTTCAACATGGCCAAACCACCTAAGAATATTAGTCTCCACCTTACTGACAACATTTTGCCTCAATTACATAACTGGAAAACATCTTCATTTCTCACGTGATCACAGCAAATCCTGTCACAAACCCACCGTATGTAACGCACCTCTACAGCACGCAAATGGCTTATATGTCTCTTCTGCAGTAACCAGGTTTCATTGCTATACATCAGAGAAGAAACAATTACACTTTCATACACAGCCATTCAGGACATCCTGGAGAATCCAACGTTCCTGCGAAATCCTCCTAAAGCAGCTATGATTTTCAAATGAAGAGCTCCCTCGCCTACTAATTTCACAATCCCTCTGTCAAACACGCTTCCTAAATACACAAACTCATTCATCTGGCTGTGCCATTTAGACTTATATTGCATTCAGTGCTAACAGTTCCTTGCTCGAAAACCTTACCTGTGGTTTTATACTGAAATTTTAACACACACTAATTCATACAAGGTGAAAATCCTCCAAATATGTGGCGACAGTAAATAAATAAATACATCGCTCTTTCCACGTTCCAGAAACACACAGCAACCAAAAAGTTTTCAGCCGCCGCTGTGGAATTGAACCACGGAACTCTCGATATCTAGCCGAGCGCGTTAGCTTTACACCACGGTGGCCAACAATCCACGGTGCTGTGTGTGTTTTTAAGTCAGCTTCTGACATCATAAATCCGTAAGATGGGCTCAGCATCTGAGATGTCTCCATCTGGTGGGCATCAACGGCACTGGCTATATATATATATTATAGCAGTTAAATCCAAAGGGCGAGATCCAAGTTGAAAATACTCCAAATACGTGGCGACAGTAAATAAATAAATACATCGCTCTTAACCACGTTCTAGAAACACACAGCAACCGAAAAATTGTTTTTCAGCCGCCGCTGTGGAATTGAACCAACAGAACTCTCGATATCTAGCCCAGCGCGTTACCTTTACACCACGGTGGCCAACAATCCACGGTGCTATGTGTATTTTTAAGTCAGCTTCTGACATCATAAATCCGTAAGATGGGCTCAGCTACTGAGACGTCTCCATCTGGTGGGCATTAACAGCACTGAATCGGCGTA
Source organism: Macrothele yani (assembly GCA_039090855.1). Classification (NCBI taxonomy): domain Eukaryota; kingdom Metazoa; phylum Arthropoda; class Arachnida; order Araneae; family Macrothelidae; genus Macrothele; species Macrothele yani. The sequence goes on along the minus strand of CM077034.1, from coordinate 222,115,194 downwards.
CAAAACTTGCCTGGAGAGCTTTTGGAAGAAACAGCATAATTTTCAAGAGCAATATGCCATTATGTCTTAAAAGAAAAGTGTTTGATCAATGCATCCTTCCAGTGCTTACGTATGGTGCAGAGACGTGGACCTTAACTAAAAGAGACATACAAAGGCTGCAGACAACTCAAAGCAGCATGGAGAGGTGCATACTTGGTGTAACCAGGAGAGATAAGAAGAGGAACTCGTGGATCCGAAAAATGACTAGAGTGGAAGACATCATGATCAGAGTTAAATCCCTGAAATGGCAATGGGCTGGACATACTGCCAGAAGGACAGATCATCGATGGACAGCCGAAATTTTAGATTGGATTCCAAGGGACAGGAAAAGACCCAGAAGAAGACCACATGGGAGATGGGTGGATGAAATTCGAAAGTATGCAGGGGTGACATGGAGGAGACTGGCACAAGACAGACCGTTGTGGAGGAAACTTGGGGAGACCTTCGTCCAGCAGTGGATTGATAATGGTTGACAATGATGATGATGATGATGATATATATATATTATAGCAGTTAAATCCAAAGGGCAAGATCCAAGGTGAAAATCCTCCAAATACGTGGCGACAGTAAATAAATAAATACAACGCTCTTTCCACGTTCCAGAAACACATAGCAACCGAAAAGTTTTCAGCCGCCGCCACCATGGAATTGAACCACGGAACTCTCGATATCTAGCCGAGCGCGTTAACTTTACACCACGGTGGCCAACAATCCACGGTGCTATGTGTGTTTTTAAGTCAGCTTCTGACATCATAAATCCGTAAGATGGGCTCAGCTACTGAGACGTCTCCATCTGGTGGGCATTAACAACACTGGCTATATATATATATATATATTATAGCAGTTAAATCCAAAGGGCGAGATCCAAGGTGAAAATCCTCCAAATACGTGACGACATTAAATAAATAAATACATCGCTCTTTCCAGGTTCCAGAAACACACATGCTGTGTTTCTGGAACGTGGAAAGAGACACATGCTGTGTGTTTCTGGAACGTGGAAAGAGCGATGTATTTATTTATTTCTAATTCATACAGCTTAAAACTATAAGGGAGAAATACAGAAATCCAGTGACACCAGCACATCCGATCCACTGATATAATCTTTTGCTCCATTCCAATTTACACAGGTCTGCAATGGAATTTCTTTTTGTTTTTTACTTTCGACAGTTTTATTTTTATAGCCACTTTTAATGCACTGAAGTAGCAGATTATCAGGAACACCCAATGGCAATCAGACATGTGCCATCATTACTTATGTACATAACTATGATGTTGAGATGACTTTATAAGCAGCTCACTGGAAAGGTTTCACACATGTACGAGGGTCGTTCAGAAAGTAAAGAACGTTTTGGTATAAAACAAAAATAATAAGTAGTAAGGAACAAATATTTATGTGACACTTACAGAAAGACTTCACCTACTTTTCAACATAATCACCGTACAAATTGAAACACTTATCATAGCGTGGTACTAATTTTTCGATGCCGTCATTATACTCCACTGCTGCTAAGTTGTGCAGTGATAACGTCTTTCAGCTCATCATCATTGTGAAAGTGACGGCCACCTAAAAACTCTTAGCTTAAAAAACAGATGAAAGTCACTACGCCAGGGCTGTATGCCAGATGATAGAAAACTTGCCAGCCAAAACATTGACGAAGTCCTTGAGTTGCTACAGAGGCGTGAGGGCGCGCGTTGTCGCGAAGGAGAACAATGCCAAGCCGTTTGTTCTGCATGGCGCGTCGGAGCCGATGAAGCATCTGACAGTAGGCTTCAGAGTTTATTGTCTGTCCTCGTGGCACGAAATCAATCAAGAGGATACCCATTAGGTCTAATTTTTCGATGCCGTCGTTATACTCCACTGCTGCTAAGTTGTGCAGTGACAACGTCTTTCAGCTCATCATCATTGTGAAAGTGACGGCCACCTAAAAACTCTTAGCTTAAAAAACAGATGAAAGTCACTAGGCCAGGGCTGTATGCCAGATGATCGAAAACTTCCCAGCCAAAACATCGACGAAGTCCTTGAGTTGCTACAGAGGCGTGAGGGCGCGCGTTGTCGCGAAGGAGAAAAATGCCAAGCCGTTTGTTCTGCATGGCGCGTCGGAGCCGATGAAGCATCTGACAGTAGGCTTCAGAGTTTATTGTCTGTCCTCGTGGCACGAAATCAATCAAGAGGATACCCATTAGGTCCGAAAACACTGTCTCCATCACTTTCTGTGTGCTGATTGTTGGTTTCGATGAAGACCGGGAATGATGACATTCCACTGACTGGCACTTTGTTTCCGGTGTGTTATGCGAGACCCATGTCTCATCAACAGTCACAATATGGTCCGAGAATTTGTCTGCACCTTCGGCATATTAACTACTTGTTACTTGTACCAATGGGGGAGGGGGGTACTAAATTGACCCAGCACCACGACCTAAGGTCTATGGTGCATCCCCAGCCCTAATCTTGAAAGAGACCAGATGCACGAACAAAAGCAAGAATGCTCTTGACTGGTACTAAAGAGAGATCACTTGGTCTCAAGCTGTGAGTACCAAAGTGTTCAAAGCCTGAGTGCCGCAAAAAAAGTCACAGTCACAAAGAAAATGCAAGGAAGTCTCCTCTTCCAGATGGCATCCTCTACAAAGTGGATCCTCTTTTACCCCAATCAAATTAAGGTGCCTGTTAAGACGACAGTGTCCTGTAGGTAGACCAACAATCAGTCCAATATCCTTTTTTGGCAGTTTAAGGAGTTCCTTAGCCCTATGAGGTCCTTGATTAAGTTCCTTTGCCTGCCTCTGACCTCTAGTAGCATGCCAGAGGTCAAGCTGCTTAGTCCTCAGCAGCCTTTTAGTTAATCCTCTGACCACACCAGAGGCGAGCCCTAATGCAGGCTCTGCCCCCTCTTTAGCAAGAAGGGCAGCTTTCTCATTCCCTTCAATACCTTTATGTCCTGGAACCCAGAACAGTTGCACTTCTGTTATCCTTTTTTGGCAGTTTAAGGAGTTCCTTAGCCCTATGAGGTCCTTGATTAAGTTCCTTTGCCTGCCTCTGACCTCTAGTAGCATGCCAGAGGTCAAGCTGCTTAGTCCTCAGCAGCCTTTTAGTTAATCCTCTGACCACACCAGAGGCGAGCCCTAATGCAGGCTCTGCCCCCTCTTTAGCAAGAAGGGCAGCTTTCTCATTCCCTTCAATACCTTTATGTCCTGGAACCCAGAACAGTTGCACTTTGTTATCCTTTTTTGGCAGTTTAAGGAGTTCCTTAGCCCTATGAGGTCCTTGATTAAGTTCCTTTGCCTGCCTCTGACCTCTAGTAGCATGCCAGAGGTCAAGCTGCTTAGTCCTCAGCAGCCTTTTAGTTAATCCTCTGACCACACCAGAGGCGAGCCCTAATGCAGGCTCTGCCCCCTCTTTAGCAAGAAGGGCAGCTTTCTCATTCCCTTCAATACCTTTATGTCCTGGAACCCAGAACAGTTGCACTTTGTTATCCTTTTTTGGCAGTTTAAGGAGTTCCTTAGCCCTATGAGGTCCTTGATTAAGTTCCTTTGCCTGCCTCTGACCCCTGGTAGCATGCCAGAGGTCAAGCTGCTTAGTCCTCAGCAGCCTTTTAGTTAATCCTCTGACCACACCAGAGGCGAGCCCTAATGCAGGCTCTGCCCCCTCTTTAGCAAGAAGGGCAGCTTTCTCATTCCCTTCAATACCTTTATGTCCTGGAACCCAGAACAGTTGCACTTTGTTATCCTTTTTTGGCAGTTTAAGGAGTTCCTTAGCCCTATGAGGTCCTTGATTAAGTTCCTTTGCCTGCCTCTGACCTCTAGTAGCATGCCAGAGGTCAAGCTGCTTAGTCCTCAGCAGCCTTTTAGTTAATCCTCTGACCACACCAGAGGCGAGCCCTAATGCAGGCTCTGCCCCCTCTTTAGCAAGAAGGGCAGCTTTCTCATTCCCTTCAATACCTTTATGTCCTGGAACCCAGAACAGTTGCACTTTGTTATCCTTTTTTGGCAGTTTAAGGAGTTCCTTAGCCCTATGAGGTCCTTGATTAAGTTCCTTTGCCTGCCTCTGACCTCTAGTAGCATGCCAGAGGTCAAGCTGCTTAGTCCTCAGCAGCCTTTTAGTTAATCCTCTGACCACACCAGAGGCGAGCCCTAATGCAGGCTCTGCCCCCTCTTTAGCAAGAAGGGCAGCTTTCTCATTCCCTTCAATACCTTTATGTCCTGGAACCCAGAACAGTTGCACTTTGTTATCCTTTTTTGGCAGTTTAAGGAGTTCCTTAGCCCTATGAGGTCCTTGATTAAGTTCCTTTGCCTGCCTCTGACCTCTAGTAGCATGCCAGAGGTCAAGCTGCTTAGTCCTCAGCAGCCTTTTAGTTAATCCTCTGACCACACCAGAGGCGAGCCCTAATGCAGGCTCTGCCCCCTCTTTAGCAAGAAGGGCAGCTTTCTCATTCCCTTCAATACCTTTATGTCCTGGAACCCAGAACAGTTGCACTTTGTTATCCTTTTTTGGCAGTTTAAGGAGTTCCTTAGCCCTATGAGGTCCTTGATTAAGTTCCTTTGCCTGCCTCTGACCTCTAGTAGCATGCCAGAGGTCAAGCTGCTTAGTCCTCAGCAGCCTTTTAGTTAATCCTCTGACCACACCAGAGGCGAGCCCTAATGCAGGCTCTGCCCCCTCTTTAGCAAGAAGGGCAGCTTTCTCATTCCCTTCAATACCTTTATGTCCTGGAACCCAGAACAGTTGCACTTTGTTATCCTTTTTTGGCAGTTTAAGGAGTTCCTTAGCCCTATGAGGTCCTTGATTAAGTTCCTTTGCCTGCCTCTGACCTCTAGTAGCATGCCAGAGGTCAAGCTGCTTAGTCCTCAGCAGCCTTTTAGTTAATCCTCTGACCACACCAGAGGCGAGCCCTAATGCAGGCTCTGCCCCCTCTTTAGCAAGAAGGGCAGCTTTCTCATTCCCTTCAATACCTTTATGTCCTGGAACCCAGAACAGTTGCACTTTGTTATCCTTTTTTGGCAGTTTAAGGAGTTCCTTAGCCCTATGAGGTCCTTGATTAAGTTCCTTTGCCTGCCTCTGACCCCTAGTAGCATGCCAGAGGTCAAGCTGCTTAGTCCTCAGCAGCCTTTTAGTTAATCCTCTGACCACACCAGAGGCGAGCCCTAATGCAGGCTCTGCCCCTCTTTAGCAAGAAGGGCAGCTTTCTCATTCCCTTCAATACCTTTATGTCCTGGAACCCAGAACAGTTGCACTTTGTTATCCTTTTTTGGCAGTTTAAGGAGTTCCTTAGCCCTATGAGGTCCTTGATTAAGTTCCTTTGCCTGCCTCTGACCCCTAGTAGCATGCCAGAGGTCAAGCTGCTTAGTCCTCAGCAGCCTTTTAGTTAATCCTCTGACCACACCAGAGGCGAGCCCTAATGCAGGCTCTGCCCCCTCTTTAGCAAGAAGGGCAGCTTTCTCATTACCTTCAATACCTTCTTACCATGGCTGACACTTCTGCTATTCCACTTTGGTCCGATACTAAAAAGTTGGCTCCCTTCCAAAATCGACATGCTCTGAGGTTTAGAGAAAGTTAGGAAATTTTATTTTCCAAAAATTGCAACCATGAGCTCCCCATTTTCGTTCCTTGCATCTGGAAATCCCTCATTGCCTCACGTCACCCGGAGTTACCATTACAAAACTTACCTTTCCAATCTGGCAACGTAAACCAATCGTAGTCGCACTGATGAAGGCCATAGTAATGGCTGAAATATATTTGCATTAAACTTTTACACGTAACTTAGCGTGTTCTACACTACCTTCTTCTTAATGACGAGAAAAAGGCCATCTGATCTGAAGAATCACATTTTCAGTTGTTATATGACAATAGGCAGGCCTGAATATGGCATCAACGTCATGAATCGACGCATCCCAGCTGCTTAGCGTTAACACTACAAGCTGGAGGACAGTGGCGACCCCAGGTACAGGCATACCGGGCAACCGCCCTGAGTCCTGCACTGCCACCAATTAATTAGTAGTTTTGGCCTGTCCTCACCTAAATTATTGTAATTGTAGTTCGCGATCATATACAAATAATGACCAATTTTAATCTTATTAGAAAAAAAAAAAAAAAAAGCAAGCGACTGGTTTATTGTCAGAGTAATGACGATTATGGGCAAAACACGTAACAATATTAACAAATAAAGGTAACTTGATCACGCTAGTTACGTTAACTGAAAACTTTTACAAAAAGTTCGTAAGTTGGAAGCTTTCGACCTTATCTTAGGTCTTCATCACGCCAATGGAGGACTAAGATTGTTGCCATATTCTACAATTGAATTTTTCCTATTTTTGTTGCCAAAACTTAGGATTGATCTCCAGATCAACGGAACGTAGAGAGGAGATTCGGAGTTGCAAGTCATTGAGTTGATTGGTAAAGAAACTCTAAACCAAAAAGTGCTTTCTTTTCTTACATCTGCTAACTGCATCCCTTTGCAGTCAGAAACCACCAACTCACTCAAAAACTCAGTTGACAGATTAGCTAAGAAAGAAACTCTTCAATCCTTCCTTGGTGATATTTCACATCCTCCTTACTTTAGAACTCCCAGGCTCTTCCTGCAAGTGAAACTGCATAAAGCTGGTAACCCCATCAGACCTTTAGTGGAATATTCTTTTTCTCCAGCAGTAAACCTTGAAAAGAGATTGGTCCTCAAATGCAAATCCCTGGCAGCCAACCATCCTCATACAGTTGTCTCTACTTCAAACTTCATCCACAACCTTCCTAATTCCTTTTCTCCTTGTGATAATCTGTATACTCTTGATGTAGAATCTTTGTTTCCCTCTGTACCATATTTTGATTCCTACATGCTCCTCATGAAGAAATTGATTCTTCATTTTGAACCCCCGGTCCTCTTATCAAAGATCTTTATGATTGTTTCCACACTATTCATCAACACAGTTGTTTTGTTTTCAACAAAATTGTGTATAGGCAACAATCTGGTCTCCCCATGGGCTCACCTCTTTCTCCTCTGCTTGCTGAAATCTACATGCAACATATTGAAGTTTCCATCATTCCTCTATACCCTTTTCAACCTTCCCTATGGTTAAGATATGTAGACGACATTTTCATTAGCTGGCCACATTCCGAGTCTGAACTACAGATACTGATCAACTCCATTACGGAAAAATTTCCTTCCATTAAGCTCACCATATCTAAGGAAGTAAATCACAAAATTGATTTCCTGGATGTATCTATCTGCAGAAACGCTGATCTCTCCATTACTCGTTCCGTCTATCGAAAACCTTCTGCGGCCACTAACATCATTCCCTACAAATCTTGCACCCTGCATCTCTACAAGCTTGCAGCATTAAAGTCATACATCCACAGGGCTCATATCATTTGCAACAACCAACTCTCTCTTCAAGAAGAACTCTCCAAAATTTCTACAATTGCCCTCTCCCACGGTTTCCCTGCTGTTACAGTCAACTCCCTCATAAAGAAATATGAAAACCATTCGAAAATCGAATGCCTCCTTCCTCACAAGAAAGAAGACCTGAAATTCTGTGGTTCTGTTCCTTACCATCCTTCCTATGCTTATAAGTTACAGATTCTTTTTAGAAGTTTTGGTTACCATCTTGCCATTAAATCTACCCCAAACATCTTGAAACTTCTACAAAGGGATAGGGACAAAGTTGAAAGCCTGAACCTCCCAGGAGTTTACTGCATTCCTATCTCTTCTTCTACTGGGGATAACTTATACATTGGAAGCACATACAGGAGCATTAACCATAGAATTTTAGAACATAGAAAAGATGTTTCGAAAGTCAATCCCAATACTGCCCTGTCTATTTTGACAATGGAAGACACACCTGCAGTTCCCCACTGGAACGAAGCAAAACGAATTGCTTCTTTTGACAATCGTTTGGCCCTCCGTTACCGTGAAAGCATAGAAATTATGTTCAACTCAATGACTTGCAACTCCGAATCTCCTCTCTACATTCCGTTGATCTGGAGATCAATCCTAAGTTTTGGCAACAAAAATAGGAAAAATTCAAATGTAGAATCTGGCAACAATCTTAGTCCTCCATTGGCATGATGAAGACCTAAGATAAGGTCGAAAGCTTCCAACTTACGAACTTTTTGTAAAAGTTTTCAGTTAACGTAACTAGCGTGATCAAGTTACCTTTATTTGTTGTCAGAGTAAGCAATATGTCATTTTTTTACATATACATAAAAGGGGTTATTGTGATGGGTTTAGGTTATTGCTATTACGAAGGGCCCCATGAAAAGCCATTGCCCGGGGGGGGGCGCAAGGGCTAGGGCCCCAAACTGCTGGTGGAGGTTGGTGTGGTGGTTTGGAGTGCGTTCTCATAGGTGGGCATTGGGTTCGTTAATACCTCTGGGACAGCATTTAGATGCCACAAGATATTCTAAAACCACTGCAGACTAAACTCACCCATATACATGTGCATGGTGTTTCCTGAAGGAGAGAGCTATGTCCAGCAGGATAATGCCTCACACCACAAGGCTCGGATCATCACAGTGGTTTCACGCCCACTTCAGAGTGCTAAAATGGCCCCTATAGTCCCTAGAAATTTAAAGAGAGCCATTTGTAGCAGAGATTCTCCTCCAGCAAACATTTGGCAATTGATGCATGTAATCATACACTCTTGGCTGACCATACCTGTAAAACGATAAATGCACCCCGTTCAATCCTCCATGCCACATGGAATTGAGGCTGTTTTGAAGTCCAAGGACAGCTCAACTTATTACGTGGTAGGCATTTGGCACCTTATTCAATCTATGTCATATTGAATTGAGGCTGTCTTGAAGTCCAAGGATAGCCCAACTTATTACATGATAGGCATTTGGAACCTCATTTAATCCATATGCCACATTGAATTGAGGCTGTCTTGAAGTCCAAGGATAGCCCAACTTATCACATAGTAGGTGTTTGGCACCTCATTCAATCCATGCCACATTGAATTGAGGCTGTCTTGAAGTCCAAGGACAGCTCAACTTATTACATGGTAGGCATTTGGCACCTCATTCAATCCATGCCACATTGAATTGAGGCTGTCTTGAAGTCCAAGGACAGCTCAACTTATTACATGGTAGGCATTTGGCACCTCATTCAATCCATGCCACATTGAATTGAGGCTGTCTTGAAGTCCAAAAACAGCTCAACTTATTACATGGCAGGCATTTGGCGCCTCATTCAATCCATGTCATATTGAATTGAGGCTGTCTTGAAGTCCAAGGATAGCCCAACTTATTACATGGTAGGTGTTTGGCACCTCATTCAATCCATGCCACATTGAATTGAGGCTGTCTTGAAGTCCAAAGACAGCTCAACTTATTACATGGTAGGCATTTGGCACCTCATTCAATCTATGTCATATTGAATTGAGGCTGTCTTGAAGTCCAAGGATAGCCCAACTTATTACATGATAGGCATTTGGAACCTCATTCAATCCATATGCCACATTGAATTGAGGCTGTCTTGAAGTCCAAGGATAGCCCAACTTATTACATAGTAGGTGTTTGGCACCTCATTCAATCCATGCCACATTGAATTGAGGCTGTCTTGAAGTCCAAGGACAGCCCAACTTATTACATAGTAAGTGTTTGGCACCTCATTCAATCCATGCCACATTGAATTGAGGCTGTCTTGAAGTCCAAGGACAGCTCAACTTATTACATGGTAGGCATTTGGCACCTCATTCAATCCATGCCACATTGAATTGAGGCTGTCTTGAAGTCCAAGGACAGCTCAACTTATTACATGGCAGGCATTTGGCACCTCATTCAATCCATGTCATATTGAATTGAGGCTGTCTTGAAGTCCAAGGATAGCCCAACTTATTACATGGTAGGTGTTTGGCACCTCATTCAATCCATGCCACATTGTATTGAGGCTGTTTTGAAATCCAAGGACAGTCCAACACATTACATGGTAGGTGTTTGGTACTTCAGTTGAATTCCTAATACTCACCAAATCTCAATTTTTATTGCAACTGGTGAATCTGGTGATCAACAATGTGAGTCTTATGTGAAAATGAACTATGGAAGCATTTTTAATTTGGGGCACACTGAAAAGTAATAGTGTTAACTAACCAAGAACACATGGATTAGGACAAGCGTGTACTCCTAAAAAATAATTACCGCTGACTTTTTACTCACTCAGGAACTACAGTCATTGTTAACTGCAACATCAGGATTTCTACACCAACAGAAATTTAATTAGAAACACTGTATTATATCAATTAAAACCAAACAGCTCGAAAGATGAAAGAAAGAATAAAACAGGGAATAAAATCTGTTCTTATCCTTTGCAAATCAGCTTTCAGGAAAACATTTTCCTTCACACACATAAACATTACATCCATACATTAAAACCACTGAATTCAAATGAATCTTTCTAAATCCACTACTGTCAGCAGAAACAGGTGCATTGTGCATTTTTTTGCTACCAAATGAATATACCTTAGAGCCAGCAATATAACCACCAGCAGATGCAAAGCTTTTCGTAAATGTTCCCATCAGCAAATCTACATCCTTTGGATTACAGCCATAATAGTCACAAACTCCTCTTCCTCCAGACCCAATAGCACCAATGCTGTGAGCTTCATCCACATACAAATAAGCTTTGTATTTCTTCTTTATCTTAATTAATTCAGGCAAGTTGACAATAGTTCCTTCCATACTGAAATGAGAAGTGTCCAACTTAAAGTTACTGATTTCTAACAAAATTTTATATCAATAAATTAGCTCTGCTTTATAAGAAAAACTGCACAGAGGTAACACTTCACTACAGTAATGCCTATAAATCTTACAAAAACTATGAATTATCATGCATATAATACTTAATTATGCAAACAAGAAAATTATGTACAAGAGCAACCACAACAGAAACAATAAAAATCTCACAGAAGAGAGCGCATAAATAAATTACAATGCTGAGAAAATAAGTCTTTAAGAATGCAATCAATCTACAAACAAAAGAAAAGACAAGTTAGTAAAATCATGCAATGCACTGATTATGATACTCTTTCCAACATACCAGAAATCTATACATAATATCTAAGGTATTTTACCTGATATTGTCAAAGTATTTCTCACATTGTTTTGCTCTGTGAGGCACGTGCTCCCGGCCCCGAGAGGTCTCTTACGTTACAGACTTTTGGTTAGTTATAAAAAATTTGCAGAAATAAAACAGTTAGGTTACATATTTTCAGTTCTACATTCATTCACTATATATTTTCAGTTCTACATTCATTCACTGAATGAATTCACTATATATTTTCAGTTCTACATTCATTCACTGAATGAATGTAGAACTAACAATTTATATAACCTAACTGTTTTATTTCTGCACATTTTTTATAATATATATTTTCAGTTCTACATTCATTCACTGAATGAATTCACTATATATTTTCAGTTCTACATTCATTCACATTCATTCACTGAATGAATGCAGAACTGAAAATATATAACCTAACTGTTTTATTTCTGCAAATTTTTTATAATATATATTTTCAGTTCTACATTCATTCACTGAATGAATTCACTATATATTTTCAGTTCTACATTCATTCACATTCATTCACTGAATGAATGTAGAACTGAAAATATATAACCTAACTGTTTTATTTCTGCAAATTTTTTATAATATATATTTTCAGTTCTACATTCATTCACTGAATGAATTCACTATATATTTTCAGTTCTACATTCATTCACTGAATGAATTCACTATATATTTTCAGTTCTACATTCATTCACTGAATGAATGTATATATTTTCAGTTCTACATTCATTCACTGAATCAGTTCTACATTCATTCACTGAATGAATCACTGAATGAATGTAGAACTGAAAATATATAACCTAACTGTTTTATTTCTGCAAATTTTTTATAACTAACCAAAAGTCCGTAACGTACGAGCCTCACAGAGCAAACAACGTGAGCAATACTTTGACAATATCAGGTAAAATACCTTAGATATTGTGTATAGTTTAATTAAAATCACATTTATAACATAAGACAACCTATAAGGTAGTCTCATGAATTGCAATCATTATTCAAGTTATGAGGATAACGGCTGTGGAATAAATCTCGCTCCTGTATCCTGCCTGACCTTTGACCCCATTTCGATTATATTAAACAGAACCGGTTCAGTATACCTCCGGAACAACATACTAAAGTTTTGTCGCAATAGAAGCATTTTTAGTAAAGTTATGGTGATAATGGCTGTGGAATAAATCTCGCTCCTGTGCCCTGACCTTTGACCCCATTTCGAAAAATTTTCAATAGGGTTTGTCCCCAGGTGGTCCCCTACCACATACTAAAATTTCATCGAAATCGAACCATTTTTACACGAGTTGGAGCATATACGCTTCTTTAACCTACGTCTGGAAAATGTAAAAAAACACTTCACACACATTTTTGAAAGCAGTGCAGTTACTGACATGGGCGTACAAAAGTGGGTTAAACAGTTAAAATGAAAAAGGAAAATCACGCATTGCAAAGTGGCGAGGACTGCATCGCCCTCCAGCTTGTGAGAATCGAGCACAGAAAATAAGTCAACTGAACAAGTGCAAGGCAGTTAAAGCTTATGCATGGGAACCATAACAACAATAAAAAAAAAATCCAAAGGTTTCTCACTACAAAGAAAGGTGACTTGATCACGCTAGTTACGTTAACTAAAACTTTTACAAAAAGTTCGTAAGTTGGAAGCTTTCGACCTTATCTTAGGTCTTCATCACGCCAATGGAGGACTAAGATTGTTGCCAGATTCTACATTTGAATTTTTCCTATTTTTGTTGCCAAAACTTAGAATTGATCTCCAGATTAACGGAATGTAGAGAGGAGATTCGGAGTTGCAAGTCATTGAGTTGAAAATAATTTCTATGCTTTCACGGTAACGGAGGGCAAAACGATTGTCAAACGAAGCAATTCGTTTTGCTTCGTTCCAGTGGGGAACTGCAGATGTGTCTTCCATTGTCAAAATAGACAAGGCAGTGTTGGGATTGCCTTTCGAAACATCTTTTCTATGTTCTAAAATTCTATGGCTTATGCTCCTGTATGTGCTTCCAATGTATAAGTTATCCCCAGTAGAAGAAGAGATAGGAATGCAGTAAACTCCTGGGAGGTTCAGGCTTTCAACTTTGTCCCTATCCCTTTGTAGAAGTTTCAAGATGTTTGGGGTAGATTTAATGGCAAGATGGTAACCAAAACTTCTAAAAAGAATCTGTAACTTAAGTTTTGGTTACCATCTTGCCATTAAATCTACCCCAAACATCTTGAAACTTCTACAAAGGGATAGGGACAAAGTTGAAAGCCTGAACCTCCCAGGAGTTTACTGCATTCCTATCTCTTCTTCTACTGGGGATAACTTATACATTGGAAGCACATACAGGAGCATTAACCATGGAATTTTAGATCATAAAAAAGATGTTTCGAAAGCCAATGCTGCCTTGTCTATTTTGACAATGGAAGACACATCTGCAGTTCCCCACTGGAACGAAGCAAAACGAATTGCTTCGTTTGACAATCGTTTTGCCCTCCGTTACCGTGAAAGCATAGAAATTATTTTCAACTCAATGACTTGCAACTCCGAATCTCCTCTCTACATTCCGTTAATCTGGAGATCAATTCTAAGTTTTGGCAACAAAAATAGGAAAAATTCAAATGTAGAATCTGGCAACAATCTTAGTCCTCCATTGGCGTGATGAAGACCTAAGATAAGGTCGAAAGCTTCCAACTTACGAACTTTTTGTAAAAGTTTTAGTTAACGTAACTAGCGTGATCAAGTCACCTTTCTTTGTTAATATTGTTACGTGTTTTGCCCATCATCGTCAGGTTTCTCACTACTGTGGTGGGGAACATCTGGCATTTTTTTCTACAAGTAAAAGCTTATTTACAAAGAACATTAGAAGAAAAACACATTGTTTAGATAAATTAAAGTAGCAGAAAGCAGAAAATAGATACAAATGCTAGGTAAAGAAAACCTAGCAAGAAAAAAAAATTGATATATGTTAATAAATAATACAGTAACACAATGTGAAATTTGGTAACAAAAGAATGGCTGACATTTTACTCCATAATGATGTCATAGCTAAGGTACCGGCTGTCCACGCGCTCTCCTGAGTGAACCTAAGTTTCTGTGCTATTTTCTGCGCTATTTGATCAGCTTGGCATTTTTATCGGAGCTACACAGAAATCTCCTATACAACTTTTTGGCACAAACAAGTATTACACATGCTCTTTCATATCATTACTTAAAAAACAAAACGAATTTTTATATTTCACTCCATAGTTATTGTCATAGCCAAAGTACCAGTTGTCTACGCACTCTCCTGAGTGAACCTAAGTTTCTGCGCTATTTGATCAGCTTGGCATTTTTATCGGAGCTACACAGAAATCTCCTATACAACTTTTTGGCACAAACAAGTATTACGCATGCTCTTTCATATCATTACTTAAAAAACAAAACGAATTTTTATATTTTACTCCATAGTTATTGTCATAGCCAAGGTACCAGTTGTCTACGCACTCTCCTGAGTGAACCTAAGTTCCTGCGCTATTTGATCAGCTTGGCATTTTTATCGGAGCTGCACAGAAATCTCCTATACAACTTTTTGGCACAAACAAGTATTACACATGCTCTTTCATATCATTACTTAAAAAACAAAACGAATTTTGATATTTCACTCCATAGTTATTGTCACAGCCAAGGTACCAGTTGTCTACGCACTCTCCTCAGTGAACCTAAGTTCCTGCGTTATTTGATCAGCTTGGCATTTTTATCGGAGCTACACAGAAATCTCCTATACAACTTTTTGGCACAAACAAGTATTACACATGCTCTTTCATATCATTACTTAAAAAACAAAACGAATTTTTATATTTCCCTCCATAGTTATTGTCATAGCCAAAGTACCAGTTGTCTACGCACTCTCCTCAGTGAACCTAAGTTTCTGCACTATTTGATCAGCTTGGCATTTTTATCGGAGCTACACAGAAATCTCCTATACAACTTTTTGGCACAAACAAGTATTACACATGCTCTTTCATATCATTACTTAAAAAACAAAACGAATTTTTATATTTCACTCCATAGTTATTGTCATAGCCAAAGTACCAGTTGTCTACGCACTCTCCTGAGTGAACCTAAGTTTCTGCGCTATTTGATCAGCTTGGCATTTTTATCGGAGCTACACAGAAATCTCCTATACAACTTTTTGGCACAAACAAGTATTACGCATGCTCTTTCATATCATTACTTAAAAAACAAAACGAATTTTTATATTTCCCTCCATAGTTATTGTCACAGCCAAGGTACCAGTTGTCTACGCACTCTCCTCAGTGAACCTAAGTTTCTGCACTATTTGATCAGCTTGGCATTTTTATCGGAGCTACACAGAAATCTCCTATACAACTTTTTGGCACAAACAAGTATTACGCATGCTCTTTCATATCATTACTTAAAAAACAAAACGAATTTTTATATTTCACTCCATAGTTATTGTCATAGCCAAAGTACCAGTTGTCTACGCACTCTCCTGAGTGAACCTAAGTTCCTGCGCTATTTGATCAGCTTGGCATTTTTATCGGAGCTACACAGAAATCTCCTATACAACTTTTTGGCACAAACAAGTATTACGCATGCTCTTTCATATCATTACTTAAAAAACAAAACGAATTTTTATATTTCCCTCCATAGTTATTGTCATAGCCAAGGTACCAGTTGTCTACGCACTCTCCTGAGTGAACCTAAGTTCCTGCGCTATTTGATCAGCTTGGCATTTTTATCGGAGCTACACAGAAATCTCCTATACAACTTTTTGGCACAAACAAGTATTACGCATGCTCTTTCATATCATTACTTAAAAAACAAAACGAATTTTTATATTTCCCTCCATAGTTATTGTCATAGCCAAGGTACCAGTTGTCTACGCACTCTCCTGAGTGAACCTAAGTTTCTGCGCTATTTGATCAGCTTGGCATTTTTATCGGAGCTACACAGAAATCTCCTATACAACTTTTTGGCACAAACAAGTATTACGCATGCTCTTTCATATCATTACTTAAAAAACAAAACGAATTTTTATATTTCCCTCCATAGTTATTGTCATAGCCAAGGTACCAGTTGTCTACGCACTCTCCTGAGTGAACCTAAGTTCCTGCGCTATTTGATCAGCTTGGCATTTTTATCGGAGCTACACAGAAATCTCCTATACAACTTTTTGCCACAAACAAGTATTACGCATGCTCTTTCATATCATTACTTAAAAAAACAAAACGAATTTTTATATTTCACTCCATAGTTATTGTCATAGCCAAGGTACCAGTTGTCTACGCACTCTCCTGAGTGAACCTAAGTTTCTGCGCTATTTGATCAGCTTGGCATTTTTATCGGAGCTACACAGAAATCTCCTATACAACTTTTTGGCACAAACAAGTATTACGCATGCTCTTTCATATCATTACTTAATAAACAAAACGAATTTTTATATTTCACTCCATAGTTATTGTCATAGCCAAGGTACCAGTTGTCTACGCACTCTCCTGAGTGAACCTAAGTTTCTGCGCTATTTGATCAGCTTGGCATTTTTATCAGAGCTACACAGAAATCTCCTATACACATGGTTCATATGCTTTTTCAATCACAAAATTCCAGGACTTTTGGGGTTTTTTCAAGACATACAATCCAAACGTTCTTCCTTAAAATATAGTGAAACCATAGGTCTGTTCAACTTGCAACTTACAACAAATAACTTCCTACATGCTTGGGCAAACTTAATACAGAATGCAGAATGTTAAAAATGATGCCCGCTGCAACTAATCAGAAACTTGGGCTTTTAGTCCCGCAGAAATGGAAAAGTGAGCTAAATGTCCTCTAGTGGTGCACTTGTGTATTAAGAAATATTTTGAATTATATGAGAAACATTTTGCACCGAAAATGTTCTCCAACAAAGAAATAATTTTTCAAATCAGACTCCTATAAACAGAGATATGGACAAAAATAAGATATACATGAACGCCCCCTGGTGTGACGATTATGCGCCGCCCTGGTGGTGCAGTGGTCTAATCGTTGGCTTATGATCATTCGATCGAAAGGGGTCCGGGTTCGAATCCCGGTGAGGCATGGATGTTGTGTTTGTCTTACGGCACTGGCTCTCTCCCTTACCTGAAACCAGTGACCCCAAATTAGGGACTGGCGACTGCTTATAGCCCATTGAGTTGCTCACGGTGGTCGTTAAACCTTCAATAAAACAACAACAAACAAAAAAAACTATGCACTATTTTAAGCAGGAAGTATTCTTAAAAAGTTTTTCGAGTTGAGAGGTATTGGTTCACGGAAGAATGTTTTTCAATCGAGTTTCCAGCTCAGATTTTGTTGCAAATACATCAGAAGCCAAAATCATTTACGCCACCTAGTGGCCAAACCATTCTTTACCAGAAATGAGAATTTGTATACAAAATATTTCAACCTCAAGAGCTGTCTGTATCCGACTCAGGAAGAATTTTTCAAATCGGACTTTTAGAGGCGGAGACATTGGGGAAATCGCGATTTACCTTTACGCCCCCAGTTAAAAAATGTATGCATTATTTGAAAAAGGGACTGTAACTAAAATAGTCTTCGATATAAATGTCATCGAAAGGAAAAATAATTTTTTCAATTGGATACTTAGAAGTAAATATATGAAATGAAATGCATTTTAAATTCGATATGATCTCCATTTGCGCCTTCTTGCGGTGAAGTTGTGCATCGAAAAAGAAACAGAACGAATGTATCGTCATTCTCACATTTTAAAGCTTCCCAATACAAAAAGAATTTTACAAATCAAACTAATAATTGCAGAGATATGGTCTCCCAGGCAGGACAGACAAAGCGATAACTCATGATAACATAAGCATGGCACAAAAGATGCTAATAATGCAGCTTCAGTCCTCCTAAACGAGAAAACAGATACCCCCCCCCCCCACCTTCCCCTCCCCCAAACACACATTTTGTAGGGGGTTGGGAGGGAAATTTGTCAGACATAAGTTATGTCTGTAGAAAAATCTTCAACCACAAAACAGCATGCAGGGACAAAAAGGCAACAATGGATAAAATTCCAGGACATGTAACAGAATTTTAGGACATTTCCAGGACAAAATGGAATTCCAGGATGTGTACAAACCATGGATTCGACATATACACTATCTACCAACAAGTAATTGGACACCTGTGATAGCAAAGGAAAATGAAGTTTATTCACCTTCAATAGTTGGTGGAGCCTCCACGAGCGGCGATTACAGCTGCGACCCTCCGGGGCATACTCTCAACCACGCGTTGTATGACTGCTAGCGGTATTTTCTTCCACTCGGCTTGGAGAAGACAGGTCAGTTCCTTCACCGATTTTGGACGGTGGTGGCACCCCTTAAGTCGACGCTCCAACTCGCCCCAGAGGTGCTCGATAGGGTTAAGGTCCGGGGCCAGTCCATTCGATTAACCCCATTGTCACCATACCAAGCCATGGTGGACCTCGCCACATGACAGGTGGCATTGTCATCCTGAAAGTAACATGGGTCTACCCCGTAAAACTACCACAACGTAGGAAGCGCATGGTCATCCAAAATGGTGCAGTAGGTCTCGGCATTGAGTCTACCAGGAATTGCGACCAAGGGTCCCGTGCCATACCAGGAGAAACACCCCCATAGCATAATTCCACCGTCGCCGAACTTCACAGTTGGCACAATACATTCCGGCAGGAGGCGTTCTCCAGGCAGACGCCAGACCCAGACCCTGCCATCCGAACAGTAGAGGGTGAACCTTGATTCGTCGCTCCAGAGAACCTGTTTCCACTGTCGACGTTCTTTGCACCACGTTAGCCGAGCAGCGCTATTGGACTTGGTGATCAAAGGCTTGTGGGCGGCAGCACGTCCATTATAACCGAGCAGATGGGCTTCCTTACGGATGGTATTCATCGAAAGAACACTCCCGGATGCCTGTTGAAACTCCTCGCGGATGTGGCCCATCGATTTGGTGCGGTTCTTCCAAATTTCTCTGGCCAGCACCCGTAGGTCTCTAACTCCCAGTTTTGTGGGTCTGCCGGGTCGGGGCACATTCCGACAGTCACCTCTCATCTTCCACTTGCCAATCACGTAGGCCACTGTCGATTTTGGGTACTTCAACTCGCTGGATATGTCGCGTATGGATCGGCCATTTCTGTGATACCTAACGATTACACCTTTCTCGGAATCAGAGAGCTCCGAACTGTGTGGCATCTTGCATGCGACTGGTTGCATTGTTGTTTCCCACACGATATTTAACGGCGGCGGCCGCGGCGTGTATCAAGACCGCAGATATCGTCGATTGCAGGGGTGTCTAATTACTTGTTGGTAGACAGTGTACATATCGATATCAAAGTTGATATTTACGTATATCAATATTAAAACTGATGTTATACAAGCACATCGATATACACAACACAAATCCCGTTTTTTACAAAATAGTAGCCTTACATTTAAAATAGTTCAAGGTTTTTCTGAAAATAGTTGCTTTTGGCTGTTTTTTGTAAGAAATAATAGACATAGTCACCTGTCATAAAAAATAGTAGCAATAGTCGCCTATTTAGTCGCCACTGGCAGCTCTGCATGCATGCAATTGTGAATGAAGAATGTTCGCATGTTTGGGGCGGGGTTACTCGCATCCTACCGTCTGACCTTGAACGACATAGCTGGTATTTCCGACATCTGGCCATGATTGAAACAGTCCGTAGTGAAGTGTCAGTGGAAGGTTGAACTTGGTGTTGTCGCTCGAGGGTCGAGCGTTTCTGATTGAGCATGTATTCCATAATGGAGGTGAACATACGGACGAAATGAAACTTAAGTAGACAGAGCAATTTCTCGTTACTCAAGCACCCCATCGCAACGCAGTGAGGAGGTTAACTGAAAATTTCGCAAAACTGGATCAGTAAAAGATGCTCCAAGAAGTGGTAGGCCGCGAGTGTCAACAGAGGAAAAGGTGGAGGACATTTCCGTTTGCATCACTAAAAGTCCAAAGAAATCAGTTTAAAAATTGGCACAAGCAGGTGTGTCATACAGCAGCATCCGTACGGCACTGAAGATGTGACTGCAGCTCTACCTGTACAAAATTAGAACCAGGGGCGGATCCAGCAAGAGGCAACTGAAGCAATTCCCCACCCCGCCCCAACCCTAATGAAGTTTTTACGTTTAAAGTAACGAAGATCGCAAATGATTAACTTTACATATTTTGTTTTCAGTTTTTCTAAAAAAAAAATTAACAATTAAACTCAGTACAGAGGGTTTTAAATACTTATTACATTGACTTAGGTTCAGCAAAAAAAGAAAGAGAAGGGAATAGGAGAGAAAGAGAGAGAGGGAGAGAGAGAAAGAGAGAGAGGGAGAGAGAGAAAGAGAAAGTGGGAGAGAGAGAAAGAGAGACAGAGAAAGTGGGAGAGAGAGAAAAAGAGAGAGAAAGTGGGAGAGAGAGAGAGAAAGAGAGCAGGGGGGAGAGAGAGAGAAAGAGAGACAGAGAAAGTGGGAGAGAGAGAGAGAAAGAGAGAGAAAGTGGGAGAGAGAGAGAGAAAGAGAGCAAGGGGGAGAGAGAGAGAAAGAGAGCAAGGGGGAGAGAGAGAGAGAGAGAAAGTGGGAGGGAGAGAGAAAGAGAGAGAGGGAGAGAGAGAGAGAAAGAGAAAGTGGGAGAGAGAGAAAGAGAAAGAGAGAGAAAGTGAGAGAGAGAGAAAGAGAGACAGAGAAAGTGGGAGAGAAAAAGAGATAGAGAGGGAAAGAGAGAGAGAAAAAGAGAGAGAAAGTGGGAGAGAGAAAGAGAAAGAGAGAGAAAGAGAGCAAGGGAGAGGGAGAGAGAGAGAGAGAGAGAGAGAGAGAGAGAGAGAGAGAGAGAGAGAGAGAGAGAGAGAGAGAGAGAGAGAGAGTGCAAAAGATAAAGGGAAAACAGGGACACTGGGGGTAAAAAACATGGGGGTAATTCTTTGCTATTGTCATTTTGTCTAGCATCTGTAACGTCTTGAAACAGGGTACGACAGAGCTTGGTACTGAAACCAGAGTAGGTGGGAGAAACTGTGAATAACAATCTGATCTACGTACATATCTTAATTCAGTCATAAAGAAAATTTGTAAAAATGTCCCCACCACTTTCTCCCAGATGGTCTTTCTCGGACTTCTTTCTTTTTTCTTATTCTTCGTGCTCCTTCATGCCTCAATGGCACTTCCTGTTGTTCCATCTACTCTGAAGTCAATCCCCGCTTGGGTGGGGTGTAGGAAGGCAGCATGGCTAATACAAGGTAATTTTCGGCATCTCCTGCTACTAACATTATATATATATATATATATATATATATATATATATATATGGGATGTAGGGTCAGGTGATGCACAAAACCACAGCCTCTCCTTGACAAATGTCAACCCCACCTTCTCGTGGTGCATCCTGTTCCCACTAAAGGGGCTCTGACGACCGCCAATAGCGGTACAACTATACCATCGGGATTAGAGGAAATTCTATCCCACACTCACCAACCCGCTTGGCCAGCGTGGTGAGTTATGGCCAAACCCCTCCAAAATGATTCCACAACTTAAATCTTGGCATTCAGTCTCCGGCAGCTGCAATGTACCGGACCAAGGCAGCGGCCAGTGCGACATGAAGGCAGAGGGTGCTAAGAATCCCCGGAGGACTGGACTAGGCTGCCATCTGATGCTGACCTTGGCTATGTATAATGGATGCTCCCTATCTTCTGATTCAAGGCTTCTTGAATTGAAAGAGAAACTACAAAGGATCAAGTGGGACATCGTGGGGCTAAGTGAGGTAAGCAGAAGATCTCATTGAACTTAAAAGTGCACATCTCTTCTACTATCGTGGGACAGATACTGGCAGAACTAGTGGTGTTGGATTTATAATAAACAAGAAACTGAAGGATAAAGTTTTAGAAGTTGAAAGTTCCTCTGACAGAGCTGCACGACTCGTTATCCAACTCTCGAGAAGATACAAGGCTCAGATTATTCAAACGTATGCACCCACCACAAGTCATCCTGAAGAAGAAATTGAAGAATTTTATGAGGAAATTCGTCATCTAAATAATAAAGGTAAGCAGCACTTGAAGGTAATTATCGGAGATTTCAATGCAAAAATTGGGCTACGGCAACAAAATGAAACTTCAGTAGGTAAATTCGGTCACTGCAACAAAAACAGCGTGGAAATAGTCTCGTAGAGTTTGCAGAAGCAGAAGGGTTTTTCATCTTGAACTCCTTTTTCACGAAAAAGCCACAAAGGAAATGGACATGGAGGCATCCCAATGGACTGACAAGTGAAATTGATTTTATTATGGGCAACAAGAAATTTGTTATGGAAGACTGCAGTGTGCTGAACAAGTTCAACACAGGTAGTGACCATAGAATGGTAAGATGTAACATGCACCTCAATGCTAAACTCGAGTGTGGCAAGCTCATAAAACAAACAAAGTGTATTGACGTGACCAACCTTAAAATGCATCTTTGAGGGTATTATACCCTCAAATTGGAACTGAGGAACAGATTCTCTACTTTAGAAGGCCTAACATCGGAAGAAGTGGACATCTCTGAAGTTAACAGTAAAGTAACCAAGGCTCTTATGGAAACAGCAACAAAATTAGCTGGGTCCAAGAACAAGTTGCATGTGAACAAATTATCAGGAAAAACAAAATGTTGATGTAAAAAAGAAGAGAGATGAGGACAACTAAAGAAGATGTGACTTCCAAAGTGGAATATATAGAGCTATGCAAGACAGTACGAAAAAGTATCACTGAAGACGTAAGAAATTTCAACTGTGAACTAGTGAGGAAAGCAACTGAAAACAACCAAAGCCTAAAGATAGCAAAGGGACATCTCAGTAAGGCAAGAAAACAGATTATGGCACTGAGGAAAGAAGATGGTTCTGTAACAAGAAATAGAGGCGAAATTTTGACAAGAGTGAAAGATTTCTACTCCAAATTATATGAAAGGGATAATAGAAGAATGAAAGGGATAATATGAAAACATGTACTCCAGACACCATGGAAGGTGCCAGTACCAGAGTTCTTCCAGTCCTCCGAGCAGAAGTTGCACATGCAATCAAGAACATGAAGCGGGGAAAAGCTCCAGGAGAAGATGGAATTACTGTAGACATCATACAAGAAGCAAGTGGAGAAATCGAAACAGTACTCGCCCAAACTTTCACTCGATGCCTTAATGAAGGGAAGATTCCTGAGGATTGGAACACCGCTACAATGATCCTGCAACATAAAAACGGTGACATTGAGGATCTTAAAAACTACAGACATATCAGCCTCCTATCAGTGATTTATAAAATCTTCACTAAAGTTCTTTCACACCGATTGAATGTAACACTGCACATAGCTCAACCGAGAGAACAAACTGGATTCAGGAGTGGCTGCAGCACTATAGATCATATCCACGTACTGAAAGAACTAATAGAAAGAGCGAGGGAATATGAACTTCTATTATGCATGGCTTTTATTGATTATGAAAAGGCCTTTGATTCAGTGAAACCATCAGCAGTTACAATGGCTTAGAAATCCTGCGGTATTGAAGATGCATACATTAATGTTATTAATAACATCTATGAAAATGCAAGTGCAAAGATTTGGCTGTTTGATAAAACAGCACACATAAAAATTGGAAAGGGAGTGAGACAAGGTGACACCATATCTCCCAAGCTCTTTAATGCCAGATTAGGAAATGTCTTTCAATTACTGAACTGGGAAAACAAAGGGATAAAGATTAATGGAGATTACCTAACTCACCTTCGTTTTGCTGATGACGTAGCAATTTTTGCAACTACCCCATCAGAGCTCCAGAGTATGATCCAGGAACATGCTGATAAGAGTAAAGAAGTGGGATTAAAAATGAACTTTCAGAAGACAAAAGTGATGTACAATGCTTTTACAAGAAATGAAGACTTATGGATTGATGGAGAAAAGCTGGAGATAACAGACACGTACATTTATCTTGGACAGCAGATATCAAGTGAGGGTCACATTGATGAAGAAATCAATCGGCGTACAAAACTTGCCTGGAGAGCTTTTGGAAGAAACAGTATATTTTTCAAGAGTAATATGTCATTGTGTCTTAAAAGAAAAGTGTTTGATCAATGCATCCTTCCAGTGCTTACGTATGGTGCAGAGACGTGGACCTTAACTAAAAGAGACGTACAAAGGCTGCAGACAACTCAAAGCAGCATGGAGAGGTGCATGCTTGGTGTAACCAGGAGAGATAAGAAGAGGAACTCATGGATCAGAAAAATGACAAGAGTGGAAGACATCATGATCAGAGCAAAAGCCCTGAAATGGCAATGGGCTGGACATATTGCCAGAAGGACAGACCATCGATGGACAGCCGAAATTTCAGATTGGATTCCAAGGGACAGGAAAAGACCCAGAAGAAGACCACATGGGAGATGGGTGGATGAAATGCGAAAGTATGCGGGAGTGATATGGAGGAGACTGGCACAAGACAGACCGTTGTGGAGGAAACTTGGGGAGACCTTCGTCCAGCAGTGGATTGATAATGGTTGACACTGATGATGATGATATATCAGTGGCGCTGTGTGCTCATTTAGGTTGGGTGTGCGCTGTTATGGGAAAAAACATGCAAAAAGTATTATGAATCCCGAGCTGCAAAATTTGCGCATTGATTTTGAACATACGAAAAGCATTTCTTTTATTTAGCTGTCGTTTAATAACTTATGGTAATAAAGATTTTTCTTACACTCCATTGTAAGAAAAATCTGAATTTCCTGTGCAAATACTAGAGTGATGAACAAATTTTTCAGCATCTTTTTCTGTATACATATTTATATAAGTTTTAAATACAGCACGAGGCTTACTTTCTTTAACCCTCTTTACACAATCTGCAAAATCCCTGGCAAAAATGGGACACTTGGTACATCGTCAACCTAAATGGATGTCAAAATTCAATTGTATCTGTGCTCATAAACACACCGACTCACACAGCGACAAAAAAACACAAAACTCATAGCAGAACGATGAAGTGTGTTTGTGACTCCGTGCTATTCCAAACGCAAACAAATGAATTTGACCAGTGGTGCTTTTTTTAAGCGTGCACACCCAGCGAATTTAAACCACTGCGTTGAATCCACGAGGATATAAAAACATGACCTGTAGCCCTATCTGGATAGCTTTGGATTACAGTTGCTTTAACGTCTTAGGGTGTCCGCTATTAAAATAAGACTCCTGCAGCTGCAAATATTATTTACTACATTTTGTTTACTACCCGGAGCAACGAACCTTCTCCTGTTCACCAAAATATTGCACAAGGGAATTAAGTTCAGTGGACAAACTTCTGTGAGTCTTACTGAAAATATATATAAAAAAAAACCCAACAATATAACAGGTTGAAAATACTCCAAATACGTGGCGACAGTAAATAAATAAATACATCGCTCTTAACCACGTTCTAGAAACACACAGCAACCGAAAAATTGTTTTTCAGCCGCCGCTGTGGAATTGAACCAACAGAACTCTCGATATCTAGCCGAGTGCGTTACATATACGCCACGTTGGCCAACAATCCACGGTGCTATGTGTATTTTTAAGTCGGCTTCTGACATCATAAATCCGTAAGATGGGCTCAGCTACTGAGAAGTCTCCATCTGGAGGGCATTAATGGCACAGGCTATATATTATAGCAGTTAAATCCAAAGGGCGAGATCCAAGTTGAAAATACTCAAAATATGTGGCAACAGTAAATAAATAAATACATCGCTCTTAATCACGTTCTAGAAACAAACAGCAACCGAAAAATTGTTTTGCAGCCGCCGCTGTGGAATTGAACCAACAGAACTCTCGATATCTAGCCGAGTGCGTTATATATATGCCACGTTGGCCAACAATCCACGGTGCTATGTGTATTTTTAAGTCGGCTTCTGACATCATAAATCCGTAAGATGGGCTGAGCTACTGAGACGTCTCCATCTGGAGGGCATTAATGGCACAGGCTATATATTATAGCAGTTAAATCCAAAGGGCGAGATCCAAGTTGAAAATACTCAAAATATGTGGCAACAGTAAATAAATAAATACATCGCTCTTAATCACGTTCTAGAAACACACAGCAACCGAAAAATTGTTTTTCAGCCGCCGCTGTGGAATTGAACCAACAGAACTCTCGATATCTAGCCGAGTGCGTTACATATACGCCACGTTGGCCAACAATCCACGGTGCTATGTGTATTTTTAAGTCGGCTTCTGACATCATAAATCCATAAGATGGGCTGAGCTACTGAGACGTCTCCATCTGGAGGGCATTAATGGCACAGGCTATATATTATAGCAGTTAAATCCAAAGGGCGAGATCCAAGTTGAAAATACTCAAAATATGTGGCAACAGTAAATAAATAAATACATCGCTCTTAATCACGTTCTAGAAACACACAGCAACCGAAAAATTGTTTTTCAGCCGCCGCTGTGGAATTGAACCAACAGAACTCTCGATATCTAGCCGAGTGCGTTACATATACGCCACGTTGGCCAACAATCCACGGTGCTATGTGTATTTTTAAGTCGGCTTCTGACATCATAAATCCATAAGATGGGCTGAGCTACTGAGACGTCTCCATCTGGAGGGCATTAATGGCACAGGCTATATATTATAGCAGTTAAATCCAAAGGGCGAGATCCAAGTTGAAAATACTCAAAATATGTGGCAACAGTAAATAAATAAATACATCGCTCTTAATCACGTTCTAGAAACACACAGCAACCGAAAAATTGTTTTTCAGCCGCCGCTGTGGAATTGAACCAACAGAACTCTCGATATCTAGCCGAGTGCGTTACATATACGCCACGTTGGCCAACAATCCACGGTGCTATGTGTATTTTTAAGTCGGCTTCTGACATCATAAATCCATAAGATGGGCTGAGCTACTGAGACGTCTCCATCTGGAGGGCATTAATGGCACAGGCTATATATTATAGCAGTTAAATCCAAAGGGCGAGATCCAAGTTGAAAATACTCAAAATATGTGGCAACAGTAAATAAATAAATACATCGCTCTTAATCACGTTCTAGAAACACACAGCAACCGAAAAATTGTTTTTCAGCCGCCGCTGTGGAATTGAACCAACAGAACTCTCGATATCTAGCCGAGTGCGTTACATATACGCCACGTTGGCCAACAATCCACGGTGCTATGTGTATTTTTAAGTCGGCTTCTGACATCATAAATCCATAAGATGGGCTGAGCTACTGAGACGTCTCCATCTGGAGGGCATTAATGGCACAGGCTATATATTATAGCAGTTAAATCCAAAGGGCGAGATCCAAGTTGAAAATACTCAAAATATGTGGCAACAGTAAATAAATAAATACATCGCTCTTAATCACGTTCTAGAAACACACAGCAACCGAAAAATTGTTTTTCAGCCGCCGCTGTGGAATTGAACCAACAGAACTCCCGATATCTAGCAGAGTGCGTTACATATACGCCACGGTGGCCAACAATCCACGGTGCTATGTGTATTTTTAAGTCGGGTTCTGACATCATAAATTTGTAAGATGGGCTCAGCTACTAAGACGTCTCCATCTGGTGGGCATTAACGGCACAGGCTATATATATATTATAGCAGTTAAATCCAAAGGGTGAGATCCAAGTTGAAAATACTCCAAATACATGGCGACAGTAAATAAATAAATACATCGCTCTTAAGCACGTTCTAGAAACACACAGCAACCGAAAAATTGTTTTTCAGCCGCCGCTGTGGAATTGAACCAACAGAACTCTCGATAACTAGCCGAGCGCGTTACATATACGCCACGATGGCCAACAATCCACGGTGCTATGTGTATTTTTAAGTCAGCTTCTGACATCATAAATCCGTAAGATGGGCTCAGCTACTGAGACGTCTCCATCTGGTGGGTATTAACGGCACAGGCTATATATATATTATAGCAGTTAAATCCAAAGGGTGAGGGCTCAGCTACTGAGACGTCTCCATCTGGTGGGTATTAACGGCACAGGCTATATATATATTATAGCAGTTAAATCCAAAGGGTGAGATCCAAGTTGAAAATACTCCAAATACGTGGCGACAGTAAATAAATAAATACATCGCTCTTAACCACGTTCTAGAAACACACAGCAACCGAAAAATTGTTGTTCAGCCGCCGCTGTGGAATTGAACCAACAGAACTAACGATATCTAGCCAAGTGCGCTACATTTACGCCACGATGGCCAACAATCCACGGTGCTATGTGTATTTTTAAGTCAGCTTCTGACATCATAAATCCGTAAGATGGGCTCAGCTACTGAGACGTCTCCATCTGGTGGGCATTAACGACGCAGGCTATATATATACTATAGCAATTAAATTCAAAGGGCGAGTACCAAGTTGAAAATACTCCAAATACGTGGCGACAGTAAATAAATAAATACATCGCTCTTAAGCACGTTCTAGAAACACACAGCAACCGAAAAATTGTTTTTCAGCTGCTGCTGTGGAAATGAACCAACAGAACTCTCGATATCTAGTCGAGTGCGTTACATTTACGCCACGGTGGCCAACACTCCACAGTGCTATGTGTATTTTTAAGTCAGCATCTGACATCATAAATCCGTAAGATGGGCTCAGCTACAGAGACGTCTCCATCTGGTGGGCATTAATGGCACTAGCTATATATATAATATAGCAATTAAATTCAAAGGGCGAGATCCAAGTTGAAAATACTCCAAATACGTGGCGACAGTAAATAAATAAATACATCGCTCTTAACCACGTTCTAGAAACACACAGCAACCGAAAAATTGTTTTTCAGCTGCTGCTGTGGAAATGAACCAACAGAACTCTCGATATCTAGTCGAGTGCGTTACATTTACGCCACGGTGGCCAACACTCCACAGTGCTATGTGTATTTTTAAGTCAGCATCTGACATCATAAATCCGTAAGATGGGCTCAGCTACAGAGACGTCTCCATCTGGTGGGCATTAACGGCACTAGCTATATATGTAACATAGCAGTTAAATTCAAAGGGCGAGATCCAAGTTGAAAATACTCCAAATACGTGGCGACAGTAAATAAATAAATACATCGCTCTTAACCACGTTCTAGAAACACACAGCAACTGAAAAATTGTTTTCGGCTGAAAAACAATTTTTCGGTTGCTGTGTGTTTCTAGAACATGGTTAAGAGCGATGTATTTATTTATTTAACAATATAACAGCAACTGGCTGCTCCGTGAGACTCGAGCCGTGCTGATTTTGGGTAGCACACCTTGAGTTCCGCTGGTATGTTTGAGGTCATAGAAAAATAAGAACGTGACCTGCAGTGCCATCTGGGGAGCGCTTGTACAACAGCTGCTTTAAGGTCGTCGGATGTACGCACGCAAAACAGCGCACTCCGGGATTCTAGCGCGAATGCGATATGTTTACTGAACGAACCTTTTCTTATTAATGAAAACATTATGTGGGAAAATGAATTTTAACCTCCACTAAGAGCCTTAGGACGAATTCTGGCGAGTTTTGTTAGAAACAAATCCAAAAAAATTATATCTATAGATAATATAGGTTGAATTGCGACTCTGTGTGGGTGTGCACCACACACGCAGCACACTACGAATATTCACCCGATATATATATATACACTGGCGGAAAGTGAAAAAGAACACCAAGAAGGAGACGCCCGACAATAACGAAATTTATACAGCATAATAAAGGAATACAGAGGATAACGTGATCAAAACATTATCGCAAAATACAGCTGTATTTGCTGGTAAACTGAAAAATAACATTTCCATGTAACACGGTTAGTACGAGGTTGGACCGCCATGAACTGCGTCGCACTGTGCAATTCTGGCATGGAGTCTGTCGTACAGATGTTGGATGTAAGTTTGGGGTATTGAGTTCCAAGCATCCTCAACCTGGACGCGTAAATCGGGGATGGTCGTGGCTGGCCGTGGAGAACGGATAAGTCGTTGTCCCATAAAATCCCACACGTGCTCAATCCGGTGAACGTGCAAGCCATGGAAGTTGTCTCACACCCTGAAGTGCATGTTGCGTTGCACGTGCCGTGTGTGGGTGTGCGTTATCTTGCTGGAAAACACCACGATGGACCGACCTTACAAATGGCACAACAACGGGCTGAATGATGTTGTTGATGTAGGAGGTGCTGTTTAACGTACCCGGTACAAACACTAGTTGTGTATGGGAGCGATAGCTGATCGCTCCCCACACCAGGAGACCAGGTGTAGGCCCTGTGTGTCGCTGGCGGATGCAAGAAGGGTGGAGACGCTCCCCTGTGCGTCTGCGAACACGCATACGGCCATCGGAGGCTCCCAAGTAGAATCTGCTTTCATCGCTGAACACGACAGATCGCCATTGCGTTCTCCAGTGCAGACGTTGGCGACACCACTGCAGCCGTTCCTGAAGGTGGGCTGGAGTCAGAGGTACACATGCCAGAGGCACACGTGCATGTAGTAGTCCTGCATCCAGTAGATGGTTGCGGATTGTTCGCAGCACAGTCACCTCAGGTGCAACGGCAGCTCGGATTTCCGTCGCAGTGGATGTTCTGCTTGACAACGCCGCTCTTATGCGTCGATCGGTCCGCTCATCAGTCCCTCTGTGACTCCCGGTTCCACGTCTTCTCGTGTGGGAATGTACCTCGGACCATCTACGCCACCATCGTACCATCACCGATACTTCCCATCCAATTCGCTCCGCAATACGACGATACGACCACCCGGCCTCGCGGAGTCAGGCTAGACGACCTCGCTCAAAGTCCGATAACTGCTGAAATCGTACACGTCTTCCATGTCCAGGCATTGCAGCTTCTTCAGGGACCTCGCACGTGTCCATACGCCGACGACTGATTACATTCACTTCGCCGTACTCCTTAAATACCACCGACGATAATTTGCATATTATGCCGTGCTGTGGCGTAAGCGCTCACCGGTTGGTCCCGAAATTAACATCACACCTACGTAAACTCGACATCATTAACATATGTAAATTTCATGATCGTCCGCCAATTCCTTCTTGGTGTTCTTTTTTCACTTTCCGCCAGTGTATATACGGAAAACACCAAGACTGTAAATTTCTTCAATAATTACTGAGAAGCAAGACCAAAACGTAACTAACCACTGGGATAAGAATAGAGCGATATAGAGCAATGCTAAGCTGTTCTCTGTGGCGTTATTAAGGGCCAGGCATGGACAACACCCAACCAGGCTCTACAGAGACCTGAGAGTGTGGGTTTCGGCGAGAATCCAGTCTGCAAGGTTAGGCAACGAGGCAGCCTGAACTAGCAACAGAAAAAAAAATAAAAAATCCCACTAAAAAAAAATAAAAAAAGGAATAAAAATTAATTAAAAATAAGAATAAGAATTAAACCAAAAATAAAAAATTAGAACAAACACCCCAGAAAATGGACCAAGCTATTTCCATTTAATATTTGCAAGTCATAGTCCATTTAATACACTGCTGGACAATTGCTAAGAACGGATCATAAACGGCTATATAGCGCATAAAAAAGTAAGTGTGGTTGGATGCCAAGTGAAATAAAATAATGTCAGAATGCCAGGACATTACAAGAAAGACAATTTATTGTGCTCTGAAATCCAGAAGGCTTTGGAACGTGTTCAAGGGACAAACAGGCCATTTTGTGCAGAATACGTAAACGTGACAAAAAATGCAATTACCGTCCGCAGGCGTTCCGGCGTAAGATGTCAATACGGGATATGGCCACCATGGAGGGCGATGCAAGATTCCACACGTCGTGTCATGCTTTGCACAACATTATCAAGCAGCTGTTGGGGTAATTTATCCCATTCCTCTGTCAGTGCACGGATGAGGGTGTCCTTGTTTATTGCAGGGCATTGGCGACCAGCAAGACTCCTCCCCAAAGCATCCCACACATTTTCAATGGGATTCAGATCTGGAGAACGTGCTGGCCATACGAGGCGTTCAATATCCTCGCTCTCAAGACACTCCTGGACAGCGACTGTTCGATGACATGTTGCGTTGTCGTCCATGAAAATGAATCTATCACCGACAGCACCACGGAACATGCGAACATGAGGTAGCAGAACATCATTAATGTATCGTTGGCCAGTCATAGTCCCAGTTGGAAGCACATAGAGGGACGTACTGCCATTGATCATGATGCCAGCCCATACCATGACACTACATGTCGGATATCCTGTATGTTTGCTGGACAATATGCAGTACCACTATCACGCCAGATCAGTTGTCGTCGACAATCAGACGATAGACTGTATCTACTCTCATCTGAGAAGAGGACAGCAGACCAGTCGTTATCAGTCCAATTGCGATGTTGATGGCACCATTGCAAACGGGCGGTACGGTGACGTCTGGACAGTGGGATGCACACAACAGGACGGCGGGCGTATAGTGCTCCTTCATGCAAACGTCTGGCGACAGTTTTTCGGGAGATCCGCTTGCCAGTAGCAGCCATAAACTGATTTGCTCCCTCACTAGCTGTGCTGCGCCGGTGTCTTTTTGTTGATAGCACTATGTACCGATCTTCTGCAGGTGTCGTACTGCGAACACGACCTCCCCCGTGATGTTTGCTACACTCTCCATTTGTTTGAAATGATTTCCAAAGCCTTGAAACAACACTGTGGCTGACGTCGAACTCCCTGGCAACATCTGTTATTTTTCGCCCTTCTTCAATTTTGCCAATAATACGGCCACGCGTAAAATCATCTAGGTGATGTCGGGAAGACATACTGAAAATTGCAAGTTCGTCAATTGATTCTTTCCCTTTCAACTTTGCGTTTGAACAACAACGGTCAATACGCGTCAAATCCTTTATATCTCTTATCAGCACTATGACGTCACGAACAAGTTCGGCAATCCAAAATTTGTACAAAACATCTTACTGTATCCCGCACTTATGCTAATTTCCACATTTTCCTGCCTTCCATTTTGTGGTTGCTATCGTTGCTACTGTCATCCGTCCTTAGCAATTGTCCGGCAGTGTATTTGCAAGTCATAGATGCCTTGTTTCGCACATCGTTTCAGGCGTAATTGTACAGTGTTAACATGCTTCTGTTCTTTACATACTATGATTAATTTTCTCAATAGACAGATTTCTTGTAAATAAGTAACTTTTTTAGTCCTTATCCACCTTTAGGTTTCGTGTTTTGCTTATATATAATTACAGTTCGTGTTTGGTGGTTGTAATTTATTTCCTTTTTAATCGGCATCTTTGCTTCTCTATGAGTTTTTGCTCAGTATATTTTCGGTTCAGCTGTGAGGACGGGCCTCGTGGAATTTAGTCTGCTGTGGGTAGTGTCTAGCACACTGCCGGACAATTGCTAAGGACGGATGACAATAGCAACGATAGCAACCATAAAATGGAAGGCAGGAAAATGTGGAAATTAGCATAAGTGCGGGATACAGTAAGACGTGTTGTGCGTATGCAAAATTTGGATTGCCGAACTTGTTCGTGACGTCATAGCGCTGATAAGAGATATAAAGGATTTGACGCGTATTGACCGTTGTTGTTCAAACGCAAAGTTGAAAGGGAAAGAATCAATTGACGAACTTGCAATTTTCAGTATGTCTTCCCGACATCACCTAGATGATTTTACGTGTGGCCGTATTATTGGCAAAATTGAAGAAGGGCGAAAAATAACAGATGTTGCCAGGGTGTTCGACGTCAGCCACAGTGTTGTTTCAAGGCTTTGGAAATCATTTCAAACAAATGGAGAGTGTAGGAAACATCACGGGGGAGGTCGTGTTCGCAGTACGACACCTGCAGAAGATCGGTACATAGTGCTATCAACAAAAAGACACCGGCGCAGCACAGCTAGTGAGGGAGCAAATCAGTTTATGGCTGCTACTGGCAAGCGGATCTCCCGAAAAACTGTCGCCAGACGTTTGCATGAAGGAGCACTATACGCCCGCCGTCCTGTTGTGTGCATCCCACTGTCCAGACGTCACCGTACCGCCCGTTTGCAATGGTGCCATCAACATCGCAATTGGACTGATAACGACTGGTCTGCTGTCCTCTTCTCAGATGAGAGTAGATACAGTCTATCGTCTGATTGTCGACGACAACTGATCTGGCGTGATAGTGGTACTGCATATTGTCCAGCAAACATACAGGATATCCGACATGTAGTGTCATGGTATGGGCTGGCATCATGATCAATGGCAGTACGTCCCTCTATGTGCTTCCAACTGGGACTATGACTGGCCAACGATACATTAATGATGTTCTGCTACCTCATGTTCGCATGTTCCGTGGTGCTGTCGGTGATAGATTCATTTTCATGGACGACAGCGCAACATGTCATCGAACAGTCGCTGTCCAGGAGTGTCTTGAGAGCGAGGATATTCAACACCTCGTATGGCCAGCACGTTCTCCAGATCTGAATCCCATTGAAAATGTGTGGGATGCTTTGGGGAGGAGTCTTGCTGGCCGCCAATGCCCTCCAATAAACAAGGACACCCTCATCCCTGCACTGACAGAGGAATGGGATAAATTACCCCAACAGCTGCTTGATAATGTTGTGCAAAGCATGACACGACGTGTGGAATCTTGCATCGCCCTCCATGGTGGCCATATCCCGTATTGACATCTTACGCCTGCGGACGGTAATTGCATTTTTTTCACGTTTACGTATTCTGCACAAAATGGCCTGTTTGTCCCTTGAACACGTTCCAAAGCCTTCTGGATTTCAGAGCACAATAAATTGTCTTTCTTGTAATGTCCTGGCATTCTGACATTATTTTATTTCACTTGGCATCCAACCACACTTCCTTTTTTATGCGTTATATGGCCGTTTATGATCCGTCCTTAGCAATTGTCCAGCAGTGTATTTCTCTATTGTGATTATGGAATACTATTTTTTCCGCAAGGTCACCCGCGATGAATAGACATTAGCGTCGAGATGTCATTATTTCAGGAATATAAAAGTAAGCGACACTTTTATAAGTGTAGCTATTTGTTTCTGTGGCTCTTCTGAGGAATGTAAACGCCATGGAAGCAATGGACTCTGGCACATCTACAGTACATGGCCATGTGAACTCCCAAAACTCCGAAGACTACATTCTAGAAAAAATACTTTCTCTGTCTTTTGAATAGTTTTCATAATCAAATAAAATCCCATTTATAAATAAAAAAAATTCCCTATAAAATCATATAAAATCATGTTTATAAATAAAAAAAATTATTTCGCTCTGCCTCTCTCTAAGAGCCTGAGCCGTCGAACCGCAGTAAATATTCTGCAGCCCCAGCCCATCTCAGCTCCGACAGAAGCAACACCCAATTCTTTTCGTTGTGTGGGTAGACAAGTTTCTTTCCCTTTAAACATTTTCACTGAATTTTTTTTATAAATCTTTGCATTTCAACTTCCACAGAGACATTTCTTTTTGGTGGTACCGCGCATGGACACGTTTGGCGGGGGGGGGGATGCTTTCTGCCGTGCCGTATTGTCAATGTAGCATAATAAACTACGGATCACTTGCTGACTTCAATTATTATTAATATTCGTTCATATCCCTTTTCCCATCTATTTATCGCATATTAACTGCATTGCGCTGATTTCAATTATTATTAATATTCGTTCATATCCCTTTTCCTATCTATTTATCGCATATTAACTGCATTGCGCTGATTTCAATTATTATTAATATTCGTTCATATCACTTTTCCCATCAATTTATCGCATATTAACTGCATTGCGCTGACTTCAATTATTATTAATATTCGTTCATATCCCTTTTCCTATCTATTTATCGCATATTAACTGCATTGCGCTGATTTCAATTATTATTAATATTCGTTCATATCACTTTTCCCATCAATTTATCGCATATTAACTGCATTGTGCTGACTTCAATTATTATTAATATTCGTTCATATCCCTTTTCCTATCTATTTATCGCATATTAACTGCATTGGCGCTGATTTCAATTATTATTAATATTCGTTCATATCCCTTTTCCTATCTATTTATTGCATATTAACTGCATTGCGCTGATTTCAATTATTATTAATATTCGTTCATATCACTTTTCCCATCAATTTATCGCATATTAACTGCATTGCGCTGATTTCAATTATTATTAATATTCGTTCATATCCCTTTTCCTATCTATTTATCGCATATTAACTGCATTGCGCTGATTTCAATTATTATTAATATTCGTTCATATCCCTTTTCCTATCTATTTATTGCATATTAACTGCATTGCGCTGATTTCAATTATTATTAATATTCGTTCATATCACTTTTCCCATCAATTTATTGCATATTAACTGCATTGCGCTGATTTCAATTATTATTAATATTCGTTCATATCCCTTTTCCTATCTATTTATCGCATATTAACTGCATTGCGCTGATTTCAATTATTATTAATATTCGTTCACATCACTTTTCCCATCAATTTATCACATATTAACTGCATTGGCGCTGATTTCAATTATTATTAATATTCGTTCATATCCCTTTTCCCATCTATTTATCGCATATTAACTGCATTGCTTTCCTCACTTACGAAGTTACGCTTCACCACTGATATATACATATACTTGTATATGGGTTCTAGTACAAAACACCGACAGTTCAAATCACCGACAATCAAAACATCGACAAATCAAAACACCGACAGTTCGAAACACCGACAATCGTAAAACCGACAGTTCAAAATACCGACAAATCATAACAGCGACAATTATATGGACTAATATAATTGTCCGGCGAGTAGAGGAAATTTACTCCAAGCAATGGCAACATCAGAGTGGGTGGGAAGGAAGATGACAACACCCAATCGAAGAATGTGCTTCTCCCTAGCGGTGAACGATAACTTCATAAAAATTTTATTCCGAATGTAGGCAACATATTTTTATTGTGAGCGATGGCAACATCGGAGCACGAATGGGGTGGTGATAGAGGAGGATGACAACACCAAAAGGATACTTATGTGCTGCCCCATAGGGTGGACAATGGAACTTCATTAATTTTTATTCCGAGAGTTGGCAATTTCGCAGCGGATGCACAAATGGGTGCGTGATAGAAGGGGATGACAACAACCAAACGATGTTTATGTGCTGCCCCTAGCGGTGTACGACATAACTTTATTCATTTTTATTCCGAGCGATGGCAATTTCGGAGCGGATGCACAAATGGGTGGGTGATAGAAGGGGATGACAACAACCAAACGATGTTTATGTGCTGCCCCTAGCGGTGTACGACATAACTTTATTCATTTTTATTCCGAGCGATGGCAATTTCGGAGCGGATGCACAAATGGGTGGGTGATAGAAGGGGATGACAACAACCAAACGATGTTTATGTGCTGCCCCTAGCGGTGTACGACATAACTTTATTCATTTTTATTCCGAGCGATGGCAATTTCGGAGCGGATGCACAAATGGGTGGGTGATAGAAGGGGATGACAACAACCAAACGATGTTTATGTGCTGCCCCTAGCGGTGTACGACATAACTTTATTCATTTTTATTCCGAGCGATGGCAATTTCGGAGCGGATGCACAAATAAGTGGGTGATAGAAGGGGATGACAACAACCAAACGATGGTTATGTGCTGCCCCTATTGGTGTACGACATAACTTTATTCATTTTTATTCCGAGCGATGGCAATTTCGGAGCGGATGCACAAATGGGTGGGTGATAGAAGGGGATGACAACAACCAAACGATGTTTATGTGCTGCCCCTAGCGGTGTACGACATAACTTTATTCATTTTTATTCCGAGAGAGGGCAATTTCGGAGCGGATGCACAAATGGGTGGGTGATAGAAGGGGATGACAACAACCAAACGATGTTTATGTGCTGCCCCTAGCGGTGTACGACATAACTTTATTCATTTTTATTCCGAGCGATGGCAATTTCGGAGCGGATGCACAAATGGGTGGGTGATAGAAGGGGATGACAACAACCAAACGATGTTTATGTGCTGCCCCTAGCGGTGTACGACATAACTTTATTCATTTTTATTCCGAGAGAGGGCAATTTCGGAGCGGATGCACAAATGGGTGGGTGATAGAAGGGGATGACAACAACCAAACGATGTTTATGTGCTGCCCCTAGCGGTGTACGACATAACTTTATTCATTTTTATTCCGAGCGATGGCAATTTCGGAGCGGATGCACAAATGGGTGGGTGATAGAAGGGGATGACAACAACCAAACGATGTTTATGTGCTGCCCCTAGCGGTGTACGACATAACTTTATTCATTTTTATTCCGAGAGAGGGCAATTTCGGAGCGGATGCACAAATGGGTGGGTGATAGAAGGGGATGACAACAACCAAACGATGTTTATGTGCTGCCCCTAGCGGTGTACGACATAACTTTATTCATTTTTATTCCGAGCGATGGCAATTTCGGAGCGGATGCACAAATGGGTGGGTGATAGAAGGGGATGACAACAACCAAACGATGTTTATGTGCTGCCCCTAGCGGTGTACGACATAACTTTATTCATTTTTATTCCGAGAGAGGGCAATTTCGGAGCGGATGCACAAATGGGTGGGTGATAGAAGGGGATGACAACAACCAAACGATGTTTATGTGCTGCCCCTAGCGGTGTACGACATAACTTTATTCATTTTTATTCCGAGCGATGGCAATTTCGGAGCGGATGCACAAATAAGTGGGTGATAGAAGGGGATGACAACAACCAAACGATGGTTATGTGCTGCCCCTATTGGTGTACGACATAACTTTATTCATTTTTATTCCGAGCGATGGCAATTTCGGAGCGGATGCACAAATGGGTGGGTGATAGAAGGGGATGACAACAACCAAACGATGTTTATGTGCTGCCCCTAGCGGTGTACGACATAACTTTATTCATTTTTATTCCGAGAGAGGGCAATTTCGGAGCGGATGCACAAATGGGTGGGTGATAGAAGGGGATGACAACAACCAAACGATGTTTATGTGCTGCCCCTAGCGGTGTACGACATAACTTTATTCATTTTTATTCCGAGCGATGGCAATTTCGGAGCGGATGCACAAATGGGTGGGTGATAGAAGGGGATGACAACAACCAAACGATGTTTATGTGCTGCCCCTAGCGGTGTACGACATAACTTTATTCATTTTTATTCCGAGCGATGGCAACACCTGAGTGGATGGGTGGGAAGGGGGACGCATAGGTGTTGGATATGTCGATGCTTATATGCTGCCCCTAGCGGTGAACAATGAAACTGCATTCATTTTTATTCCGAGCAATGGCAACATCTGAGTGGATGAGTGGGAAGAGGGATGCGTAGGTGTTGGATATGTCGATGCTGATGTGCTACCCATAGCAGTGAATGATGAAACTGTTAAATATTTCTAAACGATTAAAATCTATAATTCCTTTAAGTAACGCAGTAAGCCACTTACCAGCTGCAGGAAGATCTAT
Organism: Macrothele yani; assembly: GCA_039090855.1. Taxonomy (NCBI): domain Eukaryota; kingdom Metazoa; phylum Arthropoda; class Arachnida; order Araneae; family Macrothelidae; genus Macrothele; species Macrothele yani. The sequence continues at coordinate 222,075,770 of CM077034.1, read as the reverse complement.
CCTTAGTAATCACACAGCGAAAAAAAAAGGGGTTTTCACACACATTAATGCTTCAAAGACAACACACTAATATTTATTGTACATCTCCACAAAAAGGTAATAACTCACTATTCCAACACGCACACCCTCTACATATCACCGACATTGTTGTTGTTCAGTCAAAGATCAACCACTTAGATTACTAACCGAGCGACGTGAGCAGCAGAAGGGGATCTTCTTCTCAGGCAACGCTCGCTAGAGTAAACAACTAAAAACATTTCGAGCAGAGCCACCTGCAATTCTGTTAAATGTTCGCTGAGGCGTCTGGTTCGAAGAACTCTGACAGCCATATTTCTTATAATAATTTCTAACAGAAACTTCACATCCATCGATTGGGTGTTGTCTTCCCCCTTACCCCCCACTGTGATTTTGGCATCGCTCGGAAGAGAGTTCCTCTTCCCACCGGCCTATAGTCCATATAATTGTCAGTGGTATGGTTGTCGTGGTTACGATTGTGGGTATTATGATTTATCAGTGTTATGATGGTTGGCTTTTGAACTGTTGATGTTATGGTTGTCGGTGTTATGACCGTCGGCATTTTGAATTGTCGGTGTTTTGATTGTCTGTGTTTCGAGCTGTCGGTGTTTTAAACTGTTGGTGTTTTGATTGTCTGTGTTTCGAGCTGTCGGTGTTTTAAACTGTTGGTGTTTTGATTGTCGGCGTTTTGACCAGCACCCATACATATGTTACCGCTAAAGTGCAGAAATCAGTTATTCTACAGATTATCTAGGTAATGTGCAGATTAACTAGGGTGATCCGTTAAAGTGCCGAAAATTGTTTCATTGCTCAAATTACCTATAGGTAATTATTATTCTAAAGATTATCTAGGTAATGTGCAGATTAACTAGGGTGATCCGTTAAAGTGCCGAAAATTGTTTCATTGCTCAAATTACCTATAGGTAATAAATATTCTACAGATTATCTAGGTAATGTGCAGATTAACTAGGGTGATCCGTTAAAGTGCCGAAAATTGTTTCATTGCTCAAATTACCTATAGGTAATAATTATTCTACAGATTCCCTAGGTAATGTGCAGATTAACTAGGGTGATCCGTTAAACAGGGATCATAGCATACTTCTGGAAAATTTTAGGTAAGAATTTCAGGAATTTTAGGAATTTTTAGAAAATTTTTAGGAAAATTTTAGGAGTGTATTTCAATAAAAACTAGATGTATATTTGTATACATCTAGTAAAACAACTTTGTATACATTGTAAAGAGTTTGCTTCACACCCTTCAACCATATATACTGATAGACTGCGCATGACATCAAAATTTCTGGCTCCAACATAAAATCACATGACAACAATCAAAAAGATGGGTTACTCCTGCTGTGCTTATGGTTGCTCTGACCGATATAGTAAAGAAAGTTCTATGATTTTTCATGGGTAAGAAACGAATTAAATACCTAAGTCAATAAAGTTCAATTACTTAACCAGAAACTTGCAGCTATTGATATAAAAATATAGTAACTTAAGAAAAAAAAAATGGAATGCATGTTCCAAATTCTTCGCAAATGTTCATCACATTATAAATCACAAAATGTGAACAACACGATCATGCATGTATATAGCTCATAAGTAAACTTACCTGAAGAGTTTTCATTATATATGAGGCGCATTCACATAATACACCGAAAACACTGAAGTTCTGCAGCGTAAATTAGTAATCATAACAGCATTTGTACACGAAATTTGGAGTCTGATGATGACGTGCCCAATGTTTGAGCCATGGCGGCTTTGATGCAGCTATTGCCAATGTGCAGTCCATTAGTATATATGGTCGAAGTTAACACCCAAATTTTTTGCATAACGTCTAATGTCTAAAGTTTAAGTATGATTTACTTCTAATGTTCAGTTCTTATCTTTTCACGTGTTATTATCATATTCAAGTATATTTACCACATTCAAGTTTCACTTTGAACATTAATATGCTGTTGAACCAGAAGCAATTCACGATTTTCACAGTAAAGTTTTCAGGTTTCACATTAAACTATAATATCCTAAAAAGGTAATTGAAAACCAAGCACTATGTACAATTGTTTACTGAATTACTTTTTTCATATTATTGTTTTAACCTTTTCCTGATTAGCCTATCTTTTTCTGCTTCCACCACATGCAACGTTTTTTTTTTTTTTTTTGCATCTGCTAAAGTTCCTAACGGAATTTGGCGAAATTTGCACTAGAACTTTATTGTGATGTATCTTAACTACTGTAAAAATTTTACTGTGTTATTTTCAAAATTCAGAAAAATGGATTTCTGAAAATATTCTCCTAGTCCTTTTGTGCTGTGGAAGTGATAAACAGGTGTTTGCTTTCTTCCCAACCAAGGGCTTCAGATCAGCGCTCCCAGCTGTCAATCAACCGTTGCTATGGTAACACCCTTTCTGCTGGAGGCTCACTCTGTCCAAAGAGGCACACATACTTGTCCATAATAAAAATTATCAATGCTAACTTTTAAAGTTTTAAACCGATTCAACTGGAATTTTGGAAGTGAGCTTCTGTAATCCAATTACAGTGAATGTAAAAATTACAGTGAATGTAAAAATTTCAGCCACTTTCGTGAAAAATTCGCAAAGATAGTTTTCTTATTTTTTATCATAAGTAGTGGAAGTCTCTTGAGGGGAGGGAGGGTGGCATGCACATAAACAAGAAGAAGATGAATGTGTTGTTCAGGCATACTCCTCACTGGTGGATGCCAGCTGACTTGGTACATACGCGACCCCCTGCAAATGCTAAATGCCTCTTCTTTCCCCTTCTGTTCTCAATTGTAGGACGGACATCAAGCTCCCCTTCGACCTTCTAGTAATCATCCAATTTTATTGCACTCAAAGTAGTGCCTTTTTTTTCTTTTTTTCCCCCCAGCCAAATTAGGATTTGGTGCACATCAGAAACCGCTGCCGGTGGTTTCTTTGAGAACAGAGAAAAGGAACTTTAAAAAATGAAGGGGTAACAGTAACACGATTTCCTAAAAGGGCATTTTTTAAGCACTAATTTCAAATTTCAAGGCTTTTCAAGACGGCATTAAAAAAACACCGTTTTTCCAGGATATTCCAGGCCTTGAAAACGTAATCATGATTTTCCAGGACTTTCCAGGTTTTCAAGCACGCGTGCGCACCCTGCGTAATGGTAAATTTATTGGCGTTAATAACGGTTGTGTTTTTAATAAATAAGCTTACGAAAATTTTAGGATGAATAGCAAATTTTAGGTATAATTTTAGGAATTTAAGGAGGGTCACAAAATATTAGGAATTTTAGGAATTTTAGGAGGAATGCGATCCCTGGTTAAAGTGCCGAAAATTGTTTCATTGCTCAAATTACCTATAGGTAATAATTATTCTACAGATTATCTAGGTAATGTGCAGATTAACTAGGGTGATCCGTTAAAGTGCCGAAAATTGTTTCATTGCTCAAATTACCTATAGGTAATAATTATTCTACAGATTATCTAGGTAATGTGCAGATTAACTAGGGTGATCCGTTAAAGTGCCGAAAGTTGTTTCATTGCTCAAATTACCTATAGGTAATAATTATTCTACAGATTATCTAGGTAATGTGCAGATTAACTAGGGTGATCCGTTAAAGTGCCGAAAATTGTTTCATTGCTCAAATTACCTAGGTAATCTGCAAATTACCTAGATAATCTGCACGTTACCTACTAGGCACTCGTTAAAGCGAAAATAAGATCTTTGCTGGAACAACAGCAACGTTTCTGTACGCTTAAATTAACATAATGTTATTTATTTAGTTTTCGATATATAAAGAATCAAGTTAATACAATCAACAAATTAGTTGATAGAATCAATCATCAATTAATTAAAAAACTATAATAGAAAGAATCAAACGGTTTAAAATATTATTATAATTAAGGAAATGAATTTGCAAAACATATGATAAAATTATGCTTACTTATTAGTGCAATCTAAAGATTGGTGACACTTTGAATTACAGAGCAATTGGGTTTTGCGACAAGCACACCTATTTGTGGTACATTTAGATTTGCAGTCACATTTTCTGAAACCCGGCCCAGTACCAAGGGATTGTTTTATTGCTGTTTGACGTAAAGGTATTTCTACAGCAGGGACATCTTCTTTCGTTAAAAATCTCTCTTTGCAAACACTGAATTCAGATTTTCCATACAATTGTTATAAAATACCCGTTTTAGTACCAAGTTTATAAAAGCCATCCTCTGTTTTACTAAGAACCACAGCTAAAATCGAGCGGGCATCAGTTTTTGCTCTGTCTACTTCGGGTACTTTAATTCTCACAGTGACACCTTTATTGACATTTGGGTGATTTGCATTAAAAACTGCTAACATTTTCTTTGCTTGCTTTTCTAAACCTTTCTTGGCTTCATCACGCTGTATTTTCTGATCCATATTCTTTTTACAGATGTAGCACAATACGTTCTTACCATACCCTTTCTCTTTAGGATCTATTTCACCACAAATTACGTGAACAAACATATCACACGATTTACACTTGTGAGCACCTGATGTTGCTTTTGAGCAAACAATACAGACCATGTCTTGTATAGTCCTCTTTACAGGCTCTGTACGAAACTGTGATGGCGATTCTGCTGAAGTTGAGGGTAACTCCGTGATGACTTCTTCAACATGCAGAGGCGATTCCTTGGAGGTGCAGGGTAACTGAATATTCTTCATAACTGTATCCTCAATCAGCGTGTAGAAGGCAGTTTAAGATTACTATCGATAAATTCTTGTATTTCTATAGGTGATTCTGTAGAAGCAGGGGATAACGGAATGTTCTCTTGAGTAAGATTTGACTGTGATCCCATAATCACAGTCTCTTGTGAATCTTCTAATTTTTCAAGGTCTTCTTCAGCATTTATCGAATGTAATACACTTTGTGGTATAATAGAAGAAGATAATCCTACTTTTGCGGGACAACCGAGCACGGCTTCGTATGGACTTCTTTTAATTGCAGAATGATAGGCACGATTCTTCATGAATTGTACAAATCGTACGCCCTCACTCCACTTGTTAGTTTGGTTATCAGCCATCCAAGTAGTGAGCATGTTTTCAATGTCTTGTTTTGCCCGTTCTACACTTCCTTGACTTCGACTGTGTCTAAGTTAGCCATGAACCATTTTGATTTCTGGCTACAACTGTGTTACACTTTCTAAGATTTTATCACAAAATTCGCGTCCGTTATCAGAATGCAAAATACTTGGAGCGCCAAAAAGGAGAAAAATATCAAGCAAGTTATCGGCTACTTCATCCGCCCGTTTTGATGTGAGCGGCTTCCATACAACAAATTTTGTTAAGAGGTCTTGGTATACGAGAAGAAACTTAAACTTTCCATCTGGTTGAGATTGGTAATCGATGAGATCCACCTGGCATCTATGCTGTTGAAATGCGATGAAATGATTGGCTTTACAACAATCCCTTTTTTCGCACTTTTTTGTTTTTGTTGACAAGGTTCGCATAAATCCAAAAACACTTTTATTTGGGCTTGGGTTATGTTTTTATAAAGTGTATTTAATTGCTTGATCATTCTGTCTCTTCCACCGTGGCCAATCGACACATGAGTAGAATACAATATGTCAAACAATTCTTCGGCATGGACAAACTTTTTCACACTTTCTAGCGCATATAACAACGACTCAATGAGTTTTTCACAGCCTTGTACAGTCAACACATCATACCTTTGAATTATTCGATAATCTCGAGATAATTCTTTCTTCTTGGAAACTTTTATTCGCTTTACATCTTCAGTTATGCAATCATACTTTCACTTCGTCATTAAAACACTATTATATTTTTATTCTCCACTAAAGAGGTTTTCGAACAATCTTTTCTTCATTTAACTCACCAATTCGGTGCTTGCTTGCATACTAGGAGTTAAATTTATCTGCTTCAAAAAAAATCACGACACAAATTCATACGTTAACAGGCAGAAACAAATTTGAAAACAGAATTACCTACGCTACGCACTGGCAGCCGACGCCAATTATGAGAAATAAAAAACAACCGGCGACGACTAGACGCTGGCGAAACGAAACTAAAAGTGGAGGGAGAGGGGGAGGTGTACGGAAAAGAAATGAGAGAAACAGGCGAAACCAAACTAAAAGTAGAGGGAGAGGGGGAAGGTGTAGGGAAAGAAAATGAGAGAAACAGGCGAAACCAAACTAAAAGTGGAGGGAGAGGGGAAGGTGTAGGGAAAGGAAATGCGATAAACAGGCAGAACCAAACTAAAAGTGGAGGGAGAGGGGGAAGGTGTACGGAATGGAAATGAGAGAAACAGGCGAAACCAAACTAAGAGTGGAGGGAGAGGGGGAAAGTGTAGGGAAAGGAAATGAGAGAAACAGGCGAAACCAAACTAAAAGTGGAGGGAGAGGGGGAAGGTGTAGGGAAAGGAAATGAGAGAAACGGGTGAAACCAAACTAAAAGTGGAGGGAGAGGGGGAAGGTGTAGGGAAAGGAAACGCGAGAAACAGGCAAAACCAAACTAAAAGTGGAGGGAGAGAGGGAAGGTGTACGGAAAGGAAATGAGAGAAACAGGCGAAACCAAACTAAGAGTGGAGGGAGAGGGGGGAAGGTGTAGGGAAAGGAAATGAGAGAAACGGGTGAAACCAAACTAAAAGTGGAGGGAGAGGGGGAAGGTGCAGGGAAAGGAAATGAGAGAAACAGGCGAAACCAAACTAAAAGTGGAGGGAGAGGGGGAAGGTGTAAGGAAAAGAAATGAGAGAAACGGGTGAAACCAAACTAAAAGTGGAGGGAGAGCGGGAAGGTGTAGGAAAAGGAAATGAGAGAAACAGGCGAAACGAAACTAAAAGTGGAGGGAGAGGGGGAAGGTGTACGGAAAGGAAATGAGAGAAACAGGCGAAACCAAACTAAGAGTGGAGGGAGAGGGGGAAGGTGTAGGGAAAGGAAATGAGAGAAACAGGCGAAACCAAACTAAAAGTGGAGGGAGAGGGGGAAGGTGTAGGGAAAAGAAATGAGAGAAACGGGTGAAACCAAACTAAAAGTGGAGGGAGAGGGGGAAGGTGTAGGGAAAGGAAATGAGAGAAACGGGTGAAACCAAACTAAAAGTGGAGAGAGAGGGGAAGGTGTAGGGAAAGGAAATGAGAGAAACAGGCAAAACCAAACTAAATGTGGTAGAGGGGGAAGGTGTAGGGAAAGGAAATGAGAGAAACAGGCGAAACCAAACTAAATGTGGAGGGAGAGGGGGAAGGTGTAGGGAAAGGAAATGAGAGAAACGGGTGAAACCAAACTAAAAGTGGAGGGAGAGGGGGAAGGTGTAGTGAAAGGAAATGAGAGAAACAAACCAAACTAAATGTGGAGGGAGAGGGGGAGGTGTAGGGAAAGGAAATGAGAGAAACAGGCAAAACCAAACTAAAAGTGGAGGGAGAGAGGGAAGGTATAGGGAAAGGAAATGAGAGAAACGGGTGAAACCAAACTAAAAGTGGAGAGAGAGGGGAAGGTGTAGGGAAAGGAAATGGGAGAAACAGGCAAAACCAAACTAAATGTGGAGGGAGAGGGGGAAGGTGTAGGGAAAGGAAATGAGAGAAACAGGCGAAACCAAACTAAATGTGGAGGGAGAGGGGGAAGGTGTAGGGAAAGGAAATGAGAGAAACAGGCAAAACCAAACTAAATGTGGGGGAGAGGGGGAAGGTGTAGGGAAAGGAAATGAGAGAAACAGGCGAAACCAAACTAAATGTGGAGGGAGAGGGGGAAGGTGTAGGGAAAGGAAATGAGAGAAACAGGGGAAACCAAACTAAAAGTGGAGGAAGAGGGGGAAGGTGTAGGGAAAGGAAATGAGAGAAACGGGCAAAACCAAACTAAATGTGGAGGGAGAGGGGGAAGGTGTAGGGAAAGGAAATGAGAGAAACAGGCGAAACCAAACTAAATGTGGATGGAGAGGGGGAAGGTGTAGGGAAAGGAAATGAGAGAAACAGGCGAAACCAAACTAAATGTGGAGGGAGAAGGGGAAGGTGTAGGGAAAGGAAATGAGAGAAACAGGCAAAACCAAACTAAAAGTGGAGGGAGAGAGGGAAGGTGTAGGGAAAGTAAATGAGAGAAACGGGTGAAACCAAACTAAAAGTGGAGGGAGAGAGGGAAGGTGTGGGGAAAAAATGAGAGAAACAGGCAAAACCAAACTAAATGTGGAGGGAGAGGGGGAAGGTGTAGGGAAAGGAAATGAGAGAAACAGGCGAAACCAAACTAAATGTGGAGGGAGAGGGGGAAGGTGTAGGGAAAGGAAATGAGAGAAACAGGCGAAACCAAACTAAAAGTGGAGGGAGAAGAGAGGAAAGGTGTAGGGAAAGGAAATGAGAGAAACAGGCAAAACCAAACTAAAAGTGGAGGGAGAGGGGGAAGGTGTAGGGAAAAGAAATGAGAGAAACGGGTGAAACCAAACTAAAAGTGGAGGGAGAGGGGGAAGGTGTAGGGAAAGGAAATGAGAGAAACGGGTGAAACCAAACTAAAAGTGGAGGGAGAGGGGGAAGGTGTAGGGAAAGGAAATGAGAGAAACAGGCGAAACCAAACTAAATGTGGAGGGAGAGGGGGAAGGTGTAGGGAAAGGAAATGAGAGAAACGGGTGAAACCAAACTAAAAGTGGAGGGAGAGGGGGAAGGTGTAGTGAAAGGAAATGAGAGAAACAGGCAAAACCAAACTAAATGTGGAGGGAGAGGGGGAAGGTGTAGGGAAAGGAAATGAGAGAAACGGGTGAAACCAAACTAAAAGTGGAGGGAGAGGGGGAAGGCATAGGGAAAGGAAATGACAGAAACAGGCAAAACCAAACTAAAAGTGGAGGGAGAGAGGGAAGGTGTAGGGAAAGGAAATGAGAGAAACGGGTGAAACCAAACTAAAAGTGGAGAGAGAGGGGAAGGTGTAGGGAAAGGAAATGAGAGAAACAGGCAAAACCAAACTAAATGTGGGAGAGGGGGAAGGTGTAGGGAAAGGAAATGAGAGAAACAGGCGAAACCAAACTAAATGTGGAGGGAGAGGGGGAAGGTGTAGGGAAAGGAAATGAGAGAAACAGGCAAAACCAAACTAAATGTGGAGGGAGAGGGGGAAGGTGTAGGGAAAGGAAATGAGAGAAACAGGCGAAACCAAACTAAATGTGGAGGGAGAGGGGGAAGGTGTAGGGAAAGGAAATGAGAGAAACAGGGGAAACCAAACTAAAAGTGGAGGGAGAGGGGGAAGGTGTAGGGAAAGGAAATGAGAGAAACGGGCAAAACCAAACTAAATGTGGAGGGAGAGGGGAAGGTGTAGGGAAAGGAAATGAGAGAAACAGGCGAAACCAAACTAAATGTGGATGGAGAGGGGAAGGTGTAGGGAAAGGAAATGAGAGAAACAGGCGAAACCAAACTAAATGTGGAGGGAAGAAGGGGAAGGTGTAGGGAAAGGAAATGAGAGAAACAGGCAAAACCAAACTAAAAGTGGAGGGAGAGAGGGAAGGTGTAGGGAAAGTAAATGAGAGAAACGGGTGAAACAAAACTAAAAGTGGAGGGAGAGGGGGAAAGTGTGGGGAAAGGAAATGAGAGAAACAGGCAAAACTAAACTAAATGTGGAGGAAGAGGGGGAAGGTGTAGGGAAAGGAAATGAGAGAAACAGGCGAAACCAAACTAAATGTGGAGGGAGAGGGGGAAGGTGTAGGGAAAGGAAATGAGAGAAACAGGCAAAACCAAACTAAATGTGGAGGGAGAGGGAAGGTGTAGGGAAAGGAAATGAGAGAAACAGGCGAAACCAAACTAAATGTGGAGGGAGAGGGGGAAGGTGTAGGGAAAGGAAATGAGAGAAACAGGCGAAACCAAACTAAAAGTGGAAGGAGAGGGGGAAGGTGTAGGGAAAGGAAATGAGAGAAACAGGCGAAACCAAACTAAATGTGGACGGAGAGGGGAAGGTGTAGGGAAAGGAAATGAGAGAAATGGGTGAAACCAAACTAAAAGTGGAGGGAGAGGGGGAAGGTGTAGGGAAAGGAAATGAGAGAAACGGGTGAAACCAAACTAAAAGTGGAGGGAGAGGGGGAAGGTGTAGGGAAAGGAAATGAGGGAAACAGGCAAAACCAAACTAAATGTGGAGGGAGAGGGGGAAGGTGTAGGGAAAGGAAATGAGAGAAACAGGCGAAACCAAACTAAATGTGGAGGGAGAGGGGGAAGGTGTAGGGAAAGGAAATGAGAGAAACAGGCAAAACCAAACTAAATGTGGAGGGAGAGGGAAGGTGTAGGGAAAGGAAATGAGAGAAACAGGCGAAACCAAACTAAATGTGGAGGGAGAGGGGAAGGTGTAGGGAAAGGAAATGAGAGAAACAGGCGAAACCAAACTAAAAGTGGAGGGAGAGCGGGAAGGTGTAGGGAAAGGAAATGAGAGAAACGGGTGAAACCAAACTAAAAGTGGAGGGAGAGGGGGAAGGTGTAGGGAAAGGAAATGAGAGAAACAGGCAAAACCAAACTAAATGTGGAGGGAGAGGGGGAAGGTGTAGGGAAAGGAAATGAGAGAAACAGGCGAAACCAAACTAAATGTGGAGGGAGAGGGGGAAGGTGTAGGGAAAGGAAATGAGAGAAACAGGCAAAACCAAACTAAATGTGGAGGGAGAGGGAAGGTGTAGGGAAAGGAAATGAGAGAAACAGGCGAAACCAAACTAAATGTGGAGGGAGAGGGGGAAGGTGTAGGGAAAGGAAATGAGAGAAACAGGCGAAACCAAACTAAAAGTGGAGGGAGAGCGGGAAGGTGTAGGGAAAGGAAATGAGAGAAACGGGTGAAACCAAACTAAAAGTGGAGGGAGAGGGGGAAGGTGTAGGGAAAGGAAATGAGAGAAACAGGCAAAACCAAACTAAATGTGGAGGGAGAGGGGGAAGGTGTAGGGAAAGGAAATGAGAGAAACAGGCAAAACCAAACTAAAAGTGGAGGGAGAGGGGGAAGGTGTAGGGAAAGGAAATGAGAGAAACAGGCGAAACCAAACTAAAAGTGGAGGGAGAGGGGGAAGGTGTAGGGAAAGGAAATGAGAGAAACAGGCAAAACCAAACTAAAAGTGGAGGGAGAGGGGGAAGGTGTAGGGAAAGGAAATGAGAGAAACAGGCGAAACCAAACTAAATGTGGAGGGAGAGGGGAAGGTGTAGGGAAAGGAAAATGAGAGAAACGGGTGAAACCAAACTAAAAGTGGAGGGAGAGGGGGAAGGTGTAGGGAAAGGAAATGAGAGAAACAGGCGAAACCAAACTAAAAGTGGAGGGAGAGCGGGAAGGTGTAGGGAAAGGAAATGAGAGGAACAGGCGAAACCAAACTAAAAGTGGAGGGAGAGCGGGAAGGTGTAGGGAAAGGAAATGAGAGAAACAGGCGAAACCAAACTAAAAGTGGAGGGAGAGGGGGAAGGTGTAGGGAAAGGAAATGAGAGAAACAGGGCGAAACCAAACTAAAAGTGGAGGGAGAGGGGGAAGGCATAGGGAAAGGAAATGACAGAAACAGGCAAAACCAAACTAAAAGTGGAGGGAGAGAGGGAAGGTGTAGGGAAAGGAAATGAGAGAAACGGGTGAAACCAAACTAAAAGTGGAGAGAGAGGGGAAGGTGTAGGGAAAGGAAATGAGAGAAACAGGCAAAACCAAACTAAATGTGGGAGAGGGGGAAGGTGTAGGGAAAGGAAATGAGAGAAACAGGCGAAACCAAACTAAATGTGGAGGGAGAGGGGGAAGGTGTAGGGAAAGGAAATGAGAGAAACAGGCAAAACCAAACTAAATGTGGAGGGAGAGGGGGAAGGTGTAGGGAAAGGAAATGAGAGAAACAGGCGAAACCAAACTAAATGTGGAGGGAGAGGGGGAAGGTGTAGGGAAAGGAAATGAGAGAAACAGGGGAAACCAAACTAAAAGTGGAGGGAGAGGGGGAAGGTGTAGGGAAAGGAAATGAGAGAAACGGGCAAAACCAAACTAAATGTGGAGGGAGAGGGGAAGGTGTAGGGAAAGGAAATGAGAGAAACAGGCGAAACCAAACTAAATGTGGATGGAGAGGGGGAAGGTGTAGGGAAAGGAAATGAGAGAAACAGGCGAAACCAAACTAAATGTGGAGGAAGAAGGGGAAGGTGTAGGGAAAGGAAATGAGAGAAACAGGCAAAACCAAACTAAAAGTGGAGGGAGAGAGGGAAGGTGTAGGGAAAGTAAATGAGAGAAACGGGTGAAACAAAACTAAAAGTGGAGGGAGAGGGGGAAAGTGTGGGGAAAGGAAATGAGAGAAACAGGCAAAACTAAACTAAATGTGGAGGAAGAGGGGGAAGGTGTAGGGAAAGGAAATGAGAGAAACAGGCGAAACCAAACTAAATGTGGAGGGAGAGGGGGAAGGTGTAGGGAAAGGAAATGAGAGAAACAGGCAAAACCAAACTAAATGTGGAGGGAGAGGGAAGGTGTAGGGAAAGGAAATGAGAGAAACAGGCGAAACCAAACTAAATGTGGAGGGAGAGGGGGAAGGTGTAGGGAAAGGAAATGAGAGAAACAGGCGAAACCAAACTAAAAGTGGAAGGAGAGGGGGAAGGTGTAGGGAAAGGAAATGAGAGAAACAGGCGAAACCAAACTAAATGTGGACGGAGAGGGGGAAGGTGTAGGGAAAGGAAATGAGAGAAATGGGTGAAACCAAACTAAAAGTGGAGGGAGAGGGGGAAGGTGTAGGGAAAGGAAATGAGAGAAACGGGTGAAACCAAACTAAAAGTGGAGGGAGAGGGGGAAGGTGTAGGGGAAAGGAAATGAGGGAAACAGGCAAAACCAAACTAAATGTGGAGGGAGAGGGGGAAGGTGTAGGGAAAGGAAATGAGAGAAACAGGCGAAACCAAACTAAATGTGGAGGGAGAGGGGGAAGGTGTAGGGAAAGGAAATGAGAGAAACAGGCAAAACCAAACTAAATGTGGAGGGAGAGGGAAGGTGTAGGGAAAGGAAATGAGAGAAACAGGCGAAACCAAACTAAATGTGGAGGGAGAGGGGGAAGGTGTAGGGAAAGGAAATGAGAGAAACAGGCGAAACCAAACTAAAAGTGGAGGGAGAGCGGGAAGGTGTAGGGAAAGGAAATGAGAGAAACGGGTGAAACCAAACTAAAAGTGGAGGGAGAGGGGAAGGTGTAGGGAAAGGAAATGAGAGAAACAGGCAAAACCAAACTAAATGTGGAGGGAGAGGGGGAAGGTGTAGGGAAAGGAAATGAGAGAAACAGGCGAAACCAAACTAAATGTGGAGGGAGAGGGGGAAGGTGTAGGGAAAGGAAATGAGAGAAACAGGCAAAACCAAACTAAATGTGGAGGGAGAGGGAAGGTGTAGGGAAAGGAGATGAGAGAAACAGGCGAAACCAAACTAAATGTGGAGGGAGAGGGGGAAGGTGTAGGGAAAGGAAATGAGAGAAACAGGCGAAACCAAACTAAAAGTGGAGGGAGAGCGGGAAGGTGTAGGGAAAGGAAATGAGAGAAACGGGTGAAACCAAACTAAAAGTGGAGGGAGAGGGGGAAGGTGTAGGGAAAGGAAATGAGAGAAACAGGCAAAAACCAAACTAAATGTGGAGGGAGAGGGGGAAGGTGTAGGGAAAGGAAATGAGAGAAACAGGCAAAACCAAACTAAAAGTGGAGGGAGAGGGGGAAGGTGTAGGGAAAGGAAATGAGAGAAACAGGCGAAACCAAACTAAAAGTGGAGGGAGAGGGGGAAGGTGTAGGGAAATGAAATGAGAGAAATAGGCAAAACCAAACTAAAAGTGGAGGGAGAGGGGGAAGGTGTAGGGAAAGGAAATGAGAGAAACAGGCGAAACCAAACTAAATGTGGAGGGAGAGGGGGAAGGTGTAGGGAAAGAAAATGAGAGAAACGGGTGAAACCAAACTAAAAGTGGAGGGAGAGGGGGAAGGTGTAGGGAAAGGAAATGAGAGAAACAGGCGAAACCAAACTAAAAGTGGAGGGAGAGCGGGAAGGTGTAGGGAAAGGAAATGAGAGGAACAGGCGAAACCAAACTAAAAGTGGAGGGAGAGCGGGAAGGTGTAGGGAAAGGAAATGAGAGAAACAGGCGAAACCAAACTAAAAGTGGAGGGAGAGGGGGAAGGTGTAGGGAAAGGAAATGAGAGAAACAGGCGAAACCAAACTAAAAGTGGAGGGAGAGCGGGAAGGTGTAGGGAAAGGAAATGAGAGGAACAGGCGAAACCAAACTAAAAGTGGAGGGAGAGGGGGAAGGTGTAGGGAAAGGAAATGAGAGAAACAGGGGAAACCAAACTAAAAGTGGAGGGAGAGGGGGAAGGTGTAGGGAAAGGAAATGAGAGAAACAGGCAAAACCAAACTAAAAGTGGAGGGAGAGGGGGAAGGTGTAGGGAAAGGAAATGAGAGAAACAGGCAAAACCAAACTAAAAGTGGAGGGAGAGGGGGAAGGTGTAGGGAAAGGAAATGAGAGAAACAGGCCAAACCAAACTAAAAGTGGAGGAAGAGGGGGAAGGTGTAGGGAAAGGAAATGAGAGAAACAGGCGAAACCAAACTAAAAGTAGAGGGAGAGGGGGAAGGTGTAGGGAAATGAAATGAGAGAAATAGGCAAAACCAAACTAAAAGTGGAGGGAGAGGGGGAAGGTGTACGGAAAGGAAATGAGAGAAACAGGCGAAACCAAACTAAAAGTGGAGGGAGAGGGGGAAGGTGTAGGGAAAGGAAATGAGAGAAACAGGCAAAACCAAACTAAAAGTGGAGGGAGAGGGGGAAGGTGTACGGAAAGGAAATGAGAGAAACAGGCGAAACCAAACTAAAAGTGGAGGGAGAGGGGAAGGTGTAGGGAAAGGAAATGAGAGAAAGAGGCGAAACCAAACTAAAAGTGGAGGGAGAGGGGGAAGGTGTAGGGAAAGGAAATGAGAGAAACAGGCAAAACCAAACTAAATGTGGAGAGAGAGGGGGAAGGTGTAGGGAAAGGAAATGAGAGAAACAGGCGAAACCAAACTAAAAGTGGAGGGAGAGGGGAAGGTGTAGGGAAAGGAAATGAGAGAAACAGGCAAAACCAAACTAAAAGTGGAGGGAGAGGGGGAAGGTGTAGGGAAAGGAAATGAGAGAAACAGGCGAAACCAAACTAAAAGTGGAGGGAGAGGGGGAAGGTGTAGGGAAAGGAAATGAGAGAAACAGGCGAAACCAAACTAAAAGTGGAGGAAGAGGGGGAAGGTGTAGGGAAAGGAAATGAGAGAAACAGGCGAAACCAAACTAAAAGTGGAGGGAGAGGGGGAAGGTGTAGGGAAATGAAATGAGAGAAACAGGCAAAACCAAACTAAAAGTGGAGGGAGAGGTGGAAGGTGTAGGGAAATGAAATGAGAGAAACAGGCAAAACCAAACTAAAAGTGGAGGGAGAGGGGGAAGGTGTAGGGAAAGGAAATGAGAGAAACAAACTTTTGAACTTTAACGATACGGAAGCCGTTAATCCGCATTACCTAGGTAAAATGCGGAAAACTCTTGATTCCGTACGTTAACGGAGCAAATCAGTTAATCTGCAGATTAGCTAGGTAATGTGCACATTAACGGCTTTCAAGCTTTAGCGGTAACATATACACTAACGTTATATATAAAAAAAAAAAACTTTTCATAAGGGCTTTTTTCCCCCTTTTTGTACCCCGCCTCCCCTAGAGTAAACTTCTGGATCGGCCCCTGATCAGAACAGTGCATGAACTGAAACACACAGACTACAATAAGCATATAGAATATTGCAGATAGTTCAAGAACTTCATTAATGACAATGGAGAGGATATTTTTGATGTCACACTTTTTTTTTTCAATGAGGCGCTGGTCCACTTATTGGGATGTGTGAACAGCCAAAACAGTCGCACATGGTTTTTCAATAATCCGCATCAGATACACAAAATACTACCGTTTCAGATGCATGTCTACGTCTACACAGGGTGGAGGTGGGGGGCTATTACAGCATTTATTTCAGCAGGTATGCTTTTAGTTGTACGTGTATTGTCTTGCCAAGTGCACAGTGATTTTTGGCTCACACTGTACTTCGAATAAAATATATTTGCGTTAAGTTTTCCTGCTTTTCCATTTTTTTAAATGTTTCAGTTAAGAAACATTTAGGCAACTGTGAGACGAACCCTGATGCCACCAAATACCAGGGCTTAAAAAATATCTGAAAAGTCACATGCCCGACTGGGCATGTGCAGAAATTACTTTACCTGCCCAGGCAGTAAAAGCTAGATGCCCAGGAAAATTTGTCTTTTAAGGTAACAAATCAGAACCCTCATTTGTTTATTTTTTTTTTTTAGTTAAAAATATGAGCTTTTTTTTTTTTACATGTTTTGCATTTCCATTTTAAGGGTCTGTATTGAAAATGTCTAATGCACAAAAGTGTGTATCTCACGTTCTAAGATGATGCTGAAATTGGTATGAAATGATATACTATTAAAAAACACCAATCACTTACCCTAAAGATCATGGTAATTTCCATCCACAAACAAACACTTCATATACTATTAAAAAACACCAATCACTTACCCTAAAGATCATGGTAATTTCCATCCACAAACAAACACTTCATATACTATTAAAAATCACCAATCACTTACCCTAAAGATCATGGTAATTACCATGATCTTTAGGGTGGAAATTACCATGATCTTTAGGGTAAGTGATTGGTGTTTTTTAATAGTATATGAAGTGTTTGTTTGTGGATGGAAATTACCATGATCTTTAGGGTAAGTGATTGGTGATTTTTAATAGTATATGAAGTGTTTGTTTGTGGATGGAAATTACCATGATCTTTAGGGTAAGTGATTGGTGATTTTTAATAGTATATGAAGTGTTTGTTTGTGGATGGAAATTACCATGATCTTTAGGGTAAGTGATTGGTGATTTTTAATAGTATATGAAGTGTTTGTTTGTGGATGGAAATTACCATGATCTTTAGGGTAAGTGATTGGTGATTTTTAATAGTATATGAAGTGTTTGTTTGTGGATGGAAATTACCATGATCTTTAGGGTAAGTGATTGGTGATTTTTAATAGTATATGAAGTGTTTGTTTGTGGATGGAAATTACCATGATCTTTAGGGTAAGTGATTGGTGTTTTTTAATAGTATATGAAGTCTTTGTTTGTGGATGGAAATTACCATGATCTTTAGGGTAAGTGATTGGTGTTTTTTAATAGTATATGAAGTGTTTGTTTGTGGATGGAAATTACCATGATCTTTAGGGTAAGTGATTGGTGATTTTTAATAGTATATGAAGTCTTTGTTTGTGGATGGAAATTACCATGATCTTTAGGGTAAGTGATTGGTGATTTTTAATAGTATATGAAGTGTTTGTTTGTGGATGGAAATTACCATGATCTTTAGGGTAAGTGATTGGTGATTTTTAATAGTATATGAAGTGTTTGTTTGTGGATGGAAATTACCATGATCTTTAGGGTAAGTGATTGGTGTTTTTTAATAGTATATGAAGTCTTTGTTTGTGGATGGAAATTACCATGATCTTTAGGGTAAGTGATTGGTGTTTTTTAATAGTATATGAAGTGTTTGTTTGTGGATGGAAATTACCATGATCTTTAGGGTAAGTGATTGGTGATTTTTAATAGTATATGAAGTGTTTGTTTGTGGATTGAAATTACCATGATCTTTAGGGTAAGTGATTGGTGATTTTTAATAGTATATGAAGTGTTTGTTTGTGGATGGAAATTACCATGATCTTTAGGGTAAGTGATTGGTGATTTTTAATAGTATATGAAGTGTTTGTTTGTGGATGGAAATTACCATGATCTTTAGGGTAAGTGATTGGTGATTTTTAATAGTATATGAAGTGTTTGTTTGTGGATGGAAATTACCATGATCTTTAGGGTAAGTGATTGGTGTTTTTTAATAGTATATGAAGTCTTTGTTTGTGGATGGAAATTACCATGATCTTTAGGGTAAGTGATTGGTGTTTTTTAATAGTATATGAAGTGTTTGTTTGTGGATGGAAATTACCATGATCTTTAGGGTAAGTGATTGGTGATTTTTAATAGTATATGAAGTCTTTGTTTGTGGATGGAAATTACCATGATCTTTAGGGTAAGTGATTGGTGATTTTTAATAGTATATGAAGTGTTTGTTTGTGGATGGAAATTACCATGATCTTTAGGGTAAGTGATTGGTGATTTTTAATAGTATATGAAGTGTTTGTTTGTGGATGGAAATTACCATGATCTTTAGGGTAAGTGATTGGTGTTTTTTAATAGTATATGAAGTCTTTGTTTGTGGATGGAAATTACCATGATCTTTAGGGTAAGTGATTGGTGTTTTTTAATAGTATATGAAGTGTTTGTTTGTGGATGGAAATTACCATGATCTTTAGGGTAAGTGATTGGTGATTTTTAATAGTATATGAAGTGTTTGTTTGTGGATTGAAATTACCATGATCTTTAGGGTAAGTGATTGGTGATTTTTAATAGTATATGAAGTGTTTGTTTGTGGATGGAAATTACCATGATCTTTAGGGTAAGTGATTGGTGATTTTTAATTGTGTATCATTAATGAATTGCACGTAAACTATGCACACTTTGCTGGGGTTTAATACCTTACAAGTGCAAATATAATAATTGGTATGAAATGGTGTGATGATGAAATTGGTACTTGAGATATTTAGTGATTCTGCCATGTTCCTTTCGTTAAAGTTTTCGCCCTTTGTCACTAAGCACCTGAAGGTAGTTCCACCAGTGGCATGCATCCCGTTATTGAATATAAACAACATTTGGAGCAAAACTACATATGGTTCCAATTTCTAGACCTGGATCACAATACAATTAAAGAAGCGATATTCTTCTGTCTTTGGCACTCCGTAACAACAATGCTTACAACTTCTGCTGATTAGCAGTGAAATGCAGAATGACATGCAATGATTGTCTTTTTTTTTTTTTTTTAGTAGGAAATTCTATTCCAAACTTTTTATTTTTTTATTTTAGTTGTCCAGACAGGGCAACTAGATTTTTTATTTACCTGCCCAGGCCAATAATTTACATGCCCCGCGCATAGTGCTTTTCAAGCCCTGAAAAATGCCGAGTAAAAATATCAAGGAGTTACAAGTTTTCCAATAAGCACCAAGTCAAAATAACAAGATTTCTTTTTTTTTTTTTTTTTTTTTGCACAGTATTCTAGAGGATAATGCTTACCTTGGCATTCCTTGCTAGGGACGAGAAACATTTCACACACGTGCTTTCCGGTCTTTGTTGCTGTTATTGTCCTAAAGTCCGTTGTATGCAATGAATAGCTTTACTTCACGCACTTTTCGCTGCGTGTACTTTGTGGATCTTCTCTGTAGGATTCAAACACACCAACATTTTACCGTTCTTTATACTCGAAATTTTCGCCCAGTCTCTGGGCATCCTCAGGAGAGTGGCGAACTTTTCCACCGATGTTCGTGGTTAACTTCGCGCTAATGGAGTCCGATACTCCTTGTTGCCATTCGTCGGATATACTTTCTTGGATATATTTCGTTATCAAGCCCTGCTAGCGCCATCTATGTTTCATTAAAATAATGTTTTGTTTTGTTTTTAATTCTTCCCCTAGCCCTGTTTTCTTGTCTTTTTTGTCGGTTTTCCTTTTGTTGTTCTTTTTCTTGTCTTATTAGTTCTTTCCACACGCTAGATAATGTGCTAGGGTAGTTCTGGTTACATACCCTTGTTTTATTTGTATAGATTAATATTGCTTCTTCCCTAATCATTTGCCTTTCCGATTTTTTATTCTTTTTTAGCATTTTAATTTCATCGAATTTTGGGAAAGTCTGGTTTTCAATGCAGAATTGCACTAACGCAGTTTTGGCTTTCCTTTTTATTTACCAGATAGATATGTGTTGTTTAAGTCTTTTTTTTTAACCTGTTTTTCGTACTTCCAATGTATGATATTGGGGGTATGTGTGCTATTGGAATTTCGTAGGATCCTGATTCTTCTAGTATTTTTTCCTCTGTTATTTTTGTTAGCAGTCTTTTCAAGGTGTTCACTGAGCTTCCTAGTTGTAAGTCATATTTAGCACAGTGCCTATTGATTTCTTTACTAACTCCTTCCAAGTATGAGAATGCACCAATGTATTTCAATTTTTTATTCCTCGTCTTCCTTTGGTTGTGCACTTCTTGGCCTTTTCTCTGAGTCATATGCTTTTTACTCTCATGTATCCATTTTTTAATTAGCTTACTCGGGTAACCATACTCTTGCAATATTTTTGAGATAAACACTAGCTCTTGATTTTTTAGCCTGTTGTTTGGATGTGTGTGTGTGTGTGTACGCTCGCCATATCAAGTTTACTATGCTGTTTTTTATGTATCAATGGGTGGTGCGATGAGTATGGTATCAGTACAGGTATGTAAGTTGCTTTCCTGAACACAGAATGACCCTAGGACATTATCTAGCCTGTCGAAAGAACTAATAAGACAAGAAAAAGAACAACAAAAGAAAAACCTACAAAAAAAAAACCAAAAAAAACGGGATAGGAAAAGAAATAAAAAAAAAATGTTATATTGATGAAACATAGATGGCGCTAGCCGGGCTTGATAACGAAATATATCCAGGAAAGTATATCCGACGAATGGTAACGAGGAGTATCGGACTCCATTAGCGCGAAGTTAACCACAAACATCGGTGGTAAAGTCGCAACGCTTCTGAGGATGCCCAGAGACTGGGCGAAAATTTCAAGTATAAAGAACGGTAAAATGTTGGTGTGTTTGAATAACAGGTTAAAAAAAAGACTTAAACAACACATATCTAACTGGCAAAAAAAGAAGCCAAAACTGCGTTAGTGCAATTCTGCATTGAAAACCAGACTTTCCCAAAATTCGATGAAATTAAAATGCTAAAAAGGAATAAAAAATCTGAAAGGCAAATGAGAAGGAAGAAGCAATCTAAATCTATACAAATAAAACAAGGGTATGTAACCAGTATGGCCCTAGCACATTATCGGGCCTGTGGAAAGAACTAATAAGACAAGAAAAAGAACAACAAAAGGAAAACCGACAAAAAAGACAAGAAAACCGGAATAGGGGAAGAATTAAAAACAAAACAAAACATTATTTTAATGAAACATAGATGGCGCTAGCAGGGCTTGATAACGAAATATATCCAAGAAAGTATATTCGACGAATGGCAACAAGGAGTATCGGACTCCATTAGCGCGAAGTTAACCACGAACATCGGTGGAAAAGTTCACCACTCTCCTGAGGATGCCCAGAGACTGGGCGAAAATTTGAAGTATAAAGAACGGTAAAATGTTGGTGTGTTTGAATAACAGGTTAAAAAAAAGACTTAAACAACACATATCTAACTGGCAAAAAAAGAAGCCAAAACTGCGTTAGTGCAATTCTGCATTGAAAACCAGACTTTCCCAAAATTCGATGAAATTAAAATGCTAAAAAGGAATAAAAAATCTGAAAGGCAAATGAGAAGGGAAGAAGCAATCTAAATCTATACAAATAAAACAAGGGTATGTAACCAGAATGGCCCTAGCACATTATCGGGCCTGTGGAAAGAACTAATAAGACAAGAAAAGAACAACAAAAGGAAAACCGACAAAAAAGACAAGAAAACCGGGATAGGGGAAGAATTAAAAACAAAACAAAACATTATTTTAATGAAACATAGATGGCGCTAGCCGGGCTTGATAACGAAATATATCCAGGAAAGTATATTCGACGAATGGCAACAAGGAGTATCGGACTCCATTAGCGCGAAGTTAACCACGAACATCGGTGGAAAAGTTCACCACTCTCCTGAGGATGCCCAGAGACTGGGAGAAAATTTCGAGTATAAAGAACGGTAAAATGTTGGTGTGTTTGAATAACAGGTTAAAAAAGACTTAAACAACACATATCTAACTGGCAAAAAAAGAAGCCAAAACTGCGTTAGTGCAATTCTGCATTGAAAACCAGACTTTCCCAAAATTCGATGAAATTAAAATGCTAAAAAGGAATAAAAAATCTGAAAGGCAAATGAGAAGGGAAGAAGCAATCTTAATCTATACAAATAAAACAAGGGTATGTAACCAGAATGGCCCTAGCACATTATCGGGCCTGTGGAAAGAACTAATAAGACAAGAAAAACAACAACAAAAGGAAAAACAGGCAAAAAAGACAAGAAAACCGGAATAGGGGAAGAATTAAAAACAAAACAAAACATTATTTTAATGAAACATAGATGACGCTAGCCGGGCTTGATAACGAAATATATCCAAGAAAGTATATTCGACGAATGGCAACAAGGAGTATCGGACTCCATTAGAGCGAAGTTAACCACGAACATCGGTGGAAAAGTTCGCCACGTCCCTGAGGATGCCCAGAGACTGGGCGAAAATTTCGAATATAAAGAACGGTAAAATGTTGGTGTGTTTGAATCCTACAGAGAAGATCCACGAAGTACACCCAGCGAAAAGTGTGTGAAGTAAAGCTATTTCATTGCATACAACGGACTTTAGGACAATAACAGCAACAAAGACGGGAAAACGTGTGCATGAAATGTTTCTCGTCGCTAGCAAGGAATGCCAAGGTAAGCATTATCCTCTAGAATATTGTACAAGTTATTTTGAAATTGTGCACGTAAAAGAGAATAGTAGAATGATTAGAGCTATCTAATAGTCAGAATTAGAACTACTAATAGGAAGATATTTATTTTTTTATTTTTTAAGATAAAGTCACAATACCTATAAATTCCTTCAACGATGATCATGATCTTCTTCCAAGGTCTGTGAGTATGTGGTTGACCTTCAACAATGGCTGCTCTAATTTTCTGTTCTAAATGTTCCATACCTGTCAGAGAACAATGTGTCTGGATTACCAAACATTGATTAACAAATTCCACAAAAAAAAAAAAAAAAACATTTAAAAAAAGTCTTGCCACTTGATAAAAATCGAAGGTATATCAAATCCGCAATCAGCATACTAGATAACAAAAGTACGTGATTCAAAAGCCATGTTACTCAACACACTATTTTGCATTCATCACACAAAAATTTATGAAACACATTTCTAACTGGTTTGCTGCACAAGTTAAAAAGTAGGATCCATTTTTACAGATAAACGCAAAGAATGGTTAATCATCTTTGTGACACTTTTCATAAAAGTGGTCAACCATTTGTGAATTTGCCATATTACTTAGAAGACACACATGTGGGTATTTTTGTTGAAATGCCTTTTTTTTTTTTTTTTTTTTCTCAGTGGCATAATTGTGTGCTGAGAAATAACATTCAATGATGAAAACTAACATCAAAATACTGCTAATGATGTGGATGGCACAGTTTACTACAAGTGATGTGGCACTTCAATTGGTGAGGGAGTGGGTGCATTCTATTTGAGATAGCAGAGTTAACTACTACTAGTGAGAGTGAGTAGCATTATTTGTGATTGCAGAGTTTACTATAAGTGATGTGGCACTTTAGCTAGAGAGAGTGGGGATGCACTGTTTCAGATAGTACAACTTACTACATGTGATGTGGCACTTCAGCTGGTGAGGGAGTGGGTGCACTATTTGAGATGGCACAATTCACTACAAGTGATGTGCCACTATAGCTGGAGAGGGAATGAGTGCACTATTTGGGATCACAGAGTTTACTACAAGTGATGTGGCACTTTAGCTGGTGAGAGTGGGGGTGCACTATTTCAGATAGCATAGTTTACTACACATGATGTGGCACTTCAGCTGGTGAGGGAATGAGTGCACTATTTGAGATCACAAAGTTTTCTACAAGTGATGTGGCACTTTACCTGGTGAGAGTGAGGATGCACAATATATTTGAGATAGCATAGTTTACTACACATGATGTGGCACTTCAGCTGGTGAGGGAGTGGGTGCCCTATTTGAGATGGCATAATTCACTACAAGTGATGTGGCACTTCAGCTAGTGCGGGAATGAGTGCACTATTTGAGATCACAAAGTTTACTACAAGTGATGTGGCACTTTAGCTGGTGAGAGTGAGGATGCACTATTTGAGATAGCATAGTTTACTACACATGATGTGGCACTTCAGCTGGTGAGGGAGTGGGTGCACTATTTGAGATGGCACAGTTTACGTACAAATGATGTGGCACTTTAGCTGCTGAGGGAGTGAATGCACTCTATTTGAGATGGCACAGTTAACTACTACTTGTGAAGTGGCACTTCAGCTGATGAGGGAATGAGTGCACTATCTGAGATCACAGAGTTTACTACAAGTGATGTGGCACTTTAGCTGGTGAGGGAGGGAGTGCACTCTATTGCAGATAGCAGAGTTAACTACTACTAGTGATGTGGCACTTTAGCTGGTGAGAATGAGGAACACTATTTGAGATAATAGAGTTTACTACAAGTGATGTGGCACTTCAGCTGAAGGAATGGGTGCACTATTTCAGATGACACAGTTTACTACAAGTGATGTGACACTTCAGCTGGTAAGGGAGTGGGTGCAATCTATTTGAGATAGCAGTTAACTACTACTAGTGATGTGGCACTTCAGCTGGTGAGAGTTGGGAGTATTATTTGAGATAACAGAGTTTAGTACAAGTGATGTGGCATTTCAGCTGGGGAAGGAGTGGGTGCCCTATTTGAGATTGCACGGTTTACTACAAATGATGTGGTACTTTAGATGGTGGGGAAGTGGATGCACTATTTGAGATGGCACAATTCACTACAAGTGATGTGGCACTTTAGGTGGTGAGGGAATGAGTGCACTATTTGAGATCACAGAGTTTACTACAAGTGATGTGGCACTTTAGCTGGTGAGAGTGGGGCTGCACTGTTTCAGACAGCACAGTTTACTACATGTGATGGGGCACTTCAGCTGGTGAGGGAGGGAGTGAACTATTTGAGATGGTATAATTAACCACTACAGGTGATGTGTCACTTCAGCTGATGAGGAGCGGCTGCACTCTATTTGAGATAACTGAGTTACTACTAACTACCCATGATGTGGCACTTCAGCTTGTGAGAGTGGGTATGCACTATTTGAGATAGCACAGTTTACTACATGTGATGTGGCACTTCAGCTGGTGAGGGAGTGGGTGTGCACTCTGAGATGGCATGGTTTACTACAAGTAATGTGGCACTTTAGCTGGTGAGAGTGGGGGTGCACTGTTTCAGATAGCACAGTTTACTACATGTGATGTGGCACTCCATTCGGTGAGAAAGTGGTTGCATCATTTAAGATGCAACCACTTTCCATGAAAATGAATCCATCACCGACAGCACCACGGAACATGCGAACATGAGGTAGCAGAACATCATTAATGTATCGTTGGCCAGTCATAGTCCCAGTTGGAAGCATATAGAGGGACGTACGGCCATTGATCATGATGCCAGCCCATACCATGACACTACATGTCGGATATCCTGTATGTTTGCTGGACAATATGCAGTACCACTATCACGCCAGATCAGTTGTCGTCGACAATCAGGCGATAGACTGTATCTACTCTCATCTGAGAAGAGGACAGCAGACCAGTCGTTATCAGTCCAATTGCGATGTTGATGGCACCATTGCAAACGGGCGGTACAGTGACGTCTGGACAATGGGATGCACACAACAGGACGACGGGCGTATAGTCCTCCTTCATGCAAACGTCTGGCGACAGTTTTTCGGGAGATCCGCTTGCCAGTAGCAGCCATAAACTGATTTGCTACCTCACTAGCTGTGCTGCGCCGGTGTCTTTTTGTTGATAGCACTATGTACCGATCTTCTGCAGGTGTCGTACTGCGAACACGACCTCCCCCGTGA
Source organism: Macrothele yani (assembly GCA_039090855.1). Lineage (NCBI taxonomy): Eukaryota > Metazoa > Arthropoda > Arachnida > Araneae > Macrothelidae > Macrothele > Macrothele yani. The sequence goes on along the minus strand of CM077034.1, from coordinate 222,050,106 downwards.
CGTTTGCTACACTCTCGATTTGTTTGAAATGATTTCCAAAGCCTTGAAACAACACTGTGGCTGACGTCGAACTCCTTGGCAACATCTGCTATTTTTCGCTCTTCTTCAATCTTGCCAATAATACGGCCATGCATAAAATCATCTAGGTGATGTCGGGAAGACTTACTGAAAATTGCAAGTTCGTCCATTCTTTCCCTTTCAACTTTGCGTTTGAACAATGGTCAATACGCGTCAAATCCTTTATATCTCTTATCAGCGCTATGACGTCACGAACAAGTTCTGCAATCCAAAATTTGCATACGCACAACACGTCTTACTGTATCCTGCACTTATGCTAATTTCCACATTTTCCTGCCTTCCATTTTATGGTTGCTATTGTTGCTATTGTCATCCGTCCTTAGCAATTGTCCGGCAGTGTACTTCCACTGTTTATTTGCAACGACATATCACTGATGTGCAGAGGGAAGAATATGAAAAATTATCCACCACACAAAAAAAAAGTTAGTGGAAGAGCCGAGGTGGGGGCGGGGCAGTGATTTTATTGCACTGGGGCTCGAGCTCACTCTCCACGGCACTGTGTGAAACAGCATGGAATGGTGGTGTTAGATCTATTTTTCAGTGATGAGACATGGTTTGATCTGAGTGGATACATTAACAGTCAAATGAACAGGTATTGGTCTGCTGAAAACCCAAATGTGATTCATGAAACACCTCTGCACTCTGAAAAAATTGGTGTGTGGTGCGCGATTTCATGTCATCACATTGTTGGTCATATTTTTTTTGACACGACATTAAATAGTGAACAGGACCAGGACATAATCTCATAGTTTATTGCACTACTTGAGGTTGAATGATGGGACTGCTAGCTCCAAGAAGATGGTACCAGATGCCACACTTCAAACACAACCATGACCTTCCTACAAATATTTTTCAGGGACCGTCTGATTTTTCAAGGACTTCTGCAGCTGCAAGGCATCCAATTGCTTAATTTTTCTTTCAGCTGATATTTTTCTCTCTCCATTTCTTCATTGTTGCTTTTTTTCTTCTTCTTTTTATGCCCTCTGATGACAATAATTTCATCCATCATGCTGAAAGAAATTTCAGCATCATTCTGAAAGAACTTTCAGAGCAATGTGAATTATAATTTCATCTGCCATACTGAAAGAACTTTCAGCCAGTGAATCATAATTTCATCCGTCATGCTGAAAGAACTTTCAGCCACTGAATCATAATTTTATTCGTCATGCTGAAAGAACTTTCAGCCGGTGAATCATAATTTCATCCATCATACTGAAAGAACTTTTAGCCAGTGAATCATAATTTCATCCGTCGAAAGAACTTTCAGCCAGTGAATTATAATTTCATCCGTCATGTCGAAAGAACTTTCAGCCAGTGAATCATAATTTCATCCGTCATACGGAAAGAACTTTCAGCCAGTGAATCATAATTTCATCCGTCAAAAGAACTTTCAGCCAGTGAATTATAATTTCATCCGTCATGCCGAAAGAACTTTCAGCCAGTGAATCATAATTTCATCCGTCATACGGAAAGAACTTTCAGCCAGTGAATCATAATTTCATCCGTCGAAAGAACTTTCAGCCAGTGAATTATAATTTCATCCGTCATGCCGAAAGAACTTTCAGCCAGTGAATCATAATTTGATCCGCCATACTGAAAGAACTTTCAGCCAGTGAATCATAATTTCATCCGCCATACTGAAGGAACTTTCAGCCAGTGAATCATAATTTCATCCGTCATGCTGAAAGAACTTTCAGCCACTGAATCATAATTTTATTCGTCATGCTGAAAGAACTTTCAGCCGGTGAATCATAATTTCATCCATCATACTGAAAGAACTTTTAGCCAGTGAATCATAATTTCATCCGTCAAAAGAACTTTCAGCCAGTGAATTATAATTTCATCCGTCATGCCGAAAGAACTTTCAGCCAGTGAATCATAATTTCATCCGTCATACGGAAAGAACTTTCAGCCAGTGAATCATAATTTCATCTGTCATACGGAAAGAACTTTCAGCCAGTGAATTATAATTTCATCCGTCATGCCGAAAGAACTTTCAGCCAGTGAATCATAATTTCATCCGTCATACGGAAAGAACTTTCAGCCAGTGAATCATAATTTCATCCGTCGAAAGAACTTTCAGCCAGTGAATTATAATTTCATCCGTCATGCCGAAAGAACTTTCAGCCAGTGAATCATAATTTGATCCGCCATACTGAAAGAACTTTCAGCCAGTGAATCATAATTTCATCCGTCATGCCGAAAGAACTTTCAGCCAGTGAATCATAATTTTATCCCTCATGCTGAAAGAACTTTCAGTCAGTGAATCATAATTTCATCCGCCATACTGAAAGAACTTTCAGCCAGTGAATCATAATTTCATCCGTCATGCCGAAAGAATTTTCAGCCAGTGAATCATAATTTTATCTCTCATGCTGAAAGAACTTTCAGCCAGTGAATCATAATTTCATCCGTCATGCCGAAAGAACTTTCAGCCAGTGAATCATAATTTCGTCCGTCATACTGGAAGAACTCTCAGCCTGAAAACCATGAGTATTTGATATCAAAGTTTTAACTATTTTAGATAAGTGGCATAACTTTGAGAATATGAATACTTTTGAACACCATGCATCAATTCTTACAAATTTTTCAACTTCTTCACTTTCATTTCCAGACATTTTCTCTCCCTTATCAAACTTAAATGCAAATAGTTATAGGGGAAGATAACGTTTAACCACAACAAAGCAGAGAGGGAACTTTGTGGGGGGAGGGGGAAATTGCTATTACAGTAGAAATCCTAGCTCTGTCCCACTTCTGTTTTTGGAAATTTCCCCCAATTTTCAAGCTGAAATATAAATATATGTGACATAAAAAGATACTTAACAACAAAACTGGGTATAAGGAACATTGCGAGAAAAAAAAATACAATCATACAAAAAATCTTCACTCGGTCGACCTTCCGTTTTCAGAAGTTTCATAAAAATGGCATTGCGCCCTCCAACGACCCCCAACCCCCATCACCCCAAACAAAGAAATTTCTTTTGCATTTTTGAACTTCACTTTTAGTTGGTAAAGTTCGATGAACACTTACCGCACGTGGGGCTTGGCTTTCAATTCATATTTCCGTTATGTGGATGCAGCACGGGGTTTTTCATTTGGCCACGGGTCCGCTTCTTTTTTTTTCCGTTGGAATTTATTTTGCCTCATCACCAAATGAGTTTTTTCCTTTGCTGCATCCTCATTTACTTCAATATTTATTCATAACCCGAGTACTTTCGGTAATACTCCTTTACCGTCTTCGAGGGGACGTTTTGCTCCGACTAGCACGGACCGTGTCAGCTGGGCATTTCGGTGGTTCTCGCGGGCTGCTTCTGTCATCGGCTATCGCTTCTTCTTGGGCATTGTGGCGCCACTCTTGTTGGTCAGTGATCTCATTTTTCGAACTTTTTCATTTTTTGCTCAATTTTAATTAAATTTCTCCAGCTGTTTCTCAAATTATTAGGGTCATTATGGTTGCAAACTTTTGTCCTATTTTTTCAATCATTACCGACTCTGCTATTCTGAGGTGTTTTTCGGATTTACAGCTTTTAATGATTTTTATATTTTCGAATTTAGGATATTTTTGGTTATCCAGACAGTATTGAATAAGTGCTGTTTTTTCTTCTTTTTTCTGCCAATTTTTTATATGTTGTTTTAATCTGTGTATAAGTTTATTTTTGGTACTTCCTATATAAGCCATTGGAGGATTTTTAGTAATAGGAATTGAGTAAATACCTGCTTTTTCTAACATTTTTATTTTTTCATTATTTTTTATTACTATATTTTTGATGGTATTTAGTAATAAAAAATAATGAAAAAATAAAAATGTTAGAAAAAGCAGGTATTTACTCAATTCCTATTACTGAAAATCCTCCAATGGCTTATATAGGAAGTACCAAAAATAAGCTTAAACACAGATTAAAACAACACATAAAAAACTGGCAGAAAAAGAAGAAAAAACAGCACTTATCCAATACTGTCTGGATAACCAAAAATATCCTAAATTCGAAAATATAAAAATCATTAAAAGCTGTAAATCCGAAAAACACCTCAGAATAGCAGAGTCGGTAATGATTGAAAAAAATAGGACAAAAGTTTGCAACCATAATGACCCTAATAATTTGAGAAACAGCTGGAGAAATTTAATTAAAATTGAGCAAAAAAATGAAAAAGTTCGAAAAATGAGATCACTGACCAACAAGAGATGGCGCCACAACGCCCAAGAAGAAGCGATAGCCGATGACAGAAGCAGCCCGCGAGAACCACCGAAATGCCCAGCTGACACGGTCCGTGCTAGTCGGAGCAAAACGTCCCCTCGAAGACGGTAAAGGAGTATTACCGAAAGTACTCGGGTTATGAATAAATATTGAAGTAAATGAGGATGCAGCAAAGGAAAAAACTCATTTGGTGATGAGGCAAAATAAATTCCAACGGAAAAAAAAAAAAAAGAAGTGGACCCGTGGCCAAATGAAAAAACCTCCGTGCCGCATCCACATAACGGAAATATGAATTGAAAGCCAAGCCCCACGTGCGGTAAGTGTTCATCGAACTTTACCAACTAAAAGTGAAGTTCAAAAATGCAAATGCATTAATGCACGTTAAATATTATAACCTCCAATATCGGAAGTAAATTGAAAAAAAGAAATTTCTGTTCAGTTGCACATTGGGATCAAGGAAAAGGTGCAATATCTCGAATTCACAGAAGAATCTCGTGCCTGAAGATTGCAGGGAAATTTTTTATACTGTCTAACTTTTCGCAAATTGTTGCCTACAGTTTTCAAGCTGAAATACAAACATTTATGCAATAAAATATTTAACAATACTGGACACAGGCAACTTCGCAAGAGAAAAAAAATTATGATTACAATAAAGTTTTCCACACTGTTTAACTTCTGATTTCAAAAGTTTTGAAACACGAAACACCGTCCCCAGACTAAAGATGCCCCCCCCCTCTCAGGTTCGCATCAATATCAAGATTGATCCAAATGCTAACAAAAAAAGGTGGAATTCTGCGAATACTGTACTTAATGATGTATCATGAGGTATGTATTATACTCACTGTTGTGCTTAAAGACTCTGATTTTTGCTCCTGATAGACGACAACCTAAGACTAGAGACGCGTGATTTAATGAGTCACTGAGAATCAGACATCCTTTACCCACTAAAGTGGGGATATTTGTAGAATTTGTAGCAAATCCCATTCCAACTACAATGCTGTCTTCGGCACCAACAAATTCAGCAACTAAACTTTCCAGTTCATCATGGATGTCCAAATTGCCTGAAATGAAAGAGGAAAATCTCAGCAAAAGCACACACCAGAAGATGATAAAAGCAAAACATCCAATCTTGTTTTTTTCTTAATATAAAGCCACGTGAACTAATAATGTAAGTGGCTAGGTATACAGTATATTGACAAAAGTCACCGGACACCCCTTCCAAAGCAAATGAACGGATCTGCTGCATTGTTAAGATGCGCAGTACAGCTGCAAACACAAGCCTACAGCTGACCGCAATCATATCGCACTGTGAGGTTGAGTGAAAATCTCGTGACGGGAGAGAACTGGCTTTGAGAAAGGAAAGATTGTTGGGTGTTATGTTAGTGGGTTATCCACAAGGGAAACCGAGAGGCATTTAAACATATCCAAGTCAACTGTTTTGGATGTACTGAATAAGTGGAAGACACATGGCATGCCTGAAGCAGTAAAACGTACCGGCAGACCGAAGAAAATCAGTGATAGAGGAAGTCGAAGCCTCAGGAGAGTCGTTACAGCTAATCGACGGAGTACTGCACAAGACCCTCAGTGTACAGGTGAGTAAAAATGCTGGAACCTCGATATGTACATGTACTATTCGCAGAGAACTTCATCCCATGGGTTACCGTGGTAGTGCGGCTGCTCATAAGCCTTTCATCTCCACTAGGAATGCTACTCGTCGTTTAGCATGGTGTAAAGAACATTTATTGTGGACTGTAGATCAATGGCAATGGGTCCTATGGACTGATGAATCCAGATACACGATCCATCAGTCTGGTGGACGTGTGTTGGTATGGCAGCAGCCGGGAGAACGCTATTCACCACAGTGTACTGTTCCTACGGACAAGTTTGGAGCTAGCAGTGTACTCGTGTGGGGGTGTATTTCATGGTATGGTCCCGGCCCATTGGTTATCGTGGACTAACCTATTAACCAGCCTGTCTACCTCGATATTCTGGGCAATTATGCCCTACCAACTCTGCGGCAATACTATGGAACTGAACCTTGTTGGTAACAGCAGGATAATGCACCGAGCCATAAAGCAAGGACTGTTATCGGCGTGGTCTGATGATAATTCAGTATCGTGTGTGGACTGGCCAGAGCCCTGATCTTAATCCCATAGAGCACCTATGGGATGAATTAGAGCGCAGCATAAGAAGTTTGGAACCAAGGTCTACTGTAAAGCAACAGTTAGCGGCAGCATTATATACTGAATAGAAGCGCATACCTATCGCTGTGTTCCAAAACCTTGTCGAAAGAATGTCTCGAAGGGTCAGTGCATGCATTAAGGCCAAAGGTGGACTGACACAGTACTAATGTATGTCGATAAATGCTATGTTGTGTTTCTCTTCTAGGGTTCGGTGACTTTTGTCAATATAGTGTACTATGAATTAGAAATTCCTTAGTCTTCTACATACGTTTTTATTATTATTATTATTATTATTATTATTATTATTATTATTATTATTATTCTGTAACAAAAACATACTTCAATTTTAAATGTAGTGAGAGTTTTAAGTAAGCACTTTGGAAGGGTTCAAAAACTTTTTTGGGGGAAGTGAGATAAAATAAATGGTTACAGAGTGATTCATGATCCAGACTTTTAAAATATGGTCGGTTGGGGGGGGGGTCGGCTGAGATAAAGTAAGTGCCTGCAGAGTGATTCATGATCCAGATTTTTAAAATATGGATGGTTGATAAAAAATTAAATCAAAAAAGAAATCAATAAGAGTATCAGTCACAACAAGGTAATCTGGAGTGGGTTCACATTTCACAATGAGACTTTTCATGAAACATGATTTTTTTTTTTTTTTTTTTTTTTGATTGGAGGTTTAACGACCACCGTGAGCAACTCAATGGGCTATAAGCAGTCGCACGTCCCTAATTTAGGGTCACTGGTTCCAGGGAAGGGAGAGAGCCAGTGCCGTAAGACAAACACAACATCCATGCCTCACCGGGATTCGAACCCGGACCCCGTTCGGACGAATGATCAGAGGCCATCGCTTAGACCACTGCGCCACCGGGCGGCATGAAACATGATTGATGTGATTGAAGAAAAAAAAAAATAAGTCATTGAATGAGGTTGGTAAAAAATTAATCAAAGAAGAAATCAATAAGAGTGTCAGTCACAACATGGTAATCTGAAGTGAGTTCACATGTCACAATGCGACTTTTCATGAATAACGATTGAGGTGATTGAAGAAAAAAATTAATTATTGAATGAGGTTGGTAAAAAATAAATAAAAAAAGAAATCGATAAGAGTGTCAGTCACAACACGGTAATCTTGAATGGGTCCCCATTTTACAATGAGACTTTTAATCAATAATGATTGATGTGATTGAAGAAAAAAATAAATCATTGAATGAGGTTGGTAAAAAATAAATCAAAGAAGAAATCAATAAGAGTGTCAGTCACAACATGGTAATCTGAAGTGAGTTCACATTTCACAATGAGACTTTTCATGAATAATGATTGAGGTGATTGAAGAAAAAATTAAATTATTGAATGAGGTTGGTAAAAAATAAATAAATAAATAAATCGATAAGAGTGTCAGTCACAACACGGTAATCTTGAATGGGTCCCCATTTTACAATCAGACTTTTAGTGAATAATGATTGATGTCACTGAAGAAAAAAATAAATCATTGAATGAGGTTGGTAAAAAATAAATCAAAGAAGAAATCAATAAGAGTGTCAGTCACAACATGGTAATTTGGAGTGAGTTCACATTTCACAATGAGACTTTTAATGAATGATTGAGGTGATTGAAGAAAATCGCCTCAATCATTCATTTTGAGATGATTGAAGAAAAAAATAAATTATTGAATAAGGTTGGTAAAAAATAAATCAAAGAAGAAATCAATAAGAGTGTCAGTCACAACATGATAATCTGGAGTGAGTTCACATTTCACGATGAGACTTTTAATGAATGATTGAGGTGATTGAAGAAAATCGCCTCAATCATTCATTTTGAGGTGATTGAAGAAAAAAATAAATTATTGAATGAGGTTGGTAAAAAACAAAAACAAAGAAGAAATCAATAGGAGTGTCAGTCACAACATGGTAATTTGGAGTGAGTTCACATTTCACAATGAGACTTTTAATGAATGATTGAGGTGATTGAAGAAAATTGCCTCAATCATTCATTTTGAGGTGATTGAAGAAAAAAATAAATTATTGAATGAGGTTGGTAAAAAATAAATCAAAGAAGAAATCAAAAAGAGTGTCAGTCACAACATGGTAATCTGGAGTGAGTTCACATTTCACGATGAGACTTTTAATGAATGATTGAGGTGATTGAAGAAAAAAATAAATTATTGAATGAGGTTGGTAAAAAATAAATCAAAGAAGAAATCAATAAGAGTGTCAGTCACAACATGGTAATCTGGAGTGAGTTCACATTTCACGATGAGACTTTTAATGAATGATGAGGTGATTGAAGAAAATCGCCTCAATCATTCATTTTGAGGTGATTGAAGAAAAAAAAATTGAATGAGGTTGGTAAAAAATAAATCAAAGAAGAAATCAATAAGAGTGTCAGTCACAACATGGTAAACTTGAGTGGGTTTATATTTTACAATGAGACTTGAATGAATAATGAAAAGTAATAGATATCTGATCCAGCTAAGATCAGATTTTAACTATTTTTCAAAATTACATTACAGAATATCTCAACTATATGGGACAATTAAGCTTCATAAACCATATAAACCATTAAGGCCTATTGTGGACTCAAAAAACTCTTCCTTGTTAAATCTTCAATATTACCTTCTGAGCCAATTGAGAAATTTTTTTATAGATCTCCCCCTGCCTTACTAAAAACCTTAAAAGATCTCATAGTTAAGTTGGAAGACCTTTCAAAACTTTAACATCATTATTGCAGACTTGACATTAATCAATATATATTTGGAGTTCCTTGCAGAAGATTTGACTGACAAAACAGTCTTTCATTATCACAGCAAAAAAGAACTTGCAGGAATTTATGAAATACTGATTTTTTTTTCTTTAAAAACAACGATTTTCAGTTTGGCAGCATATTCTACAAGCAAACGTCTGGAATAGGAATGGCACACAGGCAGCACCTTTTCTTGCAAATTACTACGCAGGAAAACTAGAAGAAAAGGTACTTATTACACCTTCAATCTTCAGTCTTTTAAGATACATGGACGATACTATTTTCATTTCAGACAACAAAAATGCATCTCTTCTATATGACATCCTAGACTGGTTTAACTCCATGGATGAAAACTTGAAACTCACCCTGGAATTGCAAAAAAAGATAATCAGCTCAATTTTTGGACTTCCTGTTAGGCGTAAAAAGAAGGGGAAACTGAAACACGTAAGAAACCTACCAACATAATAAAATGTTAGACAATCAGCCAAATCATCTGACTTGCATAAAAATAAACATGGCTAATCAATTTTTTGAAAAAATAAATGTTCTAAATTTTTCAGAATTTTAAAAAAATGATCAAAAGGAGAAGTGAAAAAAGTTTTGGAAGATAATAATTACCTTTCTCTACTAGTCAACAGAATTTTCGATGAAAAAGAAAAGACTCAGAAGTCAAAATCTAATTTCAGTTAACTAGAAATATCACTTGCCATGAAGGACTAGGTTTGAAAAGTGTCAGAGGATTAGTGAGAAATTTCTAAACAGGCTGTTCCAGGATTACAGAATAACATTAGTAACTACCTTCACAACTACAGCAAAACAATTTTTTGAAAAAATAAATGTTCTAAATTCTTCAGAATTTTTAAAAAATGCTCAAAAGGAGGAGTGAAAAAAGTTTTGAAGATAATAATTACCTTTCTCTACTAGTCAGCAGAATTCTCGGTGAAAAGGAAAAGATCAGAGGTCAAAAACTAATTTCAGTTAACTAGAAATATCACTTGCCATGAAGGACTTGGTTTGAAAAATGTCAGAGGATTAGTGAGAAATTTCTAGTCAGGCTGGCTGCAAGATTACAAAATAACATTAGTTACTACCTTCACAACTGCAGCAAAACAATTTTTTGAAAAAATAAATGTTCTAAATTCTTCAGAATTTTTAAAAAATGCTCAAAAGGAGGAGTGAAAAAAGTTTTGAAGATAATAATTACCTTTCTATACTAGTCAACAGAATTCTCGGTGAAAAAGAAAAGACTCAGAAGTCAAAAACTAATTTCAGTTAACTAGAAATATCACTTGCCATGAAGGACTTGGTTTGAAAAATGTCAGAGGATTAGTGAGAAATTTCTAGTCAGGCTGGCTCCAGGATTACAAAATAACATTAATACCTACCTTCACAACTACCGCAAAACAATTTTTTGAAAAAATAAATGTTCTAAATTCTTCAGAATTTTTAAAAAATGCTCAAAAGGAGGAGTGAAAGTGTTTTGAAGATAATATCTCTACTAGATAACAGAATTCGCGGTTAAAAAGTAAAGACTCAGAAGTCAAAAACTAATTTCAGTTAACTGGAAATATCACTTGCATGAAGAACTAGGTTTAAAAAGTGTCAGAGGATTAGTGAGAAATTTCTAGTCAGGCTGGCTATAGGATTACAAAATAACATTAGTTACTACCTTCACAACTACAGCAAAACAATTTTTTGAAAAAAAAAATGTTCTAAATTCTTCAGAATTTTTAAAAAATGCTCAAAAGGAGGAGTGAAAAAAGTTTTGAAGATAATAATTGCCTCTCTCTACTAGTCAACAGAATTCTCGGTTAAAAAGGAAAGACTCAGAAGTCAAAAACTAATTTCAGTTAACTAGAAATATCACTTGCCATGAAGGACTTGGTTTGAAAAATGTCAGAGGATTAGTGAGAAATTTCTAGTCAGGCTGGCTGCAAGATTACAAAATAACATTAGTTACTACCTTCACAACTGCAGCAAAACAATTTTTTGAAAAAATAAATGTTCTAAATTCTTCAGAATTTTTAAAAAATGCTCAAAAGGAGGAGTGAAAAAAGTTTTGAAGATAATAATTACCTTTCTCTACTAGTCAACAGAATTCTCGGTGAAAAAGAAAAGACTCAGAAGTCAAAAACTAATTTCAGTTAACTAGAAATATCACTTGCCATGAAGGACTTGGTTTGAAAAATGTCAGAGGATTAGTGAGAAATTTCTAGTCAGGCTGGCTCCAGGATTACAAAATAACATTAATAACTACCTTCACAACTACCGCAAAACAATTTTTTGAAAAAATAAATGTTCTAGTCTTCAGAATTTTTAAAAAATGCTCAAAAGGAGGAGTGAAAAAGTTTTGAAGATAATATCTCTACTAGTCAACAGAATTCTCGGTTAAAAAGGAAAGACTCAGATGTAAAAACTAATTTCAGTTAACTGGAAATATCACTTGCATGAAGAACTAGGTTTGAAAAGTGTCAGAGGATTAGTGAGAAATTTCTAGTCAGGCTGGCTCGAGGATTACAGAATAACATTAGTAACTACTTTCACAACTACAGCAAAACAATTTTTTGAAAAAATAAATGATCTAAATTCTTCAGAATTTTTAAAAAATGCTCAAAAGGAGGAGTGAAAGTGTTTTGAAGATAATATCTCTACTAGTCAACAGAATTCGCGGTTAAAAAGTAAAGACTCAGAAGTCAAAAACTAATTTCAGTTAACTGGAAATATCACTTGCATGAAGAACTAGGTTTGAAAAGTGTCAGAGGATTAGTGAGAAATTTCTAGTCAGGCTGGCTATAGGATTACAAAATAACATTAGTTACTACCTTCACAACTACAGCAAAACAATTTTTTGAAAAAAAAAATGTTCTAAATTCTTCAGAATTTTTAAAAAATGCTCAAAAGGAGGAGTGAAAAAAGTTTTGAAGAAAATAATTGCCTCTCTCTACTAGTCAACAGAATTCTCGGTTAAAAAGGAAAGACTCAGAAGTCAAAAACTAATTTCAGTTAACTGGAAATATCACTTGCCATGAAGAACTAGGTTTGAAAAGTGTCAGAGGATTAGTGAGAAATTTCTAGTCAGGCTGACTCGAGGATTACAGAATAACATTAGTAACTACTTTTACAACTACAGCAAAACAATTTTTTGAAAAAATAAAAGTTCTAAATTCTTCAGAATTTTTAAAAAATGCTCAAAAGGAGGAGTGAAAAAGTTTTGAAGATAATATCTCTACTAGTCAACAGAATTCGTGGTTAAAAAGGAAAGACTCACAAGTCAAAATCCAATTTCAGTTAACTGGAAATATCACTTGCCATGAAGAACTAGGTTTGAAAAGTGTCAGAGGATTAGTGAGAAATTTCTAGTCAGGCTGGCTCCAGGATTACAAAATAACATTAGTAACTACCTTCACAACTACAGCAAAACAATTTTTTGAAAAAAAAATGTTCTAAATTCTTCAGAATTTTTAAAAAATGCTCAAAAGGAGGAGTGAAAAAAGTTTTGAAGATAATAATTACCTTTCTCTACTAGTCGACAGAATTCTCGGTGAAAAAGAAAAGACTCAGAAGTCAAAAACTAATTTCAGTTAACTAGAAATATCACTTGCCATGAAGGACTTGGTTTGAAAAATGTCAGAGGATTAGTGAGAAATTTCTAGTCAGGCTGGCTGCAAGATTACAAAATAACATTAGTTACTACCTTCACAACTACAGCAAAACAATTTTTGAAAAAATAAATGTTCTAAATTCTTCAGAATTTTTAAAAAATGCTCAAAAGGAGGAGTGAAAAAAAGTTTTGAAGATAATAATTACCTTTCTCTACTAGTCAACAGAATTCTCGGTGAAAAAGAAAAGACTCAGAAGTCAAAAACTAATTTCAGTCAACTAGAAATATCACTTGCCATGAAGGACTTGGTTTGAAAAATGTCAGAGGATTAGTGAGAAATTTCTAGTCAGGCTGGCTCAGGATTACAAAATAACATTAATAACTACCTTCACAACTACCGCAAAACAATTTTTTGAAAAAAATAAATGTTCTAAATTCTTCAGAATTTTTAAAAAATGCTCAAAAGGAGGAGTGAAAAAGTTTTGAAGATAATATCTCTACTAGTCAACAGAATTCTCGGTTAAAAAGGAAAGACTCAGATGTCAAAAACTAATTTCAGTTAACTGGAAATATCACTTGCCATGAAGAACTAGGTTTGAAAAGTGTCAGAGGATTAGTGAGAAATTTCTAGTCAGGCTGGCTCGAGGATTACAGAATAACATTAGTAACTACTTTCACAACTACAGCAAAACAATTTTTTGAAAAAATAAATGATCTAAATTCTTCAGAATTTTTAAAAAATGCTCAAAAGGAGGAGTGAAAAAAGTTTTGAAGATAATATCTCTACTAGTCAACAGAATTCGCGGTTAAAAAGGAAAGACTCAGAAGTCAAAAACTAATTTCAGTTAACTAGAAATATCACTTGCATGAAGAACTAGGTTTGAAAAGTGTCAGAGGATTAGTGAGAAATTTCTAGTCAGGCTGGCTCCAGGATTACAAAATAACATTAGTTACTACCTTCACAACTACAGCAAAACAATTTTTTGAAAAAATAAATGTTCTAAATTCTTCAGAATTTTTAAAAAATGCTCAAAAGGAGGAGTGAAAAAAGTTTTGAAGATAATAATTACCTTTCTCTACTAGTCTACAGAATTCTCGGTGAAAAAGAAAAGACTCAGAAGTCAAAAACTAATTTCAGTTAACTAGAAATATCACTTGCCATGAAGGACTTGGTTTGAAAAATGTCAGAGGATTAGTGAGAAATTTCTAGTCAGGCTGGCTGCAAGATTACAAAATAACATTAGTTACTACCTTCACAACTACAGCAAAACAATTTTTTGAAAAAATAAATGTTCTAAATTCTTCAGAATTTTTAAAAAATGCTCAAAAGGAGGAGTGAAAAAAGTTTTGAAGATAATAATTACCTTTCTCTACTAGTCAACAGAATTCTCGGTGAAAAAGAAAAGACTCAGAAGTCAAAAACTAATTTCAGTTAACTAGAAATATCACTTGCCATGAAGGACTAGGTTTGAAAAGTGTCAGAGGATTAGTGAGAAATTTCTAGTCAGGCTGGCTCCAGGATTACAAAATAACATTAGTAACTACCTTCACAACTACAGCAAAACAATTTTTTGAAAAAATAAATGTTCTAAATTCTTCAGAATTTTTAAAAAATGCTCAAAAGGAGGAGTGAAAAAAGTTTTGAAGATAATAATTACCTTTCTCTACTAGTCAACAGAATTCTAGATGAAAAAGAAAAGACTCAGAAGTCAAAAACTAATTTCAGTTAACTAGAAATATCACTTGCCATGAAGGACTAGGTTTGAAAAGTGTCAGAGGATTAGTGAGAAATTTCTAGTCAGGCTGGCTCCAGGATTACAAAATAACATTAGTAACTACCTTCACAACTACAGCAAAACAATTTTTTGAAAAAATAAATGTTCTAAATTCTTCAGAATTTTTAAAAAATGCTCAAAAGGAGGAGTGAAAAGTTTTGAAGATAATATCTCTACTAGTCAACAGAATTCGGGGTTAAAAAGGAAAGACTCAGAAGTCAAAATCTAATTTCAGTTAACTGGAAATATCACTTGCCATGAAGAACTAGGTTTGAAAAGTGTCAGAGGATTAGTGAGAAATTTATAGTCAGGCTGGCTCCAGGATTACAAAATAACATTAGTTACTACCTTCACAACTACAGCAAAACAATTTTTTGAAAAAATAAATGTTCTAAATTCTTCAGAATTTTTAAAAAATGCTCAAAAGGAGGAGTGAAAAAAGTTTTGAAGATAATAATTACCTTTCTCTACTAGTCAACAGAATTCTCGGTGAAAAAGAAAAGACTCAGAAGTCAAAAACTAATTTCAGTTAACTAGAAATATCACTTGCCATGAAGGACTTGGTTTGAAAAATGTCAGAGGATTAGTTAGAAATTTCTAGTCAGGCTGGCTCCAGGATTACAAAATAACATTAATAACTACCTTCACAGCTACCGCAAAACAATTTTTGAAAAAATAAATGTTCTAAATTCTTCAGAATTTTTAAAAAATGCTCAAAAGGAGGAGTGAAAAAGTTTTGAAGATAATATCTCTACTAGTCAACAGAATTCTCGGTTAAAAAGGAAAGACTCAGATGTCAAAAACTAATTTCAGTTAACTGGAAATATCACTTGCCATGAAGAACTAGGTTTGAAAAGTGTCAGAGGATTAGTGAGAAATTTCTAGTCAGGCTGGCTTGAGGATTACAGAATAACATTAGTAACTACTTTCACAACTACAGCAAAACAATTTTTTGAAAAAATAAATGATCTAAATTCTTCAGAATTTTTAAAAAATGCTCAAAAGGAGGAGTGAAAAAGTTTTGAAGATAATATCTCTACTAGTCAACAGAATTCGCGGTTAAAAAGGAAAGACTCAGATGTCAAAAACTAATTTCAGTTAACTAGAAATATCACTTGCATGAAGAACTAGGTTTGAAAAGTGTCAGAGGATTAGTGAGAAATTTCTAGTCAGGCTGGCTCCAGGATTACAAAATAACATTAGTTACTACCTTCACAACTACAGCAAAACAATTTTTGAAAAAATAAATGTTCTAAATTCTTCAGAATTTTTAAAAAATGCTCAAAAGGAGGAGTGAAAAAAGTTTTGAAGATAATAATTACCTTTCTCCACTAGTCAACAGAATTCTCGATGAAAAAGAAAAGACTCAGAAGTCAAAAACTAATTTCAGTTAACTAGAAATATCACTTGCCATGAAGGACTAGGTTTGAAAAGTGTCAGAGGATTAGTGAGAAATTTCTAGTCAGGCTGGCTCCAGGATTACAAAATCACATTAGTAACTACCTTCACAACTACAGCAAAACAATTTTTTGAAAAAAATAAATGTTCTAAATTCTTCAGAATTTTTTAAAAATGCTCAAAAGGAGGAGTGAAAAAAGTTTTGAAGATAATAATTACCTTTCTCTACTAGTCAACAGAATTCTCGATGAAAAAGAAAAGACTCAGAAGTCAAAAACTAATTTCAGTTAACTAGAAATATCACTTGCCATGAAGGACTAGGTTTGAAAAGTGTCAGAGGATTAGTGAGAAATTTCTAGTCAAGCTGGCTCCAGGATTACAAAATAACATTAGTAACTACCTTCACAACTACAGCAAAACAATTTTTTGAAAAAATAAATGTTCTAAATTCTTCAGAATTTTTAAAAAATGCTCAAAAGGAGGAGTGAAAAAGTTTTGAAGATAATAATTACCTTTCTCTACTAGTCAACAGAATTCTCGATGAAAAAGAAAAGACTCAGAAGTCAAAAACTAATTTCAGTTAACTAGAAATATCACTTGCCATGAAGGACTAGGTTTGAAAAGTGTCAGAGGATTAGTGAGAAATTTCTAGTCAGGCTGGCTCCAGGATTACAAAATAACATTAGTAACTACCTTCACAACTACAGCAAAACAATTTTTTGAAAAAATAAATGTTCTAAATTCTTCAGAATTTTTAAAAAATGCTCAAAAGGAGGAGTGAAAAAGTTTTGAAGATAATATCTCTACTAGTCAACAGAATTCGGGGTTAAAAAGGAAAAGACTCAGAAGTCAAAATCTAATTTCAGTTAACTGGAAATATCACTTGCCATGAAGAACTAGGTTTGAAAAGTGTCAGAGGATTAGTGAGAAATTTATAGTCAGGCTGGCTCCAGGATTACAAAATAACATTAGTTACTACCTTCACAACTACAGCATAACATTTTTTTGAAAAAAAAAATGTTCTAAATTCTTCAGAATTTTTAAAAAATGCTCAAAAGGAGGAGTGAAAAAAGTTTTGAAGATAATTATTACCTTTCTCTACTAGTCAACAGAATTCTCGGTGAAAAAGAAAAGACTCAGAAGTCAAAAACTAATTTCAGTTAACTAGAAATATCACTTGCCATGAAGGACTTGGTTTGAAAAATGTCAGAGGATTAGTGAGAAATTTCTAGTCAGGCTGGCTCCAGGATTACAAAATAACATTAATAACTACCTTCACAACTACCACAAAACAATTTTTTGAAAAAATAAATGTTCTAAATTCTTCAGAATTTTTAAAAAATGCTCAAAAGGAGGAGTGAAAAAGTTTTGAAGATAATATCTCTACTAGTCAACAGAATTCTCGGTTAAAAAGGAAAGACTCAGATGTCAAAAACTAATTTCAGTTAACTGGAAATATCACTTGCCATGAAGAACTAGGTTTGAAAAGTGTCAGAGGATTAGTGAGAAATTTCTAGTCAGGCTGGCTCGAGGATTACAGAATAACATTAGTAACTACTTTCACAACTACAGCAAAACAATTTTTGAAAAAATAAATGATCTAAATTCTTCAGAATTTTTAAAAAATGCTCAAAAGGAGGAGTGAAAAAGTTTTGAAGATAATATCTCTACTAGTCAACAGAATTCGCGGTTAAAAAGGAAAGACTCAGATGTCAAAAACTAATTTCAGTTAACTAGAAATATCACTTGCATGAAGAACTAGGTTTGAAAAGTGTCAGAGGATTAGTGAGAAATTTCTAGTCAGGCTGGCTCCAGGATTACAAAATAACATTAGTTACTACCTTCACAACTACAGCAAAACAATTTTTTGAAAAAATAAATGTTCTAAATTCTTCAGAATTTTTAAAAAATGCTCAAAAGGAGGAGTGAAAAAAGTTTTGAAGATAATAATTACCTTTCTCCACTAGTCAACAGAATTCTCGATGAAAAAGAAAAGACTCAGAAGTCAAAAACTAATTTCAGTTAACTAGAAATATCACTTGCCATGAAGGACTAGGTTTGAAAAGTGTCAGAGGATTAGTGAGAAATTTCTAGTCAGGCTGGCTCCAGGATTACAAAATCACATTAGTAACTACCTTCACAACTACAGCAAAACAATTTTTTGAAAAAAATAAATGTTCTAAATTCTTCAGAATTTTTTAAAAATGCTCAAAAGGAGGAGTGAAAAAAGTTTTGAAGATAATAATTACCTTTCTCTACTAGTCAACAGAATTCTCGATGAAAAAGAAAAGACTCAGAAGTCAAAAACTAATTTCAGTTAACTAGAAATATCACTTGCCATGAAGGACTAGGTTTGAAAAGTGTCAGAGGATTAGTGAGAAATTTCTAGTCAGGCTGGCTCCAGGATTACAAAATAACATTAGTAACTACCTTCACAACTACAGCAAAACAATTTTTTGAAAAAATAAATGTTCTAAATTCTTCAGAATTTTTAAAAAATGCTCAAAAGGAGGAGTGAAAAAAGTTTTGAAGATAATAATTACCTTTCTCTACTAGTCAACAGAATTCTCGATGAAAAAGAAAAGACTCAGAAGTCAAAAACTAATTTCAGTTAACTAGAAATATCACTTGCCATGAAGGACTAGGTTTGAAAAGTGTCAGAGGATTAGTGAGAAATTTCTAGTCAGGCTGGCTCCAGGATTACAAAATAACATTAGTAACTACCTTCACAACTACAGCAAAACAATTTTTTGAAAAAATAAATGTTCTAAATTCTTCAGAATTTTTAAAAAATGCTCAAAAGGAGGAGTGAAAAAGTTTTGAAGATAATATCTCTACTAGTCAACAGAATTCGGGGTTAAAAAGGAAAGACTCAGAAGTCAAAATCTAATTTCAGTTAACTGGAAATATCACTTGCCATGAAGAACTAGGTTTGAAAAGTGTCAGAGGATTAGTGAGAAATTTATAGTCAGGCTGGCTCCAGGATTACAAAATAACATTAGTTACTACCTTCACAACTACAGCATAACATTTTTTTGAAAAAAATGTTCTAAATTCTTCAGAATTTTTAAAAAATGCTCAAAGGAGGAGTGAAAAAAAGTTTTGAAGATAATTATTACCTTTCTCTACTAGTCAACAGAATTCTCGGTGAAAAAGAAAAGACTCAGAAGTCAAAAACTAATTTCAGTTAACTAGAAATATCACTTGCCATGAAGGACTTGGTTTGAAAAATGTCAGAGGATTAGTGAGAAATTTCTAGTCAGGCTGGCTCCAGGATTACAAAATAACATTAATAACTACCTTCACAACTACCACAAAACAATTTTTTGAAAAAATAAATGTTCTAAATTCTTCAGAATTTTTAAAAAATGCTCAAAAGGAGGAGTGAAAAAGTTTTGAAGATAATATCTCTACTAGTCAACAGAATTCTCGGTTAAAAAGGAAAGACTCAGATGTCAAAAACTAATTTCAGTTAACTGGAAATATCACTTGCCATGAAGAACTAGGTTTGAAAAGTGTCAGAGGATTAGTGAGAAATTTCTAGTCAGGCTGGCTCGAGGATTACAGAATAACATTAGTAACTACTTTCACAACTACAGCAAAACAATTTTTGAAAAAATAAATGATCTAAATTCTTCAGAATTTTTAAAAAATGCTCAAAAGGAGGAGTGAAAAAGTTTTGAAGATAATATCTCTACTAGTCAACAGAATTCGCGGTTAAAAAGGAAAGACTCAGAAGTCAAAAACTAATTTCAGTTAACTAGAAATATCACTTGCATGAAGAACTAGGTTTGAAAAGTGTCAGAGGATTAGTGAGAAATTTCTAGTCAGGCTGGCTCCAGGATTACAAAATAACATTAGTTACTACCTTCACAACTACAGCAAAACAATTTTTGAAAAAATAAATGTTCTAAATTCTTCAGAATTTTTAAAAAATGCTCAAAAGGAGGAGTGAAAAAAGTTTTGAAGATAATAATTACCTTTCTCCACTAGTCAACAGAATTCTCGATGAAAAAGAAAAGACTCAGAAGTCAAAAACTAATTTCAGTTAACTAGAAATATCACTTGCCATGAAGGACTAGGTTTGAAAAGTGTCAGAGGATTAGTGAGAAATTTCTAGTCAGGCTGGCTCCAGGATTACAAAATCACATTAGTAACTACCTTCACAACTACAGCAAAACAATTTTTTGAAAAAAATAAATGTTCTAAATTCTTCAGAATTTTTTAAAAATGCTCAAAAGGAGGAGTGAAAAAAGTTTTGAAGATAATAATTACCTTTCTCTACTAGTCAACAGAATTCTCGATGAAAAAGAAAAGACTCAGAAGTCAAAAACTAATTTCAGTTAACTAGAAATATCACTTGCCATGAAGGACTAGGTTTGAAAAGTGTCAGAGGATTAGTGAGAAATTTCTAGTCAGGCTGGCTCCAGGATTACAAAATAACATTAGTAACTACCTTCACAACTACAGCAAAACAATTTTTTGAAAAAATAAATGTTCTAAATTCTTCAGAATTTTTAAAAAATGCTCAAAAGGAGGAGTGAAAAAAGTTTTGAAGATAATAATTACCTTTCTCTACTAGTCAACAGAATTCTCGATGAAAAAGAAAAGACTCAGAAGTCAAAAACTAATTTCAGTTAACTAGAAATATCACTTGCCATGAAGGACTAGGTTTGAAAAGTGTCAGAGGATTAGTGAGAAATTTCTAGTCAGGCTGGCTCCAGGATTACAAAATAACATTAGTAACTACCTTCACAACTACAGCAAAACAATTTTTTGAAAAAATAAATGTTCTAAATTCTTCAGAATTTTTAAAAAATGCTCAAAAGGAGGAGTGAAAAAGTTTTGAAGATAATATCTCTACTAGTCAACAGAATTCAGGGGTTAAAAAGGAAAGACTCAGAAGTCAAAATCTAATTTCAGTTAACTGGAAATATCACTTGCCATGAAGAACTAGGTTTGAAAAGTGTCAGAGGATTAGTGAGAAATTTATAGTCAGGCTGGCTCCAGGATTACAAAATAACATTAGTTACTACCTTCGCAACTACAGCATAACATTTTTTTGAAAAAAAAAATGTTCTAAATTCTTCAGAATTTTTAAAAAATGCTCAAAAGGAGTAGTGAAAAAAGTTTTGAAGATAATAATTACCTTTCTCTACTAGTCTACAGAATTCTCGGTGAAAAAGAAAAGACTCAGAAGTCAAAAACTAATTTCAGTTAACTAGAAATATCACTTGCCATGAAGGACTTGGTTTGAAAAATGTCAGAGGATTAGTGAGAAATTTCTAGTCAGGCTGGCTACAAGATTACAAAATAACATTAGTTACTACCTTCACAACTACAGCAAAACAATTTTTTGAAAAAATAAATGTTCTAAATTCTTCAGAATTTTTAAAAAATGCTCAAAAGGAGGAGTGAAAAAAGTTTTGAAGATAATAATTGCCTCTCTCTACTAGTCAACAGAATTCTCGGTTAAAAAGGAAAGACTCAGAAGTCAAAAACTAATTTCAGTTAACTGGAAATATCACTTGCCATGAAGAACTAGGTTTGAAAAGTGTCAGAGGATTAGTGAGAAATTTCTAGTCAGGCTGGCTCCAGGATTACAAAATAACATTAATAACTACCTTCACAACTACCGCAAAACAATTTTTTGAAAAAATAAATGTTCTAAATTCTTCAGAATTTTTAAAAAATGCTCAAAAGGAGGAGTGAAAAAAGTTTTGAAGATAATAATTGCCTCTCTCTACTAGTCAACAGAATTCTCGGTTAAAAAGGAAAGACTCAGAAGTCAAAAACTAATTTCAGTTAACTGGAAATATCACTTGCCATGAAGAACTAGGTTTGAAAAGTGTCAGAGGATTAGTGAGAAATTTCTAGTCAGGCTGGCTCCAGGATTACAAAATAACATTAATAACTACCTTCACAACTACCGCAAAACAATTTTTTGAAAAAATAAATGTTCTAAATTCTTCAGAATTTTTAAAAAATGCTCAAAAGGAGGAGTGAAAAAGTTTTGAAGATAATATCTCTACTAGTCAGCAGCATTCTCGGTTAAAAAGGAAATACTCAGAAGTCAAAAACTAATTTCAGTTAACTAGAAATATCACTTGCATGAAGAACTAGGTTTGAAAAGTGTCAGAGGATTAGTGAGAAATTTCTAGTCAGGCTGGCTCCAGGATTACAAAATAACATTAGTTACTACCTTCACAACTACAGCAAAACAATTTTTTGAAAAAATAAATGTTCTAAATTCTTCAGAATTTTTAAAAAATGCTCAAAAGGAGGAGTGAAAAAAGTTTTGAAGATAATAATTACCTTTCTCTACTAGTCAACAGAATTCTCGATGAAAAAGAAAAGACTCAGAAGTCAAAAACTAATTTCAGTTAACTAGAAATATCACTTGCCATGAAGGACTAGGTTTGAAAAGTGTTAGAGGATTAGTGAGAAATTTCTAGTCAGGCTGGCTCCAGGATTACAAAATCACATTAGCAACTACCTTCACAACTACAGCAAAACAATTTTTTGAAAAAATAAATGTTCTAAATTCTTCAGAATTTTTTAAAAATGCTCAAAAGGAGGAGTGAAAAAGTTTTGAAGATAATAATTACCTTTCTCTACTAGTCAACAGAATTCTCGATGTAAAAGAAAAGACTCAGAAGTCAAAAACTAATTTCAGTTAACTAGAAATATCACTTGCCATGAAGGACTAGGTTTGAAAAGTGTCAGAGGATTAGTGAGAAATTTCTAGTCAGGCTGGCTCCAGGATTACAAAATAACATTAGTTACTACCTTCACAACTACAGCAAAACAATTTTTTGAAAAAATAAATGTTCTAAATTCTTCAGAATTTTTAAAAAATGCTCAAAAGGAGGAGTGAAAAAAGTTTTGAAGATAATAATTACCTTTCTCTATTAGTCAACAGAATTCTAGATGAAAATGAAAAGACTCAGAAGTCAAAAACTTCAGTTAACTAGAAATATCACTTGCATGAAGGACTAGGTTTGAAAAGTGTCAGAGGATTAGTGAGAAATTTCTAGTCAGGCTGGCTCCAGGATTACAAAATAACATTAGTAACTACCTTCACAACAACAGCAAAACAATTTTTTGAAAAAAATAAATGTTCTAAATTCTTCAGAATTTTTTAAAAATGCTCAAAAGGAGGAGTGAAAAAAGTTTTGAAGATAATAATTACCTTTCTCTACTAGTCAACAGAATTCTCGATGAAAAAGAAAAGACTCAGAAGTCAAAAACTAATTTCAGTTAACTAGAAATATCACTTGCCATGAAGGACTAGGTTTGAAAAGTGTCAGAGGATTAGTGAGAAATTTCTAGTCAGGCTGGCTCCAGGATTACAAAATAACATTAGTAACTACCTTCACAACTACAGCAAAACAATTTTTTGAAAAAATAAATGTTCTAAATTCTTCAGAATTTTTAAAAAATGCTCAAAAGGAGGAGTGAAAAAAAGTTTTGAAGATAATAATTACCTTTTCCTTCTAGTCAACAGAATTCTCGATGAAAAAGAAAAGACTCAGAAGTCAAAAACTAATTTCAGTTAACTAGAAATATCACTTGCCAAGAAGGAGTAGGTTTGAAAAATGTCAGAGGATTAGTGAGAAATTTCTAGTCAGGCTGGCTCCAGAATTACAAAATAACATTAGTAACTAGCTCCACAACTACAGCAAAATGAAGACATAGCAGGTGTGTGGGAGCAACAGACAGACAGCTTAACACATGATTGGCACAGAGAGAGAGAGAGAGAGAGAGAGACAGAGAGAACTGAGTTAACCCTAACAAGTGGACATAATCGAAGTAGGGTACAACTTTTGATGAAATGGCTCGCGAGCTAACCCTAACAACTGACCATACTGAAGCAAGATACAACTTTGGACAAAGAAACTCTCAATAACTACTGACGTCGGATCGAACACGCATTTACGTGAGTAATAAAGAAAATTACTTTTACGAATGATCAGCTTTCTAATTACTATCCTACCCTAAACTTCTCTAATCATACTCAATATCCTCTGCCAGAAAACTATTAAGAATTATTGAAATGAAAATAAATCATAGCTCATGCACTGCAATCCAGAAGATTTCTTCATAAAACTTCTTAATCCAATTCCAGGTAACAGAATTAACCTACACACAAGGATGTGTGCGCAATACGTCAAGAATCAATTCTATTCAGAAAAACATATTTCCAGTAAGGTCAGCATAATGCAGCAGATATCCCATAGATGTGCCTCCAAGGCTTATCAGCTAGGTAACCTCCAGGACGCCATCCAACAAAAACAACAGTACAGCCAAAGTTCACAGAACAATCTCTCGACCAGAACGTACTCAGTCTCATTCATGTACAGCACCTCAGGAACCATGTTCCCTCTATAAAGACGCCAAATAGTAGAATATCCCTAGGTAATTCCAGCATGACGCAGCAGGTAACCAATTGATGAGCCCTTAAGGCTTAACGGCGAAGTGACCCTTAAGACGTCATCCAGAAAAAACAACTTTATGGCCCAAGTTCCCAAACAGTAGGTTCTCAACCAGCACGAACTCAGTCTCATCCGGGCATAGCACCTCAGGAATCATGTTCACTCCAGGAATACGTCAACAATAGAATATCCTTACGTAATTCCAGCATGACGCAGCAGGTATCCAATCGATGAGCCCTTATGGCTTAACGGCGAGGTGACCCTTAAGACGTCATCCAGAAAAAACAACTTTACGGCCCAAGTTCCCAAACAGTAGGTTCTCAACCAGCACGAACTCAGTCTCATCCGGGCATAGCACCTCAGGAATCATGTTCCCTCCAGGAATACGTCAACAATAGAATATCCTTACGTAATTCCAGCATGACGCAGCAGGTATCCAATCGATGAGCCCTTATGGCTTAACGGCGACGTGACTCTTAAGACGTCATCCAGAAAAAACAACTTTACGGCCCAAGTTCCCAAACAGTAGGTTCTCAACCAGCACGAACTCAGTCTCATCCGGGCATAGCACCTCAGGAATCATGTTCACTCCAGGAATGCATCAACAATAGAATATCCTTAAGTAATTCCAGCATGACGCAGCAGGTATCCAATCGATGAGCCCTTATGGCTTAACGGCGAGGTGACCCTTAAGACGTCATCCAGAAAAAACAACTTTAAGGCCCAAGTTCCCAAACAGTAGGTTCTCAACCAGCACGAACTCAGTCTCATCCGGGCATAGCACCTCAGGAATCATGTTCCCTCCAGGAGTACGTCAACAATAGAATATCCTTACGTAATTCCAGCATGACGCAGCAGGTATCCAATCGATGAGCCCTTATGGCTTAACGGCGAGGTGACTCTTAAGACGTCATCCAGAAAAAACAACTTTACGGCGCAAGTTCCCAAACAGTAGGTTCTCAAACAGCACAAACTCAGTCTCATCCGGGCATAGCACCTCAGGAATCATGTTCCCTCCAGGAGTACGTCAACAATAGAATATCCTTACGTAATTCCAGCATGAGGCAGCAGGTATCCAATCGATGAGCAGCAGGTATCCAATCGATGAGCCATGACGGCTTAACGGCGAGGTGACTCTTAAGACGTCATCCAGAAAAAACAACTTTACGGCCCAAGTTCCCAAACAGTAGGTTCTCAACCAGCACGAACTCAGTCTCATCCGGGCATAGCACCTCAGGAATCATGTTCACTCCAGGAATGCATCAACAATAGAATATCCTTAAGTAATTCCAGCATGACGCAGCAGGTATCCAATCGATGAGCCCTTATGGCTTAACGGCGAGGTGACTCTTAAGACGTCATCCAGAAAAAACAACTTTAAGGCCCAAGTTCCCAAACAGTAGGTTCTCAACCAGCACGAACTCAGTCTCATCCGGGCATAGCACCTCAGGAATCATGTTCCCTCCAGGAGTACGTCAACAATAGAATATCCTTACGTAATTCCAGCATGACGCAGCAGGTATCCAATCGATGAGCCCTTAAGGCTTAACGGCGAGGTAACCCTTAAGACGTCATCCAGAAAAAACAACTTTACGGCCCAAGTTCCCAAACAGTAGGTTCTCAACCAGCACGAACTCAGTCTCATCCGGGCATAGCACCTCAGGAATCATGTTTCCTCCAGGAATGCGTCAACAATAGAATATCCTTACGTAATTCCAGCATGACGCAGCAGGTATCCAATCGATGAGCCCTTATGGCTTAACGGCGAGGTGACCCTTAAGACGTCATCCAGAAAAAACAACTTTACGGCCCAAGTTCCCAAACAGTAGGTTCTCAACCAGCACGAACTCAGTCTCATCCGGGCATAGCACCTCAGGAATCATGTTCCCTCCAGGAGTACGTCAACAATAGAATATCCTTACGTAATTCCAGCATGACGCAGCAGGTATCCAATCGATGAGCCCTTATGGCTTAACGGCGAGGTGACCCTTAAGACGTCATCCAGAAAAAACAACTTTACGGCCCAAGTTCCCAAACAGTAGGTTCTCAACCAGCACGAACTCAGTCTCATCCGGGCATAGCACCTCAGGAATCATGTTCCCTCCAGGAATGCGTCAACAATAGAATATCCTTACGTAATTCCAGCATGACGCAGCAGGTATCCAATCGATGAGCCCTTATGGCTTAACGGCGAGGTGACCCTTAAGACGTCATCCAGAAAAAACAACTTTACGGCCCAAGTTCCCAAACAGTAGGTTCTCAACCAGCACGAACTCAGTCTCATCCGGGCATAGCACCTCAGGAATCATGTTCCCTCCAGGAATACGTCAACAATAGAATATCCTTACGTAATTCCAGCATGACGCAGCAAGTATCCAATCGATGAACCTTTAAGGCCTAATGGCTAGGTGACTTTCAAGACAGCATACATCATGAATAACTTCAAACTCACATAAAGCCAATATCACTGCTTGCATTGTTCCATTAGGACCTCGCCGAGAACAGTAAACCTCACACAGGTTACCCCGGAAGGCAGCAACAAAACAAGGGAAAAAAAAAAAAAAGCTAAACGAAAGAAGCAAGACAAAAGGCCAAACAAACAGGCCAAGGGTCCCAGATCCGTGGAAGTTGATATATACAGGGTGATTCAGAACTCATGGGACAAACTTTAAGGGGTGGTAGAGCACACTGCAACAAACATTTTTTGCATAGGAATGTATGGGTGCAAGTGACGCGCTGAGGCACAAACACAAGAAATAGACATGAAAGGAAACAAATTGTTTACTTACAGCATCGTCGACAAGTGCTTCTTTACAGCAATGTTTATAATAATTGCTCAAAATTGCATCCACCAACAGTAATACATGCATGGCAGCGTCGACAAAGCGATTGGCATACAGTTTCAAAGATGCCAGGTATTTTTCACAGGTGCAGTCGCAACGAATATTCGAGCGACGAGGTCCTCAACAGAGTCAACTGGAGTCTCGTAAACGAGGGCCGGCCTTCAGATGTCCCCATAAGAAGTAATCGAGGCCCGATAAATCGGGCGATCGTGGTGGCCAACGAACTGGTCCACCATACCAAGAATCAAAAATATTAAAACAACATATTTCTATAATCAATACTTCCATAACTACTCTCAAAAATTTAGCCTATCCACAAAAAGACAAGAAAAGAATACAGCCAACTCTTGATAAATCAAACTTAGATAACATGCATGAAATTCTTGATAACTAAAAAAAAATAAAGGTAACTTGATCACGCTAGTTACGTTAAATGAAAACTTTTACAAAAAGTTCGCAAGTTGGAAGCTTTTGACCTTATCTTAGGTCTTCATCACGCCAATGGAGGACTAAGATTGTTGCCAGATTCTACATTCTGATGATCTGGAGATCAATTCTAAGTTTTGGAAACAAAAATGGGAAAAATTCAAATGTAGAATCTGGCAACAATCTTAGTCCTCCATTGGCGTGATGAAGACCTAAGATGAGGTCGAAAGCTTCCAACTTACGAACTTTTTTGTAAAAGTTTTCATTTAACGTAACCAGCGTGATCAAGTTACCTTTATTTGCTAATATTGTTACGTGTTTTGCCCATCATCGTCAAACTAAAAAAAGTTAAATTCTTTGCAAGTATCCTATACACATAGTGAAATTTTGGTCACGATAAGGTAAAGTTTTTTGGTGGTGGTCGTCATAACTTGAAAAAAAAAAAAAAAATTCTCATTTTCAAATGAAAAACAGTTTAAAATAGCTCCCCAAGTGCAAACTACACAAACATTTGATGAACGACTCACTAATAAGAATAGACAATAGATGGAAACATTCCACACTTATTACATTAACCTTGAAAGTGGGGAAACTGATTATGCTGCCATAATATTTGCCCTTTTTAGGTATCAATCACAAGCAAAGTGCGTATATTTACGTGCAATTCATTAATGATATACTATAATAACAACCATTCACTTACCCGAAAGATCTTGGTTATTTTTTTATCTTGTAACACTTCAAGCACGTCATTTATATTGTTGTTGGCTTTCTGAGGTTGAACTGACTCCCTGCCAATGACTTTCCTTCTTCCGGAGATAGAAACATCGTACTACCTTTTTTTTTTTTTTTTTTTTTTTTATTTACTGGACAACACACGCAGGTTTCTTTCTGCCATATGAAACGTAACCATAGCTCGTTATCACGATAAAAACCTCACACATACACACACTATAACCACACATTCATACATTCGGTTAAAAACACTATGTACATATTTACACTATATACATTCCCAGGCAGTTAAACCATTTGTCAACTGTGATTAAAAAAGTGCTCAATCCGTTTCAAACTCTGTGTTAACCCTATTGCATGTGCCAACCTCATTCAGCCAGTCATACACAACCCTCTAGCACTTTCAACAGGCACTCTCATCCTCAGGAGGCAGCTGTGTCTCACCCGCCTACCACAGCTCAAGTGAGCTGATTTATTGAGGCCCGGGTCTCGGTCGCAATCTCTGCATCTCTGGCGCCATCTATTGCCATTGTTGCTCTTTTCCTTTTTTCTCTCTTAGCTGTGGCTCTATTTTTATTAAAGCTCTCTTAGCTGTGGCTCTATTTTTATTAAAGCTCTCTTAGCTGTTGCTCTATTTTTATTAAATAGATGGTGCCAGAGACGAAGAGATTGCGACTGAGACCCGGGCCTCAATAAATCAGCTCACTTGAGCTGTGGTAGGCGGAGTGAGACACAGCTGTCTCCTGATGAAGACAGTGCCTGTTGAAAGCGCTAGAGGGTTGTGTATGACGGGCTGAATGAGGTTGGCACATGCAATAAGGCTAACACGGAGTTTGAAACGGATTGAGCACTTTTTTAATCACAGTTGACAAGTGCTAGAGGGTTGTGTATGACGGGCTGAATGAGGTTGGCACATGCAATAAGGCTAACACGGAGTTTGAAACAGATTGAGCACTTTTTTAATCACAGTTGACAAGTGCTAGAGGGTTGTGTATGACGGGCTGAATGAGGTTGGCACATGCAATAGGGTTAACACCGAGATTAAAACGGATTGAGCACTTTTTTAATCACAGTTGACAAGTGCTAGAGGGTTGTGTATGACGGGCTGAATGAGGTTGGCACATGCAATAGGGTTAACACCGAGATTAAAACGGATTGAGCACTTTTTAATCACAGTTGACAAGTGCTAGAGGGTTGTGTATGACGGGCTGAATGAGGTTGGCACATGCAATAGGGTTAACACCGAGATTAAAACGGATTGAGCACTTTTTAATCACAGTTGACAAGTGCTAGAGGGTTGTGTATGACGGGCTGAATGAGGTTGGCACATGCAATAGGGTTAACACCGAGATTAAAACGGATTGAGCACTTTTTTAATCACAGTTGACAAGTGCTAGAGGGTTGTGTATGACGGGCTGAATGAGGTTGGCACATGCAATAGGGTTAACACCGAGATTAAAACGGATTGAGCACTTTTTTAATCACAGTTGACAAGTGCTAGAGGGTTGTGTATGACGGGCTGAATGAGGTTGGCACATGCAATAGGGTTAACACCGAGATTAAAACGGATTGAGCACTTTTTTAATCACAGTTGACAAGTGCTAGAGGGTTGTGTATGACGGGCTGAATGAGGTTGGCACATGCAATAGGGTTAACACCGAGATTAAAACGGATTGAGCACTTTTTTAATCACAGTTGACAAGTGCTAGAGGGTTGTGTATGACGGGCTGAATGAGGTTGGCACATGCAATAGGGTTAACACCGAGATTAAAACGGATTGAGCACTTTTTAATCACAGTTGACAAATGGTTTAACTGCCTGGGAATGTATATAGTGTAAATATGTACATAGTGTTTTAAACCGAATGTATGAATGTGTGGTTATAGTGTGTGTATGTGTGAGGTTTTTATCGTGATGACGAGCTATGGTTACGTTTCATATGGCAGAAAGAAACCTGCGTGTGTTGTGCAGTAAATAAATAAAAAAAAAAAGATAGTACGTTGTTTCATCCCCGGAAGAAGGAAAGTCATTGGCAGGGAGTCAGTTCAACCTCAGAAAGCCAACAACAATTTAATTGACGTGCTTGAAGTGTTACAAGATAAAAAAAATGACCAAGATCTTTCGGGTAAGTGAATGGTTGTTTTTATAGTATATCGATTATGCTGCCTTTAAGCTGGTAATAGATTGCAGCTCCTTGCTGGTCTTAAATGTTTACTTGAAGGACGTTTAAAGGTCATCATCTTTAACTGACTGATATACATTTTGGAAGTGCTTTTTATCTTTTGATCTAACACACAGATGATGTTCAGTAACACTTTTTGTTAAATTTGTGCTGTGTAGTCTTGTTCTGAAGAATCTCGAGAATTGTTTCATTATTTTTTTTTCCTTTTAATAAACCTATGGCTTCAAAATGCAAGTTGAATACATCATTGATCACTAAAAATGTTAAAAGGTAATCCAAGCTGCTAAAGGTGGCAGTAAGAAGAAAAATGAAGTTGCAAAGGTTTTTGGAATACTGAGTAGTAGTACACTGCCTGCTATTCTAAAAAATAAAGAGGAGATTTAAAAAAATGATGAAAGACAAAGTAAAAGCAAAAGAGTGAAATGTGTAATATTGAAGAATGCTTGATAAAATGGATTATTCAGTGTACAGATAAAAATGTGCTACTGGAAGGATCCAACCTAAGACAGAAAATATCTTTAGTAAGCAATTAGGTCATAACAATTTCAAGGAAAGCAATAACTGATTTCTAAATTTAAAAAAAAAGTCAAGATATCAAATATCATAAACTTTACAGAGGAAGTGTCACTCTGGACGAAGAGAACTGTTCAAAAACAGCTGAAGAAATTGCCTTCCATTTTAAGAGATTATGCCTCTTACAGTGCTTAAATGGGACTGTTTTTCAAGTGTTTGTCATTGTACTATGTCTTTGAAAGGTGAATTAGCTCATGGTAGGAAGTGAACCAAAGACTCTATCATTACTTTTAGCAGCTACCATGAGTGGATTCAGCTGGAAAACTACACACACACACACACACACACACACACACACACACACACACACACACACACACACACACACACACACACACACACACACACACACACACCACTAAGCTGCTTTCTGAGATTCAGTGGTTAGCTCTAAAAAGAAATACAAACCACCAGATAGTTTTTACTTACTGTAGCCGTATCAAACATCTCCATTTACAGTGATCTTGACATACAACTTGGGCTTCACTGACATCCATTACACGCCGTACACAAGATCTTCTATACTTCATACTCATAATCTTTTTCTCATGCAAACACTCCTGAATCTTATCCACCCATGTTTTCCTTGGCCTTCATGTGCCTTTCCTTCCTGCCACTTGGGCTAAAAAGGTTTTCTTAGTAAGCATTTCATCACTCATTCTTTCAACATGGCCAAACCACCGAAGCATATTGGTCTCCACCTTGCTAACAACATTTTGCTTCACATCACACAACTGCAATACATCTTCATTCCTCACACAATCATATCGTGTCTTGCCACAAACCTCCACGTAAGTAACGCATTTCTCCAGCACACAAACGACTCCTATGTTTCTTCTGCAGTACCCAGGTTTCACTGCCATACATCAGAGTAGGAAAAATTACACTTTCATACACAGCCATACGGGACTCTCAAGAGAACCCATCATTCCTGTGAAAACCTCCCAGAGCAGCTATGACTTTCAAAGGAGAATTCACTTGCCTACTGATTTCACCATCCAACTTGTTCTCTCTGTCAAACATGCTTCCTAAATACACAAACTCATTCACCTGGTTAATCAATACATGCCATTTAGACTTATATTACATTCAGTACTACAAGTTCCTCTTTCAAAAACCATAACTTTG
This sequence comes from Macrothele yani, assembly GCA_039090855.1. Taxonomy (NCBI): domain Eukaryota; kingdom Metazoa; phylum Arthropoda; class Arachnida; order Araneae; family Macrothelidae; genus Macrothele; species Macrothele yani. The sequence continues at coordinate 222,017,808 of CM077034.1, read as the reverse complement.
GGGTTTCCCTTATTTATACATACATGCATACATACATACATACATACATACATACATACATACATACATACATACATACATACATACATACATACATATCACTAAGCTGTTCTCTGAGATTCAGAGGTTAGCTCCAAAAGAAATACAAACATCAGATATTTTTACTTATTGTTGTCGTATCAAACTTCGCCATTTACAGCGATCTTGACATACAACTCGTGCTTCACTGATATCCATTACACGCCTTACACAAGATCTTTTATACTTCATACTCATAATCTTTTTCTCATGCAGACACTCCTGAATCTGATCCACCCATGTCTTCCTTGGCCTTCATGTGCCTTTCCTTCCTGCCACTTGGGCTGAAAAGATTTTCTTAGTAAGCATTTCATCACTCATTCTTTCAACATGGCCAAACCACCGAAGCATATTGGTCTCCACCTTGCTAACAACATTTTGCTTCACATCACACAACTGCAATACAGCTTCATTCCTCACACAATCGGATCGTGTCTTACCACCCTCCACCCCCACCCCCGTAAGTAACGCATTTCTCCAGCACACAAACGACTCCTATGCTTCTTCTGCAGTACCCAGGTTTCACTGCCATACATCAGAGTAGGAACAATTACACTCTCATACACAGCCATGTGGGATTCTCTTGAGAGCCCATTACTCCTGTGAAAACCTCCTAAAGCAGCCATGACTTTCAATGAAGAATTCACTCGTCTACTAATTTTACCATCCAATCTGTTCTCTCTGTCAAACATGCTTCCTAAATACACAAACTCATTCACCTGATGAATCACTGTACCATTTAGACTTACATTACATTCAGTACTACGAGTTCCTCTCTCAAAATCCATAACTTTGGTCTTTCCTTTATTTATACTCCCTTTGAATTTCATGCAAACTTTGTACATCCGGGACAACATACTCTGCAACTCGCTTTTGCTCTCTGCCAACAGGACAGTGTCATCAGCATACAGCAATCTGTACCTATGAATATCACCGAGACATAAATAAAAATTATCTATTTTGGAATCAAGCATGCCACTCGCCTACTAATTGGTATGATGTTTTTCTCAAGCAGACACTCCTTACTACAGGTGTATAATGTGCAGCAAAATGTTGTAAGTCATAGGAGACAGATATTTTGAGGTGGTTTGAATATGTTCGAAGAATCAGCATAAGGTGTTAACTAACAGAATTTATTTTACCCAAATGACAGAAAAAGAAGGCCTAGAAAATTAAGGGAGGACAAGATTTAGGAATGTCTGCATGAGAAAAAGAAAATGAGCATGAAGTACAGAAAGTTTTGTGGGAGACGTGATGAAAATCAGTGAAGCTTGAGTTGTGCACCAAGATTGCTGTCATTAGAGACATCTGATTTATCAACAGTAAGTAAAACGTAACACCAATATGCAACTAGTTAAAAAGTTATAATTTATCATTAGAATAAAAAACTCTCTACACATTATTCTAGAGCAGTGGTCTCAAACTCAGACCCATGGGATAGCCACTTTCCATTTTTGGAGGAATGCAGGGGGCCGCATGAATATTATTAATAAATTTCTTATAAATAAATATCAACTTTACAAAACTACACTAATGGCTTGACACTAGAGTGTAATATATTTCTAATTATTGGTAAACAATAGAAACAAATGCTTTGTCAATCACTGGAGTGGAATATTATTTCTAATTATTGGTAAAAATTAAATGCTTTGTCAATCACTAGAGTGGAATATTATTTCTTGTCAATCACTAGAGTCAAATGCTTTGTCAATCAAATATTATTTCTTGTCAATCACTAGAATCAAATGCTTTGTCAATCACTAGAGTGGAATATTATTTCTAATTATTGGTAAATAATAGAAACAAATGCTTTGTTAATCACTGGAGTGGAATATTATTTCTTGTCAATCACTAGAATGGAATATTATTTCTTGTCAATCACTAGAGTCAAATGCTTTGTCAATCAAATATTATTTCTTGTCAATCACTAGAATCAAATGCTTTGTCAATCACTAGAGTGGAATATTATTTCTAATTATTGGTAAATAATAGAAACAAATGCTTCATCAATCACTGAAAACAATCACTTTTACGTAACAATTTTTTTTTTCACTTAATCTGATGGACTGTATTTTGCTGAAGAGCCATATGTGGTCAACATGTGGTATCAGACAAAGGACCATAGACTCTGATGGACTGTATTTTGCCAAACAGCCATATGTGGTCAACATGTGGTACCAGACAAAGGACCATAGACTGTGATGGACTGTATTTTGCCAAACAGCCATATGTGGTCAACATGTGGTACCAGACAAAGGACCATAGACTGTGATGGACAGTATTTGGCCAAACAGCCATATGTGGTCAACATGTGGTACCAGACAAAGGACCATAGACTGCGATGGACTTTATTTTGCCAAACAGCCATATGTGGTCAACATGTGGTACCAGACAAAGGACCATAGACTCTGATGGACTGTATTTTGCTAAACAGCCATATGTGGTCAACATGTGGTACCAGACAAAGGACCATAGACTCTGATGAACAGTATTTGGCCAAACAGCCATATGTGGTCAACATGTGGTACCAGACAAAGGACCATAGACTCTGATGGACTGTATTTTGCTAAACAGCCATATGTGGTCAACATGTGGTACCAGACAAAGGACCATAGACTGCGATGGACTTTATTTTGCCAAACAGCCATATGTGGTCAACATGTGGTACCAGACAAAGGACCATAGACTCTGATGGACTGTATTTTGCTAAACAGCCATATGTGGTCAACATGTGGTACCAGACAAAGGACCATAGACTCTGATGGACTGTATTTTGCTAAACAGCCATATGTGGTCAACATGTGGTACCAGACAAAGGACCATAGACTGCAATGGAGTTTATTTTGCCAAATAGCCATATGTGGTCAACATGTGGTACCAGACAAAGGACCACAGACTGTGATGGACTGTATTTTGCCAAAGAGCCATATCTGGTCAACATGTGGTACCAGACAAAGGACCATAGACTCTGATGGACTGTATTTTGCTAAACAGCCATATGTGGTCAACATGTGGTACCAGACAAAGGACCATATACTGTGATGGACTGTATTTTGCCAAACAGCCATATGTGGTCAACATGTGGTACCAGACAAAGGACCATAGACTCTGATGGACTGTATTTTGCTAAACAGCCATATGTGGTCAACATGTGGTACCAGACAAAGGACCATAGACTGTGATGGACTGTATTTTGCCAAACAGCCAGATGTGGTCAACATGTGGTACCAGACAAAGGACCATAGACTGTGATGGACTGTATTTTGCCAAACAGCCACATGTGGTCAACATGTGGTACCAGACAAAGGACCATAGACTGTGATGGACAGTATTTGGCCAAACAGCCATATGTGGTCAACATGTGGTACCAGACAAAGGACCATAGACTGCGATGGACTTTATTTTGCCAAACAGCCATATGTGGTCAACATGTGGTACCAGACAAAGGACCATAGACTCTGATGGACTGTATTTTGCTAAACAGCCATATGTGGTCAACATGTGGTACCAGACAAAGGACCATAGACTGTGATGAACAGTATTTGGCCAAACAGCCATATGTGGTCAACATGTGGTACCAGACAAAGGACCATAGACTCTGATGGACTGTATTTTGCTAAACAGCCATATGTGGTCAACATGTGGTACCAGACAAAGGACCATAGACTGCGATGGACTTTATTTTGCCAAACAGCCATATGTGGTCAACATGTGGTACCAGACAAAGGACCATAGACTCTGATGGACTGTATTTTGCTAAACAGCCATATGTGGTCAACATGTGGTACCAGACAAAGGACCATAGACTCTGATGGACTGTATTTTGCTAAACAGCCATATGTGGTCAACATGTGGTACCAGACAAAGGACCATAGACTGCAATGGACTTTATTTTGCCAAACAGCCATATGTGGTCAACATGTGGTACCAGACAAAGGACCACAGACTGTGATGGACTGTATTTTGCCAAACAGCCATATCTGGTCAACATGTGGTACCAGACAAAGGACCATAGACTCTGATGGACTGTATTTTGCTAAACAGCCATATGTGGTCAACATGTGGTACCAGACAAAGGACCATATACTGTGATGGACTGTATTTTGCCAAACAGCCATATGTGGTCAACATGTGGTACCAGACAAAGGACCATAGACTGTGATGGACTGTATTTTGCTAAACAGCCATATGTGGTCAACATGTGGTACCAGACAAAGGACCACAGACTGTGATGGACTGTATTTTGCCAAACAGCCATGTGGTCAACATGTGGTACCAGACAAAGGACCATAGACTCTGATGGACTGTATTTTGCCAAAGAGCCATATGTGGTCAACATGTGGTACCAGACAAAGGACCATAGACTCTAATGGACTGTATTTTGCCAAACAGCCATATGTGGTCAACATGTGGTATAAGACAAAGGACCATAGACTGTGATGGACTGTATTTTGCCAAACAGCCATATGTGGTCAACATGTGGTACCAGACAAAGGACCATAGACTGTGATGGACTGTATTTTGCCAAACAGCCATATCTGGTCAACATGTGGTACCAGACAAAGGACCATAGACTGTGATGGACTGTATTTTGCCAAAGAGACATATGTGGTCAACATGTGGTTTCAGACAAAGGACCATAGACTCTGATGGATTGTATTTTGCCAAACAGCCATATGTGGTCAACATGTGGTACCAGACAAAGGACCATACACTCTGATGGACTGTATTTTGCCAAAGAGCCATATATGGTCAACATGTGGTACCAGACAAAGGACCATAGACTGTGATGGACTGTATTTTGCCAAACAGCCATATGTGGTCAACATGTGGTACCGGACGAAAGACCATAGACTCTGATGGACTGTATTTTGCTAAAGAGCCCTATGTGGTCAACATGTGGTACCATACAAAGGACTATAGACTGTGATGGACTGTATTTTGCCAAACAGCCATATGTGGTTAACATGTGGTACCAGACAAAGGACCATAGACTGTGATGGACTGTATTTTACAAAACAGCCGTATGTGGTCAACATGTGGTACCAGACAAAGGACCACAGACTGTGATGGACTGTATTTTGCCAAAGAGCCATATCTGGTCAACATGTGGTACCAGACAAAGGACCATAGACTCTGATGGACTGTATTTTGCCAAACAGTCATATGTGGTCAACATGTGGTACCGGACAAAAGATCATAGACTGTGATGGACTGTATTTTGCCAAACAGCCATATGTGGTCAACATGTGGTACCAGACAAAGGACCATAGACTCTGGACTGTATTTTGCCAAACAGCCATATCTGGTCAACATGTGGTACCAGACAAAGGACCATAGACTGTGATGGACTGTATTTTGCCAAAGAGACATATGTGGTCAACATGTGGTTTCAGACAAAGGACCATAGACTCTGATGGACTGTATTTTGCCAAACAGCCATATGTGGTCAACATGTGGTAACAGACAAAGGACCATAGACTCTGATGGACTGTATTTTGCCAAACAGCCATATGTGGTCAACATGTGGTACCAGACAAAGGGCCATAGACTGTGATGGACTGTATTTTACAAAACAGCCATATGTGGTCAACATGTGGTACCAGACAAAGGACCATAGACTGTGATGGACGACTGTATTTTGCCAAAGAGCCATATGTGGTCAACTTGTGGTACCAGACAAAGGACCATAGACTCTGATGGACTGTATTTTGCCAAACAGTCATATGTGGTACCGAACGAAGGACCAGAGACTCTGATGGACTGTATTTTGCCGAAGAGCCATATGTGGTCAACATGTGGTACCGGACTGAACATTGTACCCCAAAACCCTACAAACTCATGACTCACCCTGGTAATAGCTTTCTTTGGTTTAAAAAAGAGCACATAGTCTCTTTATGCTGGTTTGTGTGATTGCAATACTTGGTATAGCGTTCATGTCAGCTTGGCCTTCTTTTGGTAAAAGTACTAAATTTTACTGGCTCTGCTTATTCTTGCCTGATCACATTGTTTCCAAGAAATAACACACTCAAAGTTTCAAAGTTCGAAGTGATTGAAACTGTTGCTTTTAGATGTGTTTCTAATCCATATGATTTGTAGTTAGATAGCTTGTTTTTAACCATCACTTTATGTAGCAGAAAACTTGAAAATTTCATGAAATCCCCAGATTTAATGAGAGAGAGAATAGCTAAGATTTTCAATTTTAACAAAGTAACAAAATTTAATGAAATTCCATATTTAATGAGGCAGAGAAAACCTGCTGTGCACTGTCCTGGAATAAAGGAATGAAAACGGTGACATATGGGACAAAATTGCAATAACATCTTAAAATCTTGGTGTGCTAGAGGAAGAATGCTGATACATTCTTCTACTAACACACCAGGGGCACAACTCCCCTGCTGAGCATCAATTCTCAACACGCAAGTTGTGCAAAAGTATAAAAACCAGCAACCACCTGTGTCATATATAGGCAGCACCAAGAATAAATTAAAGTATAGATTGAACCAGCATATATATAATTGGAATAAAAAGAACCTAAGACAGCATTAACCCAATACTGTATCGAAAATCAACAATGTCCAAGGTTTGAGGATATTAAAATTATTAAGAGCTGTAAAAACGAAAGGCAGTTAAGAATTGCAGAGTCAGTGTTAATTGAAAAAAACAGATCAAGATTATGCAACATTAATGAGCCTAGCAACTTAAACGAACAATGGAAGGCCCTAATAAAAATTGAACAACAGCTTAGAAAGAAAAAAGAAAAAAGAGCAGCAATGACAATAGATGGCGCTAGAGACACAATGATTCAGAGATTGCGACTGGGGCCCGTGCCTCTATGGCTCTGCTCACTTGAGCTGTGGTGGGCGGGTGAGACACACCTGCCTCCTGATGACGACAGTAGTCTGTTGAAAGCGCTAGAGAAGTGTGTGTGAGAGGCCTAATGAGGGTGACTCTTGCAGTAGGATTAGCACGGGTTTTGAAACAGATGGAGCATTTTGTTACTCACAGTTGACAAAGGCTTAACCATCTAGGAATGTAAGGTTGTGTAAATATGTACATAGTTTTTTAATTGAAGTGTATGAATGAGTAGTATGCTTGTGTGGTTTTTATGGAATTGACAAGCTTATAGTTACATCTCATATGGCTTAAAAAAAAATAAAAAATATGATGTTTCATCCCCGGAAGAAGGAATCGTAAGCAAGATGTCTGTAAACCTTTGAAGGCCAACAACATTACGATAATTGACGTGCTGGAAGTGTGTAGTCGATGGAAATTACCATGATCTTTAGGGTGAGTGATTGGTGCTTTCTAATAGTATTTCATTTATGAATTGCACGTAAACTATGCGCACTTTGCAGGGTTTTAATACCTTAAAAGTGCAAATATAATAAGTGCAAAAGTATTTGTGAAATTCAGAGGAAGAATGCTGATACATTTGTCTACTAGCACACCAAAAACACAATACCCCTGCTGAGCATCAATTCTCAACATGCAAGTTGTGCAAAAGTATTTGTGAATTTCAGAGGAAGAATGCTGATACATTCTTCTACTAGCACACCAGGGGCACAATTTACTTGGTGAGCATCAATTCTCAACATGCAAGTTGAGTAAGAGGATCTGAGCCATCCACTCCAAGGGGCTATGCCTTGGAAGTGTGGCATCAGCAGAATTGAAAACAGGCAACTTACCCCTAAGCAAAAAGTAGATGGGTGGGTTTCATCCATATATACTAAGTGAATTTCTGGGTGATTATTGCAGAGAGGAATAAAGGAGTAATGGAATGGGGAACTGGCCTTAGGGGAATGGAACTGGCCTTAGGGGAAACAGAAGATGCTCAAAAAAAAAAAAAAAATTGTTTTTGTAATACTTGTGCTATATTACTTAGTTATTTTTAAAACAAAATTTATGCTACACTGTAACATGATTTGAAGAAAGGCAATAAAACTAATACAGTGTGCACATTAGAGCCCTGCACGGGCCTGACCCGTGGGTTGGGCAGGGCCCACAATTTTATAGATGGGCTTGGGCGGGCCTGCACTTGCATGTGTACCGTGTAGTCAGGTTGTTGGTAAATTTATGTCATTCTGTTTTTAAAGTCTCTGTCTTTCCCTTCCCGTGATCATATTTCTTGTTTCTCGCAATCATTCTTCTCTCCCGCCTTGAGCTATTTTTTATTTATTTATTTATTTATTTTGTGCGCGTCTTTTCATCTTTGATCTTTGGCAATCTCTCTCTGCCCTTTGAATCCATATTCTATTTATTTCGGAAGTTTACACCAGAAAAACACTTGCTCCATATGATGATTTGCATTTATAGGAATTAGGAATCAATTAAAGCTTCAATATGCGCTCTCATTGCTCATTCAAGGCAATTACTTGAAAGTGCTTCTCATTGCTCATTCAAGGCAATTACATGTAAGCATTTCAAAGCTTCAATATGCACTCTCATTGCTCATTCAAGACAATTACTTGTAAGTGCTTCTTATTGCTCACTCAAGGCAATTACTTGTAAGCACTTCTCATTGCTCATTCAAGGCAATTACTTGAAAGTGCTTATCATTGCTCATTCAAGGCAATTACTTGTAAGTGTTTCTCATTGCTGATTCAAGGCAATTACTTGTAAGCGTTTCTCATTCAAGGCAATTACTTGTAAGCGTTTCTCATTCAAGGCAATTACTTGTAAGTGCTTCTCATTGCTCATTCAAGGCACTTACTTGTAAGCACTTCTCATTGCTCATTCAAGGCAATTACTTGTAAGCACTTCAAAGCTTCAATATGTGCTCTCATTGCTCAATCAAGGCAATTACTTGTAAGCACTTCAAAGCTTCAATATGAGCTCTCATTGCTCAATCAAGGCAATTACTTGTAAGCGCTTCTCATTGCTCATTCAAGGCAATTACTTGAAAGCGCTTCAAAGCTTCAATATGAGCTCTCATTGCTCAATCAAGGCAATTACTTGTAAGCGCTTCTCATTGCTCATTCAAGGCAATTACTTGAAAGCGCTTCTCATTGCTCATTCAAGGCAATTACTTGTAAGCGTTTCTCATTGCTCATTCAAGGAAATTACAATGAGAAATGCTTACAATTACTTGTAAGCATTTCTCATTGCTCATTCAAGGCAATTACTTGTAAGCACTTCTCATTGCTCATTCAAGGCAATTACTTGTAAGCACTTCTCATTGCTCATTCAAGGCAATTACTTGTAAGTGCTTCTCATTGCTCATTCAAAGCAATTACTTGTAAGCGCTTTAAAGCTTCAATATGTGCTCTCATTGCTCAATCAAGGCAATTACTTGTAAGCACTTCAAAATGTGCTCTCATTGCTCATTCAAGGCAATTACTTGTAAGTGCACACATATAAAATGACAAATTATATACTTATAAACGCAGCAAATAACTTATAAAGCTGTCAAGACAGAGGGAAGGGTTAAAAAATGCAAACTGCTCTTTCAACTGAAAGAAACAGAGGAAAGCCACTTTCTGTAAAAAATATCTAGAAGAAATGCTTATTTGTTTTGTTTTATATATTCTGCTTGTGTTCTGTTCTTTAATTATATACTTATAAACGCAGCAAATTTTACATTGATTTTCTTTTACATTGATTTTCACAGCACAAGCACAGGTTTACGAAGAGTCGAAGACCTGATTTCCGGCGCCAGTGATGTAATGCAATTATATAAACAGTGATCTGACCCTACGAAGGGTTCGATAATGAAATGACGACAATTTGCTTAAGTTCACTGAATACTATTTATTGCATTTTTCGTATTTCTGGTTACTGGTGGGTTAGTTAACTTACTTATGCCCTCCTTTTACACGAGTTTCGAGTTAGTCCAAACAGTTACGGTGCAAATACTGTCTGTGTTAAAGCAAGTGACGGTTGTGCAAATGAAACCTATGCCGGACCTAAATGGCCATCCCGGCCTTGGGCCTGAAAATATTGCCTCTGCAGGGCTCTAGTGCACATTAAATGCATTAATATTTATTGTCTGCATACCAGTAAAAATGGATATGGACCACACACTTCTGTGGTATATACTGGTCATGAAGACCAGTGAAGTTTTTTTTTTCAAAATTCTACCATTGAAATGTATCTCAGCACAAAGAATACCTACCCAATTCGTGCCTGGTACTGCATATGCCGATGCCGTAATCCTTTATACATTTTCCCACGATGTCTGCACACTTGCCTTTGTTCTCAGCAAAGCCTAAATAATTGTAAGATCCCATGTTGATGACTTCTCTTTCCGTACCAGTCATACTACAAATGAAGAAAGGGAGAAAAAAAAATAAGCAATGGACTACAAAATGATCAGCATAAGGTAAATGTCATTCAAAATCAAAGAACAATGAATACAACATTTCCTTCATTCTGAGGCATTTTATAATAAGTTGTTGAAGAAATTCCTGCCAATACCACAAACTGTTAGAATGCCGTCGCTGCACAATATTATAGCATATTACTGAAAGTCAAAATGAACGATGAAAACAACTTTATTTACACTGAAGTAAAAGTTGAAGGCTCAAATCACATCACTAGATCTCTCTCATGCTGTCTCCAAGCACATCCTAAGGTGAATATTAAAATGAGATATTGTAAAAAATGTGAGAACGAGTCCACAGTGGAATACCACTCTTATTTATACACACCAGAGCCGAGTTTGGGCTCAATTTTCAGAGCCTGAGCCCATCCAAGCTCGAGGTATATAAGCCCGAACCCACCCAAGTCGAATTTTATATTGCAAGATAGAGCCCGAAAACTCCCTAACCATCAATAAAAAACATCTCCTTTTCCACACTTCCACTCACTCTTCCTCTGCAATTAACCAATGTATTTCTCAAATGTGAAGTGGGGAAGGGACCTCTCTTCATTTTTATAGTGTAACTGTATGATTTTCTTTCATCGTTCATTTCCACCTGAAGTGCTTCGGGTGGCCGGACATCCAAAAGGATCGGGCAGTGCTGCAATTGTATGTTGCTCAAATAATGCTAATATTATCACGCCAACATGTGCTGCAATATGTACATTGCTAGATAGATTTAGCAGGGAGCTACAGCGTGGAGATACGGGGTAAATTATCGTCGGCAAGCTATCAACTATCCAATATCTATAAACAGAATTAGCAGAGAGCTGCTGCGTGGAGATAGGGGTAAATTATTGTCGGCAAGCTATCAACTATCCAATATCTATAAATAGAATTAGCAGGGAGCTACTGCGTGGAGATAGGGGGTAAATTATCGTCGGTATGCTATCAACTATCTATCCAATATCTATAAATAGAATTAGCAGGGAGCTACTGCGTGGAGATAGGGGGTAAATTATCGTCGGCATGCTATCAACTATCTATCCAATATCTATAAATAGAATTAGCTGGGAGCTACTGCGTGGAGATAGGAGGTAAATTATCGTCGGCATGCTATCAACTATCCAATATCTATAAATAGAATTAGCAGGGAGCTACTGCGTGGAGATAGGAGGTAAATTATCGTCGGCGTGCTATCAACTATCTATCCAATATCTATAAATAGAATTAGCTGGGAGCTACTGCGTGGAGATAGGAGGTAAATTATCGTCGGCATGCTATCAACTATCCAATATCTATAAATAGAATTAGCAGGGAGCTACTGCGTGGAGATAGGGGGTAAATTATCGTCGGCGTGCTATCAACTATCCAATATCTATAAATAGAATTAGCAGGGAGCTACTGCGTGGAGATAGGGGGTAAATTATCGTCGGCATGCTATCAACTATCTATCCAATATCTATAAATAGAATTAGCAGGGAGCTACTGCGTGGAGATAGGGGGTAAATTATCGTCGGCATGCTATCAACTATCTATCCAATATCTATAAATAGAATTAGCAGGGAGCTACTGCATGGAGATAGGAGGTAAATTATCGTCGGCATGCTATCAACTATCCAATATCTATAAATAGAATTAGCAGGGAGCTACTGCGTGGAGATAGGGGGTAAATTATCATCAGCAAGCTATCAATTATCAAATATCTATAGTTCTTGAAAAAGCTTTTCCTTCTCTGCAGAAACACAGTAACGCGCGGCCTATGGGATTTTCTACCCAAGCCTGGAATAAATAGCCATTTGGAATGCCCGCTCCCCAACCAGAACCAGTTGCCAAAGAATTCCCTTTACCAACTATAAAGTGTCTCATTTGCTAAATCATATAAAATCACATTTATATGTATAAACATTCTTCCGCTCTCCCTCTCTATAAGAGCCCGAGCTCGCCCAAGCCCGAACTGCAGTAAATATTCTACAGCCCGAGCCCGATTACGGCTCGGGCTGAAGAATATTTACGTCTCAGCTCTGATACACACCACATTCAGCTCCCAAGTGACTTCACGGAATTGTCAACACACTCTGGCCAATGGTAGATGTGTCTTATTTATTTGAGCACCAAGAAGGAAGCATAGGATTGAAATGAAATTTTATGGACGTAATGATACAGATGAACGATACACATGATGGCAAAAACAGAGCTGCAGGACAATTACAGAGGGATCTGTGGCACGCAGTCTGGTCACCTTCAATAGCGTGTTGCACCGCCTCCTGCAGAGATACATGCTGCAATACGGCCCGGCATGGAGACGGACAGATGCCGGATGTTGTCCTGCGGCAGACAGGCCCAGGCGCATTGGATTGCCCCAAATCCCGGATAGTGCTACACAGTGGCAGCTGGTCCCACACATGCCTGATAGGGGACATGTCAGGGGAGCGGGCAGGCGATGGAAGCGTCTGGACACGTCGAAGGCAGCCCTGGGCGACCCAAGCCGTGTGAGAGCAGGCATTATTCCGCTGGTATAGCGCACCTGGAATCCTGGCCAGGAATGGGAGCACACGTGGGGCCGTAGGATCTCATCCACACACCGCTGGCCTGCAAATGATCCACGTACCACTACTAGAGCTGATTGGCCATCGTAGGCAATGGCTCCCCAGACCATAATGCCTGAAGTGGGGGAGATGTGGGGCTCCATGGCAAAGTTGGGATTGTGCTGTTGAACCGGGGACTTCCACACTCGTACACGATGATCACCTGTCCTCCCCAAAACAAAGTGGCACTCATCGCTGAACACCACATGTCACTAGTCTGTGGAGTTCCACGTCGCTCTGGCCTGGAACCACTGCACATGGAGCCAGCGATGTTCCGGTGTTAATGGCAGCACACGTACGTGGTGCTAGACTCGCAGATTCGCTTCCGCAAGGCATAGGGAAATGGTTCGTGGTCACATAGGAGTCGCTACATGTATAGTGAATCGGGTGGAATCCATTCGTGCCTGGCGCAGGATTTGTCGATCCTCTCTTTCGGTGGTCCTCCTGGTTCACCCAGAGCTGCTCCGCCATGTGGCTGTGCCGTCACGTGACCACCAGAGTTCGCCGAAAAAATAATTTGAAGGAGTATTTTTACTCCTTTGGGAAAATTTAGGGGATAATTTTTAAAAGTGAGGAGTATTTTAGAAAAATTAACGAGTGAAATAATAAAAAAAAAAGTTGCGAAAACACCGGGAAATTAAAAAAAAAAAAAAAAAAAACCTGGGTTTTTTCACATTAAAAAATATTTTACTACTACTGAATGTATTTGGATGTTTTGCTTTTTTTTTTAGTTAAAAAAAATATATATAATACATAAATAACGTAAACACTACAAGCGCATGGAAAGTAATCCCTGGAAATTCTTTGTACCATTTTGGAATGAATTTCCAACTTTGACGTCGATGTAACACAACACATTCTTCATTTTCTAATGAAGTGTCCATGTTCGTTGGCTGCTTTCGTATTTCCACCGCTAGTTTTTTGCAGATTTCATTGTTTCCTTCCTCTGCGTTTTTGTTTCTCTTCTACACCATTGGACTGAGTCTAGCCGGGGAAAAAAAAAAAAAAAGACGTTAAAGTACTCTGTTTCGACACATCGTTCGATACTACTAGTGTCTGACAAAGCTGTTTCAATCTCCACAAATCACGACCACGTACCACCGTCGTGACGAAGTACAAATCGCGACCACAAGGCGCTCCGGAATTGCGATTGCGAAAGCGTACTTCACTCAACTGATAGAGCATGAGCTGTAGCAGCAACGACAGGAGTTATGCGATGCGATTGCGCTCCCGATGGCGTCAAGGTAAGGAACGATGTCTCCCTGACGTCATGCCCTGACTGGCTGGCGGGTCACGCCGCCATAGCTCCGGTCGCCAAGGAAACCACAGCCAGGTATGGATCGTCTACAACGTGAGACCTGGCCTGAGGTAACAAAGGATATCGCTGATCATACGTTTGAAATACAAAATTTGAATAAAAACTTGAAAATAAAAAATTTTCAGCTTAAAATTCTTGATTCGTATTTAACGCGTTGGCGAAATTTCGATGCATATTTTTACGCGTAGGCAAAATTTCGATGCGTATTTTTACGCGTTGACAAAATTTCGATTCGTATTTTTACGCGTTGGCAAAATTTCGATGCATATTTTTACGCGTTGGCAAAATTTCGATGCATATATTTACGCGTTGGCAAAATTTCGATGCATATATTTTACGCGTTGGCAAAATTTCGATGCGTATATTTACGCGTAGGCAAAATTTCGATGCGTATTTTTACGCGTTGGCAAAATTTCGATGCGTATATTTACGCGTTGGCAAAATTTCGATGCGTATATTTACGCGTTGGCAAAATTTCGATGCATATTTTTACGCGTTGGCAAAATTTCGATGCGTATATTTACGCGTAGGCAAAATTTTGATGCGTATTTTTACGCGTTGACAAAATTTCGATTCGTATTTTTACGCGTTGGCAAAATTTCGATGCGTATATTTACGCGTAGGCAAAATTTTGATGCGTATATTTTTACGCGTTGGCAAAATTTCGATGCATATTTTTACGCGTAGGCAAAATTTCGATGCGTATATTTACGCGTAGGCAAAATTTCGATGCGTATTTTTACGCGTTGACAAAATTTCGATTCGTATTTTTACGCGTTGGCAAAATTTCGATGCGTATATTTACGCGTTGGCAAAATTTCGATGCGTATATTTACGCGTTGGCAAAATTTCGATGCATATTTTTACGCGTTGGCAAAATTTCGATGCGTATATTTACGCGTTGGCAAAATTTCGATGCGTATATTTACGCGTTGGCAAAATTTCGATGCATATTTTTACGCGTTGGCAAAATTTCGATGCGTATATTTACGCGTTGGCAAAATTTCGATGCGTATATTTACGCGTTGGCAAAATTTCGATGCATATTTTTACGTGTTGGCAAAATTTCGATGCGTATATTTACGCGTAGGCAAAATTTTGATGCGTATTTTTACGCGTTGGCAAAATTTCGATGCATATTTTTACGCGTTGGCAAAATTTCGATGCGTATTTTTATGCGTTGGCAAAATGCCGATGCGTAAACACACTTTTCGACGCATCCTAGACACGTAATTACGCATTTTGGCGAACTCTGGTGTCCACTGCTCCCAACACAGTCGGACAGTATGGTCACAACGACCCATGTGGTGGGCTATACAGCAAGCCGACCACCCTGCAGTTTTCAGCCTGATGATCAGGCTTCTCTCAAAGTCCGTAAGTTGCATAAATCGACGTCTCTGGCATTTACCAGGCATTCTTGTCAGTCCGTAAGTTGCATAAATCGACGTCTCTGGCGTCTACCAGGCATTCTTGTCACTCTGTACTCTTGCTTGCGCCGGCCGGTGCTGTTCACTTTCATGGGTCATCGACTACACGCCGATTTATAAGGCCTGTTTAGTATCCAGTGCGGTTACGCACACTCGCACCAAACGTGGATCATTTGCACGCCAGCACACACTCTAGCTATCGGCAAAGTTTCACGGTTGCAGCATGTTTTCTTCTAGGTGCACAAATTTCATTTTCCGCAAGTGTGAAATTCAAGTTAGTAGTTTATTTGGTCCTTGTTGTTCGAAATTAATGGTATCCAAGGTGGAGGTATGAATCTGGGTACTTCATCATTACGACATTTTTCAGCACTATTGACGATGGGAAAAGGAGTGAGACAAGGTGACACCATATCTACGAAGCTCTTTAATGCCACATTCGAAAATGTCTTTCAATCACTGAACTGGGAAAACAAAGGGATAAAGATTAATGGAGATTATCTAACTCACCTTCGTTTTGCTGATGACATAGTCATTTTTGCAACTACCCCATCAGAGCTGCAGAGTATGATCCAGGAACTTGCTGACAAGAGTAAAGAAGTGGGATTAAAAATGAACTTTCAGAAGACAAAAGTGATGTACAATGCTTTTACAAGAAATGAAGATTTATCAATTGATGGAGAAAAGCTGGAGATAACAGACACGTACGTTTATCTTGGACAGCAGATATCAAGTGAGGGTCACATTGATGAAGAAATTAATCGGCGTACAAAACTTGCCTGGAGAGCTTTTGGAAAAAACAGCATAATTTTCAAGAGCAATATGCCATTATGTCTTAAAAGAAAAGTGTTTGATAAATGCATCCTTCCAGTGCTTACGTATGGTGCAGAGACGTGGACCTTAGCTAAAAGAGATATACAAAGGCTGCAGACAACTCAAAGCAGCATGGAGAGGTGCATGCTTGGTGTAACCAGGAGAGATAAGAAGAGGAACTCGTGGATCCGAAAAATGACAAGAGTGGAAGACATCATGATCAGAGTTAAATCCCTGAAATGGCAATGGGCTGGACATACTGCCAGAAGGACAGATCATCGATGGACAGCCGAAATTTTAGATTGGATTCCAAGGGACAGGAAAAGACCCAGAAGAAGACCACATGGGAGATGGGTGGATGAAATTCGAAAGTATGCGGGAGTGACATGGAGGAGACTGGCACAAGACAGACCGTTGTGGAGGAAACTTGGGGAGACCTTCGTCCAGCAGTGGATTGATAATGGTTGACAATGATGATGATGATGATGATGATTGATGATGCGTAAACTCTCCGCTAGCTAAGTCGCACTCCTGTTGTTGTGACTTGAAATAACTCTTGCCTCATTCCATAGAGAGATGTGGGCTCCATAGTTAACTGATCTTGCTAGCAGAGTAGAGTTTGAATGTCTTTCAGCACTGTACTTGTGTTCCGCAATATGAAGTTCAAATTCCTCATGGTGGATCCAATATAAATCCGATCCATGTCAACAGTATCCAGGGCCTTCAATGGTATTTTATAAACTTCAAATCTGCTATTACACGGAACTGAGGGTCACTAACCCTCTTTATTTGCCATTACCTGGGACTAACCCTCTGAGACAACTTGAAAAAGCTCTAGTACAATTCTTATCACCTTTAACTTCTAATTCAGTCTCTTTAGTATCCAGTTATGTTGAAGTCTTAAAGAAGATTAAAGACTTGGTACCAGGGAACTCACCATTTTGGTTTACGTCCCTGGACGTCGAGTCACCGTTTCCAAGCGTGCTGATAACATATGCACATGAGTTAATAGAAGAAATACTACAATCCTTCTGCACCCTGAATGATCTGGATTTATGGAAACCTTGAAATCGGTTTTCAAGAGGTGTTATTTTAAATTTCAAAATGTCACTTACAAACAAAAGGAAGGAGCCCTTATAGGCCCCCAGCTCTCCACCTCTCCTGGCGGAGATTGTACACTGGTGTGCAAAAATTAAGGACGAAGAGGAGAAATTAACATAAAACCGGAACGAGCAGGCAGAACGTACCGAAAGACCACTCAGGAGATAGACTAGCGTCCAGTACGGCAGGTCATGCGCATATATGCAGCATGACTTGGGGGGGGAGTGTCGGAAGGGTATAAAGCACACGGGTGGTGTACGCTCAGCAATTCGGTGAAAGCTATTGCACGGTGTACATCGCTTTGAACGACGTCGAGTTGCTGCCACAGTGTGATATGACCAACAGGCAATCCAGTAGACGACATCTGGATGACTTTACCCGAGGTCGCGTCATTGGGAAGTTGGAAGAAGGTCGAAGTGTGACTAGTGTGGCCAAAGAGTTCGGGATCGCTCACAGTATCGTTTCACGAGCTTGGAGAGCATTTCAAACGACAGGAACAGCTGTCTGAGAGTTTAGCCGTGGTCGTCCACGAGCAACCACGGCGGCGGACGACCGGTATATTGTCCTACAGGCGAGAAGAGACAGACGGCAGACAGCGGGAGAAATCGCAAGGCACATGCAACAGACAACTGGACGTCCGTTATCGCGTTTTACCGTGGCCAGGAGGCTGCACAAAGGTGGTCTATTTGCACGACGACCAGTGCAGTGTGTGCCATTAATGCCTGCTCATTGGAGACGGCGGTTTCTGTGGTGCCAGGAACACAAGAACTGGACACATCGGCAATGGGGTCGAGTTCTCTTTACAGATGAGAGCCGATTTAGTCTCACAAGTGATTCTGGACGTATACACATCTGGAGAGAGCAGGGAACACGCAATCACACCTCCAACATCATAAAAAGGGATCGGTTTGGAGGTGGCGGAGTTCTCGTTTGGGGCAGTATCATGCTTGGTATCCGTACTGACCTTCACATCTTTCAAGGAGGTTCAGTCACTGGTGTCCCCTCTTGTACTGAGGTTCTCCTGCCTCACGTGCGTCTGTTTAGAGGTCCTGTGGGTCCTGAGTTCCTCTTCATGAATGACAACGCTACACCTCATCGTACAGTGACTGTCGCAGAGCTGTTGGAGAGTGAAGATATTCAACGCATGGATAGGTCCCTGGACCTAAATCCAATCGAACACGTGTGGGACCCTCTCGGGAGACGCTTGGCAGCACATCACCAGCAGCCAGCAACGATTCCGCAGCTGCGATTGGCGCTACAAGAGGAATGGGCCGCGATGCCTCAACAGCTTCTTGACAACCTCGTCCTCAGCATGGACAGACGTTGTAAATCCTGCAACGCAGTCAGGGGTGATCATATGCCCTACTAAAGACTGGATTTTTCTTGGCAGCCACCTGTCACATTGACGTTTCTCTCTTCTGTCCAGTTGTGCTCGAAGCTACCTTTTCAATAAAGTGCCTTTGTATCCTTTGGATTCCTTGTTTGGACGGTTTTGCTCACTTGTCCCATATTCTTACATTTTGGGGATCTTATGGTATGATTTGAGTCGATGTGGAGCACTTCCGCATGACGTTACATTCGAAAAACCATCTCGTCCTTAATTTTTGCATGCCAGTGTATTACAAGATTTAGAGGAACGGATTTTACAACTTACTCCAATAGCCCCGTGCCTATATCTATGATACATAGATGATATTCTTATTTTCTGCAATCATGATGTAGATTCCCTATATGAATTTGCTGAACTGATGTCCTCGCAGATTGCCTCAATTAATTTTACAGTTGAACTGGAACAAAATTATGCCATACCTTTTTTAGATTTTATGTTGAAGTGAAACCCTATACCACAAACTATTTCTTTTTCTGTATACTGTACGCCTAGTGCAACATCAACCATTATACCATATTATTCAGCACACCCTGATGCTTATGAACTGTCTGCATTTGAGTTTCTTATCCGTAGCGCTTACACACATTCCTGAAGTGTTACAACCAGGAGACGAGAATTAAATCAAATAATTGCCATAGCGAACGAATATGGTTACCCTAGAGATACAGTAAACCAGATCCATCGGAAAATATGAAGAACACGTTCAGGGTTGCCACTTAAAAGTAATAAAAAAATTCCCTGACTTTTCCAGGTTCTCCAGGTGGTTTTTAAAGTTTTCCAGAGTGGCGTGTTGCAAAGAATTGTTACATTTCCTTCCATTCCATTAATTTTTATCACCAAAGTACACACTTGTAAATTCTTTATGTAATTTGTCTTTATAAAATTACCTGCTTTTCATTAATAATAACTAACTGTGCACATTATTTTCTATACCAAAGTTCTGTGAACTTTTGTGAATACTTCCCATATGGAATTTGCAAATACATTCCCATAGAAACAGGTCATATGTAAGAAAAAATCTGTCAGTTGAATAGTTTCAGTTTTTCTATAACACAATGCAGCTAAGCTTAATGATGGAATGGCTCTGTTCAAAGAAACATGTTTGAAGAGAACCACCAGACAAAGGACTTTGATCCATCATTTGGTTGGTTCTCTTGTGAAGTGTTTCTTCAAGCAGGAGCCATTGTGCCTAATTGTTCCATGTTATAACTGTGAATACTACCCACACGGAATTTGTAAATACATTCCCATAGAAACAGGTCATATGTAAGAAAAAATCTGTCAGTTGAATAGTTTCAGTTTTTCTATAACACAATGCAGCTAAGCTTAATGATGGAATGGCTCTGTTCAAAGAAACATGTTTCAAGAGAACCACCAGACAAAGGACTTTGATCCATCATTTGGTTGGTTCTCTTGTGAAGTGTTTCTTCAAGCAGGAGCCATTGTGCCTAATTGTTCCATGTTATAACTGTGAATACTACCCACACGGAATTTGTAAATACATTCCCATAGAAACAGGTCATATGTAAGAAAAAATCTGCCAGTTGAATAGTTTCAGTTTTTCTATAACACAATGCAGCTAAGCTTAATGATGGAATGGCTCTGTTCAAAGAAACATGTTTGAGAGAACCAACAGACAAAGGACTTTGATCCATCGTTTGGTTGGTTCTCTTGTGAAGTGTTTCTTCAAGCAGGAGCCATTGTGCCTAATTGTTCCATGTTATAACTGTGAATACTACCCACACGGAATTTGTAAATACATTCCCATAGAAACAGGTCATATGTAAGAAAAAATCTGTCAGTTGAATAGTTTCAGTTTTTCTATAACACAATGCAGCTAAGCTTAATGATGGAATGGCTCTGTTCAAAGAAACATGTTTCAAGAGAACCAACAGACAAAGGACTTTGATCCATCATTTGGTTGGTTCTCTTGTGAAGTGTTTCTTCAAGCAGGAGCCATTGTGCCTAATTGTTCCATGTTATAACTGTGAATACTACCCACACGGAATTTGTAAATACATTCCCATAGAAACAGGTCATATGTAAGAAAAAATCTGTCAGTTGAATAGTTTCAGTTTTTCTATAACACAATGCAGCTAAGCTTAATGATGGAATGGCTCTGTTCAAAGAAACATGTTTGAGAGAACCAACAGACAAAGGACTTTGATCCATCGTTTGGTTGGTTCTCTTGTGAAGTGTTTCTTCAAGCAGGAGCCATTGTGCCTAATTGTTCCATATTATAACTGTGAATACTACCCACATGGAATTTGTAAATACATTCCCATAGAAACAGGTCATATGTAGGAAAAAATCTGTCAGTTGAATAGTTTCAGTTTTTCTATAACACAATGCAGCTAAGCTTAATGATGGAATGGCTCTGTTCAAAGAAACATGTTTCAAGAGAACCGCCAGACAAAGGACTTTGATCCATCATTTGGTTGGTTCTCTTGTGAAGTGTTTCTTCAAGCAGGAGCCATTGTGCCTAATTGTTCCATGTTATAACTGTGAATACTACCCACACGGAATTTGTAAATACATTCCCATAGAAACAGGTCATATGTAAGAAAAAATCTGTCAGTTGAATAGTTTCAGTTTTTCTATAACACAATGCAGCTAAGCTTAATGATGGAATGGCTCTGTTCAAAGAAACATGTTTGAGAGAACCAACAGACAAAGGACTTTGATCCATCGTTTGGTTGGTTCTCTTGTGAAGTGTTTCTTCAAGCAGGAGCCATTGTGCCTAATTGTTCCATGTTATAACTGTGAATACTACCCACACGGAATTTGTAAATACATTCCCATAGAAACAGGTCATATGTAAGAAAAAATCTGTCAGTTGAATAGTTTCAGTTTTTCTATAACACAATGCAGCTAAGCTTAATGATGGAATGGCTCTGTTCAAAGAAACATGTTTCAAGAGAACCAACAGACAAAGGACTTTGATCCATCATTTGGTTGGTTCTCTTGTGAAGTGTTTCTTCAAGCAGGAGCCATTGTGCCTAATTGTTCCATGTTATAACTGTGAATACTACCCACACGGAATTTGTAAATACATTCCCATAGAAACAGGTCATATGTAAGAAAAAATCTGTCAGTTGAATAGTTTCAGTTTTTCTATAACACAATGCAGCTAAGCTTAATGATGGAATGGCTCTGTTCAAAGAAACATGTTTGAGAGAACCAACAGACAAAGGACTTTGATCCATCGTTTGGTTGGTTCTCTTGTGAAGTGTTTCTTCAAGCAGGAGCCATTGTGCCTAATTGTTCCATGTTATAACTGTGAATACTACCCACACGGAATTTGTAAATACATTCCCATAGAAACAGGTCATATGTAAGAAAAAATCTGTCAGTTGAATAGTTTCAGTTTTTCTATAACACAATGCAGCTAAGCTTAATGATGGAATGGCTCTGTTCAAAGAAACATGTTTCAAGAGAACCAACAGACAAAGGACTTTGATCCATCATTTGGTTGGTTCTCTTGTGAAGTGTTTCTTCAAGCAGGAGCCATTGTGCCTAATTGTTCCATGTTATAACTGTGAATACTACCCACACGGAATTTGTAAATACATTCCCATAGAAACAGATCATATGTAAGAAAAAATCTGTCAGTTGAATAGTTTCAGTTTTTCTATAACACAATGCAGCTAAGCTTAATGATGGAATGGCTCTGTTCAAAGAAACATGTTTGAGAGAACCAACAGACAAAGGATTTTGATCCATCGTTTGGTTGGTTCTCTTGTGAAGTGTTTCTTCAAGCAGGAGCCATTGTGCCTAATTGTTCCATATTATAACTGTGAATACTACCCACATGGAATTTGTAAATACATTCCCATAGAAACAGGTCATATGTAGGAAAAAATCTGTCAGTTGAATAGTTTCAGTTTTTCTATAACACAATGCAGCTAAGCTTAATGATGGAATGGCTCTGTTCAAAGAAACATGTTTCAAGAGAACCAACAGACAAAGGACTTTGATCCATCATTTGGTTGGTTCTCTTGTGAAGCGTTTCTTCAAGCAGGAGCCATTGTGCCTATTGTTCCATGTTATAACAACAGCCTACAGAAATTGAACAAAAACTTAATAACTGGCAATTTTAAAAATTCAATTTTGCATCTATTTTTAGAGAATGAAAAAAATACTTAATATAACTGAAAGTAAGATCTACCAAATTCTAGGCAGGCAGTAATTGCAAGCAAAAGTTTGAAATCTTGAAAAAATAAGTTTTTTTGGCAAAAGAAAGTATTCGTTGATTTTTACAAAAAAAAAAGGGCAATTGTCCCTTAGTTTTCCCTGATTTTTGGAACCATTTTCAAATTCCCTGAGAATTCCAGGTTTTCCCTGTTTTCCAGGTTGAGTGGGAACCCTGACGTTTTTCTACATTGACTAAAGAACCGAAGCAATGCAAATATGTTTGGTGAGTGGATTATATTCCAAAAGTTATGACTATACTTAAAACTTCCTGTAAAAAATACAACTTGGATTTTGGAATTAAAACCTACAACCTAATGTCAACTATTGAAAAATATCGGGAGCCAGTCTCATGTAATAGCAGATTTAGAGTTTTTGATTGAGCTACAGCATTTTGAAAATAGGCAAAAAATACACCCGAGATGAAAATCATGTGAAACACCAAATTTTTAAGTGCACACTGCTCCTGAACCATAACAGGTAGAGACTCAATTTTTTTTTTTTTTTTTTTTTTTTTTGAAGCATTTGAACTGGCCTTTCTTCAAATTCACAGAAATTGGTCAAACGAATGTTACCAGATGGCAAAAAAAATTATATTTATTACAAAAAATTTTAATTTTCCACAAATTTAGGATTTTTTTTTTTTTTTAAGAAAAAGACTTATCAGGTGGGTAAGTATGCAAACCTGCACCCTTACTAGGGTTGTCTCAGCAGTAATTTTATTTTTATCCTGTAATGCTTGTAACTCATGAAATTAATTTTTAAAATATACAAAATTTAAAAAAATAAACATTTTTGAATTGCAATATGTCAAAAACCCCATTTTTAAAAATTCTGATATTTTGTCCAAATAATGTCCTAATGGTAGGTAGTTTACTGGGGGAGTCCAGCTAGTGGATTTTTGCCTTGAAAATTTCTTACATATTTTTGAAAATGACACTTTTATTTTTCCATTTCTTTTTTCTCCAATTTTTGAAAAATGGCACTTCTTTTTTCAAATTTTCAAATTCAGTGAAAAAATGAGAACTGTAAACATTATTTAGTAAATTTTTAATAGCAGGAGAACACACCAAGTTGCCAACTGTGACTAAATCCAAAAATGGCGAGAAAAAATTAGTAGCAGTGAAAATGGTGGTGAATGATTTTATGAAACTTGGGCAATTTTTGACTCATGGGTAAACTGCAATTTACGGTAATGTTTGGGCTAAACTGCAGCTGATATGATTTCAGAGTTTGATTTTCCATAGCTGTGGCACTGGAAATGGTACAGCCCGGTGCAATTTTTATGGAGTACTGTGAAACACCTATTAAGGCTGCTTGAGAGTCATTGGGGGAGTCAATGAAAATAAGAGCTACTGAAGGTGGGGGATATCGAGAGGGAAGAAACTCTTCCGTAATTTATAATGAGTGGATCCAGAGAAATGGGATAGCAGAGGTTAAACAGTCTGCAGCACATAGTCCAGTGTTGGTGTTGCACTTTGCTCAAAACTGATCTGTAATTCTACCTGATCAAGTGCAAAGTTACTACTGGCAAACAATGTCCAGATCTCACTCTTTACATGCACTGCATACTTTCCAAATGAGACTAAGTCTTTTGTGGTAGCATGCAATGATATAAGCCATGACACAGCGCATGCTCTGTGTGCCATTCTGCTCATAAAAAGTGAAATTGCTAAGACTTGTCCTTTGGAAGAATTTAAAACAATTGTTTATATCTCAGATGGAGCAGCCGGGCACGTCAGAAACCAATATCAGATCTATGAATTTATGAAGGGGGACCCAAATGTAACAAGGAAGTGGATCTTCTCAGCCACAAGCCAATGCAAGAGTGCATGTGATGGTGTGGATGGCCTGTGCAAACATTTTGCTACTAAATTCAACTTACAGAAAGAAGCTTCACAAGCTATAAGAGATGCACCTTCATTTGTTGAAACTGTCTCACCCTTGAACCCAAAGACTAAACTTCTACTCCTCACAAACTTGTGAAGTTCAATCCTATCGAACCTGCAAAGTAGAAGAGTGGGATACAGTCAAATCTGTTGTTGAAATAGTCACAGCATTCTTGGTTAGTACAAGGAAATAAACCCATCAATGGCCAGAACAGTCCGGCACTCCCATAAAGCAGTGCAATTTCCAAGCCGACAAAAAAAGAACCTATTTTCTGCTAATTATTTTCAAATTGGAGAATTTATAGGATGCATTTATGACGATAACTGGTGGATGGATGGGACAGATTACAAACATATCTAAAGAATTTGAGGACATAACAGTATCTTTCATGGACCAACCAGAGGTTTTTGGTGGCCAGAAGAATATGGCAAGAAAACAGGACAAGTGTCCAGTGCCCTTAAAAATTGTACTTCTAAAGGTGAATGCCCCAACTCCTGTTGGACGTTCTGCACGACTCCATACCTTTCATGAGAAGGAAATCAATAAAATCCAGCAGCTTTTCTAAGTTTGAATAATTTGTAGTTATGATGGTAAGCTCATAATTGGTTTTTTTTTTTGGGGGGGGGGCTTTTTTCTTATGTAAATAGAAATTGAATCTTAACTGCAACTGAGATAATGTATTGTACAGCAGATATCAAGTGAGGGTCACATTGGTGAAGAAATTAATCGGCGTACAAAACTTGCCTGGAGAGCTTTTGGAAGAAACAGCATAATTTTCAAGAGCAATATGCCATTATGTCTTAAAAGAAAAGTGTTTGATCAATGCATCCTTCCAGTGCTTACGTATGGTGCAGAGACGTGGACCTTAGCTAAAAGAGACATACAAAGGCTGCAGACAACTCAAAGCAGCATGGAGAGGTGCATGCTTGGTGTAACCAGGAGAGATAAGAAGAGGAACTCGTGGATCCGAAAAATGACAAGAGTGGAAGACATCATGATCAGAGTTAAATCCCTGAAATGGCAATGGGCTGGACATACTGCCAGAAGGACAGACCATCGAAGGACAGCCGAAATTTTAGATTGGATTCCAAGGGACAGGAAAAGACCCAGAAGAAGACCACATGGAAGATGGGTGGATGAAATTCGAAAGTATGCGGGAGTGACATGGAGGAGACTGGCACAAGACAGACCATTGTGGAGGAAACTTGGGGAGACCTTCGTCCAGCAGTGGATTGATAATGGTTGACAATGATGATGATGATGATGATTTTCAAATTGGAGAATTTATAGGATGCATTTATGACGATAACTGGTGGATGGATGGGACAGATTACAAACATATCTAAAGAATTGGAGGACATAACAGTATCTTTCATGGACCAGCCAGAGGTTTTTGGTGGCCAGAAGAATATGGCAAGAAAACAGGACAAGTGTCCAGTGCCCTTAAAAAATGTACTTCTAAAGGTGAATGCCCCAACTCCTGTTGGATGTTCTGCATAACTTCATACCTTTGATGAGAAGGAAATCAATAAAATCCAGCAGCTTTTCTCAGTTTGAATAACTTGTAGTTATGATGGTAAGCTCATAATTTCGTTTTTTTTAGGCCTTTTTTCTTATGTATATAGAAATTGAATCTCCGCAACTCAGATAATGTATTGTATGTGTACAGACTATGGATTTAAAAAAAAATTAAACATGTGCATAGGTGACAATTATTAAAAATCATAAAAATGACTTTAAAATATAGATGGACACTGCAATTTGGAATATATACTAAGGTAAACTTTTCAGAAACATCTTTCGAAGGTTTTTTTTTTTTAGTAATAACCCAACCGTGAGGCTTGAGCAGGAGAGAAGTGCATCATAGTGAGAAGAATTGGCAGGAAAACACGTAACACACAAAACATTTAAAGAATTCTTGAAATAGTGATCACACGCATAAGTTACATTAAAAAATTAAGAGCTGGACGTTTCGGTAGTGACTTCTACCTTCATCAGCCATGGAATTAGAACACGTGGTAAAAGCGTCAGTTGTTGCCAGATTTCAAAATCGCTTTCCAAATAATAGGGATGATAAAAGATGCGTCAGTATTTCAGGTGTTAGGGGTAAGGTAGATTTCAATGCTTTCACGGTATCTGAGGGCATGCCGATTGCTGAACGGGGCGTTTCGCTTAACATTGTGCCAATCGGGAGCCGCGGACGTATCGCTGATGGTTAAAATTGAAAGGGAGGTGGAAGGACTACCTTTCTTAACATCAGCGATATGCTGCATCAAACGCCGGTATATGCTGCGGTAAGTACTACCAATATATTGGTACTAAGGTTTAAGCTATTCAGAATCATGCTTAAAGAGTATAACGCTAAGCACAAAAAAAAAACTGCAAGATTAATAAATTCAAGTATGACAGAAAACAACTATTAAATCTTTGCAAAGACCCCACGATCAAATTCTGCGAAGCAGACAAAACAGGACAAATTGTTATTATGGACACTTTGGAATATAATGATAAAATGCGGACGGCCATCTCAAAGCTACAGTGCGATAGCATCAACAAAGATCCCACCGACAAACAACTTACCTTCCTGGATAATATAAGGAACCACAGCACGTTACCAAATGAAACAAAAAATGCAAACCCTCCAATGGGAGCAGGGATGCCAAAAATATTCTCAAAAATTAAAACACATAAAGAAAACACACCTTTAAGACTGATTCTATCGAAAAAAAACCTCACCACTCATCAACCTAGAAAAAAAGATATACAACTATCTATCCCCAATATTCATGAGGAATCAATATACATTAAAGAATAGCTATGAGTTTATAGAAAAATCAAATTAATTAATCAAGACCTAGAGCAAATAACTATGGCCTCCATGGACGTTAAGGCGTTATACCCAAACACTCCTGTTGAGCTAGCCATCGAATTGATTATGCAACAACTAAGCATCAACAAAGAACTAAACTTGTCACAACTGAAAGAGCTAAAGAATACCTTATATTTCATCAAGGAAAACAACATCTTCCATTTTGAAGGAAATATATTTAAACAAACGCAAGGTGGCCCTATGGGATCCCCATTATCGGCATTATACGCAGAAGTGATTATGGCATACCTCGAAAAAGAAATTATTCAAAATCTACCTGAAAAACCAATACTTTATGCTCGATATGTAGACGACATTATTATAATGTCTAAACTTAACAAAGCCGAGGTACAAGATCTAGCACAGCAGTTTAGCAAAATCTGTAACACTGTAGAGCTAACTATTGAGTTTGAAGAGGATAATCGCCTATTCTTCCTGGACATTCAACTAAAGAAAAACAAAAATAGTTTTGAATACTCTGTGTTCAGAAAAGCAACTTACATACCTGTACTGATACCATACTCGTCGCACCATCCAGTGATACATAAAAAAAACAGCATAGTAAACTTGATACGGTGAGCGTACACACACACATCTAACAACAGGCTAAAAAATCAAGAGCTAGAGTTTATCTCGAAAATATCACAAGAGTATGGGTACCCGAGCAAGCTAATTAATAAATGGATCCATGAGAGTAAAAAGCATATGACTCAGAGTAAAGAAGGCCAAGAAGTGCACAACCAAAGGAAGATGAGGAATAAAAAATTGAAATACATTGGAGCTTTCCCATACTTGGAAGGAGTGAGTAAAGAAATCAATAGGCACTGTGCTAAACATGACTTACAACTAGGAAGCTCAGTGCACACCGTGAAAAGTATGACTGTCAACAAAAAAACAGAGGAAAAAATGCTAGAAGAATCAGGAACCTACGAAATTCCAATTGCACACATACCCCCAATATCGTACATTGGAAGTACGAAAAACAAATTAAAAAAAAACTTAAACAACACATATCTAACTGGCAAAAAAAAAGAAGCCAAAACTGCTTTAGTGCAATTCTGCATGGAAAACCGGACATTCCCAAAATTCGATGAAATTAAAATGCTAAAAAAGAATAAAAAATCAGAAAGGCAAATGAGGAGGGAAGAAGCAATGTTAATCTATAAAAATAAAGCAAGGATATGTAACCAGAACGACCCTAGCACATTATCGGGCCTGTGGAAAGAACTAATAAGACAAGAAAAACAACAACAAAAGAAAAACAGGCAAAAAAAGACAAGAAAACCAGGATAGGAGAAGGAAATTAAAAAAAAATAAATAAATAAATAAAAAAGTTGTTTTAATGAAACATAGATGGCGCCAGCCAGGCTTGATAACGAAATATATCCAGGAAAGTATATCCGACGAATGGCAACAAGGAGTATCGGACTCCATTAGCGCGAAGTTAACCACGAACATCGGTGGTAAAGTCGCCACGCTCCTGAGGATGCCCAGAGGATGGGCGAAAATTTCGAGTAGAAAGAACGGTAAAAATTGATGTGTTTGGAATCCTAAGGCAAAGTTCCAATGAGTATACCCAGCGAAAAGTGTGAGAAGTAAAGCCAGTCATCGCATACAACGGACTTTAGGACAATAACATCAACAAAGACTGGAAAACACATGCGTGAAATGTTCCCATCGCTAGAAAGGAATGCCAAGGTAAGCATTATCCGCTAGAATTTTGTACAAGTTACTTTGAAATATCGCACGTAAAAGAGAATAGTAGAATGATTAGAGCTATATAATAGTCAGAATTAGAACTACTAATTGGAATTGTATAAAAGAGGTTTCTTGGACCAACGTATCAGTTCTGCAGTACAGGTTAATAAATTGCTCACACAGTCAAATAAAAGAACATGTTGAAGACAACATAAAAAACCAACAGCCAAAACCAACCGTGGATATTAAAATGGAAGTTAACGTGCAAAGAAATGTATGCTTTTCTGAGAGAACGGACCTACTGGTAGAGGTAAGTTCACTCTCATTGCTCTTATTAAAGTATTGAATCAATGATGGGTTTTTTTGCCTGTGTTTTATTTCAATTGTCCAGATGATCTTTCAAATTTTTTTTTTTTTTTTTGTACTTCCGATGTATAACTTATTGTCATAATTACCCTCTTTTGATGGTGCAACTGGTATTTTGTAAACCCCAGCTCTGTCTAGAATTGATATTTTTTTTTTGATTGGAGGTTTAACGACCATTATGAGCAACTCAATGGGCTATAAGCAGTTGCCCGTCCCTAATTTAGGGTCACTGGTTCCAGGGAAGGGAGAGAGCCAGTGCCGTAAGACAAACACAACATCCATGCCTCACCGGGATTCGAACCCGGACCCCTTTTGGACGAATGATCAGAGTCCATCGCTTAGACCAGAATTGATATTGGATTTCTGTTTTGAGTTATCATTTGTACAATCAAAACAGAGATCCAATATCAATTCCAGACAGAGCTGGGGGTTTACAGAAAATTTAAGAAGAATAAAATATATTCTTCAAAATTGCTATTAACCCTGTATTATCTTCTGGATATTTCCTTAAGATATCTCTCATAACAACAAAAAAGATTTTAGCATAATACAAATTTAGGCCAAGATACTGTTACACACATATCATGATTTCTCATGGATTAAAAAATGGTATCAGAATCTGTATGCCTTTATGAAAGTTCCACAAAAGATTGATGAAACAAAAAAAAACTTACTTAAAGGACCAATTATAATCATTTGACTTTCTTTCCTTCAATTTGATTATTGCTCCTGGTACACTACATATTGGCATGTTCCAGCAATCACAAATGCGTCTGTATATATTGCGTGTATAAAAGCTCTCATAACCCTGGTACAGTGGAACATACCCCTAAATAATGGAGGAAAAAAGTTGTGACATGAATACACAGTGACCACAAACATAAAAGTGCACAAAGGCAATTCACACAAAATTAAAAAACAAACGCATCTGTATATATTGCATCTATAAAAAGCTCTCGAAACCCTGGTACAGTGGGACATACCCCTAAATAATGGAGGAAAAAAGTTGTGACATGAATACACAGTGACCACAAACATAAAAGTGCACAAAGGCAATTCACACAAAATTAAAAAACAAAATGTGCGATAATTCTCGCCATTTGCACACATAAAAACCAAAGCCATTTTTCACTAACTACACTTTCCAAGCCTACTGAGTGTGCCAGGGAAAGTGTTCAGTAAGGTCGTCATTGAGAAAGTATAGGGTCTTACATCACAGAAAGTATGGGATGTTCAGAGTTGTTTTATGCCTGGTAAAGGCTGCACTAACCAAATTTTTGCATTACACATGATGATTGAAAAGTATCTGGCTGTTGGTAAGAAAGTTTTTGCTGCCTTCATTAGATTTAGAAAAAGCTTATGACACTTTTGTGGAAGGTATTGAATGAATATGGTGTTACTGGGAATCTACTTAATAGTGTAAAAGCCATGTATGCTGGCAATAAGTAGAGCATATGTACGAGTGAATGGTGTTTTATCAAAATGGTTTTCTCTGGGTGCAGGAGTCAGACAAGGTTGTGTAATGCCACCATGACTGTTTAATATATTTATGGATGCATGCATGCGTGATGCCAAAACAGATAATACTGGTTTATGTCTTGGTGATATTTGTGTGTGCAGATTGCTGCACGCTGATGACAATGTCCTGTTGGCAGAGAGCAAAAGTGAGATGCAGAGTATGTTGTCCTGGATGCATAAAGTTTACATGAAATTCAAAGTGAGTATAAATAAGGGAAAGACCAAAGTCATGGTTTTTGAGAGAGAAACTGGTAGTACTGAATGTAGCCTAAGTCTAAATGGCACCGTGATTGACCAAGTGAATGAGTTTGTGTATTTAGGAAGCATGTTTGACAGAGAGAACAAATTGGATGGTGAAATTATTAGGCAAGTGAATTCTTCATTGAAAGTCAGTTGCCTTGGGAGGTTTTCACAGGAATGATGGGTTCTCAAGAGAGTCCCGCAAGGATGTGTACAAGAGTGTAATTGGTCCAACTCTGACGTATGGCAGTACTACAGAAGAAACATAGGAGTCGTTTATGTGCTGGAGAAACGCGTTACTTATGGATGGGAAGGGGGTGGCAAGACAAGTTCTGATTGTGTGAGGAATGAAGATGTGTTGCAGTTGTGTAATGTGAAGCAACATGTTGTTAGCAAGGTGGAGACTAATATGCTTCGGTGGTTTGGCCATGTTAGAAGAATGAGTGATGAGATTTTTAGCCCAAGTGGCAGAAAGCAGAAATGCATATGCTTCGGTGGTTTGGCCATGTTAGAAGAATGAGTGATGAGTTTTTTTTAGCCCACGTGGCAGAAAGGAGAAATGCATATGCTTTGGTGGTTTGGCCATGTTAGAAGAATGAGTGACGAGATTTTTTTTTTAGCCCAAGTGGCAGAAAGGAGAAATGCATATGCTTCGGTGGTTTGGCCATGTTAGAAGAATGAGTGACGAGATTTTTTTTTAGCCCAAGTGGCAGAAAAGAGAAATGCATATGCTTCGGTGGTTTGGCCATGTTAGAAGAATGAGTGACGAGATTTTTTTAGCCCAAGTGGCAGAAAGGAGAAATGCATATGCTTCGGTGGTTTGGCCATGTTAGAAGAATGAGTGATGAGATTTTTTTTTTAGCCCAAGTGGCAGAAAGGAGAAATGCATATGCTTCGGTGGTTTGGCCATGTTAGAAGAATGAGTGATGAGATTTTTTTTAGCCCAAGTGGCAGAAAGGAGAAATGCATATGCTTCGGTGGTTTGGCCATGTTAGAAGAATGAGTGATGAGATTTTTTTTAGCCCAAGTGGCAGAAAGGAGAAATGCATATGCTTCGGTGGTTTGGCCATGTTAGAAGAATGAGTGATGAGATTTTTTTAGCCCAAGTGGCAGAAAGGAGAAATGCATATGCTTCGGTGGTTTGGCCATGTTAGAAGAATGAGTGATGAGATTTTTTTTAGCCCAAGCGGCAGAAAGGAGAAATGCATATGCTTCGGTGGTTTGGCCATGTTAGAAGAATGAGTGACGAGATTTTTTTTTAGCCCAAGTGGCAGAAAGGAGAAATGCATATGCTTCGGTGGTTTGGCCATGTTACAAGAATGAGTGATGAGATTTTTTTTAGCCCAAGTGGCAGAAAGGAGAAATGCATATGCTTCGGTGGTTTGGCCATGTTAGAAGAATGAGTGATGAGATTTTTTTTAGCCCAAGTGGCAGAAAGGAGAAATGCATATGCTTCGGTGGTTTGGCCATGTTAGAAGAATGAGTGACGAGATTTTTTTTTAGCCCAAGTGGCAGAAAGGAGAAATGCATATGCTTCGGTGGTTTGGCCATGTTAGAAGAATGAGTGATGAGATTTTTTTAGCCCAAGTGGCAGAAAGGAGAAATGCATATGCTTCGGTGGTTTGGCCATGTTAGAAGAATGAGTGATGAGATTTTTTTTAGCCCAAGTGGCAGAAAGGAGAAATGCATATGCTTCGGTGGTTTGGCCATGTTAGAAGAATGAGTGATGAGATTTTTTTAGCCCAAGTGGCAGAAAGGAGAAATGCATATGCTTCGGTGGTTTGGCCATGTTAGAAGAATGAGTGATGAGATTTTTTTTAGCCCAAGTGGCAGAAAGGAGAAATGCATATGCTTCGGTGGTTTGGCCATGTTAGAAGAATGAGTGATGAGATTTTTTTTAGCCCAAGCGGCAGAAAGGAGAAATGCATATGCTTCGGTGGTTTGGCCATGTTAGAAGAATGAGTGACGAGATTTTTTTTTAGCCCAAGTGGCAGAAAGGAGAAATGCATATGCTTCGGTGGTTTGGCCATGTTAGAAGAATGAGTGACGAGATTTTTTTTTAGCCCAAGTGGCAGAAAGGAGAAATGCATATGCTTCGGTGGTTTGACCATGTTAGAAGAATGAGTGATGAGATTTTTTTTAGCCCAAGTGGCAGAAAGGAGAAATGCATATGCTTCGGTGGTTTGGCCATGTTAGAAGAATGAGTGATGAGATTTTTTTTTAGCCCAAGTGGCAGAAAGGAGAAATGCATATGCTTTGGTGGTTTGGCCATGTTAGAAGAATGAGTGATGAGATTTTTTTTAGCCCAAGTGGCAGAAAGGAGAAATGCATATGCTTCGGTGGTTTGGCCATGTTAGAAGACTGAGTGATGAGATTTTTTTTTAGCCCAAGTGGCAGAAAGGAGAAATGCATATGCTTCGGTGGTTTGGCCATGTTAGAAGAATGAGTGATGAGATTTTTTTAGCCCAAGTGGCAGAAAGGAGAAATGCATATGCTTCGGTGGTTTGGCCATGTTAGAAGAATGAGTGATGAGATTTTTTTTAGCCCAAGTGGCAGAAAGGAGAAATGCATATGCTTCGGTGGTTTGGCCATGTTAGAAGAATGAGTGACGAGATTTTTTTTTAGCCCAAGTGGCAGAAAGGAGAAATGCATATGCTTCGGTGGTTTGGCCATGTTAGAAGAATGAGTGACGAGATTTTTTTTTAGCCCAAGTGGCAGAAAGGAGAAGTGCATATGCTTCGGTGGTTTGGCCATGTTAGAAGAATGAGTGATGAGATGTTTTTTAGCCCAAGTGGCAGAAAGGAGAAATGCATATGCTTCGGTGGTTTGGCCATGTTAGAAGAATGAGTGATGAGATTTTTTTTTAGCCCAAGTGGCAGAAAGGAGAAATGCATATGCTTTGGTGGTTTGGCCATGTTAGAAGAATGAGTGATGAGATTTTTTTTAGCCCAAGTGGCAGAAAGGAGAAATGCATATGCTTCGGTGGTTTGGCCATGTTAGAAGAATGAGTGATGAGATTTTTTTTTAGCCCAAGTGGCAGAAAGGAGAAATGCATATGCTTCGGTGGTTTGGCCATGTTAGAAGACTGAGTGATGAGATTTTTTTTTTAGCCCAAGTGGCAGAAAGGAGAAATGCATATGCTTCGGTGGTTTGGCCATGTTAGAAGAATGAGCGATGAGATTTTTTTTTAGCCCAAGTGGCAGAAAGGAGAAATGCATATGCTTCGGTGGTTTGGCCATGTTAGAAGACTGAGTGATGAGATTTTTTTTAGCCCAAGTGGCAGAAAGGAGAAATGCATATGCTTAGGTGGTTTGGCCATGTTAGAAGAATGAGTGACGAGATTTTTTTTTAGCCCAAGTGGCAGAAAGGAGAAATGCATATGCTTCGGTGGTTTGGCCATGTTAGAAGAATGAGTGACGAGATTTTTTTTTAGCCCAAGTGGCAGAAAGGAGAAATGCATATGCTTCGGTGGTTTGGCCATGTTAGAAGAATGAGTGATGAGTTTTTTTAGCCCAAGTGGCAGAAAGGAGAAATGCATATGCTTCGGTGGTTTGGCCATGTTAGAAGAATGAGTGATGAGATTTTTTTAGCCCAAGTGGCAGAAAGGAGAAATGCATATGCTTCGGTGGTTTGGCCATGTTAGAAGAATGAGTGATGAGATTTTTTTAGCAAAAGTGGCAGGAAGGAAAGGAAGAGGAAGGCCAAGGAAGTTATGGGAGGATCAGATTCAGGAGTGTCTACATGAGAAAAAGATTATGAGTATGAAGTATAGAAGGTCTTGTGTACTGCGTGCGATGGATGTCAGTGAAGCCCGAGTGTATGTCAAGATCCCTGTAAATGGAGAAGTTTGATACAGCAACAGTAAGTAAAAATTATCTGGTAGTTTGCATTTCTTTGTGGAGCTAACCTCTGAATCTCAGAGAACAGCTTAGTGATATGATATGAATTATATATGACATTTTCCAAGAATAACACTGCAGCTCCATTAATCTCGGTTTGTTATCGGAAACAATGCTGCACCCAGTTTAAAGCCAAAGGTATAAATACCAAAAAGGACTTTTTATTTGATGACCAAGCCGTGGATGGCTTAGTGGTTAGCAAGTCAGACTGTCAATGCAAGGTCCTCAGGTTCAATTCTGGGCTGATCTTTCAGAGATGGTGTGATTTACTAACAATCGCTGAATATCCGCCGTGCATCGGACGAGCACGTTAAGTGACGGCCCCCAGGCTGGACCCACTGGTTAAATGGGTATCCTTTCCTATGCCCCCCCCCCGAAATTCTCTCAACCCTCTATATGCAATATCGTACTTGTACGGTGGCAACATCTACTGTACTCTAATCTCACTACAAACTGTTCTGTCAAAGTCGCTAGACTTGCTCTCATTCCTTCCGTTTCTGTGTCCTGCCCAAAAGGCGATCTCGCTGTAGGTGGCTGGGACCTAGACTCTACTCAATGTGGACGGAAGTCCTACAAGAAGACGGTGGCGCCATCTACTGTACTCTAATCTCACTACAAACTGTTCTGTCAAACTCGCTTGACTTGCTCTCATTCCTTCCGTTTCTGTGTCCTGCCCAAAAGGCGATCTCGCTGTAGGTGGCTGGGACCTAAACTCTACTCACTGTGGACGGAAGTCCTACAAGAAAATGACAAATACTGTAGTAGTAGTTATTTGATGACCATTCTGACCTCTCTTTTCATGTGGTAGCAGCATGTGCGACTTTCACAGAAGATTAGTGCCACGCAATGAAATGAGGTGATAGGAAAACTATTGACGGTATTTATCTTAAAAATGTAATTTAGCAATACAGGGGATTATTAGGATGACTTCATTTTTACTTTTTTGACAAATTTTCGAGTTGCACACCAACCTGTCATCGGGACTGACTCAAATGAGTAGGTGCTGCCACTCAAGCAATAATACCAAGCCTTTCTGGTTGTTAATTGTGGCACCTCTTCTTTCAATTTGTAGACTTTCTTCTAATTTCCATTTTACACAGTGCTGTTGATGTGAGATAATTTCTAAGGAGTCCCAGTTAATTGAACGTCCAGTTCTGTATATGTCTGACAAGGCCTGTTTTGTTGGAAATGTTCCTTGTAGCTGCTGTACGTTCTGCTACACAGGTGCAAAGTTGTCTCCCTGTTTCTCCTACGTATGTGTTGCCACAACTGCAGTGTACACTGTAGACTACTCCTTCTTGTACTGGATCATTTCTCTTTTTGTTTAATGAGAGGGAAGAATTTTTGAAATTTTTGTTCAGGTCCGGAAGTAGTAAGTCAAACATGGATTTTTAATCTAATCTTCAGAAGCTTTCCAAATAGACTCGTATGGTGGCCTTTCTGGTAAGTTTGACGTAACTGCTTGATTGTTTATGGCAGGACTACATCATACTGACCACGTAACAAAAAGTTGAACTTTTTAACCGGGTGAAAAATCCTTCAAAACATATGACGAGAAAGTGCGTATACACATACATGAGACCGACCATGGAACAAAAAAGCTGAACTTTTTAACTGGGTTAAAAATCAGAACATGTGACGAGAAAGTGTGTATATACACAGTGCGTCAAATAATTTTTAAGACTGGCACAAGATTTCAGCCTACGGTGGCGCCACCAGTGTAATCGCGAATGCGTTATAAACCGTGACCATCTGCTTGCTTTCTGCCAAAAGTACTGTGCAGTTGTTAAAGTAACTCAAACGAAACGGCCGTTCATTAGAGAACTCAAATTTTTTTCATGTGGAATTATTGAGATGGAACAAAGGGCTGTTATTAAATGTAACGCAAAACTTGGTAAAAGTGCCTCGGAAACGTACCAAATGATGAAACAAGTTTATGGTGAGTTTTGTTTAAGTAGATCAAATGTTTTCCTGTGGCACAAACGTTTTTTAGATGGAAGAGAGACGCTAGAAGATGATAAGCATACCGGAAGACCAAGTTCAACTAGGACACCTGAGATTATTGAAAAAGTGAGTGATTTCGTGGCAAACAA
This sequence comes from Macrothele yani, assembly GCA_039090855.1. NCBI lineage: Eukaryota > Metazoa > Arthropoda > Arachnida > Araneae > Macrothelidae > Macrothele > Macrothele yani. The sequence continues at coordinate 221,980,032 of CM077034.1, read as the reverse complement.
TCGATGTGCGTCACTAAGAATGATGGAAGAGTCTTTAAACATCAACAAAGAAACGATTCGAACCATCCTGCATGAAGATTTGGGCAAAACAAAAGTCTGTGCTAAATTTGTTCCACACACGTTAACCAATGAACAAAAATCAAGGAGACGTGCACATTGCAGAGACATCATTTCAACCGCTTAAAATGATCCAAACTTTTTAAAATCGATTGTTACTGGTGATGAAACATGGTGTTTTCAATGTGATCCTAAAACAAAGCGACAAAGTGCGGAATGGAAATCAAAAAACTCGCCACAAGCCATAAAAACAAGAAAAGCTACATTGAAAATCAAAACAATGCTCATTACATTTTTCGATAGTAAGGGTTATTATCCACAAAGAATTTGTTCCAAGTGGACAAACAATTACTGGTGAGTTTTATTTAAATGTTTTGAGGCGTTTGATGGGCAGAATTCGTCGCATTCGTTCAGAATATCGAGATGAAAGCAGTTGGTGTTTGTTGCACGATATTGCACCCAGTCACACCTCACTTCTTGTTCGTAGATTTTTGGCGAAATATAAGGTCTGGGTGTTGAATCATCCACCGTATTCGCCTGATTTAGCACCCTGTGACTTTTCTTTATTCCAAAACTTAAAATAACGTTAAAAGGGTGTTATTTTGATGATATTTCGACCATACAAACAGCTTCGACGCGTGCTTGGGAGGCAATTCCACAAAGTGAACTGGAACAGGCATTCGAATCATTATTAAATCGCTGTAACAAGTGTATTGAAGCTGGAGGGACTTATTTTGAATAACAAACCAAAATAAATTATAATTTCTTGTTTCTATTTCAGTTTACAGACCCAGTCTTAAAAATCCTTTTACGTACTGTGTATGTTATTGTTAAAGTATAAAATCCATTATTTCATAGAATACCTAGTTATTTCATGAAATAACTGATCAACTCAGTTAAAGCATAAAACTCACTTGTATTCTATGGTTTAACTAGTTATTTCATAGAATAACGATCTACACCCCGTTAAAGTGTAAAATAACCGAGTAAATAAATCCCAAATTCAAAAGGCTGTAAAGTGAGAACCACTGGTCAGAAATAGCACACCATTTTCAACCCACTATAAAGTGTTATATATTAATAATGATATTGAGTACTTCGTCTCAATCTGATAATGAAGTGCTGGTTGAAAAAACAAGGTTAAATAATGCCCTTAGTAAAGTATGTATAGTTTGTTCACAAGAATGCAGTGAAAACGTAGTTTGTTGGAAATGTAATGAGCCTGTCGACATGTCATGTTTAGAAGACTGTTTTGGAAGACAAAGTTGTACAGAAGATCTGCAAATTGTGTTTTAATGAACTGAATGTTCAGAGGGAAAGAGAAAACTAAAGAATGTTTGGAAATTCAAGCTAAAAAGATGAAATTAATGTCAGATAAATCTCATTCTGAAGCCTCTGTGGGGCTTGCAGTCCGTATCCCAGTACCTGAAGTTGACAGAGGAAGAGGTGACGCCAGATCTATTTTAGCTGTTATCATGAAAATAACCGAAGAAGGATTTTTTTCAATTGGGAACAAGAAACGGCCGCATAAAACAGCTATATTTCCGATCCCAGTTCAGCGTCTGTGAACAAAAAAAAACTAATTCAGATTGAAGAAATGCCAGATATAAAGAAATCACTCCAGTCGGTTGCTGCAGCTTAAAATTTAGGTACCGGTCAGGGATTTAAAAAATTTTCATGTAAAGTGCAGTGTGTCAACAAAAAATGTATTTGTTTTAGAAATAAAGTTCTATGCAATTCCAAATGCCATTTTAGTAATCCCTGTTGTAACAAATGATTTAATTGTGTCTTTATATAAATAACATTTTGTATGCTGTATAATTCATATAAAGAGCGAAGGAATATGAACTTCCATTGTGCATGGCTTTTATCGATCATGAAAAAGCCTTTGATTCGGTGAAACCATCAGCAGTTACAATGGCTCTGAAAACCTGCGGTATTGAAGATGCATACATTAATATTATTAATAACATCTATGAAAATGCAAGTGCAAAGATTAGGCTGTTTGAAAATACAACACACTTAAAAATTGGAAAGGGATTGAGACAAGGTGACACCATATCTCCGAAGCTCTTTAATGCCACATTGGAGGATGTTTTTCAGTCGCTGAGCTGGGAAAACAAGGGGATAAAGATTAATGGAGATTATCTAACCCACCTTCGTTTTGCTGATGACGTAGTCATTTTTGCAACTACCCCATCAGAGCTGCAGAGTATGATCCAGGAACTTGCTGACAAGAGTAAAGAAGTGGGATTGAAAATGAACTTTCAGAAGACAAAAGTGATGTTCAATGCTTTTACAAGAAATGAAGATTTATCGATTGATGGAGAAAAGCTGGAGATAACCGACACGTACGTTTATCTTGGACAGCAGATATCAAGTGAGGGTCACATTGATGAAGAAATTAATCGGCGTACAAAACTTGCCTGGAGAGCTTTTGGAAGAAACAGCATAATTTTCAAGAGCAATATGCCATTATGTCTTAAAAGAAAAGTGTTTGATCAATGCATCCTTCCAGTGCTTACGTATGGTGCAGAGACGTGGACCTTAACTAAAAGAGACATACAAAGGCTGCAGACAACTCAAAGCAGCATGGAGAGGTGCATGCTTGGTATAACCAGCAGAGATAAGAAGAGGAACTCGTGGATCCGAAAAATGACAAGAGTGGAAGACATCATGATCAGAGTTAAATCCCTGAAATGGCAATGGGCTGGACATACTGCCAGAAGGGCAGATCATCGATGGACAGCCGAAAGTTTAGATTGGATTCCAAGGGACAGGAAAAGACCCAGAAGAAGACCACATGGGAGATGGGTGGATGAAATTCGAAAATATGCGGGAGTGACATGGAGGAGACTGGCACAAGACAGACCGTTGTGGAGGAAACTTGGGGAGACCTTCGTCCAGCAGTGGATTGATAATGGTTGACAATGATGATGATTATGATAATTCAGTCAAATTGTTTATTCTACACTTTAACTGTCTATCATTAGTTAATCTATAGAATACCTAGTTATGTCATAGAATAACTAGTTAAAGTGTGGAATTATTAATTTATTACATGCTTTAACTAACTTGATCAGTTATTTCATGAAATAACTAGGTATTCTATGAAATAACTGAATTATACACTTTAATGGGAACATATACATATATCAGACCAACCACAGAACAAAAAAGCAGAACTTTTTAACCAGGTGAAACATGTGATGAGAAAGTGTGTATATAACACAGCATGAGCAAGATGGCGTTGTTCACTCTAATTTATTTATGTAGACATTTACATCACGCAACTGTTGGGTTTTTTTTTCTCTTTTTTGCTCTTGCTAGAACATCAGTTTGATTTTCCTCTTGTATTGCTTTCTTCTCAGTAAGTTACATGGCCATATTTGTCTTTTGTAAAAAAAGATCGTGCTGATGTTATCGGTTTGTCCGTCCGTCCCTACGGTATCTCTGCAACTATTAGTCCGATTTGAAAAATTCTTTTTGCATTCGAAAGCTTGAAATATGCGAATGATGATCCTTTATTTCGTTTTTTTTTTTTTTTTTTTACGATGTACAATTTTGCCGCTAGAGGGCGTAAATGCAGATGATGTCGAATTCAAAAATACGTTTTATTCCACATATTTGCATCTAAACATCCGATTGAAAAAAATCTTTTATCTATCGATTCCATTTAAGTCGAAGAGTATTTTGGATTTAGTTTCTTTTTCAAATTACGCATAGATTTTCCGCAAGGGGGCGTAAAAGTAAATTGCATTTTTTCTGATAACTCTTCTTCTAAAACTCCGATTTGAACATTTTTTTTTTTTTGCGGCGTATACATCTCCTGATTCACAATCTTTTGCATATGATTTCGAATTTTTGATAAAGAATACTTTGGCCACCAGGGGGCGTAAGTGTTCATTTTCACTTCTGATGTATTTGCCATAAAATCTGAGCTTCTAAAATATCGATTGAAAAAATTATTTCGTGGACTGATGCCACTCACATGGATAAACCTTTTTGGAATATTTTCTTCCTAAAATATTGCACAGTTTCTCCGCCAGGGGCGTAGACATACATCTTATTTTTGTCAATATCTAGACTTCTAGGAGTCCGATTTGAAAAATTCCTTCTTTGTTGGATAGTGTTTTTCGTGTCGCATGTTTTTCATATAATTTCAAAATTTTCACGCAATTCATAGACTTTCCGCTAGGGGGCGTAAAGGTAAATTGCGTTTTCCCCTATATCTCTGCTTCTAAATCTCCGATCTGAAAAATTCTTTCTGCACCGGATACAGCTCTTGATGGGAAATCGTTTGCACATAATTTCTAATTTTTGTAAAAAAATGGTTTGGCCACCAGGTGGCGTAAACCTTAATTTCCGCTTCTGATGTGTTTGCAGCAAAATATAAGCTTCTAAATTCTCGATTGAAAATAACGTCGTTTGTAGACCGATACTACTCATGTCGACAAACCTTTTAGAAACATTTTCTTCTTAAAATAGTGCACGGTTTCTACGCCAGGGGGCGTAGATGTATATCTTATTTTTGTCAATATCTCAACTTCTAAGAGTCCGATTTAAAAAATTCTTTCTCTGTTGGATAGTGTTTCTAGTGTGACATGTTTTTCCTATAAATTCAAAATTTTCAAGTAATTCATAGACTTTCCGCTAGGGGGCGTAAAGGTAAATTGCATTTCCCCCTATATCTCTGCTTCTAAATCTCCGATCTAAAAATTCTTTCTGCACCGTGGATACAGCTCTTGATGGGAAATCGTTTGCACATTATTTCAAATTTTTGTAAAAAATTGTTTGGCCACCAGGGGGCGTAAACCTTAATTTCCGCTTCTGATGTATTTGCAGCAAAATATGAGCTCCTAAAATTTCGACTGAAAACAAGTCTTTTGTGGACCGATACAACTCATGTCCACAAACATTTTAGGAACATTTTCTTCTTGAAATAATGCATGGTTTCTACGCCTGGGGCATAGATGCATATCTTATTTTTGTCAATATCTCTACTTCTAAAAGTCTGATTTGAAAAATTCCTTCTTTTTTGCATAGTGTTTGCGATACGAAATGTTTTTCCTATTAATTCAAAATTTTCAAGTAAACATAGACTTTCCGCTAGGGCGCAAAATGGTAAATTGCGTTTTCTGCTGCTAAAACTCCGATTTGAAAACTTCTTCCTGTATCGCATACAAGACCTGACGGAAAATATTTTTCACGTAATTTCTAATGTTTGGTAAAGAATGGTTTGGCCACCAGGGGTCATAAATGTTAATTTCTACTTCTGAAGTATTTGTAGCAAAATCTGGGCTCCTGAAAACTCGACTGAAATTCTTTTTCTTGGACCGATACCGCTCATATGGATAGACCTTTTGTGAATATTTTCTTCCTAAAATAATGCATGGTTTTCCCACCAGAGAACGTAAAGTCACATCTTATTTTTGTCGATATCTCTGTTCCTAAGAGTTCGTAAGCTCACGATTCCGTTTACAGCAATATCTGAGGGATTAAAAACCCGATTTAAAAATTTCTTTCTTCCCTCAGATACTATTATTTTTCATACCGGTTCCATTGACTTTGAATAGCTTTGATAAATTTAATTTGCGTCAGAACGAAAATTCGGTGTCTTCTTCCTTGTTGACTCTGTAGCTGCACAGCAATCTTTGCTTAATTTTCCTTTCTGCTGATATAATTCCCTTCCATTTCTTCATCAGTTTTTTTATTATTTTTTTCCCTTTTATTCCTTCAGATGACAAGAATTTAGCCATCATGCTGAAAGAACTTTCAGCCTCGGGACCATGAATGCATGATATCAAAGCTTTCGCTACTTTAAATAAATGGTGTAACTTACAGAATATGAATGAATACTTTCGAACACCATACATCGATTCTAACAAATTTTCAAACTTCGTCACTTCCGTTTTGGGAAAATTTCCCCTCCCTTATCAAGCTTAAGCGCAAACATTTATGGGAGAAAGTAACATTTAAAAACAACACTGGATAGCGAGAACATCGCGGGAAGAAAGAAAAAATACAATTACAGGGAGAAATTTTCACTTCGACCAGCTTCCGATTTCGGAAATTTTTCCCTGCATTTTTAAGCAGAAATGCAGTATTTTTGGAATAAAACCATATATAAGAACAATACTTAACAAAAGGAACATCGGAAAAAAAAAAAAAAAAAGACGATTACGGGAGAAGAGAAATTTTTGTGTAGTCTAATTTCCATTTTCAAAGATGCGGAAAACGAATCTCCATCTCCACTATCCCCCAACCCCCGAAAAGCCGTTCAGTTGTGCATCGATCTCGAGCATACCCAAAATGATAACGGAAATGGCAGAATTCTTCGAATCCACAGAAGAAACTCAAGCCTGAAGAGACTACAGAGAAATCTTTGCGCCGTCCGGTACTTCCGTTTTCGGAAATCGTTGCCCGCAATTTCATGATGGAATACAAACATTTATGCACTAAAATGATATTTAACAATACTGTGTCATGGCGCCGTCCCCTTAATGTTTCCCATGCTTAGAAATCTTATGACGTCACAATCTCGCGATTGAGATGTTGGTGCGCGGTCACGCCATCTGCCTCATTACATCCCGCGTTGTGTGTGGATCCTATTAAAGTTTTATGACGTAACACTATCAGGACCATCAGCCTCATTACGTCATGCGTTGTATGTGGATCCTATTAAAGTTTTATGACGTAACACTATCAGGACCATCAGCCTCATTACATCATGCGTTGTGTGTGGATCCTATTAAAGTTTTATGACGTCACACTATCGGGACCATCAGCCTCATTACGTCATGCGTTGTGTGTGGATCCTATTAAAGTTTTATGACGTAACACTATCAGGACCATCAGCCTCATTACGTCATGCGTTGTGTGTGGATCCTATTAAAGTTTTATGACGTAACACTATCAGGACCATCAGCCTCATTACGTCATGCATTGTGTGTGGATCCTATTAAAGTTTTATGACGTCACACTAACGGGACCATCAGCCTCATTACATCATGCGTTGTGTGTGGATCCTATTAAAGTTTTATGACGTAACACTATCAGGACCATCAGCCTCATTACGTCATGCGTTGTGTGTGGATCCTATTAAAGTTTTATGACGTAACACTAACGGGACCATCAGCCTCATTACATCATGCGTTGTGTGTGGATCCTATTAAAGTTTTATGACGTAACACTATCAGGACCATCAGCCTCATTACGTCATGCATTGTGTGTGGATCCTATTAAAGTTTTATGACGTCACACTAACGGGACCATCAGCCTCATTACATCATGCGTTGTGTGTGGATCCTATTAAAGTTTTATGACGTCACACTATCGGGACCATCAGCCTCATTACGTCATGCATTGTGTGTGGATCCTATTAAAGTTTTATGACGTAACACTAACGGGACCATCAGCCTCATTACATCATGCGTTGTGTGTGGATCCTATTAAAGTTTTATGACGTAACACTATCAGGACCATCAGCCTCATTACGTCATGCATTGTGTGTGGATCCTATTAAAGTTTTATGACGTCACACTAACGGGACCATCAGCCTCATTACATCATGCGTTGTGTGTGGATCCTATTAAAGTTTTATGACGTAACACTATCAGGACCATCAGCCTCATTACGTCATGCGTTGTGTGTGGATCCTATTAAAGTTTTATGACGTAACACTATCAGGACCATCAGCCTCATTACGTCATGCATTGTGTGTGGATCCTATTAAAGTTTTATGACGTCACACTAACGGGACCATCAGCCTCATTACATCATGCGTTGTGTGTGGATCCTATTAAAGTTTTATGACGTCACACTATCGGGACCATCAGCCTCATTACATCATGCGTTGTGTGTGGATCCTATTAAAGTTTTATGACGTCACACTATCGGGACCATCAGCCTCATTACATCATGCGTTGTGTGTGGATCCTATTAAAGTTTTATGAAGTCACACTATCAGGACCATCAGCCTCATTACGTCATGCGTTGTGTGTGGATCCTATTAAAGTTTTATGACGTCACACTATCAGGACCATCAGCCTCATTACGTCATGTGCTGTGTGCGTATTACGCATTACTGCTATTTTCTTCTAGAACAAAAAGTGAGTTGTGCCAGCTGCTTGGAGTTGATGCGTAGTACAGTATAAGCAGTGGAATGCTAATTTTGCAAGTTTTTCCCTTCAAAAGGTAAGCTGTTAATACAGCATTTGTTTGTTACATTTTTTAATAGTCACTTGATGAGGAGCGTATCCGCTAAGCTTAAATATGATTAGTTCATTTTTATTAATTACTATTAACAGAGTGTCACATGGATGGTAAAACAATATTAAAAAAATATGGCTGGTCGACCCCCTACGAAATGTGAACGTTGGAACAATGGCACTGTCGGAACAAGAACAAGCAGAAGAAGTAAATATGGAACAGCTTGGACATTCAAGAGCCAATGGTTTCCGATCACATTCCAATTTCGAAACATATGACCTTCCATTGGAAGAAGATCAGCATACAAAAAGACCATTCTGAGCAGCAAAGGCAAGGAGCATGGAGTTAATGTCTGACATTACCATAGCCCTCGATGAGTCTACACTGGCGGAACGTGAAAAAAGAACACCAAGAAGGAGACGTCTGACACCAACGAAATTTATACAGCATAATAATGGAATACAGAAGATAACGTGATCAAAACATTATGACAAAATACAGCTGTATTTGCTGGTAAACTGAAAAATAACATTTCCATGTAACATGGCTAGTATGAGGTTGAACCGCCATGAACTGCGTCACACTGTGCAATTCTGGCATGGAGTCTGTCGTACAGATGTTGGATGTAAGTTTGGGGTATTGAGTTCCTAGCATCGGTATTGAGTTCCAAGCATCCTCAACCTGGACGCGTAAATCGGGGATGGTCGTGGCTGGCCGTGGAGACCGGATAAGTTGTTGTCCCATAAAATCCCACACGTGCACAATGGGGAGACAAATCCGGTGAACGTGCAGGTCATGGAAGTTGTCTCACACCCTGAAGTGCATGTTGCATTGCACGTGCCGCGTGTGGGCGTGCGTTATCTTGCTGGAAAACACGACGATGAACCGACCTTACAAATGGCACAACAATGGGCTGAATGATGTTGTTGATGTAGGAGGTGCTGCTTAACGTACCCGGTACAAACACTAGTTGTGTACGGAAGTGATAGCTGATCGCTCCCCACACCAGGAGACCAGGTATAGGCCCTGTGTGTCGCTGGCGGATGCAAGAAGGGTGGAGACGCTCCCCTGTGCGTCTGCGAACACGCATACGGCCATCGGAGGCTCCCAAGCAGAATCTGTTTTAGTCGCTGAACACGACAGATCGCCATTGCGTTCTCCAGTGCAGACGTTGGCGACACCACTGCAGCCGTTCCTGACGGTGGGCTGGAGTCAGAGGTACACATGCCAGAGGCACAGTTGCACATAGTCCTGCATCCAGTAGACGGTTGCGGATTGTTCACACAGTCACCTCAGGTGCAACGGCAGCTCGGATTTACGTCGCAGTGGATGTTCTGCTTGACAACGCCACTCTTCTTATACGTCGATCGGTCCGTTCATCAGTCCGTCTCTGACTCCCGGTTCCACGTCTTCTCGTGTGGGAATGATCCTCGGACCATCTACGCCACCATCGTACCACCACCGATACTTCCCGTCCAATTCCGCTCCGCAACACGACGATACGACCACCCGGCCTCGCGGAGTCCGACTAGATGACCTCGCTCAAAGTCCCATAACTGCTGAAATCGTACACGTCTTCCATGTCCAGGCATTGCAGCTTCTTCAGGGTTTTCGCACGTGTTCGTACGCCGACGACTGATTACATTCACTTCGCCGTACTCCGATGATAATTACCACCGACGATAATTTGCATATTATGCCGTGCTGTGGTGTAAGCGCTCACTGGTTGGTCCCGAAATTAACAGCACACCTACGTAAACTGGACCCAATTAACATATGTAACATTGCTGACCTTGCTCAAAGTCCCATAACTGCTGAAATCGTACACGTCTTCCATGTCCAGGCATTGCAGCTTCTTCAGGGTTTTCGCACGTGTCCGTACGCCGACGACTGATTACATTCACTTCGCCGTACTCCGATGATAATTACCACCGACGATAATTTGCATATTATGCCGTGCTGTGGTGTAAGCGCTCACTGGTTGGTCCCGAAATTAACAGCACACCTACGTAAACTGGACCCAATTAACATATGTAAATTTCATGATCGTCCGCCACTTCCTTCTTGGTGTTCTTTTTTCACTTTCCGCCAGTGTATATCAGAAGAAAACCTCGGTCAAATGCGGCGAATAAATAGACAGCAAATCGCAGCTGAATAATCGAGAGTGTGACGTCATTAAAATTTAATAGGATGCACACACAACACGGGACGTAATGAGGCAGATGGCGTGACCGCGCGCCATTCAACATCATGTGTTTTTAAAAAATTTCTTTCTCTAAAACAAATAAAAAATTATCATTCATCTTTGTTTTGATGTTTGTTCTAAATTAATTTTTCTCTAATTTGTCTATCATTATTAATCTTCATGGTTTACTCAGCATTACAATACTTGTAAATAACAAATCAAAATATAAACTTTTTTTGTGCCCTCATCCTCCTTTAACCGAGCAATGCTCAGTGTTCCTAGTATTTAACCATTGTTAGGAAATTTTGTTGTTGAGAAGTTAATGTTAATCCTACGGCAGTTATTCTGTGCCAACTTAAACTTGCCGTTGCTCGGAGGTTGCCGTTGTTGGGAGATGTCAGTTAGCGCAGGTTTCGCTGTACAAAGCTTCCTTGACAGGCATCCCTGAATGGTGAGAACTTACCCGATACATATTAAAACACTGAATTTAAGTAGCTACATGGTTTTACAAATAAGCGCAAATGCATTACCTCCCTATCCCTCTCTTTTGCTATGCGATTCTTTTCTAAACCAACCTTTCGCATGAAATCTCGCAAATGACCAAATATATTTAGAATAGCATAGCAAAGGTATATTGTAAGGGCTATGGGCAGGGGGTTTCTTCAAACTCTTCTTTGACTTCTGGAGGCTGTTGTTGTGGTTCAAGGCGTGGCGGCTTGTGCTCCTAAAGAGGAAATTGAAAAAAAAAAAAAAAAATGTTAGGCAAACAGGGAAACAGAAATAGCACAACAGAGTAACAACAACTGATGATTTATTATAAATATATATCAATTTATGGTTTTGAAATGTCTGTTTAGCATTTTCAAAAGTTAGCATGAGAACAAAGCACTGCACATAAAAATGGCTCAATGGAACCTACTCTCCCAAATTTGTTTACTGTCGTTTTTGACTCAATGATATCAAGGACACCTAAAACATTTTCTAGGCAAATTTAACGTGCTTAAAGGATTTTAAATTTGTAAGCATAAGAATGTGTGAATATACATACACTCACATTCCATTCTTTGTATGAATACCACTATTTTGCTACTCTCCCAAATTTGTTTACTGTCGTTTTTGACTCAATGATATCAAGGACACCTAAAACATTTTCTAGGCAAATTTAACGTGCTTAAAGGATTTTAAATTTGTAAGCATAAGAATGTGTGAAAATACATACACCCACATTCCATTCTTTGTATGAATACCACTATTTTGCTACTCTCCTAAATTTGTTTACTGTCGTTTTTGACTCAATGATATCAAGGACACCTAAAACATTTTCTAGGCAAATTTAACGTGCTTAAAGGATTTTAAATTTGCAAGCATAAGAATGTGTGAATATACATATACTCACATTCCATTCTTTGTATGAATACCACTATTTTGCTACTCTCCCAAATTTGTTTACTGTCGTTTTTGACTCAATGATATCAAGGACACCTAAAACATTTTCTAGGCAAATTTAACGTGCTTAAAGGATTTTAAATTTGTAAGCATAAGAATGTGTGAATATACATTCACTCACATTCCATTCTTTGTATGAATACCACTATTTTGCTACTCTCCCAAATTTGTTTACTGTCGTTTTTGACTCAATGATATCAAGGACACCTAAAACATTTTCTAGGCAAATTTAACGTGCTTAAAGGATTTTAAATTTGTAAGCATAAGAATGTGTGAATATACATACACTCACATTCCATTCTTTGTATGAATACCACTATTTTGCTACTCTCTCAAATTTGTTTACTGTCGTTTTTGACTCAATGATATCAAGGACACCTAAAACATTTTCTATGCAAATTTAACGTGCTTAAAGGATTTTAAATTTGTAAGCATAAGAATGTGTGAATATACATACACTCACATTCCATTCTTTGTATGAATACCACTATTTTGCTACTCTCCCAAATTTGTTTACTGTCGTTTTTGACTCAATGATATCAAGGACACCTAAAACACTTTCTAGGCAAATTTAACGTTCTTAAAGGATTTTAAATTTGTAAGCATAAGAATGTGTGAATATACATACACTCACATTCCATTCTTTGTATGAATACCACTATTTTGCTACTCTCCCAAATTTGTTTACTGTCGTTTTTGACTCAATGATATCAAGGACACCTAAAACATTTTCTAGCCAAATTTAACGTGCTTAAAGGATTTTAAATTTGTAAGCATAAGAATGTGTGAATATACATACACTCACATTCCATTCTTTGTATGAATACCACTATTTTGCTACTCTCCCAAATTTGTTTACTGTCGTTTTTGACTCAATGATATCAAGGACACCTAAAACATTTTCTAGGCAAATTTAACGTGCTTAAAGGATTTTAAATTTGTAAGCATAAGAATGTGTGAATATACATACACACACATTCCATTCTTTGTATGAATACCACTATTTTACTACTCTCCCAAATTTGTTTACTGTCGTTTTTGACTCAATGATATCAAGGACACCTAAAACATTTTCTAGGCAAATTTAACGTGCTTAAAGGATTTTAAATTTGTAAGCATAAGAATGTGTGAATATACATACACTCACATTCCATTCTTTGTATGAATACCACTATTTTGCTACTCTCCCAAATTTGTTTACTGTCGTTTTTGACTCAATGATATCAAGGACACCTAAAACATTTTCTAGGCAAATTTAACGTGCTTAAAGGATTTTAAATTTGTAAGCATAAGAATGTGTGAATATACATACACTCACATTCCATTCTTTGTATGAATACCACTATTTTGCTACTCTCCCAAATTTGTTTACTGTCGTTTTTGACTCAATGATATCAAGGACACCTAAAACATTTTCTAGGCAAATTTAACGTGCTTAAAGGATTTTAAATTTGTAAGCATAAGAATGTGTGAATATACATACACCGACATTCCATTCTTTGTATGAATACCACTATTTTGCTACTCTCCCAAATTTGTTTACTGTCGTTTTTGACTCAATGATATCAAGGACACTTAAACATTTTCTAGGCAAATTTAACGTGCTTAAAGGATTTTAAATTTGTAAGCATAAGAATGTGTGAATATACATACACTCACATTCCATTCTTTGTATGAATACCACTATTTTACTACTCTCCCAAATTTGTTTACTGTCGTTTTTGACTCAATGATATCAAGGACACCTAAAACATTTTCTAGGCAAATTTAACGTGCTTAAAGGATTTTAAATTTGTAAGCATAAGAATGTGTGAATATACATACACTCACATTCCATTCTTTGTATGAATACCACTATTTTGCTACTCTCCCAAATTTGTTTACTGTCGTTTTTGACTCAATGATATCAAGGACACCTAAAACATTTTCTAGGCAAATTTAACGTGCTTAAAGGATTTTAAATTTGTAAGCATAAGAATGTGTGAATATACATACACCCACATTCCATTCTTTGTATGAATACCACTATTTTGCTACTCTCCCAAATTTGCTTACTGTCGTTCTTGACTCAATGATATCAAGGACACCTAAAACATTTTCTAGGCAAATTTAACTTGCTTAAAGGATTTTAAATTTGTAAGCATAAGAATGTGTGAATATACATACACCCACATTCCATTCTTTGTATGAATACCACTATTTTGCTACTCTCCCAAATTTGTTTACTGTCGTTTTTGACTCAATGATATCAAGGACACCTAAAACATTTTCTAGGCAAATTTAACGTGCTTAAAGGATTTTAAATTTGTAAGCATAAGAATGTGTGAATATACATACACCCACATTCCATTCTTTGTATGAATACCACTATTTTGCTACTCTCCCAAATTTGTTTACTGTCGTTTTTGACTCAATGATATCAAGGACACCTAAAACATTTTCTAGGCAAATTTAACGTGCTTAAAGGATTTTAAATTTGTAAGCATAAGAATGTGTGAATATACATACACTCACATTCCATTCTTTGTATGAATACCACTATTTTGCTACTCTCCCAAATTTGTTTACTGTCGTTTTTGACTCAATGATATCAAGGACACCTAAAACATTTTCTAGGCAAATTTAACGTGCTTAAAGGATTTTAAATTTGTAAGCATAAGAATGTGTGAATATGCATACACTCACATTCCATTCTTTGTATGAATACCACTATTTTGCTACTCTCCCAAATTTGTTTACTGTCGTTTTTGACTCGATGATATCAAGGACACCTAAAACATTTTCTAGGCAAATTTAACGTGCTTAAAGGATTTTAAATTTGTAAGCATAAGAATGTGTGAATATACATACACTCACATTCCATTCTTTGTATGAATACCACTATTTTGCTACTCTCCCAAATTTGTTTACTGTCGTTTTTGACTCAATGATATCAAGGACACCTAAAACATTTTCTAGGCAAATTTAACGTGCTTAAAGGATTTTAAATTTGTAAGCATAAGAATGTGTGAATATACATACACTCACATTCCATTCTTTGTATGAATACCACTATTTTGCTACTCTCCCAAATTTGTTTACTGTCGTTTTTGACTCAATGATATCAAGGACACCTAAAACATTTTCTAGGCAAACTTAACGTGCTTAAAGGATTTTAAATTTGTAAGCATAAGAATGTGTGAATATACATACACCCACATTCCATTCTTTGTATGAATACCACTATTTTGCTACTCTCCCAAATTTGTTTACTGTCGTTTTTGACTCAATGATATCAAGGACACCTAAAACATTTTCTAGGCAAATTTAACGTGCTTAAAGGATTTTAAATTTGTAAGCATAAGAATGTGTGAATATACATACACTCACATTCCATTCTTTGTATGAATACCACTATTTTGCTACTCTCCCAAATTTGTTTACTGTCGTTTTTGACTCGATGATATCAAGGACACCTAAAACATTTTCTAGGCAAATTTAACATGCTTAAAGGATTTTAAATTTGTAAGCATAAGAATGTGTGAATATACATACACCCACATTCCATTCTTTGTATGAATACCACTATTTTGCTACTCTCCCAAATTTGTTTACTGTCGTTTTTGACTCAATGATATCAAGGACACCTAAAACATTTTCTAGGCAAATTTAACGTGCTTTTTAAAGGATTTTAAATTTGTAAGCATAAGAATGTGTGAATATACATACACTCACATTCCATTCTTTGTATGAATACCACTATTTTGCTACTCTCCCAAATTTGTTTACTGTCGTTTTTGACTCAATGATATCAAGGACACCTAAAACATTTTCTAGGCAAATTTAACGTGCTTAAAGGATTTTAAATTTGTAAGCATAAGAATGTGTGAATATACATACACCCACATTCCATTCTTTGTATGAATACCACTATTTTGCTACTCTCCCAAATTTGTTTACTGTCGTTTTTGACTCAATGATATCAAGGACACCTAAAGCATTTTCTAGGCAAATTTAACGTGCTTAAAGGATTTTAAATTTGTAAGCATAAGAATGTGTGAATATACATATACTCACATTCCATTCTTTGTATGAATACCACTATTTTGCTACTCTCCCAAATTTCTTTACTGTCGTTTTTGACTCAATGATATCAAGGACACCTAAAACATTTTCTAGGGAAATTTAATGTGCTTAAAGGATTTTAAATTTGTAAGCATAAGAATGTGTGAATATACATACACTCACATTCCATTCTTTGTATGAATACCACTATTTTGCTACTCTCCCAAATTTGTTTACTGTCGTTTTTGACTCAATGATATCAAGGACACCTAAAACATTTTCTAGGCAAATTTAACGTGCTTAAAGGATTTTAAATTTGTAAGCATAAGAATGTGTGAATATACATACACTCACATTCCATTCTTTGTATGAATACCACTATTTTGCTACTCTCCCAAATTTGTTTACTGTCGTTTTTGACTCAATGATATCAAGGACACCTAAAACATTTTCTAGGCAAATTTAACGTGCTTAAAGGATTTTAAATTTGTAAGCATAAGAATGTGTGAATATACATACACTCACATTCCATTCTTTGTATGAATACCACTATTTTGCTACTCTCCCAAATTTGTTTACTGTCGTTTTTGACTCAATGATATGAAGGACACCTAAAACATTTTCTAGGCAAATTTAACGTGCTTAAAGGATTTTAAATTTGTAAGCATAAGAATGTGTGAATATACATACACTCACATTCCATTCTTTGTATGAATACCACTATTTTACTACTCTCCCAAATTTGTTTACTGTCGTTTTTGACTCAATGATATCAAGGACACCTAAAACATTTTCTAGGCAAATTTAACGTGCTTAAAGGATTTTAAATTTGTAAGCATAAGAATGTGTGAATATACATACACTCACATTCCATTCTTTGTATGAATACCACTATTTTGCTACTCTCCCAAATTTGTTTACTGTCGTTTTTGACTCAATGATATCAAGGACACCTAAAACACTTTCTAGGCAAATTTAACATGCTTAAAGGATTTTAAATTTGTAAGCATAAGAATGTGTGAATATACATACACTCACATTCCATTCTTTGTATGAATACCACTATTTTGCTACTCTCCCAAATTTGTTTACTGTCGTTTTTGACTCAATGATATCAAGGACACCTAAAACATTTTCTAGGCAAATTTAATGTGCTTAAAGGATTTTAAATTTGTAAGCATAAGAATGTGTGAATATACATACACTCACATTCCATTCTTTGTATGAATACCACTATTTTGCTACTCTCCCAAATTTGTTTACTGTCGTTTTTGACTCAATGATATCAAGGACACCTAAAACATTTTCTAGGCAAATTTAACGTGCTTAAAGGATTTTAAATTTGTAAGCATAAGAATGTGTGAATATACATACACTCACATTCCATTCTTTGTATGAATACCACTATTTTGCTACTCTCCCAAATTTGTTTACTGTCGTTTTTGACTCAATGATATCAAGGACACCTAAAACATTTTCTAGGCAAATTTAACGTGCTTAAAGGATTTTAAATTTGTAAGCATAAGAATGTGTGAATATACATACACTCACATTCCATTCTTTGTATGAATACCACTATTTTGCTACTCTCCCAAATTTGTTTACTGTCGTTTTTGACTCAATGATATCAAGGACACCTAAAACATTTTCTAGGCAAATTTAACGTGCTTAAAGGATTTTAAATTTGTAAGCATAAGAATGTGTGAATATACATACACTCACATTCCATTCTTTGTATGAATACCACTATTTTGCTACTCTCCCAAATTTGTTTACTGTCGTTTTTGACTCAATGATATCAAGGACACCTAAAACATTTTCTAGGCAAATTTAACGTGCTTAAAGGATTTTAAATTTGTAAGCATAAGAATGTGTGAATATACATACACCCACATTCCATTCTTTGTATGAATACCACTATTTTGCTACTCTCCCAAATTTGTTTACTGTCGTTTTTGACTCAATGATATCAAGGACACCTAAAACATTTTCTAGGCAAATTTAACGTGCTTAAAGGATTTTAAATTTGTAAGCATAAGAATGTGTGAATATACATACACCCACATTCCATTCTTTGTATGAATACCACTATTTTGCTACTCTCCCAAATTTGTTTACTGTTGTTTTTGACTCAATGATATCAAGGACACCTAAAACATTTTCTAGGCAAATTTAACGTGCTTAAAGGATTTTAAATTTGTAAGCATAAGAATGTGTGAATATACATACACCCACATTCCATTCTTTGTATGAATACCACTATTTTGCTACTCTCCCAAATTTGTTTACTGTCGTTTTTGACTCAATGATATCAAGGACACCTAAAACATTTTCTAGGCAAATTTAACGTGCTTAAAGGATTTTAAATTTGTAAGCATAAGAATGTGTGAATATACATACACTCACATTCCATTCTTTGTATGAATACCACTATTTTGCTACTCTCCCAAATTTGTTTACTGTCGTTTTTGACTCAATGATATCAAGGACACCTAAAACATTTTCTAGGCAAATTTAACGTGCTTAAAGGATTTTAAATTTGTAAGCATAAGAATGTGTGAATATACATACACCCACATTCCATTCTTTGTATGAATACCACTATTTTGCTACTCTCCCAAATTTGATTACTGTTGTTTTTGACTCAATGATATCAAGGACACCTAAAACATTTTCTAGGCAAATTTAATGTGCTTAAAGGATTTTAAATTTGTAAGCATAAGAATGTGTGAATATACATACACTCACATTCCATTCTTTGTATGAATACCACTATTTTGCTACTCTCCCAAATTTGTTTACTGTCATTTTTGACTCAATGATATCAAGGACACCTAAAACATTTTCTAGGCAAATTTAATGTGCTTAAAGGATTTTAAATTTGTAAGCATAAGAATGTGTGAATATACATACACTTACATTCCATTCTTTGTATGAATACCACTATTTTCGGCATGTTGTCAAGTGGGAAATACATCCATGGCAGGTGACATGTGAGAAAGACATCCATGGCAGGTGACATGTGTGTCATGTGGAAGATATATCCACGACAGGTGACATGTGTGTCACATGAGAAAGATATCCATGGCAGGTGGCATGTGTGTTATATGAGAAAGATATCCATGGCAGGTGACGTGTCATGTGGGGAAAATATCCATGACAGGTGACATATGTGTCATGTGGGAACCGGGAAGGACATCCATGGCAGGTGACGTGTGTCATGTGGGAGATATTCATGGCAGGGGTCGCGCTGCCGATCGCCATCTTCACAATTTGCGAAAACAAAACCATTTTGGCGATGGAAAAAAAACTTTGGTGATTACTTTTTGGTAGTGTTAAAACACTTTGGCAAAATCAAATTGAACTTGGTGACTAAATTGGCAAAAATTTTGGAAAAGCCAGTGCAACCCCTACATGGCATGTGGTGTGTGTGCACCATGTGGGACAGATATCCATGGCAGGAGACAAACACTGACGGAAAAAAAATCCCAACACCAAGAAGGGGTTGTGTTAGATAAACGACAGTTGGTAGGCGGTGAGAGTACATCTGTAAGATGACGTCTATGCAAATTTCGCGCTCAGCGCATACGTGTGGCGCTAGTAGCGCCCCTCGGAACATGCAAAGCAGGTTGGCTGTAAATACGCGCTGTAACGTTCGTGAGCGTTAGTTATCATTGAGATTCGACGTAGTGTGTTGATGTTAGTGAAGAATGCCTTTAAGAAGACGAAGAAGCCATTATCAACAGCTCACAGAGTTTGAACGAGGTTGTGTAATAGGGCTACGAGAAGGTGGATTTTCGTTCCGCAATATTGCTGAACGACTTGGCAAGAATGTAGCCACTGCGCATGATTGTTGGCAGCGGTGGTCAAGGGAAGGTACTGCCTCAAGAAGACCGGGTTCCGGCTGGCCACGTGGCACTACTGAGAAGGAAGACCGCCGTGTACGGCGTATGGCCGTGGCGCATCGTACCGCTTCTGCGGCAGTAATTCGAGCTGCAGTTGCCACCACAGTGACACAACGAACTGTTACAAATCGGTTACTTGAAGGACAGCTCCGAGCCAGACGCCCTGTAGCGTGCAGTCCACTTACTCCAAACCACTGCCGTTTGCGACGTCAGTGGTGTCAAGCTAGAGCTCATTAGAGGAAGGAGTGGAGATCTGTTGTGTTTTCTGATGAAAGCCGGTTCTGCCTGGGTGCCAGTGATGGCTGTGTGTTGGTTAGAAGGAGGCCAGGTGAGCGCCTGCAACCAACCTGTCTGCGGCCGAGACACACTGGACCTACACCTGGAGTTATGGTCTGGGGAGCAATTTCCTATGACAGCAGGAGCACTCTCGTGGTTATCCCACGCACCCTGACGGCACAGTTGTACGTCGCTCTGGTGATTCAACCTGTTGTGCTGCCATTCATGAACAGCATTCCAGGGGGTGTTTTCCAACAGGATAACGCTCGCCCGCATACCGCTGTTATAACCCAACATGCTCTACAGAGTGTCGACATGTTGCCGTGGCCTGCATTAACCGTCCCTGTATTAAAGTCCGAATGAAAGAACACCAAGCAGCTATTAGGAACATTAGTAACAAAACAGGGCTAGACAGACATATACAAGCAAGTGGACACTCCATAAATTGGGACTCAGTGAAAATAATCGCCCACCAGTCAAACTTAGTAAAGAGGAAACTAGAAGAAGCAATCGAAATAGCAAGAAGAAGAAGTACCACAATTAATGACGCAGCTATATAGGAGAAACAGGGAGAAGTATTAAAGTCCGAATGAAAGAACACCAAGCAGCTATTAGGAACATTAGTAACAAAACAGGGCTAGACAGACATATACAAGCAAGTGGACACTCCATAAATTGGGACTCAGTGAAAATAATCGCCCACCAGTCAAACTTAGTAGAGGAAACTAGAAGAAGGGATCGAAATAGCAAGAAGTACCACAATTAATGACGCAGCTATATAGGAGAAACAGGGAGAAGTATTAAAGTCCGAATGAAAGAACACCAAGCAGCTATTAGGAACATTGGGAACAAAACAGGGCTAGACAGACATATACAAGCAAGTGGACACTCCATAAATTGGGACTCAGTGAAAATAATCGCCCACCAGTCAAACTTAGTAAAGAGGAAACTAGAAGAAGGGATCCAAATAGCAAGAAGAAGAAGTACCACAATTAACGATAATTGCGGATGGACTCTTCCAATTGAGTGGCAGCAACTACTCCAGTGACATAGTCCTGATGACGAACTAGGCTTTAGTTCGAAAATTTGACAACCAACTTTGATGAAAAATAACCTCTATAAGACCCGTAAAAAAGTTATTCCACAAACACAATTTATTCAGAAAGAAAATCCTAAGGGTTTTGGATAAAAGATCCCATACTGTGCTGGAAAACACAATTTATTCAGAAAATCCTAAGGGTTTTGGATAAAAGATCCCAGACTGTGCTGGAAAACACAATTTATTCAGAAAATCCTAAGGGTTTTGGATAAAAGATCCCAGACTGTGCTGGAAAACACAATTTATTCAGAAAATCCTAAGGGTTTTGGATAAAAGATCCCAGACTGTGCTGGAAAACACAATTTATTCAGAAAATACTAAGGGTTTTGGATAAAAGATCCCATACTGTGCTGGAAAACACAATTTATTCAGAAAATACTAAGGGTTTTGGATAAAAGATCCCATACTGTGCTGGAAAACACAATTTATTCAGAAAATACTAAGGGTTTTGGATAAAAGATCCCATACTGTGCTGGAAAACACAATTTATTCAGAAAATACTAAGGGTCTTGGATAAAAGATCCTATACTGTGCAGGAAAAACACAATTTATTCAGAAAATCCTAAGGGTTTTGGATAAAAGATCCCATACTGTGCTGGAAAACACAATTTATTCAGAAAATCCTAAGGGTTTTGGATAAAAGATCCCATACTCTGCTGGAAAACACAATTTATTCAGAAAATACTAAGGGTTTGGGATAAAAATCCTATACTGTGCTGGAAAACACAATTTATTCAGAAAATCCTAAGGGTTTTGGATAAAAGATCCCATACTGTGCTGGAAAACACAATTTATTCAGAAAATCCTAAGGGTTTTGGATAAAAGATCCCATACTGTGCTGGAAAACACAATTTATTCAGAAAATCCTAAGGGTTTTGGATAAAAGATCCCATGCTGTGCTGGAAAACACAATTTATTCAGAAAATCCCAAGGCTTTTGGGTAAAAGATCCCAGACTGTGCTACAAAACACTATTTATTCAGAAAATCCCACATGTTTTGGATAAAAGATCCTTGACTATACTACAAAACATCACTTATCCAGATAACTTTAAGCCGAAGGGTTCTTGACAAAAGTTCCTGTGCTGTAGAGAAGCAAACATTGAATTGTGCATACTGACTTCTAAACCACACATACTCTTTCCAAGAGCTGAAATGGCTTTCCCTTTTTTTTTTTTTCTAAAGTTCATGAACTCTATAGCAGAATAATTCCTTTTTGATCTAGATATTGATGCTGAAAGAAAAAACAAGAAAGACACCAAATTTTGGGGTGTAATAAGCACGTCTTTTGAACCCATTCTGGCATGAATTAAATTTACCACAGCTATTCAAAGTCAATGGAACTGGTATGGAAAACAGTTGCATCTGACTGAAGAAAGAAGTTTTTCAATTGAGTTTTTAATCCTGCAGATATTGATGTAAACAAAATTGTGAACTTACACCCTCTGGTTGCAAACTTGTGCGTTAAGAAAAATTTGAAATTATATGAGAAACATTTCGCAGCAGAAACGCTTTCCACCAACGAAAGAATTTTTCAAATCGGAATCTTAGAAGCAGAAATCAACAAATATGAGATATGCATCTACGCCCATCAGGAAAAACATGCATTATTTTAAGAAGAAAGTATTCTCAAAGGTTTTTCGATGTGAGCGGTATCGGTCCAGGAAATAATTTTTTTCAGACGAGTTTTCAGGAGCTCAGATTTTGCTACAAATACATCAAAAGCAGAAATTAACACTTATGCTCCCTGGTGGCAAAACCATTTCTTACCAAATATTAAAAATTATTGCAGAAGATTCCCATCAGGAGCTGTATCCACTGAACACCGTTGAGGAAGAAAAATTGAAATACATTGGAGCTTTCCCATACTTGGAAGGAGTGAGTAATGAAATCAATAGGCACTGTGCTAAATATGACTTACAACTGGGAAGCTCAGTGCACACTGTGAAAAGTATGACTGTCAACAAAAAAACAGAGGAAAAGATGCTAGAAGAATCAGGAACCTACGAAATTCCAATTGCACACATACCCCCAATATCGTACATTGGAAGTACGAAAAACAGATTAAAAAAAGACTTAAACAGCACGTATCTAATTGGCAAAAAAAGAAGCCAAAACTGCTTTAGTGCAATTCTGCATGAAAAACTGGACATTCCCGAAATTCGATGAAATTAAAATGCTAAAAAAGAATAAAAAATCGGAAAGGCAAATGAGGAGGGAAGAAGCAATATTTATCTATAAAAATAAAGCAAGGGTATGTAACCAGAACGACCCTAGCACATTATCGGGCCTGTGGAAAGAACTAATAAGACAAGAAAAACAACAACAAAAGAAAAACCGGCAAAAAAGACAAGAAAACCAGGATAGGAGAAGAAATTAAAGAAGAAGAAAAAAAAAAGTTGTTTTAATGAAACTTAGATGGCGCCAGCCAGGCTTGATAACGAAATATATCCAGGAAAGTATATCCGGCGAATGGCAACAAGGAGTATCGGACTCCATTAGCGCGAATTAACCACGAACATCGGTGGTAAAGTCGCCACGCTCCCGAGGATGCCCAGAGGATGGGCGAAAATTTCGAGTATAAAGAACGGTAGAAATTGATGTGTTTGGAATCCTAAGGCAAAGATCCAATGAGTACACCCAGCGAAAAGTGTGAGAAGTAAAGCCAGTCATCGCACGCAACGGACTTTAGGACAATAACATCAACAAAGACCGGAAAAACACGTGCGTGAAATGTTCCCATCGCTAGAAAGGAATGCCAAGGTAAGCATTATCCGCTAGAATTTTGTACAAGTTAATTCCAAAAAGGAAACAACCGGCTGCAGACTTACTAGATAAAGTACATAATGAATTGCAGTCAGAAGTTGAAAATAAAGTCAGTAGTAAAATAGTTACATTGATTCAAGATGGTTGGAGTAACATCCATAATGAACTGGTTATTGCTAATTGTATTCATACTGGTGCTGAATGTATCTTCTTTAATTCTGTAAATACAGGGTCCAATAAAAAAAACAGCAAGTTACTATGCTGATTTAGACAAGGCAGCAATAACAGAAGTAGAAAAGGAATACAAATGTAAAGTGAAAGCTCTTATAACAGATAATGAAAATACGAGGATAGATCCAAAAAAAAAATGGTTACAAGGGTCATATAAAATGATTGATTAACAATAGACAGAAAATTCAAAAGGGAATTATGAGGCATACTTGCCAATCACTTTTCCACATAATCACCAAATCTGTTCAGGCATTTATCGGAACGCATGACCAACTTGTTTAACCCGGCTCGGTAGAAATCACGTCCCTGCCCATTGATCCAGTTCTCGGCAGCTGTTTTCACATCACTGTCGGAAGAGAACCTTCTTCCCGATAAGCGTTCCTTCAATTTCGGATAAAGGAAGTAGTCACTGGGTGCCAAATCTGGGCTGTATGGGGGTGGCTCCAGACTTCCCACTTGAACTTTTCAGCAATTCTTGAGTTTTGCATGCAGTATGGGGCCTGGCATTGTCATGCAGGAAGATGACACCATCACTCAACATGCCAGGCCGTCTGCGTCGGATGGCTTCGCGTAACCTTGTCAAAGTGGCACAATAACGATCGGCATTAACGGTATGGCCACGCTCCAGATACTCGATAAGGATAACTCCGCATGCATCCAATAATATGGTTGCCATAACTTTACCGGCAGAGGGTGTAACCTTAAACTTCTTTTTCGTTGGTGATCCAGCGTGTTTCCACTCCATACTGGCTCTTTTGGTTGTGGGGACGAAGTGATGAAGCCAAGTTTCGTCCCCAGTAACGACGTGATCAATGAACTGCTGGCCGTCGGCATGGTAACGCTGCAGAAACGTGAGGCTGCACATCATTCGTGTGGCTTTCTGCTTCCCGGATGACGCACGTGGTACCCAGTGGGCACAAACCTTGGAATATCCCAAAATATCAGAAACGATGCGCTGAACGGTACCATAGCCGAGTCCCAGCTCTGACACCATTGCACGCACAGTTACTCGTCGATCATTTTGAATCATTTCGTCAACTCGTGCCGTGTTGGTTTCTGTCGTTGACGAACTTGGACTGCTGCCCTGTTGCGGTTTTCCACATCCTCCCTGCCCGATTGAAAAGAGCGACACCATTTCGCTACATGTTGTCGGCCGATTGCTTCTTCACCGTAAACTTCCACTATTTGACTGTGAATGGCAGATGCGGACACGTTCTTTGCCCGTAAGAACCGAATTACGGCTCGCACCTCCAAGCGGGACCGCTTTTCTAAACGTCTTGCCATTTCAATCGCTCTCGCGCATCTGCGAACTTGCACTGACTTCCCAAACAACCGCTGTCAGACAACTAGCGCCATCTGTCTCCACTTTGGGCAACAAATGTTCCCTCCACACTAATTACTTTTCCAATGCTGCTGCTTGTAACCTTTTATTTTTTGGATCTATCCTCGTAAAATGGAATCAATGAGAAAGATGATTAATGAAGAGAACCCATCAGTTACAACTTAAGGGTGTTCAGCTCACTATCTTAACCTTCTTGGACAAGATATTACACCAGAGTCTGTTTTGAAGCATGTGGTATCTGTTCAGAAATATTTCAGAACTCATCAGAGACAAGGTGCTTGGCATAAGGAATATCCGAATCAGGGCCGGCTGGACCATAGGGGCAACCGGGGCGGTCATCCCAGTTGTCCCGCGCTTTTAGGGGGCCCCGCAGTTTAGAAAACAAAATAATTTTCGGTAAAAAAATTTAACTGCATTTTTTTTTTAACTTTTGGGGCACAAGGCCCTCAAAAATATATTTTTGAAGTTTTTTGTTTGTTTCCAATCTCCCCATTTTCGAATACGTTATCCCTCCTGTTCGTCGTACGGACACTGAGATTTGCAGATTCGAAATGATTTTTGTAACCACCTTAATCTTTTCCGCATTCATGAAATAGCAAATTAAATTTCATCGTTTTGTGGTACCCTACTTTTAATATATCCAACAATTTGTGTGTGAAAACCTGACACTTAAATTTAAGGAAATAAAAAGAACAATATCCAAGTTACTTTCGGACTACATATGGAGACCACTTTTCCAACATTACAAGAAATTAAAAAAAAAAAAAAAAAAGAAAAGAAAAAAAAAAGGCAACTTTCTCATATGAACGCATATAAAAGTTTAGAATGTCACTAATTTGTCAGTTACTCCACTGTGCATTAAAAATCAGTCACTAAACATGTATCAGGGGAAATGTTTATACTAATTTATTTTAGAGGGATTCTTATTATATTTCCTATCCAAAAATATTCGCAATGAGAAAATATTCGCTAAGCAGGTATTTTTTTTATCATTTTGTGAATAAGCTGTTTGAAGAGTCACAATGCAACCTAAACCTCTTCTCCCGGGAAAGAAAATTGTAGATTTTACCACTTTTTACTTTCTCTCTCTCTCGCTCTCTCTTTCTCTATCTCTTTTTCTCTCTCTCTCCCTCTCATTTTCTCTTTCTCCCCCTCTCTCTCTCTCTCTCTCTCTTCCCTCCTCTTTCTATTTCTCTTTCTCTCACTCCTTTCTCTCTCTCTCTCTGTCTCTCTGTCTGAACTTTCAGTCCGTATTATGGTGTTTTTCTTAAGCTTAGAGCAAATACTTCTTTGAGATAATCGTTTTGTCTTTACGGTAGTGTTCGTGTGTCTTCCTCACGAAGGATAATTTTCAGAAACGACTTTATTAAAATATGAGATTTATTTTTAGTGCCCACAATGAAATTTTGCTCTGGGCCCCGCAATGAAATCTCGCCCGGGGCCCCCTCAATAAAATCTCGCCCGGGGCCCCGCAATGAAATCTCGCCCCGGGGCCCGCAATGAAATCTCGCCCGGGGCCCCGCAATGAAATCTCGACCAGGACCCCGCAATGAAATCTCGCCCGGGGCCCGCAATGAAATCTCGACCGGAGGCCCCGCAATGAAATCTCGACCGCGGGCCCGCAATGAAATCTCGCTCGGGGGCCCGCAATGAAATCTCGCCCGGGGGCCCGCAATGAAATCTCGCCCGGGGGCCCGCAATGAAATCTCGCCCAGGGCCCCGCAAGAGCTCCATCCGGCCCTGATGCGAATGTTGAGGAGCCACAATTACCCGGCAATACAAGGTGGAACAGTCAGTTAAATTGCTTGCAATCATTCAGAAAGAATCATCCATATTACTTACAAATACTTGAAGCTCATGAAGACGATATAGATGACAAGTGTTGTTCAAATCATAAATATTTGCATGATTAATAAAGTAAAACACTTGTTGCAACTTTTAAAATCTATTGCTGCTGCCTGATCCAAAAAGAGGACTGTTCTATTGCAGATACTTGTGAAATTTGGTTTACCCTGATGGATGATGATAATCTCATGAAAACTAATGAAAGCAAGGTTAAGAGTAGATTTAGTCAGGAAATAACTCAACATCATATGGTAGCTTACATGCTTCATCCAAAGTACATGGGATCTAAATTGTCACATGAGCAGGAATAAAGTGCTAGGAAATTACTTTATGACATCAACCAAAATTTTGTGCTTTACGTCACAGCTTTTCAAGCAAAACCAGCTCCTTTTCCTGAAACATACACTGCCGGACAATTGCTAAGGACGGATGACAATAGCAACGATAGCAACCATAAAATGGAAGGCAGGAAAATGTGGAAATTAGTATAAGTGCGGGATACAGTAAGACGTGTTGTGCGTATGCAAATTTTGGATTGGCGAACTTGTTTGTGACGTCATAGCGCTGATAAGAGATATAAAGGATTTGACGCGTATTGACCGTTGTTGTTCAAACGCAAAGTTGAAAGGGAAAGAATCAATTGACGAACTTGCAATTTTCAGTATGTCTTCCCGACATCACCTAGATGATTTTACGCGTGGCCGTATTATTGGCAAGATTGAAGAAGGGCGAAAAATAACAGATGTTGCCAGGGAGTTCGACATCAGCCACAGTGTTGTTTCAAGGCTTTGGAAATCATTTCAAACAAATGGAGAGTGTAGCAAACGTCACGGGGGAGGTCGTGTTCGCAATACGACACCTACAGAAGATCGGTACATAGTGCTATCAACAAAAAGACACCGGCGCAGCACAGCTAGTGAGGTAGCAAATCAGTTTATGGATGCTACTGGCAAGCGGATCTCCCGAAAAACTGTCGCCAGAAGTTTGCATGAAGGACTATACGCCCGCCGTCCTGTTGTGTGCATCCCATTGTCCAGACGTCACCGTACCGCCCGTTTGCAATGGTGCCATCAACATCGCAATTGGACTGATAACGACTGGTCTGCTGTCCTCTTCTCAGATGAGAGTAGATACAGTCTATCGTCTGATTGTCGACGACAACTGATCTGGCGTGATAGTGGTACTGCATATTGTCCAGCAAACATACAGGAAAGGGACCGATATCCGACATGTAGTGTCATGGTATGGGCTGGCATCATGATCAATGGCCGTACGTCCCTCTATGTGCTTCCAACTGGGACTATGACTGGCCAACGATACATTAATGATGTTCAGCTACCTCATGTTCGCATGTTCCGTGGTGCTGTCGGTGATAGATTCATTTTCATGGACGACAACGCAACATGTCATCAAACAGTCGCTGTCCAGGAGTGTCTTGAGAGCGAGGATATTCAACGCCTTGTATGGCCAGCACGTTCTCCAGATCTGAATCCCATTTAAAATGTGTGGGATGCTTTGGGGAGGAGTCTTGCTGGTCGCCAATGCCCTCCAATAAACAAGGACACCCTCATCCGTGCACTGACAGAGGAATGGGATAAATTACCCCAACAGCTGCTTGATAATGTTGTGCAAAGCATGACACGACGTGTGGAATCTTGCATCGCCCTCCATGGTGGCCATATCCCGTATTGACATCTTACGCCGGAACGCCTGCGGATGGTAATTGCATTTTTTTCACGTTTACGTATTCTGCACAAAATGGCCTGTTTGTCCCTTGAACACGTTCTAAAGCCTTCTGGATTTCAGAGCACAATAAATTGTCTTTCTTGTAATGTCCTGGGCATTCTGACATTATTTTATTTCACTTGGCATCCAACCACACTTACTTTTTTATGCGCTATATAGCCGTTTATGATCCGTCCTTAGCAATTGTCCAGCAGTGTATTTGGTTTTAAGACGGCCCACTTTTTTGCCTAAGTGGTGGCCTCAGAGTATGGGTCTTTTATATTGTTCCCCAATTGAAGGTGGAAGAGCCATTTATGCTCTGAGTTAGAATCACTTACCCTTAAAGATCATGGTAATTTCCATCGACTACACACTTCCAGCACGTCACTTATCGTAATGTTGTTGGCCTTCAAAGGTTTACAGACATCTTGCTTACGATTCCTTCTTCCGGGGATGAAACATCATATTTTTTGTTTTTTTTTTTTAAGCCATATGAGATGTAACTATAAGCTTGTCAATTACATAAAAACCACACAAGCATACTACTCATTCATACAATTCAATTAAAATCTATGTACATATTTACACAACCTTACATTCCTAGGTGGTTAAACCTTTCTCAACTGTCAGTAACAAACTGCTCCTTCTGTTTGAAAACCCCTGCCACTCCCAATGCAAGTGTCACACTCATTCAGCTCCTCACACAAAATCCTCTAGCGCTTTCAACAGATTACTGTCGTCATCAGGAGGCAGGTGTGTCTCACCCACCCACCACAGCTCAAGTGAGCAGAGCCATCGAGGCACGGGCTCCAGTCGCAATCTCTGAATCATTGTCTCTCTGGCACCATCTCTTGTCATTGCTGCTCTTTCTTCTTTTTTTCTTTCTAAGCTGTTGTTCAATTTTTATTAGGGCCTTCCATTGTTCGTTTAAGTTGCTAGGCTCATTAATGTTGCATAATCTTGATCTGTTTTTTTCAATTAACACTGACTCTGCAATTCTTAACTGCCTTTCGTTTTTACAGCTCTTAATAATTTTAATATCCTCAAACCTCGAACATTGTTGATTTTCCATACAGTACTGGGTTAATGCTGTCTTAGTTTCTTTTTTATTCCAATTATTTATATGCTGGTTCAATCTATACTTTAATTTATTCTTGGTGCTGCCTATATATGACACAGGTGGTTGCTGGTTTATAGGGATTTCATAAATTCCTGCTCTATCTAATTGGCTGATTTTTTCATTTTTAATCACTAAATTTTTTACAGTAAGTACCTGATTTCCTACCTGTATGTCATACTTGCCACAAATTTATTAATTTCTGCTGAAACATTTTCTACATATGGTATTGCCCCTACATATTTTACAGGTTTTTTATCAATCTTGGCTTTATTGTTAGCTTGAGTTACTTCATAAATCCATTTTTTTAATACCTGTTTTGGGTAACCAAAATCATATGCAATTTTTTCAATATATTCAATTTCCTCTTTTTTATATTGTTCCATTGATGAGTGTGTTATATTTCTTTTAATTAGTGTTTTAACACTATTTCTTTTATGTGTTAATGGATGCGATGACTGAAATGGTATAAGTACTGGGATATAAGAAGATTTTCTATGCACTCTGAATTGCATATTATCATTTGTTTTAATTATCAAAATATCCAAAAATGCCAAAGTATTGTCATGTTCTTGTTCTACTGTCAGTTCAATAGATGGATAAATTTCACTATACTTTTTTGTCAAGTCCTCAAGTTCATCATTTTTTAGCCTGGACAACAGAAAAATGTCATCAACATATCTGCAGTATATCACTGGTGGATCTTCGAGTTTACTTATTATTTTTCCCTCTATGTCACTCATTATAATTTCAGCAAATAAAGTTGACAGTGGTGACCCCATAGGTCCACCATAATTTTGTTTGTACATCTTGTTGTTGAACTTAAAAATGTTATTTTCATATATGTACAATAAAATTTCTCTGAATTCCTCTATTTGTATTGCATTCATTGTCTGTAACACATACAATTTTTCAATAATTATTTCAATTGCCTGAGGTACTGGTGTGCTAGGAAAAAGAGCTTTCACATCCATACCAGCCATATGATATTCACCCTGACTATATATACTATATATCATGAACTTTGAGCTTAAGGAAAAGCCTTTTCCTAGTACATATTTTACAGAACATATAACAACAATAAATGCTCATAGTGGTAGAGAAGCATGGCAAGATCATGCAAAATTTTCTGAAGACTTTTTTATGTTCATTGCTCATCTTCAACCATATCCATCAAGTAGCACTACAGTAGAAAGAATATTTTCAAATTTTTCATTTGTGCTCTCCAAAATCCAAAATAGGCTTTCAACAGAAAATGTTTCAAAACTTGGTTTTTGTTATGCAATGCTGAAATAACAAAAATTTGGCTTTGCTATAGGAGATATTGTTGAATTAGATGGTGAAACTGATAACTGAAGTATGAAAATGTGCCTTCCTATCCTTGAAATGAAATTTCAATTTAAAAAATAGAATGTTTCATTTATTTATATTTCATATATTTTTTTATTTATATTTCTTATTTGTGCATGGGCTGTAAGATTTGTTAGTTCATCTTCATCAAATTGGGTGTAAATTTTTGGGGTTTTTGAAATATTGTTAATAATTAATTTCTCAGTATAAACATGAGCAGTTTGTTAATAGTTTTTGATTTTCATTATTGCAATTCGAATGAGGGAATGATTTTCATCCCTACGAACTGGGAAAACAAAATTATACCTCTATAAGCACATAATTTGTGTTTTGTATTCCTATATTGTATTCATATTTCCTGAAATCAATTGTATTCATATTTCCTGAAATCAGTTTCAAAGTGATAAAAATTTATTTTATGTCAAAAAATAATACTTAATCCTTAAATCAAGGTTTAAAAATTCAAAATTATTTTGTTTTCCTTTAAAATCATTTGAAGAAAACAAAAAATAATTTGATTATATGTTCCGTAAATAAACACAGCAAATCTCTATTTTTGCCAGGACTTTTTTTTTTTTTTTTTTTTTTTGTAGTTGTTTTTTTAATTCGAGGTTTAACAACCACCGTGAGCAACTCAATGTGCTATAAGCAGTCGCCCGTCCCTAATTTAGGGCCACTGGTTCCAGGGAAGGGAGAGAGCCAGTGCCTTAAGACAAACACAACATCCATTGATTGATTGGAGGTTTAACGACCACCGTGAGCAACTCAATGGGCTATAAGCAGTCGCCCGTCCCTAATTTAGGGCCACTGGTTCCAGGGAAGGGAGAGAGCCAGTGCCTTAAGACAAACACAACATCCATTGATTGATTGGAGGTTTAACGACCACCGTGAGCAACTCAATGGGCTATAAGCAGTCGCCCGTCCCTAATTTAGGGCCACTGGTTCCAGGAAGGAGAGAGCCAGTGCCTTAAGACAAACACAACATCCATTGATTGATTGGAGGTTTAACGACCACCGTGAGCAACTCAATGGGCTATAAGCAGTCGCCCGTCCCTAATTTAGGGCCACTGGTTCCAGGAAGGGAGAGAGCCAGTGCCATAAGACAAACACAGCATCCATGCCTCACCAGGATTCGAACCCAGACCCATCTCGGATGAATGATCAGAAGCCATCACTTAGACCACTGCGCCACCGGGGCAGCAGGGTTTTTTCACCTTTGGCAAAACCTTGCCAACCCTGCAATCACACCAAAACCACTTTGGATATGAATGGAAAACTAATTAATAAGAAGATTAATAACACATTGAGAAAACTGCATTGGGTAAAATCATGATTAAATGAGCTTAAAAACTCAAATCTTTATCACTTGCCAAGACATTGCTTTTTCTTGCTGCAACACAAAGTTCAATATGGCATTTTATCCATCCCTAACTTGTACCCACTTGTAAAGGGAGCACCATTTTTTCACAAGTTGCTAAGAAGGTATACAAGGTGATGGTAAACTCCTTCAACAAAACAAAAGGAGTGATAATACACTTCAGGATGAACAATATTAGTAATGGAACCTAGGACCGCATTCCACTCCTAATGCCAGAACACAGCACGTTTGAAAAACGTCCAGCAGGCACATGGAGTTCCAACCAGTGCACGAGAAGCACAAGATGAGAATCAGGTGCGCTAAACACGTGCGTAGACGATGAGGAGCAAACATTTAAAAACCTAGCCAAACTCGTTCAACGATATCACCGTGCTAACATCACATGACAATTGGTGTATACGTCTGACTGGCGCAGCGTACCATGCGTTCCTGGAGCAAGCGCTTCCCGGTCTGTTGCAGGATGTTCTGCTCGCCACACGGAGAGACGTGGTTTATGCATGACGGGGCCCCAGCACACTTTTGCCACAGAGGTCCGATACTTCCTAAACGCGACATATCCCGGACGGTGGATGGGACGCGGTGGACTTGTGGCTTGGCCTTCACGCTCCCTGGAACTTAAACCACTTGACTTCTTCTTCTTCTGGAGGTACATGAAAACATTGGTGTACGAGACACCTGTGGACTCCCCGGAAGATCCCATGGTGTGAATTGCTCTTGCTGCGGACAAGATCAACACCACAGTGGGAGTCTACAAGAGGGTGCGACAGTCCTTCATTTGGAGGTCTGGGCTCTGCAACGATGCCATTGGACGCCAATTTGGGCAGCTCCTGCGAGTCTTCCTTTGATGCGATTGGAATTGTGCAACTCACAAATTAGGTATGTCTCTTTGGTTTCACTGTTGAAGGTTCAACGTAACTTTACTCTTTTCTGGCACTAGGAGTGGAATACGGCCGTAGGTTCCATTGCAAATATTGTTCATCTTGATGCATACTATCACCCTCTTGTTTTGTTGAAGGAGTTTACAATCACCCTGTAATTTCAGCAGCAGTTTTATTTTTTTTTCAGAATTTGCTTTATCAGCACTGTCATTATAATTTCTGCATTTCTTAACAATGAATTCATCCATAGCAATGGATGAATGTATGACAGACACCAGGGGTGTGGGGGGTGGGGGCAAGCAGCAGTGGTGTACAGGAAAAACCTGCGGCCCCACTGCAAAAAATATCTCTGAGGCCCTTTTTTGCGAAAATCTATTCCGTTTCAGTTACTGAAATTCTTAAAATTCCACATTAACTAGGTTTTATGGGCATTTCAATAATTCAAATTCTTTGAAACCTACAGGTATTTTTTGTAAGACCAAATTTTGTACACTTTATTGCAATGTGCACATTGTAATTAAAGTGATTGCCCTAGGTTTCATACCATTACAAAGGACTGCAAAACATTTATGCCAAAGTTAAGCATATCATGCAAATTTTATTCTTTTAGAGAACTAAGGCCAGCCTCTTTGAAATGCCTCGCGATCACACACACAAAACACGTAACGACTGTGTGACAGTGTCGAATAAACTTTCCTGATTTATGTGAAAATGCAGAACAAGTACCGTAATTTTCGGACTAAGGGCCGCATCGGCGTAAGGGCCGCAGGTGAGAATTTTTGCAATCTTGGAAGCAAAAGTTGCCGTAAGGGCCGCACCTGTGTCGAAGTCGTGGTGCTGCTCAGAAAACTAAATTATCTTCCCTATTTTCGTGAATTTTTTATTAATCATGTTAATGATGTTTTTTGTCCGGACTTTGGAATTTTCCGGATTATTATAGAGAGTCTGGATAAAATTCACACTTAGTATTAAATAAATACGCTATTTTTGTAAAAGTAATGACAAAAAATCAAGTTAACCAATTAAAAAATATTATTTAATATAAAATAATAGAACAGGAGAATTTTTAAGAAAAATAGAAAAATACAAAAAAAGATTACCGTAATTTTCGGACTAAGAGCCGCAGGTGAGAAATTTTGCAATCTTGGAAGCAAAAGTTGCCGTAAGGGCCACACCTCTGTCGAAGTCGTGGTACTGCTCAGAAAACTAAATTATCTTCCTTATTTTCATGAATTAACTCACGCCCAACGTGATTATATGTATACTTCAAAGGCTAATTCTGCAACTCAGTCTCGATCTGCTTTATACACTTATTTTTTCATACTGGCAAACATTTTTATTTATACATTTTTTATTAATCATGCTAATGATGTTATTTGTTTGCCTTTATTAAATGCTCAGAACCATTTATATAATCAATATAAATAACAGTTAATCTTAAGACTCCCGTTAGAATATCGCATTGCTCGTAAAACCGCACAATTGTCTAAATTCCATTCAATGTGGATGTCTGCTACAGGATGGTTCTCTGTTCACCGCAATGGAATCCGTCTTAGAAGTAATTAACTTATAAATTATCGCTTGTTATGCTTTCGATTAATGTTTTCTTTAATAATATGTTCCTTCTATGTTATGCTTTTTTCCTCATGTAGAGACGTTTCCTTTTACCAGCTGCTTCGCACGTGTTCGCTGATCTGCCGCCAACACTTCGAAACGGCGGTGCGCTTTCTCTCTTTTAAGTGGTCTGACCTACTTTCATTTACTGCGCACTGAGCCGTTACCGCTGGGCGCGCTATCCCCAGAAGCCTGGGAGCGTCTGTGTGCTTATGTCCCCATTCCATCCCCCATGTCAAAGGGCGTTTGAGTCAGGCATTCCTGTTCTCCCCCACTTTTCCTCCTAAACCAACATCAGGACAGTGGAGTTATTGTCTAACGTATGAGTAGAAAAGGGGGGGGGGAACATGATCACAGTCGAGTTCGTGAACAAAAAATGATGTGGTTTGAAAAAATTTACTAAGCATCAGCATGAAAAAAAAAAAAGGGAGGGAAGAAAGTCTTATCGAAAACAAATTCGGCATAAGGGTCGCACACCCGAAAAATTTTACTTTTAGTAACGTAAGAGCCGCGTCTCTTAGCCCAAAAATTACGGTAAATAAAAAAGTAACAATTAAAAATTGCGGCACACAAAGTGTAGAATTACTTATTTACTCTTAAATATAAAACTGTTAAACAAGAAAGATGACACCGAATTTTCGGGTGTAATGAGCAAGTTTTTTAAATCTGTTCTGACGCAAATTAAATTTATCAAAGCTATTCAAACTGAATGGAACCTGTATGGAGAACAATAGTATCTGACGAAGAAAGAAGTTTTTCAATCGGGTTTTTAATCCCGCAGACATTGCTGTAAACGGAATCGTGAACTTACGTCCTCTGGTTGCAGAACGAAAATTTTGAAATTATATGAGAAACATGTTGCAGCAGAAACACTCTCCAACAAAGAAAGAATTTTTTTCAAATCGGACTCTTCGAAGCAAAGATCTGGACAAATATAAGATATGCATTTATGCCCCCTGGTGGGAAAACCATGCATTATTTTAGGAAGAAAGTATTCTGAAAAGGTTTTTCGATGAGGACAGTACCGGTCCAAGAAAAAAAATTTAGTATAGTTTCAGGAGCTCAGATTTTGCTGCAAATACATCAGAAGCAAAAAATAACACTTATGCCACTTGGTGGCCAAACCATTCTTTACCAAATATTAGAAATTATATAAAAAAAAATTTGTTTATCAGAAGCTGTATGCGATACAGGAAGAATTTTTCAAATCCGTTTTAGAAGCAGAAATCTCGGAGAAAATGAAATTTACCTTTGTGCGCCCTGGTGGGAAGTCTATGATTTACTTGAAAATTTTGAATTTGTATGAAAAACATTTCACATCGTAGACACTATCCAACAAAGAAGGAATTTTTCAAATCAGATTTTTCAAGTAGAGATATTGACAAAAATAAGGTACACATCTACGCCCCCTGAAGTAGAAACCATGCGTTATTTTAAGGAGAAAATATTCCTAAAAGGTTTCTCGACATGGGTAGTACCGGTCCACAAATGAATTTTTTTCCATCGAGATTTTAGAAGTTCAGATTTTGCTGCAAATACATCCGAGGCAGAAATTAAGACCTACACTCCCTGGTGGCCAAACCATTTTTTGTCAAAAATTAAAAATTATATGCAAAGGATTTCCCATCAGGAGCTGTATTTGGTACATACATACATATCACTAAGCTGTTCTCTGAGATTCAGAGGTTAGCTCCAAAAAGAAATACAAACTTCCAGATATTTTTATTTATTGTTGTCGTATCAAACTTCTCCGTTTACAGCAATCTTGACATACAGCTCGTGCTTCACTAATATCCATTACACGCCGTACACAAGATCTTTTATACTTCAAACTCATAATCTTTTTCTCATGCAGACACTCCTGAATCTGATCCACCCATGTCTTCCTTGGCCTTCCTCTGCCTTTCCTTCCTGCCACTTGGGCTGAAAAGATTTTCTTAGTAAGCATTTCATCACTCATTCTTTCAACATGGCCAAACCACCGAAGCATA
Organism: Macrothele yani; assembly: GCA_039090855.1. Classification (NCBI taxonomy): domain Eukaryota; kingdom Metazoa; phylum Arthropoda; class Arachnida; order Araneae; family Macrothelidae; genus Macrothele; species Macrothele yani. Next base: position 221,942,574 of record CM077034.1, on the reverse strand, counting down.
TTGGTCTCCACCTTGCTAACATTTTGCTTCACATCACACAACTGCAATACATCTTCATTCCTCACACAATCAGATCGTGTCTTGCCACAAACCCCACGTAAGTAACACATTTCTCCAGCACACAAACGACTCCTATGTTTCTTCTGCAGTACCCAGGTTTCACTGCCATACATCAGAGTAGGAACAATTACTGTTTCATACACAGCCATGCGGGACTCTCTAGAGAACCCATCATTCCTGTGAAAACCTCCCAGAGCAGCTATGACTTTCAAAGAAGAATTCACTCGCCTACTGATTTCACCATCCAACTTGTTCTCTCTGTCAAACATGCTTCCTAAATACACAAACTCACTCACCTGGTCAATCACAGTGCCATTTATACTTACATTACATTCAGTGCTACCCGTTTCTCTCAAACACCATAACTTTGGTTTTCCCCTCATTTATACTCAGTTTGAATTTCATGCGAACTTCGTGCATCCGAGTCAACATACTCAGCAACTCACTTTTGCTCTCTGCCAACAGGACAGTGTCGTCAGCATACAGCAATCTGCACACACGGATATCACCAAGACATAAACCACTATTATCTGTTTTGGCATCACGCATACATACGTCCATAAATATATTAAACAGCCATGGGGTCATTCCATGTCATTTCATCCAGGCCATGTAACCCACCATCTGAGATTTTGATGAAATTTGGCATGGAGGCATACTTCACCAAGATATAGAAAATGACCAAATTTTAATTTCCTACACCTCATAGTTTCTGAGATACAGTGCTCCAAAGTTTCACTGAACACCAATCGCACACATAGAGCGACGGAGTACCACTTTTCACAAAATGCTGCATAACTGTAGTGCTATTTAGTTTAGAAGAAAGAAATTTTGTACCCTTATGCAAAAGAGCTTCCAGAATAAGAAATCATTTTAAATTTCATTGAAAACACTGAATAAATAAATTAAATATAGTGGAAAAGTGAAAATTTAAGAAAAAAACTTGCTATTCTATATTAGGCTCTATAGCAAATAGCAGAGGTATGAGGGAGCTCTTTTTTAATGTATATTGGTCTTTGACATGTACTGTCACATAACAAGAAGAAAAAATAGTGGCTTTCAGCTTGCTTTTGAAGATATGTGCAAATATCTGAAATGCGTGTGGAGTTCCACTTCGTCAATTCAACCACTTTTTCTTTTTTTTATTAATTATAACTCATCTCTGACATTCAAGAGATTTCACGAGGAGATAAAACTAACAAGGACACAAAAATATAAAACATTATGTTTTCTTACACCATACAGTTTCAGAAATACCATATTAACAAGTTTGACAAAATGGCTAGTTCAGCTGTACCCAACAAGAAGTTAGGTGAGCATATGCAACAAACTGCTTAGGAGCAATTCCATGTCAGATCAATCACCTTCTTGACCTCACCATTTCTGATTCTGATTAAATTTGGTATGAAGCACACATATGACAAGGTAAGTAATTCTGCCAATTTTCAGATTTTTATTTTGAAAATTGTCCAAGATACACACATAATAAAAATCGAAATTTTCATAAAAAGTGACAAACTCGCACACTTAAAAATGGCTGTCAATTTTTTCCTAATTGTAGTAGAGTGACAATTCAAACACAGTTGCAAAGTTAAAGGATTGAGCTTTCTATAGATACCATCATGACCTTCTTACAACAGATTAAAGTTTCAAGGTTATCCACTGTGACCTTTGACCTTGAATATCTCAAAACATACCATCTTAAAAAATTACGAAAAAAATATATTTTATTGCTACAACATTCTTCTACCCATGTGCCAGATATTAGGCTGGCACCGCTATGGCAAGGCAGTGTAGGATTAATAGGAGTGTCATGCTGCACCCTTCTGTATGTAAGGCACAGAGACATACCATGCAATAAATATTTCTTACGTTGAGGATTTGTGTTTATTATACATGAAATGTGTATATATTATAACAGATCAACAGATTTATCAGAAATATGCTATGTGACAGCAATTTTGTTTGATAGACACAATTTTCAGCAGTAAATAATGTCAACAAATCTTTGAGATCAGAGATTGAAACTCCACCCATTTTAGCCAATGGCAAGGCTTCTTCTTAGCCAATGACAAAGCTTCTTATTAGAGCCAATGACAGGGTTTCTTATTAAAGCCAATGGCAAGGCTTCTTATTACAGCCAATGAGAAATCTTACTGGTACACCATTTTACATTTGCTGTTATTTCAATTCTGAGCTTGTGAGTGTGTGGTTATCAATTTATCTGTAACATTGTTAACTGTTTAATTGCTATTTTATTTTATCTTTATTGTTATCTTTATTTAATCAATTTCTTTTTATCAAACTATATTTATTTATCATTTTTTTTTTTTTTTTGCAGGTGCAGTTTCATTAACCAAAATGGACTTTAAAAGTCAAATTTTTTGTTGCAATCCTCTGGGTAAAAGTGGACACACAAGGTTTAGAAAGAATCTGAGAAAAGTACAGCCTTGGATGGTTCAGAAATGTCCAAATATAACATTAAAACAGAAAATATGTAGTTCATGCAGAAAATCTATCTCTGAAATGCCAGGTCTTTCATGTATAATTGAAACAGATGCAGAGGCAGAACAACCTCGGTTAAGTGAAGATAATTCCGAAGGACTGGTGAAGAGTGAGATATCGACTGACAGAAACACAACTTTGGATAGTCTGAATGATACGTTACTTTCTCTAGGCGAATCTCCTGTGAAAAAAAAAAGATTAGGTGTTGGACAGTACAGTAAGAAGAAATATCAGAAAATTGGTGAAGTGATAAAAGACTACATAGGTGTTCCAGAATGTGATAATCCTGTGACAGTGTCTGATGAATCGGTCATGATTTCACAGTTGAAAGAAAAATTTCAAGAAACAGACTCTAGCAGTGTTAAAGTCCAAATACTAACAATATTACCTAGAACCTGGAGTATTCGTAAAATTCAGGAAGAATTTGGTGTAACATATTACATGGCACGAAAGTCTAAAAATCTTGTGGAAGAGCAGGGTATTTTAGCAACTCCAAATCCTAGGCCTGGGAAAACTCTCAGTGACAGCACAGTTGAAAACGTTATTGCATACTATAATAGTGATGAAGTGAGCCGTTATTTACCAGGAAAAAAAGATTTTGTTACAATGATGGAATCAGGATCAAACGTACAAAAACAGAAATGTCTTATTCTAGGAAATTTGAGAGAGATATTTCAAGGATTTAAAGACAAGAATCCTAATGTCAAAGTAGGGTTTTCAAAGTTCTGTGGTTTACGCCCAAAGAATTGTGTGCTGGCTGGTGCAAGTGGAACACACTGTGTCTATGTGTGTTGTGCTCATGAAAATGTAAAACTTATGCTAGCAGGGTGCAAATTGCAAGACTTGACTCGTAATGATGAATTACCAGTTAGGACATACAAAGATTGCCTTGCAAGAATAACGTGTAACCCTCTTCTTCCAGAATGCTTCTTCTTCAAGTGTGATTCTTGTCCTTGTATAGCACACTTACTAGAGCAAATAAGTAGCTTATTCACCATGAATGGGATTGATGAAATTGTATATAAATTGTGGACTACAACTGATCGCACAACACTTATGACAGTCTGTAACACTGTAGAAGAATTCCTTGAGACCTTTGAATCAAAAGTGAAATTGCTACTGCCACATTCTTTTATAGCTATTCAGCAGTCATACTTTCTGTCAAATCTGAAAGAAAACCTTGATGATAATCAGTGTGTTGTGTTGTGCGATTTTGCTGAGAATTATTCCTTCATACTGCAGGATGCAGTCCAAGGATACCACTGGAACAATTCCCAAGCTACTATTCACCCTTTCGTCGTGTACTACAAAAGTTCACACACACTTCATTTGGATCATGTTTCTTTTGTTGTCATCTCAGAATGTCTTAAGCATGACACTATCAGTGTTCACCTTTTCCAGAGCCAATTGTTGCAGTTTATATCATCACATTTTGACAAGAAAGTAGAACACATCTATTACTTCTCAGACGGTGCAGCCTCACAGTATAAGAACAGGAAGAATTTTGTCAATCTGTGCCATCATGATGTAGATTTTGGTATCACAGCTGAGTGGCATTTCTTTGCCACCTCACATGGAAAGGGGCCATGTGATGGCGTGGCAGGCACCATTAAGAGATTAGCTGCACATGCCAGCCTTCAGTGTTCATACAATGACCAAATTATGACACCGCAACAACTGTATGATTGGGCTTCCAGAAACATTCCTTCGTGCCATTTTAAATACAGCACAGACAAGGACTATGAGAACCACAAGGAGTTCCTCGAGATACGTCATGCTAGTGCTCGACCAATTCCTGGCACTCAAAAACTTCACTGTGTAATACCAGTAAGCCGCACAGCTATTGGGAACCTCAACGAACTATAGGGGGCGCTGCGCAAACGTAAACAAACTTCTCTAGTACGGGTAACGTCGCACGTGTTTCCATAAAGTCGAATGTTAGAATGGCTGGTTTGTCGCTTTCAATCCTTGAAATAATGAATTTGTGGACGCTTCCAAAAATTCAAAATGCATTAAAGAAGGGGAAGTGATTGTTAATGTAGGCCCTGTAATTTCTTGTGGAATTAAGAAGGAAGATGGAAGAAAAATTCTCACAGTTTCGCACTGCATTCAGTCCACGCAATAACGTCGTCGCCTCACTCCATCAACGGTGTTTTAGATACAAGTAACAGGGAAATTTCTATAAAGTCATTTGAGTGCTCTTGTAAAGCGGGCAGAAGTGGAACGTGTAAGCACTGTGTAGCAGTAATGTTTTACTGTAACAGGTAATTTTTATTTTTACATTTTCAGGCAAGTGATATAGTAATACCGACAGGGGTGTTCTAATCCGGATTACTATTGAAAGCTGACATTTCGTTTCACTTGACGTTTCCCAGGACCCATTTTCAATACTGTCAACAATAACATTTGTAAATTTTTAACATTCTGTTCCTAAAAGTGTTTGTGAATTGTTATTGTTGATCATCATTGGGTTCTGCGTTTTTGAACCGATGACTGTTAACAGAACATTGCAAATCTTGTTCCATAATGAAGTTTAAATTTATATAGATAACAGCAATTATTTGTTTTCAGGATTATGTAGAAATGCGGATTTTTTAATTACTACTATGCAATAAAAACATGCTGCCTTGTTTATTATTCATTCAAAGACGTTACTAGGTTAGTAGCATTTCACTGGAAGGATTTCAAATGCAAGGCACAAACGTTTATACTAACTTGTGAAAAACATAGCTGAAACCTTGGGAACGATATTGCGGGACACAACAATATGATTTGTTCTTCTTCACGGAATTCTCCATTATACAACTCTCTAATTCCAGAATGGATGCAAAAATACACCAAACTACGACAACTGAACGTAATGAGCGATCTACCAACAGCCAAGCATTGAGCCAAAAACGTTAACTGTACTACAGTAATTCTTCCTTTTGCCGCTAGAGGGACCGCTGAGATTGCCAATTAAAACCAAGATGTATTCAAACTCAACTGAATACAAGGTTGAGTCAGTATTGCTAAATCCAATAGAACTGGATCTGGAGGATATTCGTGGCTATGTTATTGTTGAGTATGACTTCATGATTCTAGTTTCTTCCTAAAGTTTACATTTTTTGCTTTTGCATTAACTTTTGAGATATTGTATTCAGCACGTTCCGTGGTTATTTATGCAAGCAGTCTTCACGCATGATTTCATTCATCACATTAGAATTTATGTTCTGTCTACAATTTTGATTCTGTATTCTCTATGTAACCGCCTGATGAAGCCGTCCATTGACGGAGAAAGCTTGCGGTGAAATTCGTGTGATTTCTTACTTTGACGCCAATAAATCGATCATTACATTTCTAATTAGTTTAATTCCATTATTTGAAAACTTAAAGTTCTAATGCATTTCGTTATATATCAGATGCTCCCGCGCGTAGTCATCTTCTTCTCGAATAACGTGTGAAACAGTATTACATTTGCCACAATTATTTTATTGACAGATAATAAAAAGTAAGATAAGCCCCATATTATGGTCCGATTGGTTCGTTTAGCGAACTAACATAATGTAAGTCATTTGTATATCTTTTTTAGTTAAAGACCATGTCTCTGCTCCAAACATAAGCACTGGCAGAATGCATTGATTAAACACTTTCCTTTCAAAGACATAATGGCATACTGCTCTTAAAAATTGTACTGTTTCTTCCAAAAACTCTCCATCCAAGTTTTAATTGTTGATTAATTTCTTTATCAATGTGACCCCAGTTTATATCTGCTGCCCAAGATAAATGTAGGTATCAGTTGTTTCAAACTTTTCTCCATCAATTATATATGCTACTTGTAATAGTAAATGCTACTCTATTAGCTATATATGCAACTTCAGGGTTCTCACACAAAAGTAATAAAAAATTCCCTGACTTTTCCAAGTTCTCCAGGTGGTTTTTAAAGTTTTCCAGAGTGGCATGTTGCAAAGAATTGTTACATTTCATTCCATTCCATTCATTTTTCTCACCAAAGTAAATTCTTTACGGAATTTGTCTTTATAAAATTACCTGCTTTTCATTAATAACAACTAACTGTGCACATTATTTTCTGTATCAAAGTTCCATGAACTTTTGTGAATACTACCCACACGGAATTTGTAAATATATTCCCATAGAAACAGATCATATGTAAGAAAAGATCTGTCAGTTGAATAGTTTCAGTTTTTCTATAACACAATGCAGCTAAGCTTAATGATGGAATGGCTCTGTTCAAAGAAACATGTTTCAAGAGAACCAACAGACAAAGGACTTTGATCCATCATTTGGTTGGTTCTCTTGTGAAGTGTTTCTTCAAGCAGGAGCCATTGTGCCTAATTGTTCCATGTTATAACTGCGAATACTAACTACCCACACGGAATTTGTAAATACATTCCCATAGAAACAGATCATATGTAAGAAAAATCTGTCAGTTGAATAGTTTCAGTTTTTCTATAACACAATGCAGCTAAGCTTAATGATGGAATGGCTCTGTTCAAAGAAACATGTTTCAAGGAACCAACAGACAAAGGACTTTGATCCATCATTTGGTTGGTTCTCTTGTGAAGTGTTTCTTCAAGCAGGAGCCATTGTGCCTAATTGTTCCATGTTATAACTGCGAATACTAACTACCCACACGGAATTTGTAAATACATTCCCATAGAAACAGATCATATGTAAGAAAAAATCTGTCAGTTGAATAGTTTCAGTTTTTCTATAACACAATGCAGCTAAGCTTAATGATGGAATGGCTCTGTTCAAAGAAACATGTCTCAAGGAACCAACAGACAAAGGACTTTGATCCATCATTTGGTTGGTTCTCTTGTGAAGTGTTTCTTCAAGCAGGGGCCATTGTGCCTAATTGTTCCATGTTATAACTGTGAATACTACCCACACGGAATTTGTAAATACATTCCCATAGAAACAGATCATATGTAAGAAAAAATCTGTCAGTTGAATAGTTTCAGTTTTTCTATAACACAATGCAGCTAAGCTTAATGATGGAATGGCTCTGTTCAAAGAAACATGTTTCAAGGAACCAACAGACAAAGGACTTTGATCCATCATTTGGTTGGTTCTCTTGTGAAGTGTTTCTTCAAGCAGGAACCATTGTGCCTAATTGTTCCATGTTATAAAAACTGCCTGCAGAAATTGAACAAAAGCTTAATAACTGGCAATTTTAAAAATTCAATTTTGCATCTTTTTTTAGAGAATAAAGGAAATACTTAATATAACTGAAAGTAAGATCTACCAAATTCTAGGCAGGCAGTAATTGAAAGCAAAAGTTTGAAATCTTGAAAAAATAAGTTTTTTTGGCAAGATAAAGTATCCATTGATTTTACAAAAAAAGGGGGGTAATTTTCCCTGATTTTAACAAAAAAGGGTATTTTCTCTTGAGTTTTTCCTAATTTTTGAAACCATTTTCAAATTCCCTGAGAATTCCAGGTTTTCCCTGTTTTCCAGGTTGAGTGGGAACCCTGTACTTCTATTAGTATGTTTCTTTATGAGCTATATATTGTTCCAATTTATAAAGTGGTCCACCTTTTATGGTTACTACTGGTCTTAACGGCATATCAGGTTTGAGTTTTTAAAAAAAAACAAATAATTCAGGTACATACTAATATTTATCAAACACAATCAGACAAGAAATTAGTCATGGACAACTCACTTTGAATGTGAACACCAGAATGATAAGTCTATATGTTAAAAAATATGTTTCCTTCAATACCATTGAGAAAACTGTTTACTAAGATCAACACAGTTTCTTTGAACATAACAATCAAAATAATTTCCATATAAAACATAATTATTTTCATTATAAACTCCAATTCAAGCAGAAAATACCATTATAAGTTCCTTAGAGCAACAGATATTTGCAGAAAATAAAATATTGTTGGAGCTTTATGTCAGATATGTGGATGATATACTTATATTATATGATTCAAGCAGCTATTCAGCATAAAACATACTGGATTGTTTTAATACTTTGGATTCCAGCATTAATTTTGAATTAAACGAATAGAACAACTGTATTCAATATCTAGACATAAAAATCATCACAGATACAGAAAGTTTGGAATACATTCATAATTTCTCAAAAGCAGTGAGAATTAACACAGCAAGAAATTTAATAACTGAAGCTAAATTACTTTCATCAGAAAAAAAATCAAATGGAAGCAAGGACAAAAATGGCAATGAAGTTGATAGATAATGATCCCCCCCCCCCCCCAAACTATCTTTAACATTGTGCAACATGTCAGACAAAAACAATCTAAAATGAACACTGCAAAGTCTGAAAATACGGATAAAATAATCAAGTACACTATCTACCAACAAGTAATTGGACACCTGTGATAGCAAAGGAAAACAAAGTTTATTTACCTTCAATAGTTGGTGGAGCCTTCACGAGCGGCGAAAACAGCTGCGACCCTCCGGGGCATACCCCCAACCAGGCGTTGTACAACGGCTAGCGGTATTTTCTTCCACTCGGCTTGGAGAAGACAGGTCAGTTCCTTCACCGATTTCGGACCCTTAAGTCGACGCTTCAACTCGTCCTAGAGGTGCTCGATAGGGTTAAGGTCCGGGCTCTGCGCAGGCCAGTCCATTCAATTAACCCCATTGTCACCATACCAAGCCATGGTGGACCTCACAACATGACAGGTGGTATTGTCATCCTGAAAGTAACATGGGTCCACCCCGTAAAACTGTCACAACGTAGGAAGCGCATGGTCATCCAAAATGGTGCAGTAGGTCTCGGCGTTAAGTCTACCAGGAATTGCGACCAAGGGTCCCGTGCCATACCAGGAGAAACACTCCCATAGCATAATTCCACTGCCGCCAAACTTCACAGTTGGCACAATACATTCCGGCAGGAGGTGTTCTCCAGGCAGACGCCAAACCCAGACCCTGCCATCCGAACGGTAGAGCGTGAACCTTGATTCGTCGCTCCAGAGAACCTGTTTCCACTGTTCAACGGTCCACTGTCGACGTTCTTTGCACCACGTTAGCCGAGCAGCGCTATTGGACTTGGTGATCAAAGGCTTGTGGGCGGCAGCACGTCCATGAAAACCGAGCAGATGGGCTTCCTTACGGATGGTATTCATCGAAAGAACACTCCCGGATGCCTGTTGAAACTTCTCGCGGATGTGGCCCATGGATTTGGTGTGGTTCTTCCAAATTTCTCTGGCCAGCACCCGTCGATCTCTAACTCCCAGTTTTGTGGGTCTGCCGGGTCGGGGCACATTCCGACAGTCACCTCTCATCTTCTACTTGCCAATCAGGTAGGCCACTGTCGATTTTGGGTACTTCAACTCGCTGGATATGTTACGTATGGATCGGCCATTTCTGTGATACCCGACGATTACACCTTTCTCGAAATCAGAGAGCTCCGAACTGCGTGGCATCTTGCATGCCACTGGTTGCGTTGTTGTTTCCCACACGATATTTAACGGTGGCGGCCGTGACGTGTATCAGGACCGCAAATATAGTCGATTGCAGGGGTGTACAATTACTTATTGGTAGATAGTGTATATGCCAATGACAAATTATGGAAAATTAAATACCAAAATGAATAAATGTTTAATAAAGAATAACATAAAAGTTGCCACTACAGCAAAAAACAAAGTAGCATACATAGCTAATAAAGAAACATACAAAAATGCACAAAACAAGATGGAAAGAAAAAAATGTTGTATATCAAATTCCACTTAATTGTAACAGTAATTATATTGGACAAACATCGGGAAAATTGAAAATAAGAATTAACAAACATCAAATGGCAATTAATAACAAAGATCAAAACAGTGCATTAGCAAATCATATGCAGTTATGCAAATGTGAACCTTTATGGGAAAAAAATTAAAGTATTGGACTATGAATCTGATAAAAACAAGACTAATTAAAAAAAGTTATAACATCTAAAAAAACAGTGCCTTCAAAACTAATAAGTGGTGTTTTAAACAACTTAATTACAACAACATAATTACAAAATACACAATGCAAACATTTCAGTTTAGTAACTGGCAACAATATGAGGAACCTGGCAACAAAATTTAAATTCTTCAGGAGTAAATAAAACTTTTGATAATCCTTCTATACATTGAGAACAAGCCTTGACTAAAATCCAGAGGCCAGAAATGTCTGTAAAAAAACAAAGGAACTCAGAATAGACAAAAAATACAAACTGACTGCCATTGTTTAGTTGTTTTAATATAAATGGATCCTCATTTCACACAAATCTTTTTTTTTTTTATTGATTGGAGGTTTAATGACCACCGTGAGCAACTCAATGGGCTATAAGCAGTCGCCCGTCCCTAATTTAGGGTCACTGGTTTCAGGGAAGGGAGAGAGCCAGTGCCGTAAGACAAACACAACATCCATGCCTGACCAGGATTCGAACCCGGACCCCTTACGGACGAATGATCAGAGGCCAGCACCTTAGAACACTGCGCCACCGGGGCGGCAGACACAAATCTGAAGAGAGGCCTAAACTACAAGTTCAGAAACAGAGTTGATCACTAATGTACAGCTGCTTCAATATATGTGGCTTATCAAGTCACACAAATTTCATGAGAAACAAAAAATACAAACAACTGACTCTCAACATTCAGTTGTTTTAAAATATGTGGAACCTTATTATATTTGCACTTTTAAGGTATTAACCTCCTGCAAAGTGCGCATAGTTTACGTGTAATTCATAAATGAAAAAACATTAGAAAGTACCAATCACTCACCCTAAAGATCATGGTAACCTCCAATGACAACACACTTCCAACACGTCAATCATCGTGATGTAACTGGGCTTCCAAGGTTTACAGACATCTTGCTTACGCTTCTTACTTCCGGGTGTGAAACATCGTATATATATAATCTTTTTCCTTAGTCTTATGAGATGTTACTATAAAGCTTGTCAATTCCATAAAAAATCACACATACTACTCATTCATACAATTCAAGTAAAAACTATGTACATAACCTTACATTCATAGGTGGTTAAACCTTTGTCAACTGTAATTATCAAACTGCTCCTTCTGTTTCACAACCCCTGCCACTCCCACTGCAAGTGTCACACCCATTCAGCCCCTCACATCCAATCCTCTAGTACTTTCAACAGGCCTCTGTCATCTTCAGGAGGCAGGTGTGTCTCACCCGCCCACCACAGCTCAAGTGAGCAGAGCCATCGAGGCATGGGCCCCAGTCGCTATCTCTGAATCGTTGTGTCTCTGGCGCCATCTATTGTTCCTGCTGCTCTTTTTTTCCTCTTTCTTTCTACGCTGCTGTTCAATTTTTATTAGGGCTTTCCATGATTCAGAGATATCGACTGGGGCCCGTGCCTCGATGGCTCTGCTCACTTGAGCTGTGGTGGGCGGGTGAGACACACCTGCCTCCTGAAGACGACAGAGGCCTGTTGAAAGTACTAGAGGATTGGATGTGAGGGGCTGAATGAGTGTGACACTTGCAGTGGGAGTGGCAGGGGTTGTGAAACAGAAGGAGCAGTTTGATAATTACAGTTGACAAAGGTTTAACCACCTAGGAATGTAAGGTTATGTACATAGTTTTTACTTGAATTGTATGAATGAGTTGTATGTGTGATTTTTTATGGAATTGACAAGCTTTATAGTAACATCTCATAAGGCTAAGGAAAAAAAAAAAAATACGATGTTTCACACCCGGAAGTAAGAAGCGTAAGCAAGATGTCTGTAAACCTTGGAAGCCCAGTTACATCACGATGATTGACTTGACGTGTTGGAAGTGTGTTGTCATTGGAGGTTACCATGATCTTTAGGGTGAGTGTTTGGTACTTTCTAATGGTTTTTTCATTTCATGTGGAACCTTATTTCATACAAATCTGAAGAGATGCCAAAATACAAGTAGTCATTTGTGTTTAGATTATTTAATAGACGTGGATCCCCATTTCTTACAAATTTACAATATACAAAAATCAAAACCTGAAATGACTGTTAATGTTTAGTTATTTTAATATAAGTGGATCCTCATTTCATAAAAATTTGGAGAGAGAAAAATTACAAGTATAGAAAACAGCTGATCTCTAATGTTTAGTTACTTTAATAGACATGGATCCCCAATTCACACAAATATCATGATAAACAAAAAATACAAAGACAGAACTGATCACCAAGTTTAGTTGCTTTAATATAAGAGGATTCTAATTTCATATAAATTTCATAATAGGCCAAAAAATATAAAAGAAACAGGACTGACCAATAATAGTTGCTGTCTATCTTCCTTGAAAAAGCTACCTGATTGATGTGTAAAAGCTTGGAAATTATTGTTTATACATTCCTATGCCAATAAATCAGATTACTAGCACAGTTTTACTATTTTCAAATACTTCATTGCTTTAAAATATGTGGATCCTCACTTCATACAAATTTCATGATAGACCAAACATACAAGTATGGAAACAGAACTGATCACTTATGTTTTGTTGCTTTAATATATAAGAATACTCACTTCATATAAATTTAATGATAGACCAAACATACAAGTATGGAAACAGAACTGATCACTTATGTTTTGTTGCTTTAATATATGAGGATCCTCACTTCATACAAATTTCATGATAGACCAAAAATACAAGTAGGGAAACAGAACTGATCACTTATGTTTTGTTGCTTTAATATATGAGGATCCTCACTTCATACAAATTTCATGATAGACCAAAAATACAAGTAGGGAAACAGAACTGATCACTTATGTTTTGTTGCTTTAATATATAATACTCACTTCATATAAATTTAATGATAGACCAAAAATACAAGTAGGGAAACAGAACTGATCACTTATGTTTTGCTGCTTTAATATATGAGGATCCTCACTTCATACAATTTTTTTTTTTTTTTTTTTTTTTTTTTTGATTGGAGGTTTAACGACCACCGTGAGCAACTCAATGGGCTATAAGCACTCGCCCGTCCCTAATTTAGGGTCACTGGTTCCAGGGAAGGGAGAGAGAGCCAGTGCCGTAAGACAAACACAACATCCATGCCTCACCGGGATTCGAACCCGGACCCCTTACGGACGAATGATCAGAGGCCAGAGCCTTAGACCACTGCGCCACCGGGGCGGCCATACAAATTTCATGATAGACCAAAAATACAAGTAGGGAAACAGCACTGATCACTTATGTTTTGTTGCTTTAATATATAAGAATACTCACTTCATATAAATTTAATGATAGACCAAAAATACAAGTAGGGAAACAGAACTGATCACTTATGTTTTGCTGCTTTAATATATGAGGATCCTCACTTCATACAAATTTCATGATAGACCAAAAATACAAGTAGGGAAACAGAACTGATCACTTATGTTTTGTTGCTTTAATATATGAGGATCCTCACTTCATACAAATTTCATGATAGACCAAAAATACAAGTAGGGAAACAGAACTGATCACTTATGTTTTGTTGCTTTAATATATAAGAATACTCACTTCATATAAATTTCATGATAGACCAAAAATACAAGTAGGGAAACAGAACTGATCACTTATGTTTTGTTGCTTTAATATATGAGGATCCTCACTTCATACAAATTTCATGATAGACCAAAAATACAAGTAGGGAAACAGAACTGATCACTTATGTTTTGTTGCTTTAATATATGAGGATCCTCACTTCATACAAATTTCATGATAGACCAAAAATACAAGTAGGGAAACAGAACTGATCACTTATGTTTTGTTGCTTTAATATATGAGGATCCTCACTTCATACAAATTTCATGATAGACCAAAAATACAAGTAGGGAAACAGAACTGATCACTTATGTTTTGTTGCTTTAATATATGAGGATCCTCACTTCATACAAATTTCATGATAGACCAAAAATACAAGTAGGGAAACAGAACTGATCACTTATGTTTTGTTGCTTTAATATATGAGGATCCTGACTTCATACAAATTTCATGATAGACCAAAAATACAAGTAGGGAAACAGAACTGATCACTTATGTTTTGTTGCTTTAATATATAAGAATACTCACTTCATATAAATTTAATGATAGACCAAAAATACAAGTAGGAAAACAGAACTGATCACTTATGTTTTGTTGCTTTAATATATATAGAGGATACTCACTTCATATAAATTTAATGATAGACCAAAAATACAAGTAGGGAAACAGAACTGATCACTTATGTTTTGTTGCTTTAATATATATATGAGGATCCTCACTTCATACAAATTTCATGATAGACCAAAAATACAAGTAGGGAAACAGAACTGATCACTTATGTTTTGTTGCTTTAATATATGAGGATCCTCACTTCATACAAATTTCATGATAGACCAAAAATACAAGTAGGGAAACAGAACTGATCACTTATGTTTTGTTGCTTTAATATATGAGGATCCTCACTTCATACAAATTTCATGATAGACCAAAAATACAAGTAGGGAAACAGAACTGATCACTTATGTTTTGTTGCTTTAATATATGAGGATCCTCACTTCATACAAATTTCATGATAGACCAAAAATACAAGTAGGGAAATAGAACTGATCACTTATGTTTTGTTGCTTTAATATATGAGTATCCTCACTTCATACAAATTTCATGATAGACCAAAAATACAAGTAGGGAAACAGAACTGATCACTTATGTTTGGTTGCTTTAATATATGAGGATCCTCACTTCATACAAATTTCATGATAGACCAAAAATACAAGTAGGGAAACAGAACTGATCACTTATGTTTTGTTGCTTTAATATATGAGGATCCTCACTTCATACAAATTTCATGACAGACCAAAAATACAAGTAGGGAAACAGAACTGATCACTTATGTTTTGTTGCTTTAATATATGAGGATTTTAATTTCATACAAATTTCATAATAGGCCAAAAAACATAAAAGAAACAGAACTGACCAATAATAGTTGCTATCTTCCTTGAAAAAGCTACCTGATTGATGTGTAAAAGCTTGGAAATGATTGTTTATATATTCCAGTATGTCCTGGGCTGGACATACTGCCAGAAGGACAGACCATAGATGGACAGCCGAAATTTTAGATTGGATTCCAAGGGACAGGAAAAGACCCAGAAAAAGACCACATGGGAGATGGGTGGATGAAATTCGTAAATATGCGGGAGTGACATGGAGGAGACTGGCACAAGACAGACCGTTGTGGAGGAAACTTGGGAAGACCTTCGTCCAGCAGTGGATTGATAATGGTTGACAATGATGATGATGATGATGATGCCAACAAATCAGATTACTAGCATAATTTTACTATTTTCAAATATTGCATTGCTTTAAAATATGTGGATCCTTCATACAAATTTCATGGTCAAGAAATACTAGTACAAAAACGAAGTGACTGCTTATGTTTTGTTGCTTTAATATATGAGTATCCTCACTTCATACAAATTTCATGATCAAGAAATACTGGTAGAAAAACAAGACTGACCATTAATGTGTTTACTTGCTTTTACTATATTAAGATCATACAAAAAATTCATAACACCAAGAGCAAGTATTACTGTGCGGTACAATAATGAATAATATACATTGTGTGCGAGAGCTTTTCACTAAAGCAAACCCTAACATGCTAAAGTATTGAATAAATGTCATCATGCGGCTAAACAAACAAGTTGCCTGAATATATCTTTTAATCCCCTTCTCATTTTTATTTCTCTCTTTCGTCGGAATTGTAAGTTTTTCGGCATTTTTTATGAATTAGGTCATTCGGTGCAATGATCGTGCTGATCAACACCGCATGGGCAATTTAACCAGACAAAATTTAGCGGGTCGTCAGTGTGTCCAAAAGCACCAATGAACATGGAGGTGCATAACAACACTCCCACCCCCAACGCTGGGTTTTATACTGATGTATAATATCAGCAGTAAAAGTATAATAGGAGGCACTGCAAACGGTCATGCACACAAAAAGGTTCACTTCAAAATTTCGGCATAAGAAGAAGAAAAAAAAATGAAATAAATAAATTCTGCAGTGGTCCGATCTAGCATTTTGACACACAACTGAATTTTTTTTTTTCTTTTCTGTACTTCACCTCAGTGGGATAGACCGCTTACATCATCCACGTCGAATGGCTGTATAAATGCTGTAACGAATATTAATAATTCAATAATTTCCATACAAATACAGGTACTAAAGAGACTTACCACATGAAAATTCGTGTAACCGTTGATTCGGGGAATTTTAAGTCCATTCGGAACAGAATGTTTTTCTTTTAAGGAATCTGATGTTAGAACATTATCACTTGAGAGACAAGAGTCTTTTACATTGGTGATCAGCATTGTTTACTTTTAAAATGAAAACAGAGGCCCTCAACTTCAGTACCGCAAAACACTAGCCGCTAACGCAAAAGAACCACGCCTGCAGTGGATGTGTGCGATGGACTGACCGACGACCGATAACGAATTAACATAAAATTCTTTCTTCTTCTTCTTCTCCTGAGATCCTGAGGTCGATGGAAAGTTTTCCTGGATGGTTTCGCGGTGACACATGATGCTGTGCTCACGTGTTTGAGTGCAACGACACGTCATCAGCAGACACTGCAGTAGCAGGAGCCAGTTGACTGTAACTGTATAACAAGATTAGATATTGAAAAACTGATTTGAAGACAAAACAGCCCAAACAGCGCGATGTACCGTGACCTTCGGGTGTACCAAGACGACCGAGATCGGTAGATCTTCTGGGGACACAGCCTTCGGGGTGGCATCCATCGGTTCGAGCTAACTGGGCCCTGCGTTTTTAATAGTTCATCTGTAATAAGGAATATACCCTGTCTATCTGTCTGTACGTCAGTTGCATACAGAAGTAACTAATGAACGCAAAGGTTTTAAATTTAGCAAAAACTGCAGTGGAACATGAAGGTTGCACTTCGGAACCCTTTCTTTCGAAATTCTTTTTCTTTTTTTTTTTTTTTTTGGATTTGAGGTTTAACGACCACCGTGAGCAACTCAATAGGCTATGTCGGAAGAGCAACAACTCACGAAGAGAAAAAATAAATAAATTCCGAGCAGCTGTGAAAACTGTTTCTGATAGAGGGCGCTGTCCCTCCGTGTGAAGCGAGAGGAGAAAAAAATCGTGTGATTTGAACTCGGAAAGGAGAAGTCGTGTGTTTTGAACACGACGGAACTGAAAGAGGAAAAATTAACGCCGGTGTTTTATGTTACTTGTCTTTTTTTAGTATCGGTCATCTGTGTAGTGTAAAATATACATGTGTATGTTAGATGTTCATTTGAGGCTCTTGTGAAACATTGTGTCCAACTGCTGCGTTCTTTCTTATTTCCTTTGGATATATCGACCTCAACACACGGCACCCAAGAACCGTCGTTCAAAAATTGAATGGCAAGTAAGAAGTCTTTTTTCTTCAATACTGTGCATTCCTGATTGATTTGAACGGCGACACATTACAGATTATAAGCAGTCGCCCGTCCCTAATCGTGGCCACCGAGATAGTACTGTGGCGCAGTGGTCTAAGGAGTTGGCCTCTGATCATTCGTCCGTAAGGGGTCCGGGTTCGAATCCCGGTCAGGCATAGATGTTGTGTTTGTCTTACGGCACTGGCTCTCTAACTTCCCTGGAACCAGTGACCCTAAATTAGGGACGGGTGACTGCTTATAGCCCGTTTGAGTTGCTCACGGTGTTCGTTAAACCTCCAATCAAAGAAAGAAAGAAAGATAGTACTGCGCAGCAACATGTGACGTTAGCAAACGCCTTGCTATCATATCAAACGCTGTTGGCACAAGGAGGTTAGAATCATACTTCTGGAGATGCGAAGCCTCTGAACTGTGAAGCCTCCAGGTGTGGGAATTTGACGTTGTATTACATGATATCTATGTAACTTCAACTGTATGTACACTGCTGGACAATTGCTAATGACGGATCATAAACGGCTATATAGCGAATGAAAAAGTAAGTGTGGTTGGATGCCAAGTGTAATAAAATAATGTCAGAATGCCAGGACATTACAAGAAAGACAATTTATTGTGCTCTGAAATCCAGAAGGCTTTGGAACGTGTTCAAGGGACAAACAGGCCATTTTGTGCACAATACGTAAACGTGAAAAAAATGCAATTACCGTCCGCAGACGTTCCGGCGTAAGATGACAATACGGGATATGGCCACCATGGAGGGCGATGCAAGATTCCACACGTCGTGTCATGCTTTGCACAACATTATCAAGCAGCTGTTGGGGTAATTTATCCCATTCCTCTGCCAGTGAACGGATGAGGGTGTCCTTGTTTATTGGAGGACATTGGCGACCATCAAGACTCCTCCCCAAAGCATCCCACACATTTTCAATGGGATTCAGATCTGGAGAACGTGCTGGCCTTACGACGCGTTAAATATCCTCGCTCTCAAGACACTCCTCGACAGCGACTGTTCGATGACATGTTGCGTTGTCGTCTATGAAAATGAATCTATCACCGACAGCACCACGGAACATGCAAACATGAGGTAGCAGAACATCATTAATGTATAGTTGGCCAGTTATAGTCCCAGTTGGAAACACATAGAGGGACGTACGGCCATTGATCATGATGCCAGCCCATACCATGACACTACATGTCGGATATCGGTCCCTTTCCTGTATGTTTGCTGGACAATATGCAGTACCACTATCACGCCAGATCAGTTGTCGTCGACAATCAGACGATAGACTGTATCTACTCTCATCTGAGAAGAGGACAGCAGACCAGTCGTTATCAGTCCAATTGCGATGTTGATGGCACCATTGCAAACGGGCGGTACGGTGACGTCTGGACAATGGGATGCACACAACAGGACGGCGGGCGTATAGTCCTCCTTCATGCAAACGTCTGGCGACAGTTTTTCGGGAGATCCACTTGCCAGTAGCAGCCATAAACTGATTTGCTACCTCACTAGCTGTGCTGCGCCGGTGTCTTTTTGTTGATAGCACTATGTACCGATCTTCTGCAGGTGTCGTACTGCGAACACGACCTCCCCGTGACGTTTGCTACACTCTCCGTTTGTTTGAAATGATTTCCAAAGCCTTGAAACAACACTGTGGCTGACGTCGAACTCCCTGGCAACATCTGTTGTTTTTCGCCCTTCTTCAATCTTGCCAATAATACGGCCACGCGTAAAATCATCTAGGTGATGTCGGGAAGACATACTGAAAATTGCAAGTTCGTCAATTGATTCTTTCCCTTTCAACTTTGCATTTGAACAACAACGATCAATACGCGTCAAATCTTTTATATCTCTTATCAGCGCTATGACGTCACGAACAAGTTCGGCAATCCAAAATTTGCATACGCACAACACGTCTTACTGTATCCCTCACTTATGCTAATTTCCACATTTTCCTGCCTTCCATTTTATGGTTGCTATTGTCATCCGTCCTTAGCAATTGTCCAGCAGTGAATTATGGAATTGCTTGGCTTTTGGTTGCAAATTGTGTTAATATCAAACCGGAATGAATTATGTTACATAGACGAGTAAAGTTTTCAACTTAAACGTTGTATTTTGTTTTCAATTCGCACTAAAGTTCGTGTATTTCAATTTAAAATAAAAACGGGATGGGGCTTCAAAATAATTAAGAATTTTATAAATTTAGCATTTTCTCACACATCGGAAGCAAGTTATGATGCGAAATGCAAAATATTTGCGACGAAAGAAGGCGATTCGGCCAACACACAATGCATTACAGCAGCTTTGGAAATCATCAGCTTTCGCCGCCTCGGTGGCGTAGTGGTCTTTTTTTTTTTTTTTTTTTTTTTGATTGGAGGTTTAACGACCACCGTGAGCAACTCAATGGGCTATAAGCAGTCGCCCGTCCCTAATTTAGGGTCACTGGTTCCAGGGAAGGGAGAGAGCCAGTGCCGTAAGACAAACACAACATCATATTTTTTTTTCTTTCATTGGAGGTTTAACGACCACCGTGAGCAACTCAATGGGCTATAAGCAGTCGCCCGTCCCTAATTTAGGGTCACTGGTTCCAGGGAAGGGAGAGAGCCAGTGCCGTGAGACAAACACAACATCATATTTTTTTTTCTTTCATTGGAGGTTTAACGACCACCGTGAGCAACTCAATGGGCTATAAGCAGTCGCCCGTCCCTAATTAAGGGTCACTGGTTCCAGGGAAGGGAGAGAGCCAGTGCCGTAAGACAAACACAACATCACATTTTTTTTTCTTTCATTGGAGGTTTAACGACCACCGTGAGCAACTCAATGGGCTATAAGCAGTCGCCCGTCCCTAATTTAGGGTCACTGGTTCCAGGGAAGGGAGAGAGCCAGTGCCGTAAGACAAACACAACATCATATTTTTTTTTTCTTTCATTGGAGGTTTAACGACCACCGTGAGCAACTCAATGGGCTATAAGCAGTCGCCCGTCCCTAAGTAAGGGTCACTGGTTCCAGGGAAGGGAGAGAGCCAGTGCCGTAAGACAAACACAACATCATATTTTTTTTTCTTTCATTGGAGGTTTAACGACCACCGTGAGCAACTCAATGGGCTATAAGCAGTCGCCCGTCCCTAATTAAGGGTCACTGGTTCCAGGGAAGGGAGAGAGCCAGTGCCGTAAGACAAACACAACATCATATTTTTTTTTCTTTCATTGGAGGTTTAACGACCACCGTGAGCAACTCAATGGGCTATAAGCAGTCGCCCGTCCCTAATTAAGGGTCACTGGTTCCAGGGAAGGAGAGCCAGTGCCGTAAGACAAACACAACATCATATTTTTTTTTTCTTTCATTGGAGGTTTAACGACCACCGTGAGCAACTCAATGGGCTATAAGCAGTCGCCCGTCCCTAATTTAGGGTCACTGGTTCCAGGGAAGGAGAGAGCCAGTGCCGTAAGACAAACACAACATCATATTTTTTCTTTCATTGGAGGTTTAACGACCACCGTGAGCAACTCAATGGGCTATAAGCAGTCGCCCGTCCCTAATTTGGGGTCACTGGTTCCAGGGAAGGGGAGAGAGCCAGTGCCGTAAGACAAACACAACATCATATTTTTTTTTCTTTCATTGGAGGTTTAACGACCACCGTGAGCAACTCAATGGGCTATAAGCAGTCGCCCGTCCCTAATTAAGGGTCACTGGTTCCAGGGAAGGGAGAGAGCCAGTGCCGTAAGACAAACACAACATCATATTTTTTTTTCTTTCATTGGAGGTTTAACGACCACCGTGAGCAACTCAATGGTCTATAAGCAGTCGCCCGTCCCTAATTAAGGGTCACTGGTTCCAGGGAAGGAGAGAGCCAGTGCCGTAAGACAAACACAACATCATATTTTTTTCTTTCATTGGAGGTTTAACGACCACCGTGAGCAACTCTATGGGCTATAAGCAGTCGCCCGTCCCTAATTAAGGGTCACTGGTTCCAGGGAAGGGAGAGAGCCAGTGCCGTAAGACAAACACAACATCATATTTTTTTCTTTCATTGGAGGTTTAACGACCACCGTGAGCAACTCAATGGGCTATAAGCAGTCGCCCGTCCCTAATTAAGGGTCACTGGTTAAAGGGAAGGGAGAGAGCCAGTGCCGTAAGACAAACACAACATCATATTTTTTTTTCTTTCATTGGAGGTTTAACGACCACCGTGAGCAACTCAATGGGCTATAAGCAGTCGCCCGTCCCTAATTTAGGGTCACTGGTTCCAGGGAAGGGAGAGAGCCAGTGCCGTAAGACAAACACAACATCATATTTTTTTCTTTCATTGGAGGTTTAACGACCACCGTGAGCAACTCAATGGGCTATAAGCAGTCGCCCGTCCCTAAGTAAGGGTCACTGGTTCCAGGGAAGGGAGAGAGCCAGTGCCGTAAGACAAACACAACATCATATTTTTTTCTTTCATTGGAGGTTTAACGACCACCGTGAGCAACTCAATGGGCTATAAGCAGTCGCCCGTCCCTAATTAAGGGTCACTGGTTCCAGGGAAGGAGAGAGCCAGTGCCGTAAGACAAACACAACATCATATTTTTTTTTCTTTCATTGGAGGTTTAACGACCATCGTGAGCAACTCAATGGGCTATAAGCAGTCGCCCGTCCCTAATTAAGGGTCACTGGTTCCAGGGAAGGGAGAGAGCCAGTGCCGTAAGACAAACACAACATCATATTTTTTTTTCTTTCATTGGAGGTTTAACGACCACCGTGAGCAACTCAATGGGCTATAAGCAGTCGCCCGTCCCTAATTTAGGGTCACTGGTTCCAGGGAAGGGAGAGAGCCAGTGCCGTAAGACAAACACAACATCATATTTTTTTTTCTTTCATTGGAGGTTTAACGACCACCGTGAGCAACTCAATGGGCTATAAGCAGTCGCCCGTCCCTAATTAAGGGTCACTGGTTCCAGGGAAGGGAGAGAGCCAGTGCCGTAAGACAAACACAACATCATATTTTTTTTTCTTTCATTGGAGGTTTAACGACCACCGTGAGCAACTCAATGGGCTATAAGCAGTCGCCCGTCCCTAATTAAGGGTCACTGGTTCCAGGGAAGGGAGAGAGCCAGTGCCGTAAGACAAACACAACATCATATTTTTTTTTCTTTCATTGGAGGTTTAACGACCACCGTGAGCAACTCAATGGGCTATAAGCAGTCGCCCGTCCCTAATTAAGGGTCACTGGTTCCAGGGAAGGGAGAGAGCCAGTGCCGTAAGACAAACACAACATCATATTTTTTTCTTTCATTGGAGGTTTAACGACCACCGTGAGCAACTCAATGGGCTATAAGCAGTCGCCCGTCCCTAATTTAGGGTCACTGGTTCCAGGGAAGGAGAGAGCCAGTGCCGTAAGACAAACACAACATCATATTTTTTTTCTTTCATTGGAGGTTTAACGACCACCGTGAGCAACTCAATGGGCTATAAGCAGTCGCCCGTCCCTAATTAAGGGTCACTGGTTCCAGGGAAGGGAGAGAGCCAGTGCCGTAAGACAAACACAACATCATATTTTTTTTTCTTTCATTGGAGGTTTAACGACCATCGTGAGCAACTCAATGGGCTATAAGCAGTCGCCCGTCCCTAATTAAGGGTCACTGGTTCCAGGGAAGGGAGAGAGCCAGTGCCGTAAGACAAACACAACATCATATTTTTTTTTCTTTCATTGGAGGTTTAACGACCACCGTGAGCAACTCAATGGGCTATAAGCAGTCGCCCGTCCCTAATTAAGGGTCACTGGTTCGAGGGAAGGGAGAGAGCCAGTGCCGTAAGACAAACACAACATCCATGCCTGACGGGATTCGAACCCGGACCCCTTACGGACGAATGATCAGAGGCCAGCGCCTTAGACCACTGCGCCACCGGGGCGGCGGCGTAGTGGTCTAAACGCTGGCTTATGGCCATTCGTCAGTGAAGGGCCCGGGTTCGAATCCCGGTGATTCATGGATGTTGTGTTTGTCATAAAAGCTTCTAAGCGTATGAACAGATAAAATGGGTAATTCAATAATCTTTATCAATGATACACAAGCTTACTGTTTTATCAACGGTATAATTTAGTTAATCTTTGCCTGCTTGTGACGTCACACCACAGATTAGCTGTGACCTATGGCGGCAGAGTCAGTGGTTTCTCCCAAGGAGGTTATATTACTGGAGACACCACTCCTATCCACGCAGCATTGGCCGCCATAAGTCACTGTCTGTGCTGCAAATGACGTCATGAGCAGGCACGACGCAGACGCAGACGCAGAAGAGAAGCTGCTTTGAAACCAATGGAACAAAAGCTTCTAAGCGTATAAACAGATAAAATGAGTAAGTCAATAATCATTATCAATGATACACAAGCTTACTGTTTTATCAACGGTATAATTTAGTTCGTTTTTGCCTGCTTGTGACGTCACACCACAGATTAGCTGTGACCTATGTCGGCCGAGCCAGTGGTGTCTCCAGTAATATAACCACCTTGGTTAAAATCGTGGATATTTTTAAACGATGAAAGTAAGGCCCAGCTTTCAAAGCCATCTATCAACATAAATTAGAAATTAATGATAAATGCACCTATTATTAATAAAAAGCGACAACTATTTTTAAAGAAGTACTGAATTTCTAAAAGAATGTAAATTATGTGTTTAAAGAGCCTCGTGTTTTCGGCAGACATTATTTTGTTTCTTAAGTCCATTTCCAGTTCTTCTCGCAAAGCATAATCCAGCACCCTCTTTGGGTCTGCACATAAAGCTCTAAGTGGAAACCACACGGTAGGAGTTTTAATATGCCCTTGTATTGGGTTGGTGCGATCGAAATGTCCGGCGCGAACGAGCAGTAGAGGTAGGCCCCCACCACAGCTGAATGGAACTACCCACAGGTATTGCGGGTATTACGTCACAGAGTTACTATAAATAGCTAGCACGTGTGTAAAGAACATGAGGTCTGTGGGGCCGCCCCGGTGGCGCAGTGGTCTAAGGCGCTGGCCTCTGATCATTCGTCCGTAAGGGGTCCGGGTTCGAATCCCGGTGAGGCATGGATGTTGTGTTTGTCTTACGGCACTGGCTCTCTCCCTTCCCTGGAACCAGTGACCCTAAATTAGGGACGGGCGACTGCTTATAGCCCATTGAGTTGCTCACGGTGGTCGTTAAACCTCCAATCAAAAAAAAAAAAAAAAAAAAGGTCTGTGGGTGGCCTAGTGGTCAGCGTCCGTGACTGCCATGGAGATAACCTCAGGTTCGAACGTTCGAACCGCTAAACAGCCGCCGTGCGTCGGATGGGCACGTTAAGCCGTCTAACCCGGGTAATGGCCTGCCGGTAATAAATAAGGGCGTCTTCCTCTCCCTTTCTACCTCGCTTCCGTGTCACTTTCCTATCGGGCACTCTAGCCCAAATCTCCTACACTAAAAAAAAAAAAACGTTTTGTTAATTCAGCAAAAAAAAAATTGTTGAATCAACCAAAACGTTTTGTCGACATACAGTCAACAAAAATGTTTGTTGAACTTACAAATTGCCGCCCAGGTGGCGCAGTGGTCTAAGCGATGGCCTCTGATCATTCGTCCGAACGGGGTCCGGGTTCGAATCCCGGTGAGGCATGGATGTTGTGTTTGTCTTACGGCATTGGTTCTCTCCTTCCCTCGAACCAGTGACCCTTAATTAGGGACGGGCGACTGCTTATAGCCCATTGAGTTGCTCACGGTGGTCGTTAAACCTCCAATCAAAAAAAAAAACTTACAAATTTATTTTGTTGAAAATTATTGTTAATTCTACGAAATTTTTTTTTTTATTGGAGGTTTAACGACCACCGTGAGCAACTCAACTGGCTAAAAGCAGTCGCCCGTCCCTAATTTAGGGTCACAGGTTCCAGGGAAGGGAGAGAGCCAGTGTCGTAAGACAAACACAACATCCATGCCTGACCGGGATTCGAACGCGGACCCCTTACGGCCGAATGATCAGAGACCAGCGCCTTAGACCACTGCGCCACTGGGGCGGCCTACGAAATTCATTATTATCATGACAAAACGTTTTGCTCATTTAACAAAATAATTTTGTCGATTCTTGGGAATTCCTTTGATCCAACAATATGTATTGTTATCGTGATAAAACGTTCGTTGCTGCAACCAAACATATTGTTATCGTGACACAGTAACTTCTTGCTCCAACAAAAACTTTTTTTTCCGATGGCAACACTTTGCCGGTGCAATGATTTTAGGCGGTGCCCACCATTTCTTATTCAGGGGGTGTTCCCCATTTTTCCCCGCCATCTTTCTTTCCCCCGCCGTATATACTTTCTAGCGGTGTTTAAATGAATTTGGACGGTGTTACATCATGAAGAAATATTTTCAGAACCAGAGAAAAATCTCTCACTGATCGGATTCGAACCTAAGACCTTTAGTTTAAGAACTAGGCGTGCTAACTACTAGGCTATGCCTGCCCTTGCGCGCGGTCGCATTTTTTTCGCTCCCGAGTGAGTCCTAACGTGGTTCGTTTATATTGTGTTCTTCGTCTGGGTTTTTTTTTTTTTTTTTGGAATTTTTGAGTTTACGTTGTGTCCTGTGTAGTCTACCTCACACAGAGTGAGGCTGTGTGCCAAGTGTGCACCTATTTTCCCGCTTTTTTTTTATGTTGTGTGTTGCAAGTTGCAACACATGAGTAATGAGTATTAGTGGGCGAGTTCGCTACGACCAGTGAATCGATGAATGCTACTCCTTCGTCTGAGTACTCTTCTGCTGGTGTTTCGCCTTCGTCTGTTTCAAGCTCTGCGATTAATAGGCTGGTATTTCACCAAATAGGGCTACTTCGCGGACTACTACGAATATAAATTTCACAGGGTTGGTGACTGGGTCGAATCTGCCCCGCCTCTCTCAAGCTGTGTCTAAATCGTCTGCTGCTGCTACTGGTACGAGTTCGACTTCTTCGGGTGTTAAGGGGACTTCGCGTCCCGACTTCGAGCGCGTGGCTTCTTCTTTACGGATTACACTTCCAAATGACTGTCCTCAAGGCACGGTGTATGATAAGTCAGGTGATACAACTCTCCGTACTGCTAACAGTTTAAAAACGGACTGTTAATGTCACAGGTCACCAGGGGGAGTTGGGGAGTTGTGGGCCGATAGTTCATGCTAACCGTCGTAGGATTACATGGTAGTTAACATTTCATCACTGCTAAATTGGTGTTTATCTTAGGTATTTTTAATTTATTACTTTGTGCAATTATATTGTATGAAGTTCCAGAAAGCCGCCCCGGTGGCGCAGTGGTCTAAGCGATGGCCTCTGATCATTCGTCCGAACGGGGTCCGAGTTCGAATCCCGGTGAGGCATGGATGTTGTGTTTGTCTTACGGCACTGGCTCTCTCCCTTCCCTGGAACCAGTGACCCTAAATTAGGGACGGGCGACTGCTTATAGCCCGTTGAGTTGCTCACGGTGGGTGTTAAACCTCCAATCAAAAAAAAAAGTTCCAGAAACGAAGTTTCTGCACAGGAGGTAGAGTACGTCAAACTTTTTTTTTTTTTACTTAAGTGGGAGATAAATTTATAGTGCAACTAAATGTCAGACTAGAATCTTTTCAATATTTAGGTCATTTTTTTAATTTTTTATTGAAGGTTTAACGACCACCGTGAACAACTCAATGGGCTATAAGCAGTCGCCCGTCCCTAATTTAGGGTCACTGGTTCCAGGGAAGGGAGAGAGCCAGTGCCGTAAGACAAACACAACATCATTTTTTTTTCTTTCATTGGAGGTTTAACGACCACCGTGAGCAACTCAATGGGCTATAAGCAGTCGCCCGTCCCTAATTAAGGGTCACTGGTTCGAGGGAAGGGAGAGAGCCAGTGCCGTAAGACAAACACAACATCCATGCCTGACCGGGATTCGAACCCGGACCCCTTACGGACGAATGATCAGAGGCCAGCGCCTTAGACCACTGCGCCACCGGGGCGGCGGCGTAGTGGTCTAAACGCTGGCTTATGGCCATTCGTCAGTGAAGGGCCCGGGTTCGAATCCCGGTGATTCATGGATGTTGTGTTTGTCATAAAAGCTTCTAAGCGTATGAACAGATAAAATGGGTAATTCAATAATCTTTATCAATGATACACAAGCTTACTGTTTTATCAACGGTATAATTTAGTTAATCTTTGCCTGCTTGTGACGTCACACCACAGATTAGCTGTGACCTATGGCGGCAGAGTCAGTGGTTTCTCCCAAGGAGGTTATATTACTGGAGACACCACTCCTATCCACGCAGCATTGGCCGCCATAAGTCACTGTCTGTGCTGCAAATGACGTCATGAGCAGGCACGACGTAGACGCAGACGCAGAAGAGAAGCTGCTTTGAAACCAATGGAACAAAAGCTTCTAAGCGTATAAACAGATAAAATGAGTAAGTCAATAATCATTATCAATGATACACAAGCTTACTGTTTTATCAACGGTATAATTTAGTTCGTTTTTGCCTGCTTGTGACGTCACACCACAGATTAGCTGTGACCTATGTCGGCCGAGCCAGTGGTGTCTCCAGTAATATAACCACCTTGGTTAAAATCGTGGATATTTTTAAACGATGAAAGTAAGGCCCAGCTTTCAAAGCCATCTATCAACATAAATTAGAAATTAATGATAAATGCACCTATTATTAATAAAAAGCGACAACTATTTTTAAAGAAGTACTGAATTTCTAAAAGAATGTAAATTATGTGTTTAAAGAGCCTCGTGTTTTCGGCAGACATTATTTTGTTTCTTAAGTCCATTTCCAGTTCTTCTCGCAAAGCATAATCCAGCACCCTCTTTGGGTCTGCACATAAAGCTCTAAGTGGAAACCACACGGTAGGAGTTTTAATATGCCCTTGTATTGGGTTGGTGCGATCGAAATGTCCGGCGCGAACGAGCAGTAGAGATAGGCCCCCACCACAGCTGAATGGAACTACCCACAGGTATTGCGGGTATTACGTCACAGAGTTACTATAAATAGCTAGCACGTGTGTAAAGAACATGAGGTCTGTGGGGCCGCCCCGGTGGCGCAGTGGTCTAAGGCGCTGGCCTCTGATCATTCGTCCGTAAGGGGTCCGGGTTCGAATCCCGGTGAGGCATGGATGTTGTGTTTGTCTTACGGCACTGGTTCTCTCCTTCCCTGGAACCAGTGACCCTAAATTAGGGACGGGCGACTGCTTATAGCCCATTGAGTTGCTCACGGTGGTCGTTAAACCTCCAATCAAAAAAAAAAAAAAAAAAAAAAGGTCTGTGGGTGGCCTAGTGGTCAGCGTCCGTGACTGCCATGGAGATAACCTCAGGTTCTAACGTTCGAACCGCTAAACAGCCGCCGTGCGTCGGATGGGCACGTTAAGCCGTCTAACCCGTTTAATGGCCTGCCGGTAATAAATAAGGGCGTCTTCCTCTCCCTTTCTACCTCGCTTCCGTGTCACTTTCCTATCGGGCACTCTAGCCCAAATCTCCTACACTAAAAAAAAACGTTTTGTTAATTCAGCAAAAAAAAAATTGTTGAATCAACCAAAACGTTTTGTCGACATACAGTCAACAAAAATGTTTGTTGAACTTACAAATTGCCGCCCAGGTGGCGCAGTGGTCTAAGCGATGGCCTCTGATCATTCGTCCGAACGGGGTCCGGGTTCGAATCCCGGTGAGGCATGGATGTTGTGTTTGTCTTACGGCATTGGTTCTCTCCCTTCCCTCGAACCAGTGACCCTAAATTAGGGACGGGCGACTGCTTATAGCCCATTGAGTTGCTCACGGTGGTCGTTAAACCTCCAATCAAAAAAAAAACTTACAAATTTATTTTGTTGAAAATTATTGTTAATTCTACGAAATTCATTATTATCATGACAAAACGTTTTGCTCATTTAAAAAAATAATTTTGTCGATTCTTGGGAATTCCTTTGGCCGCCCCGGTGGCGCAGTGGTCTAAGGCACTGGCCTCTGATCATTCGTCCGTAAGGGGTCCGGGTTCGAATCCCGGTGAGGCATGGATGTTGTGTTTGTCTTACGGCACTGGCTCTCTCCCTTCCTGGAACCAGTGACCCTAAATTAGGGACGGGCGACTGCTTATAGCCCATTGAGTTGCTCACGGTGGTCGTTAAACCTCCAATCAAAAAAAAACGTTTTGCTCATTTAACAAAATAATTTTGTCGATTCTTGGGAATTCCTTTGATCCAACAATATGTATTGTTATCGTGATAAAACGTTCGTTGCTGCAACCAAACATATTGTTATCGTGACACAGTAACTTCTTGCTCCAACAAAAACTTTTTTCCGATGGCAACACTTTGCCGGTGCAATGATTTTAGGCGGTGCCCACCATTTCTTATTCAGGGGTGTTCCCCATTTTTCCCCGCCATCTTTCTTTCCCCCGCCGTATATACTTTCTAGCGGTGTTTAAATTTTTTTTTTTTTTCTTTTTGGTTGGAGGTTTTTTTTTTTTTTTTGATTTTTTTTTTTTGGATTGAAGGTTTAACGACCGCCGTGAGCAACTCAATGGGCTATAAGCAGTCGCCCGTCCCTAATTTAGGGTCACTGGTTCCAGGGAAGGGAGAGAGCCAGTGCCGTAAGACAAACACAACATCCATGCCTCACCGGGATTCGAACCCGGACCCGTTCGGACGAATGATCAGAGGCCATCGCTTAGACCACTGCGCCACCGGGGCGGCCGGTGTTTAAATGAATTTGGACGGTGTTACATCATGAAGAAATATTTTCAGAACCAGAGAAAAATCTCTCACTGATCGGATTCGAACCTAAGACCTTTAGTTTAAGAACTAGGCGTGCTAACTACTAGGCTATGCCTGCCCTTGCGCGCGGTCGCATTTTTTTTCGCTCCCGAGTGAGTCCTAACGTGGTTCGTTTATATTGTGTTCTTCGTCTGGGTTTTTTTTTTTTTTTTTTTTTTTGGAATTTTTGAGTTTACGTTGTGTCCTGTGTAGTCTACCTCACACAGAGTGAGGCTGTGTGCCAAGTGTGCACCTATTTTCCCGCTTTTTTTATGTTGTGTGTTGCAAGTTGCAACACATGAGTAATGAGTATTAGTGGGCGAGTTCGCTACGACCAGTGAATCGATGAATGCTACTCCTTCGTCTGAGTACTCTTCTGCTGGTGTTTCGCCTTCGTCTGTTTCAAGCTCTGCGATTAATAGGCTGGTATTTCACCAAATAGGGCTACTTCGCGGACTACTACGAATATAAATTTCACAGGGTTGGTGACTGGGTCGAATCTGCCCTGCCTCTCTCAAGCTGTGTCTAAATCGTCTGCTGCTGCTACTGGTACGAGTTCGACTTCTTCGGGTGTTAAGGGGACTTCGCGTCCCGACTTCGAGCGCGTGGCTTCTTCTTTACGGATTACACTTCCAAATGACTGTCCTCAAGGCACGGTGTATGATAAGTCAGGTGATACAACTCTCCGTACTGCTAACAGTTTAAAAACGGACTGTTAATGTCACAGGTCACCAGGGGGAGTTGAGGAGTTGTGGGCCGATAGTTCATGCTAACCGTCGTAGGATTACATGGTAGTTAACATTTCATCACTGCTAAATTGGTGTTTATCTTAGGTATTTTTAATTTATTACTTTGTGCAATTATATTGTATGAAGTTCCAGAAAGCCGCCCCGGTGGCGCAGTGGTCTAAGCGATGGCCTCTGATCATTCGTCCGAACGGGGTCCGAGTTCGAATCCCGGTGAGGCATGGATGTTGTGTTTGTCTTACGGCACTGGCTCTCTCCCTTCCCTGGAACCAGTGACCCTAAATTAGGGACGGGCGACTGCTTATAGCCCGTTGAGTTGCTCAGGGTGGGCGTTAAACCTCCAATCAAAAAAGTTCCAGAAACGAAGTTTCTGCACAGGAGGTAGAGTACGTCAAACTTTTTTTTTTTTTACTTAAGTGGGAGATAAATTTATAGTGCAACTAAATGTCAGACTAGAATCTTTTCAATATTTAGGTCATTTTTTTTTAATTTTTTATTGAAGGTTTAACGACCACCGTGAACAACTCAATGGGCTATAAGCAGTCGCCCGTCCCTAATTTAGGGTCACTGGTTCCAGGGAAGGGAGAGAGCCAGTGCCGTTAGACAAACACAACATCCATGCCTCACCAGGATTCGAACCCGGACCCCGTTCGGACGAATGATCAGAGGCCATCGCTTAGACCACTGCGCCACCGGGGCGGCATTTGGGTTTTTGATATGGGAAGAAAGTGTGTTGTGCCGAACTGTCGGACAGGTTATGTTACATGTAAAGAACGTGTATCAACCTTTAAAGCGCCGCCCCGGTGGCGCAGTGGTCTAAGCGATGGCCTCTAATCATTCGTCCGAACGGGGTCCGAGTTCGAATCCCGGTGAGGCATGGATGTTGTGTTTGTCTTACGGCACTGGCTCTCTCCCTTCCCTGGAACCAGTGACCCTAAATTAGGGACGGGCGACTGCTTATCGCCCTTTGAGTTGCTCACGGTGGTCGTTAAACCTCCAATCAAAAAAAAAAAAAAAAAAAAAACCTTTAAAGCCCCAACAGATGAAAAGCTGTTTGAAAAATGGCGGCATAGTATCCCACGTAAGGATCGGGAACTGCAAAGTAGTGATTGTGTTCGCCAAAAATACTTCTTGCCTTCAGACATTATTACTCGTAAGACGGGGACTTCGAATGGGAAAATTTTGTGTGATGTGCCTGTACGAATTAGGTTGTCCCCCAAGGCAGGTCCATCCACTTTTCCAGGCTGTCCAGCGTATTTGTCAAATTCAATCAAAAGCCCACGAAAGGCCCCATCTCACCGGGAGCAAGGAATGTCGAGAAGCGCAATTGTAGAGGAAGTTCCAATGCTGGAGACTAATTCTGATGTATCAGCTGCTGAAAATATTAAATTTGAAAATCTCATTGAGGACTTGAAAATGTTTCCCATAATTCATGGGGGAATCGGTGTTAGCAAAAAAATGTAAAGACACACCATGCTTCACCTGGTGCTGGACCTACTTCATCTTCGGCTATTTCCTCTGATGCTGCGGCTGCCGCCCCAGTGGTTACTACGCCTGCAGCTCCAGCTTCTACCCCCACCCTCCCTTCTCAATAAGTTCCTGCAGGCTCACCAGGGGTCGTCAATCTGAAACCTTATGTTGCTGCTCCTGTACCGTCTTCGGATGATGTCCACCAGTTTCCTCCATTGCTACAATTGGGGGGCACTCGCAGCTCCCAAACCCCAGAGGAACAAGCGCCCTAATTCACCAGGTGCATCGACTCACCAGGCACGTTCATCTGACCGTCTACACTCTAAGAAGGCTATTTCTTCATCTTCGGTCTCCTCCGGACCGCGTGAAACCACGCCTCCGGTCTCCGTTCCAGCCTCTGACGACTTACAGCTTGCAGATTCGGACGACGACTTCCCCTCCCCAACTCTACCTGAGATAATGTCTGTTTGAAGATCTTGATCTACCGTTATCACCCCTCACTTATACCGACCTGTTAGCCTTGGTTTCCCGTCCTAGACGGGCTAAATTGCTCACCTTACCATGTACGAGGATAGATAAAAAAAGGTTACAAGCAGCAGCATTGGAAAAGTAATTAGTGTGGAGGGTACATTTGTTGCCCAGAGTGGAGACAGATGGCGCTAGTTGTCTGACAGCGGTTGTTTGGGAAGTTAGTGCAAGTTCGCAGACGCGTGAGAGCGATTGAAATGGCAAGACGTTTAGAAAAGTGGTCCCGCTTGGAGGTGCGAGCCGTAATTCGGTTCTTATGGGCAAAGAATATGTCCGCATCTGCACTTCACAGTCAAATAGCGGAAGTTCATGGTGAAGAAGCAATCAGCCGACAACATGTAGCGAAATGGTGTCGCTCTTTTCAATCGGGCAGAGAGGATGTGGAAAACCTCAACAGGGCAGCGAGCTGCCGTCCACGTTCGTCAACGACAGAAATCAACACGGCACGAGTTGACGAAATGATTCAAAATGATCGACGAGTAACTGTGCGTGCAATGGAGTCAGAGCTGGGACTCGGCTATGGTACCGTTCAGCGTATCGTTTCTGATGTTTTGGGATATTCCAAGGTTTGTGCCCGCTGGGTACCACGTGCGTTATCCGAGGAGCAGAAAGCCACACGAATGATGTGCAGCTTCACGTTTCTGCAGCGTTACCATGACGACGGCCAGCAGTTCATTGATCACGTCGTTACTGGGGACGAAACTTGGCTTCATCACTTCGTCCCCACAACCAAAAGAGCCCAGTATGGAGTGGAAAACACGCTGGATCACCAACGAAAAAAAGATTAAGGTTACACCCTCTGCCGGTAAAGTTATGGCAACCATATTCTGGGATGCATGCGGTGTTATCCTTATCGAGTATCTGGAGCGTGGCCATACCGTTAATGCCGATCGTTTTTGTGCCACTTTGACAAGGTTACGCGAAGCCATCCGACGCAAACGGCCTGGCATGTTGAGTGATGGTGTCATCTTCCTGCATGACAATGCCAGGCCCCACACTGCACGCAAAACTCAAGATTTGCTGCGAAAGTTCAAGTGGGAAGTCTGGAGCCACCCCCATACAGCCCAGATTTGGCACCCAGTGACTACTTCCTTTTTCCGAAATTGAAGGAACACTTATCTGGAAGAAG
Organism: Macrothele yani; assembly: GCA_039090855.1. Lineage (NCBI taxonomy): Eukaryota > Metazoa > Arthropoda > Arachnida > Araneae > Macrothelidae > Macrothele > Macrothele yani. Next base: position 221,908,054 of record CM077034.1, on the reverse strand, counting down.
GTTCTCTTCCAACAGTGATGTGAAAACAGCTGCCGAGAACTGGATCAATGGGCAGGGACGTGATTTCTACCGAGCCGGGTTAAACAAGTTGGTCATGCGTTCCGATAAATGCCTGAACAGATTTGGTGATTATGTGGGAAAGTGATTGGCAAGTATGCCTCATAATTCCCTTTTGAATTTTCTGTCTACTGTTAATCAATCATTTTTTTATGACCCCTGTAACTTTTTTTTTGGATCTATTCTCGTATTAAGAGTAAACTCTCCCAATTACCTGAAATGATATGCCAGCTAACACAGTTTCACGAGATTATTCTGAATGTTGCTTTGCCAGTCGGTAGTGAGCAGTGCTCCCGCCGACTTGATTATTTGATTAACATTTTGGATGCAACCACCTAGTGATGTCTGAGTTGACAATAAGTAGTTTGAACTGTCGAGGACTAGAGTCTTCAGCAGCTAATGCTTTGGTCTTCGAGGACGTTCGTTTCCTGAGGGCTAATATCCTTCTCCTCCAAGAGACGAACTGTACCTTGGCGACCGAGTATTCCCACTGGAGACGCTGGTCCTACACTTTCTACCATAATTACCGGTCCCACATTGGTTCCGGTTCAGCAATTGCCTTTCATGTTCGCTTTCATGCTCTTATTTCGGACATCGTTGAGTCACAAAGTCTGCTGGGTTCTCTTCAAGGTATCTCTTTTTGTTATCTTTCTTCTCGTATTCATATTTTCAATATCCATGTTCCCCAATATTCTGCCGATGCTGACGCTCTTCTTCAACATCTTATCTCGCTTCTTTTTCTTATCCCACCTTCTGCAATTGTCCTTGTTGCGGGTGACTTCAACTGCACTCTCTAACCGGGCTTTGACCGTGATGGTTCCGTCGAGAGCCGCCCTAACCTCTCCTGCCAACTTTCTCAACTCGTCTGTAATTTTGATCTTATCGATGCCTTTCGTTCTCTCCATCCACAGTCCGGTGAGTTCACTTGGTTTCCCCCTGCCGCTTCAGCTCGTGCTGCGGCTAGATTTGACCGTTTTTATGTCTCTAGTTTCCTTCGTTCGTCCCTCCTTGAAGTCACCCATCACCCATCACCCACCTTGGCTTCATCTGACCACCGTCCCGTTCTTCTGCGTTTCTTTTTGCCTTCTTCCACTGTCCCTCCATCCCCGGTCTCGTCTCTTGATGATTTTCACTTATCTGATCCTGCTTTTAAGGCTGAAATCCAGTCGATTATTTCTCCTTCGATTTGCGAGCTTCCTTTCTCCGACGACCCAGCAGCTCTATGGTTTTCCACAAAACTTTCCATCATTTCGTCTGCTCGCCAATTTTCTTTTTCTTCCCGGTCGCGTCGATTTCATGATTTAGATTCTCTTCGTCGTAAATTGCAATTCCTCTCCCCGTCTGATCCTTCATGTGCCGTCCTTCAATCCCAGCTTCGTAGTACTTTGACTTCTTTCGCTTCTTCTGCTCTCAATCGGTTGAAGTTCTCACATTTACGTTTCCATGACGACCCGTTTCAGAATTTGCGGCACCTCGAAACTCACCGTGCTAAAAGTAATACCCTCTCCTTTCTTTCACTACCAGATGGTTCTACAGTTACCGATCCGGTTCAGCTCTGTGATTTGACTTTTCAGCACTACACTGAACGATTTCAATCTCGGGTCTTGCCACCAGCGGCTAATTCCTCTCTCTTATTTAATCTTCCTCAGGTTCCTTCTTGTTTTCTTGACTCCTTAGATTCTCCTATCTCTCCATCTGAAGTTCGCTCAGCCGTTTCCAGTCTTAATGATCGTTCCACCCCTGGTGCGGACGGTCTTCCGCTATCTTTTTTACAAGACCTTTCTTCCTGTTCTTTTCCCTCTTCTCGTTGCTTGTTTCAACTCTATCATTTCTTTTTCTGCTTTCCTTTCACCGAACTTTACTTTTGCCCATCTTCGACTCATTCCCCAAATCTGGTAACCTTGGACTCTTTTCTAACTGGCGCCCTATCTCAATTCTTAATATCGATTACAAGATCTTTGCTAAAATTCTGGCCCTTCGCCTCAACCCTGTTTTACAGTACATTATACATCCTGACCAGACTTACACTATCCCTTCCCGTTCGATAGCTACTAACAGTTACTAATTACAATATACTCAATTTTCAAATACAGTCTTTCAGGCTAGACTCAGTCCAAATGATTTTAATATACTAACTATTCAACAATTGCATATCTATAGTATAGGTAAACTGATGTTTTTGAGAATTAAAAATGGTTACTACCAAGATTTTATTTCAATAAGTACTCGTGGTCATGATTACTCCACGAGACAAAAAACAACACTAATCCCCATGTTTCCACTAACAGAACGATTTAGATCACTTGTTAATTATACTGGTCCGGCATTATGGAATACTTTTCCTACTGATATTGTATCACTTAATAATATTAATATATTAAAAACGAAAACTCAGGGCCGCCCCGGTGGCGCAATGGTCTAAGGCGTTGGCCTCTGATAATTCGTCCGTAAGGGGACTGGGTTCGAATCCCAGTCAGGCATGGATGTTGTGTTTGTCTTACGGCACTGGCTCTTTCCAGGAACCAGTGACCCTAAATTAGGGACGGGCGACTGCTTATAGCCCATTGAGTTGCTCACGGTGGTCGTTAAACCTCCAATCATAAAAAAAAAACCTCAGGTATTTTTTTTTTGATTGGAGGTGTAACGACCACCGTGAGCAACTCAATGGGCTATAAGCAGTCGCCCGTCCCGGACCCCTTACGGACGAATGATCAGAGGCCAGCGCCTTAGACCACTGCGCTACCGGGGCGGCCAGGTATTTCTTACTGACCAGAAGCTCATAATGTATCATTACCTTTATTAATTGATAGTACCACCCTAGCTGTGTTTGATATCGTGTGGACTTGACTTGTTTATGTTTTTTTTTAATGTTTTTTATTTTCATGAAAATTTTGATGCTTTGGGAGAAGAGGGCACCGTCAGGCCTATCAGGCCTTTCCCCTCCTCATTCCCTGTTGTTACTAAAATATATTATTTGTGTTATATATTTATGATTACGTAATACCATCTCTGTAACAACTAAAATGCAATAAATGAAATGAAATGAAGCATTGCTACCATCCGCGACTTATACTCAGGGCCTGATTTACGCCTAGGCACGAAATGCACATGCCTAGGGCCCTCAAATTGAAAGGGCCCCAAAATCTTGGTTAAAAAGAAAAAACTTTTCCTTTTTTAAAATATTTATACGTGGGTAGATGTGATGTGGAGTAACTATATATAAATCGCTGGCAAAACACGCAAGTACTGGCAAAATAATATGTCATATTTCTAGTTAATATCAGTAACATTTTCCAGATAATTTAGGGAGGGTTTTTGTGTGAGATTAAACAAAAAATTGTCGTGTTGTGTAATAAAAACTAGCAGTATGTGTAGGTTTGTAATTATGGCTTACTAAGATTAACTATATACTTCAATTTCAAATACTGCATGGTTCTGAAGCAATTTTTAAACATTTTGACATTTTAGCTCCCAAAAGTTATATTTGAAAAATCTTTGGACTTAATTTGGGCAGGGTTTGAATCCCCCCAAACCTCTCTCTTAAATACACCCCTGGTTAATATGGTAATAGTATAGTTTACACACCTGGCAAAAAATTCAATGTCAAATTGAATTTTACCCGTCATATGGCTTTGTCACACGCAACTGTTTCATCGATGAAGGTTCAAGTCTTTTCAGATGCAAATCAGTAGGACAGCATAGAAATCTAGGAGAAAACAATATTTTTACTACATTTTAGCTCCCAAAAGTTATATTTGAAAAATCTTTGGACTTAATTTGGGCAGGGTTTGAATCCCCCAAACCTCTCTCTTAAATACACCCCTATTTAATATGGTAATAGTATAGTTTACACACCTGGCAAAAAATTCAATGTCAAATTGAATTTTACCCGTCATATGGCTTTGTCACACGCAACTGTTTCATCGATGAAGGTTCAAGTCTTTTCAGATGCAAATCAGTAGGACAGCATAGAAATCTAGGAGAAAACAATATTTTTACTACATTTTAGCTCCCAAAAGTTATATTTGAAAAATCTTTGGACTTAATTTGGGCAGGGCTTGAATCCCCCTAAACCTCTCTCTTAAATACACCCCTGGTTAATATGGTAATAGTATAGTTTACACACCTGGCAAAAAATTCAATGTCAAATTGAATTTTACCCGTCATATGGCTTTGTCACACGCAACTGTTTCATCGATGAAGGTTCAAGTCTTTTCAGATGCAAATCAGTAGGACAGCATAGAAATCTAGGAGAAAACAATATTTTTACTACATTTTAGCTCCCAAAAGTTATATTTGAAAAATCTTTGGACTTAATTTGGGCAGGGCTTGAATCCCCCTAAACCTCTCTCTTAAATACACCCCTGGTTAATATGGTAATAGTATAGTTTACACACCTGGCAAAAAATTCAATGTCAAATTGAATTTTACCCGTCATATGGCTTTGTCACACGCAACTGTTTCATCGATGAAGGTTCAAGTCTTTTCAGATGCAAATCAGTAGGACAGCATAGAAATCTAGGAGAAAACAATATTTTTACTACATTTTAGCTCCCAAAAGTTATATTTGAAAAATCTTTGGACTTAATTTGGGCAGGGTTTGAATCCCCCCAAACCTCTCTCTTAAATACACCCCTGGTTAATATGGTAATAGTATAGTTTACACACCTGGCAAAAAATTCAATGTCAAATTGAATTTTACCCGTCATATGGCTTTGTCACACGCAACTGTTTCATCGATGAAGGTTCAAGTCTTTTCAGATGCAAATCAGTAGGACAGCATAGAAATCTAGGAGAAAACAATATTTTTACTACATTTTAGCTCCCAAAAGTTATATTTGAAAAATCTTTGGACTTAATTTGGGCAGGGCTTGAATCCCCCTAAACCTCTCTCTTAAATACACCCCTGGTTAATATGGTAATAGTATAGTTTACACACCTGGCAAAAAATTCAATGTCAAATTGAATTTTACCCGTCATATGGCTTTGTCACACGCAACTGTTTCATCGATGAAGGTTCAAGTCTTTTCAGATGCAAATCAGTAGGACAGCATAGAAATCTAGGAGAAAACAATATTTTTACTACATTTTAGCTCCCAAAAGTTATATTTGAAAAATCTTTGGACTTAATTTGGGCAGGGCTTGAATCCCCCTAAACCTCTCTCTTAAATACACCCCTGGTTAATATGGTAATAGTATAGTTTACACACCTGGCAAAAAATTCAATGTCAAATTGAATTTTACCCGTCATATGGCTTTGTCACACGCAACTGTTTCATCGATGAAGGTTCAAGTCTTTTCAGATGCAAATCAGTAGGACAGCATAGAAATCTAGGAGAAAACAATATTTTTACTACATTTTAGCTCCCAAAAGTTATATTTGAAAAATCTTTGGACTTAATTTGGGCAGGGCTTGAATCCCCCTAAACCTCTCTCTTAAATACACCCCTGGTTAATATGGTAATAGTATAGTTTACACACCTGGCAAAAAATTCAATGTCAAATTGAATTTTACCCGTCATATGGCTTTGTCACACGCAACTGTTTCATCGATGAAGGTTCAAGTCTTTTCAGATGCAAATCAGTAGGACAGCATAGAAATCTAGGAGAAAACAATATTTTTACTACATTTTAGCTCCCAAAAGTTATATTTGAAAAATCTTTGGACTTAATTTGGGCAGGGTTTGAATCCCCCCAAACCTCTCTCTTAAATACACCCCTGGTTAATATGGTAATAGTATAGTTTACACACCTGGCAAAAAATTCAATGTCAAATTGAATTTTACCCGTCATATGGCTTTGTCACACGCAACTGTTTCATCGATGAAGGTTCAAGTCTTTTCAGATGCAAATCAGTAGGACAGCATAGAAATCTAGGAGAAAACAATATTTTTACTACATTTTAGCTCCCAAAAGTTATATTTGAAAAATCTTTGGACTTAATTTGGGCAGGGCTTGAATCCCCCTAAACCTCTCTCTTAAATACACCCCTGGTTAATATGGTAATAGTATAGTTTAGACACACCTGGCAAAAAATCCAATGTCAAATGGAATTTTACCCGTCATATGGCTTTGTCACACACAACTGTTTCATCGATGAAGGTTCAAGTCTTTTCAGATGCAAATCAGTAGGACAGCATAAAAATCTAGGAGAAAACAATACCGTAATTTAATGTCAGTCTTATAAATGTATTGTGTTTATTAAATTATTGCGCTGGATTGTAATACAGTCGCCCAAAATGGTCACACTACCTACTCGACTCCGTAAAGTAAATGTCGAGTGGAGGGGGGCCTGGTTTTGGGTTGTGTCTAGGGCCCATTTCTGTGTAAGTCGGGCCCTGCTTATACTCTCTTGCTCCTCGTCTTTCTGAACCACTAGCTATCTTTAACCTCGATCAGAAACAAGCATTCGATTCTATTTACCATTCTTATCCGTTCGCTGTACTTCGTCACTTTGGCTTTCCTTCCCTTTTCGGTCTGGCACTTTAAAACCTTTATTCTCACTCATCTTTTCGTGTCCGCACTTCCTCCTTCATGACTGTTGCCATCCCCATTTGTGAACGGGATCCGGTAAGGATGTCCCCTGTCGGGCCAACTGTTCGCCCTTTCTTTTGAACCTCTCCTGATTTCAATTCGCTCTTGTTTGCTGTCAGGCACTCCTAGAGGCGTTGCCTCCACACGTTACCAGTGTACGGTCAAAACCCCCTAAAGATTCAGAAAGCCTCCGAACTGGTGTGTGACGTCAGAGCTAGTGGGCCGACTGACTCGAGCCTCGAGCTTTCCGCTCCTGAAAACGCTGACGAAGTACCACGGTGTTTACGCAGAGAAATAATTTTTCGAGTGCTATACTAGACAATTTGCGCACACAATAATAAATCAACCGGGTTTTTTTTCTCTTTATTTTTTGTCCTTAGATAACATTAAAAGATTACATTCTCAGCTTTTATTTTATTTTTTTCTCAGTTTCCAGCAATGATATCCGTAAATCGGGGAATTCCAAAGTTTTGCTCTTGTGCTGGGAAATGATTTCATGAAAATTTTCCTTTAGTTTTCAATTTGGCTAAAGGAGCAAAAAAATAAGTTTTTTTTTTCACGTATAACGTGAAAATCCCAGCATTTTACGTTTAGCAATTTTGCAACTACGATATTTTTAATGACAAACTGATCTTTTTAATGGCAATTTGCATTAATGACAAATTGGTAGGACTGTATGAACATAATCATTTCACTTAAAACTTTCAGAAATTCCCTTCGCGTTCGATTTATTAAAATGAAAGAAAAAAAGAAGACTTTTCAGAAATTACGTAACGAACGCAAAAGCAAAATTTCCGATTTAGTGATTATATTTACTGAAAATACGGTAAGATGTGTGCTCAAATCTTGCAACTATTTCTAGAAGGTAAAAACAAACAAACTGTAAATTAAAATCATTTAGGAAAAAGTTCTTTGTCAAATGAACATGGAATATATTAATTCCAAACTTTCTGATGCATTTGTTGGACATTCCAATAAACTTTTCTTTAAGCTAGCCTTCAGATTATCAGCGCATCAAGTAGTTCTGTACATTTCGTGCGGATTCTTGTTTTAATTAGGACAATGATACGCAGCAATTTTATGAAGAAAAATGACATTTGTTTTACGAAAATTAAATGCTAATTAATAAATAACGTAATTATTTATTGCCAGTTTCTTTGCCTGGTTAACCTTAGTGCTTGATGCGCTGATAACATCTTTTTTTTTTTTTTTTTTTTTTTTTTCAATTTGAACACTACTAACTACGAAGTTTGTAAAGAAAAATAACTATTACTTTATGGAAATGAAATGTTGAATGGTAATTAATACCATTATTTAAACGACAATAAATAATGAGCTGATAATCGAAAGGCTAGGCTCTTTAATTTTACTCCATCAATTAAAAAAAAAAACGAGTAACAATTCACTAAACTATAATTGTATTTACAACGAAAGCAGAAAATGCTGTCATGAGAAGAATTAGGCTTAACCAACCTTTGAATTCACGGTGGGTTCAAGATTCTTCATTGGTACGGAAGAAATCCGCCTTCTTCTAAAGCTTTCACCTTCACGAAAGCTGAAAACAGTGGCTTTTGGATGTGATTTGTAATTAGATTTGCATAAAGGCACTCAATGTTTTCCAGGCATGTTGTATAAAAATGCTTACTCACGCGTGCACGACTACCGAAAGCTCAAAACTGATCAATGCCGCATGGATGCGAAGCTAATATCGGCATTCCCGTTACGTTTGCCCTTTGACGTCTCTGGAGAGAAGGATTGCGATGGCCCTTTGACTGTGACGTCACAGCCCTTCGTAGTTCGCGCGCTGGGGCTTTCTCTCCAGGGGGTTTTGGTACGGTGCTGTCAGCGTTTGCGGACGACATGACTTTGTTTCTGCGGTCTGAGCTGGCATTCGGTTTCGTTCTATCCATTTATCAATAGTATGCTGCCATTTCAGGCTGCGAATTCAACACGTCAAAATCTGTTGGCTTACGGGCCGGCTCGTGTTCGGCTCGCGGTGATCGCTCCTGGGGTGCCCGCTGGTCGAGCACGGCCATTAAACTTCTGGGTGTTTACATTGGAAGTCCGGTGGCAGTTGCTGCTGCACTTGGACACCTTTGGTTCACGAGTTAAATCGCCGTCTGGCTCCCTTTCGCCGCTTTAAACCGTTTCTTTCTTCTTTCAGCAGAGCGCATCTTGTTTCCACCTTTCTTCTCCCAGTTCTTCCCCATTCATGGATTGCCCATATTCCCTCTCCCATCTTTCTCCGTCACGTGCAGCGAACATTTACAGATCTTATCTGGTACGTCATTCATTGGGTTCATCGCTCCACGCTTGTTCTTCCCCTTTCTTATGGTGGCCTTTCTCTTCCTGATCTTTCTCTCAAATCAAACGCTTTCCGTCTTCAGCACTTTCTTCGTAATTTTTCCCTTCCCCACACTACTTCTGTGACTGTTGTTGATACTTTGCTCTTTCCTCGCAGCATTTTCCTCTCACTTGCTACCTTCATCCGTATAATGAATATAGCTTTTAACTAAGCTAATTATAATGAATTCAACGCTTCTTCTAAGCTAATGCTTCTTCTAATGCTTGTTCAAATGGTTGTTGTTTTGTTAATTATATCATGAATAAACTTTCCTGCTAGTAGTGTAGTAATAATAATGAACAAGCTTTTAACTTTTGCATTTTTGAACTTCACTTTTAGTTGGTAAAGTTCGATGAACACTTACCGCCAACTAAAAGTGAAGTTCAAAAATGCAAATGCATTAATGCACGTTAAAAAATATAACCTCCAATATCGGAAGTAAATTGAAAGCTTTTAACTGCTAGTAATGTTGTAGTAGTAATTAAGGTGAATAAAGTCTTATGCTGGTTGTTAATAATAATCAACTAATGAAATAAACCTAACAGCCAGACAGAGATCTGACAAAACTATGAACTGAGAAAGACGTACTTACTTATGACAATCTTTTATTTGGTAAACTTCTCGCTCTCACATAAACGAAGATCTCTTTATACAACAACAGCTTTCTGATACATAAACCACAGCTCACTTCGTACAACAACAGCTCACTCTACGCACATCAACAAAAAGCTCTCTCTACGTAGAATTCGTCATTTTCATGTAGGACTTCCGTCCACAGGGAGTAGAGTTTAGGTCCCAGCCACCTACAGCGAGATCGCCTTTTGGGCAGGACACAGAAACGGAAGGTATGAGAGCAAGTCTAGCGACTTTGACAGAACAGTTTGTAGTGAGATTAGAGTACAGTAGATGGCGCCACTGTCTTCTTGTAGGACTTCCGTCCACAGTGAGTAGAGTTTAGGTCCCAGCCACCTACAGCGAGATCGCCTTTTAAGCAGGACGCAGAAACGGAAGGAATGAGAGCAAGTCTAGCGACTTTGACAGAACAGTTTGTAGTGAGATTAGAGTACAGTAGATGGCGCCACCGTCTTCTTGTAGGACTTCCGTCCACAGTGAGTAGAGTTTAGGTCCCAGCCACCTACAGCGAGATCGCCTTTTGGGCAGGACACTGAAACGGAAGGAATGAGAGCAAGTCTAGCGACTTTTGACAGAACAGTTTGTAGTGAGATTAGAGTACAGTAGATGGCGCCACCGTACAAGTACGATATTGCACATAGATGGGTAAGAGAATTTCAGGGGGGAGCATAGGAAAGGATACCCATTTAACCAGTGGGTCCAGCCTGGGGGCCGTCACTTTACGTGCTCGTCCGATATTCAGCGATTGTCAGTAAGTCACACCATCTCTGAAAGATCAGCCCAGGCTAGAACCTGGGGACCCAGCATCGATAGTCTGAAACACTAACCACTAAGCCATCCGCGGCTCATCTCTCTCTACGTATCGTTGAACGCGCCTATTTATACTGGCTACCACCACGTCATGACTTACACTCATTGCCAGATCTCATTCAGCGGGTGAAATAATATTTCGTTCAGTAAGAAGATAATTTACATAGTAAAATAAAATAACCAGAGATGGTAAAAATCAAAAGGAAAGTGAATCGAGAGTATACGTTACATACGCATGGACCACTTCTAAGGTGACCAGACATCGGGACACCGATTTAAGGACAAAATGGCCTGGCGTCCCCGAATCGGTAGTTCATTTGGAGACACATACGGCGTACTCAAAATAAATATGCCAATCTTTTCGTCACAAAACTGCATTGCCTCAGTAAGTGTGATATTACACATTAAAATCTGTGTCTTAAAAAGATATATCTTGTAGAATGTTGGTAATTTGTATTGACAAAGTAGAATTATGATGGCGAGAACATATTAGCAAAAGTGAAATGCTTTTTTTTTTTTTGATTGGAGGTTTAACGACCACCGTGAGCAACTCAATGGGCTATAAGCAGCCGCCCGTCCCTAATTTAGGGTCACTGGTTCCAGGGAAAGGACAGAGCCAGTGTCGTAAGACAAACACAACATCCATTGATTGATTGGAGGTTTAACGACCACCGTGAGCAACTCAATGGGCTATAAGCAGTCGCCCGCCCCTAATTTAGGGTCACTGGTTCCAGGGAAGGGAGAGAGCCAGTGCCGTAAGACAAACACAACATCCATGCCTCACCAAGATTCGAAACCGGACTCTTTTTTTTTTTTTTTTTTTTTTTTTTGATTGAAGGTTTAACGGCCACCGTGAGCAACTCAATGGGCTATAAGCAGCCGCCCGTCCCTAATTTAGGGTCACTGGTTCCAGGGAAAGGACAGAGCCAGTGTCGTAAGACAAACACAACATCCATTGATTGATTGGAGGTTTAACGACCACCGTGAGCAACTCAATGGGCTATAAGCAGTCGCCCGTCCCTAATTTAGGGTCACTGGTTCCAGGGAAGGGAGAGAGCCAGTGCCGTAAGACAAACACAACATCCATGCCTCACCAAGATTCGAAACCGGACTCTTTTTTTTTTTTTTTTTTTTTTTTTTTTTTTGATTGAAGGTTTAACGGCCACCGTGAGCAACTCAATGGGCTATAAGCAGTCACCCGTCCCTAATTTAGGGTAACTGGTTCCAGGGAAGGGAGGGAGCCAGTGCCGTAAGACAAACACAACATCCATGCCTCACCAAGATTCGAAACCGGACTCTTTTTTTTTTTTTTTTTTTTTTTTTTTGATTGGAGGTTTAACGACCACCGTGAGCAACTCAATGGGCTATAAGCAGCCGCCCGTCCCAAATTTAGGGTCACTGGTTCCAGGGAAAGGACAGAGCCAGTGTCGTAAGACAAACACAACATCCATTGATTGATTGGAGGTTTAACGACCACCGTGAGCAACTCAATGGGCTATAAGCAGTCGCCCGTCCCTAATTTAGGGTCACTGGGGTTCCAGGGAAGGGAGAGAGCCAGTGCCGTAAGACAAACACAACATCCATGCCTCACCAAGATTCGAAACCGGACTCTTTTTTTTTTTTTTTTTTTTTTTTTTTGATTGGAGGTTTAACGACCACCGTGAGCAACTCAATGGGCTATAAGCAGCCGCCCGTCCCTAATTTAGGGTCACTGGTTCCAGGGAAAGGACAGAGCCAGTGTCGTAAGACAAACACAACATCCATTGATTGATTGGAGGTTTAACGACCACCGTGAGCAACTCAATGGGCTATAAGCAGTCGCCCGTCCCTAATTTAGGGTCACTGGTTCCAGGGAAGGGAGAGAGCCAGTGCCGTAAGACAAACACAACATCCATGCCTCACCAAGATTCGAAACCGGACTCTTTTTTTTTTTTTTTTTTTTTTTGATTGGAGGTTTAACGACCACCGTGAACAACTCAATGGGCTATAAGCAGTCGCCCGTCCCTAATTCAGGGTAACTGGTTCCAGGGAAGGGAGAGAGCCAGTGCCGTAAGACAAACACAACATCCATGCCTCACCGGGATTCGAACCCGGACCCCTTACGGACGAATGATCAGAGGCCAGCGCCTTAGACCACTGCGCCACCGGGGCGGCACCTGAATTTTCATGGCCCTGCGGTGCTATTTTCATAACTTTTTTTTGGAGGCGTAAACAACGCACTTCCTAGGGAAAAATACGTAGGGTCACATGAAACAAGTTAGTAAAATCATGCAATGCATTGATTATAATACGCTTTCCAACATACCAAAAATCATTACTCAAGTTATGTGGAATAAATCTCGCTCCTGTGTCCTGACCTTTGATACCATTTCGATTATATTCAACAGAACCGGTTCAGTATACCTCCGAAATAACATGATAAAGTTTTGTCGCAATCGAAGCATTTTTACGTAAGTTATGATGCATAAAAGCTATGGCATAGATTCCGCTCCTGTGTCCTAACCTTTGACCCCATTTCGCACATTTTCAATAGGATTCGTCTCCAGGCAGGCCCCTACAACATACTAACATTTCATCGAAATCGAAGAGTTTTTACGTAAGTTATGACGCATAATGGCGATGGAAGTGATTCCGCTCCCCATTTCGCACATTTTCAATAGGATTCGTCTCCAGGCAGGCCCCTACAACATACTAACATTTCATCGAAATCGAAGAGTTTTTACGTAAGTTATGACGCATAATGGCGATGGAAGTGATTCCGCTCCCCATTTCGCACATTTTCAATAGGATTCGTCTCCAGGCAGGCCCCTACAACATACTAACATTTCATCGAAATCGAAGAGTTTTTACGTAAGTTATAACGCATAATGGCGATGGAAGTGATTCCGCTCCCCATTTCGCACATTTTCAATAGGATTCGTCTCCAGGCAGGCCCCTACAACATACTAACATTTCATCGAAATCGAAGAGTTTTTACTTAAGTTATGACGCATAATGGCGATGGAAGTGATTCCGCTCCCCATTTCGCACATTTTCAATAGGATTCGTCTCCAGGCAGGCCCCTACAACATACTAACATTTCATCGAAATCGAAGAGTTTTTACGTAAGTTATGACGCATAATGGCGATGGAAGTGATTCCGCTCCCCATTTCGCACATTTTCAACACGGTTTGTCCCCAAGTGGTAGGGATCAATAGGGTTTGTCCCCTATCACATACTAAAATTTAATCGAAATCGAACCTTTTTTGCGTTAGTTATGACGCATAAGAGCAGTGAAATGGATCCTACTCCTATGTCCCAACCTTTGACCCCATTCCGTTCGCTTTCAATAGGGTTCCTTTCCAGGTGATCCCCTTTCACATACTAAAAGTTCATCGAAATCGAACGATTTTTACGCGAGTTATCGTGCGGGCGGACAAACGCACACAACGCATGACGTAATGAGGCAGATGGGAATCGCGACCATCTGCTCGCAAGAGTGTGACGTCATAAAACTTTAATAGGATCCACACACAATGCGTGACGTAATGAGACAGATGGCGTGACCGCGCGCCGACATCTCAAGCGCGAGTTGTGACGTCATAAGCGGGATACTGCGAGGTGTAATTCAGAGGTGAAGCACATGTCAAGATACTGCGAGGTGTAATTTAGAGGTGAAGCACATGTCAAGATACTGCGAGGTGTAATTCAGAGGTGAAGCACATGTCAAGATACTGCGAGGTGTAATTCAGAGGTGAAGCACATGGCAAGATACTGCGAGGTGTAATTCAGAGGTGAAGCACATGTCAAGGTACTGCGAGGTGTAATTCAGAGGTGAAGCACATGTCAAGATACTGCTGGATACTGCGAGGTATAATTCAGAGGTGAAGCACATGTCAAGATACTGCGGGATACTGCGTGGTGTAATTCAGAGGTGAAGCACATGTCAAGATACTGCGTGGTGTAATTCAGAGGTGAAGCACATGTCAAGATACTGCGAGGTGTAATTCAGAGGTGAAGCACATGTCAAGATACTGCGTGGTGTAATTCAGAGGAGAAGCACATGTCAAGATACTGCGAGGTGTAATTCAGAGGTGAAGCACATGTCAAGATACTGCTGGATACTGCGAGGTGTAATTCAGAGGTGAAGCACATGTCAAGACAGAAAAGTTACAGCAATAAATTCCGTCGGTGTAGCTTAATTGGTAAAGCATTCGGCTCTAGAGCAGAGGGATTTGGTTTTGTCTCCTCACTGGCAAATTTGTGAATTTCCCATCGTGTGTGTGTGTTTTACGGACATTTTCCACGTAACGACCTCTTTAAAATATGAGATTTATTTTCTAGTGCAAGCAATGAAATTTTGCTCCTGGGACCCGCAATGAAATTTCGCCCCGAGAATCGCAAAAGCTCCATCCAGGCCTGATCTTGGTGATTTATACACTATCTACCACCAATTAATTGGACACCTGTGATAGCAAAGGAAAACGAAGTTTATTCACCTTCAATAGTTAGTGGAGAGTCCACGAGCGGCGATTACAGCTGCGACCCTCCGGAGCATACTCTCAACCAGGCGTTGTACGACGGCTAGCGGTATTTTCTTCCACTCGGCTTGGAGAAGACAGGTCAGTTCCTTCACCGATTTCGGACGGTGGGGGCACCCCTTAAGTCGACACTCCAACTCGTCCCAGAGGTGCTCAATACGGTTAAGGTCCGGGGCCAGTCCATTCGATTAACCCCATTGTCACCATACCAAGCCATGGTGGACCTCGCAACATGACAGGTGGCATTGTCATCCTGAAAGTAACATGGGTCCACCCCGTAAAACTGCCACAACGTAGGAAGCGCATGGTCATCCAAAATGGTGCAGTAGGTCTCGGGGTTCAGTCTACCAGGAATTGCGACCAAGGGTCCCGTGCCATACCAGGAGAAACACCCCCATAGCATAATTCCACCGCCGCCGAACTTCACAGTTGGCACAATACATTATGGCTGGGGGCGTTCTCCAGGCAGACGCCAAACCCAGACCCTGCCATCCGAACGGTAGAGGGTGAACCTTGATTCGTCGCTCCAGAGAACCTGTTTCCACTGTTCAAAGGTCCACTGTCGACGTTCTTTGCACCACGTTAGCCGAGCAGCGCTATTGGACTTGGTGATCAAAGGCTTGTGGGCGGCAGCACGTCCATGATAACCGAGCAGATGGGCTTCCTTACGGATGGTATTCATCGAAAGAACACTCCCGGATGCCTGTTGAAACTCCTCGCGGATGTGGCCCATCGATTTGGTGCGGTTCTTCCGAATTTCTCTGGACAGCACCCGTCGGTCTCTAACTCCCAGTTTTGTGGGTTTGCCGGGTCGGGGAACATTCCGACAGTCACCTCTCATCTTCCACTTGCCAATCACGTAGGCCAGTGTCGATTTTGGGTACTTCAACTAGCTGGATATGTCACGTATGGATCGGCTATTTCTGTGATACCCGACGATAACACCTTTCTCGAAATCAGAGAGCTCCGAACTGCATGGCATCTTGCATGCGACTGGTTGCGTTGTTGTTTCCCACACGATATTTAACGGCTTCTGGCAGTATGTCCAGCCTATTGCCATTTCAGGGATTTAACTCTGATCATGATGTCTTCCACTGTTGTCATTTTTCTGATCCACGAGTTCCTCTTATCTCTCCTGGTTATACCAAGCATGCACCTCTCCATGCTGCTTTGAGTTGTCTGCAGCCTTTGTATGTCTCTTTTAGTTAAGGTCCACGTCTCTGCACCATACGTAAGCACTGGAAGGATGCATTGATCAAACACTTTTCTTTTAAGACATAATGGCATATTGCTCTTGAAAATTATGCTGTTTCTTCCAAAAGCTCTCCAGGCAAGTTTTGTACGCCGATTAATTTCTTCATCAATGTGACCCTCACTTGATATCTGCTGTCCAAGATAAACGTACGTGTCTGTTATCTCCAGCTTTTCTCCATCAATCGATAAATCTTCATTTCTTGAAAAAGCATTGAACATCACTTTTGTCTTCTGAAAGTTCATTTTTAATCCCACTTCTTTACTCTTGTCAGCAAGTTCCTGGTTCATACTCTGCAGCTCTGATGGGGCAGTTGCAAAAATGACTACGTCACCAGCAAAACGAAGGTGGGTTAGGTAATCTCCATTAATCTTTATCCCCTTGTTTTCCCAGCTCAGCGACTGAAAGACACCTTCCAATGTGGCATTCAGTACATACATATCACAAAGTTATTCTCTGAAATTCAGAAGTTAGCTGCTCAATGGAAGACAACCTGCCAGATAAATGTTTGACTGATAAAACTACTATACCGTGCAAATTAATTGTGACAAGCTATTTTGTTCTCAGAATTGTAATGTGATCGCCAGTTGATGTCGGAAACCCACGTTAAACGGTTTTATCAGCTGTGAGGTGGTGTGACTGTTAGAACTTGTTAGTAAGAATGTGGTTTGACCGGTTTTAAACAGGAAATAGGCACTTCAACTTCAGTTGTGAGCTTTCGTGTGTGACAGGTGGATGTTAGTTTTTGCTCTCTGTGAGTACGTGTTGCTTTTGTGTACTGAAAAATGGATTTTTCCCCAAGGAAGCGTGCAAAAATAATTGCTCTGAAGGATCACACTTCTATGACAGTGAGAGATATCGCTTCTGCAGTTGGTGTAGGCAAATCAAGTGTATCAAGACTGCTTACGCGATACAATGCATCTCGATCATCGTCTCCAAAAAGGAGAGGTAAATGTGGAAGGAAACGAAAAACAACTCCACGAACCGATAAATATCAAATCAGGAACAGTAAAATGAATCTAAAAAAACAAGCACCGACCTTCAAAGAGATTTATTGGCTTGTGGTTGTGATGTTAGGGATTCAACTGTACGCCGTAGGCTTCTGGAAGTTGGCCGGAAGGCAAGAAGACCAACGAAAAAACAATATTTGAATGCGAAAATGAAGATAAAACGTTTAGCATGGGCCAAAAAATATAAATCATGGACTGCTGACGACTGGGAAAAGGTAATTTTCAGTGATGAAACTCATTTATTTGTGCAGGGTTGCCAAGCAAATGTCGTTAGACGAAGCAACTTAAGACCTGAGCATGTCAAAGAAACTGTAAAACACCCACTGAAACAGATGTTTTGGGGTTTTTTCACATCAAATGGCACTGGAAGCTTAGTTCCTGTTCAAGATATTCAGCCAAGTACGTAGAAATATTACAACGTAGGATTGTTCCATTCTTGCAAACTTTTGACGGGACATTTCAACATGGCTTAGCCCCAAGTCACAATTCGAAATTGTTCAAGCTTTAAAATTAAATTTATTTGCTTGATCGGCCTGGAAATTCACCAGACTTAAATGCCATAGAAAACTTGTGGAATATTTTGAAGAGACGTTTAGGTAAAATGGACTGTACAACCAAAGAACACATGATAACGAATGATGCTATAAAAGTGTGGTTTATGAAGTCGAAAATATGTGCACTCAATTAGTGGAGTCAATGCCAAAACGAATTCAAGAGGTCATTTCTGCTAAAGGAGGACATACTTCATACTAATACAGGTATTTATCAGTGTATATCAAGGCATAGAATGATAGAAAGGCATAGTTTTGGAAAAAAAGAGTGATTTTTTGCTTTGTCCCAATTAATTTGCACAGTATAGTAGATTTACTTATTGTTGCCATATCAAAAGTCTCGACTTACAGCGATCTCGGTACACAGCTCAAGCTTAACTGACGTCGATAACACGATACGCAAGACCTTTTATACTTCATACTCATAATCTTTTTCTCCTGCAGACATACACCGATGAGCTATTACATTTTGATCACCTACCTAATAAACTGTAGGACTGCCTTTAACCTGCAAAACAGCGGCCACTTGGCGAGGCATCGATTCGATGAAATGGCGATAGGTATCGTGAGGTATCTGGTACTATGACGTCAAGAGCAGGTTCTCCAGTTCCCGTACATTTCGTAGGGTGGGGGGTTGATTTAGGGAGAACCCGCTTTTCCAAGTCTAATCGCAAATGTTCGATTGGGTTTATAATGAATAGAATTCTCCGGCTGGACGTGTAGTGCAGGAAAACTTACGTTATAAGTCACGTTAGGGTTATTGAAAGGTTACTTGACGTAGCTAAAGTGTGCTTAATCTTCAAAGTGTTAGAGTTTGTTTAGGTACGACACGCACGTGCAATAAATTCCAAGAATATGGAATTTATTTTTACTCAGCGTTCCTCATTATCTTGAATATCAGTAATATAACTTCGGCTTTAGTACATTAATACCTTGAAGGCTCCTTATTAGAGCGGTAAACACAATATTCCCTGAACTTAACGTAAACACTCAATGAAATAGAATTAACGGCCAGACAGAAGTCTGACAATAAAATGAACTAAGAAAACGTACTCACTTTTAACCTTTTATTGGGGAGCTCCTGGTATTACTCAAATACACACTCCAATATAACACAACTACTGATAGCCCGAACTTTCGTACTATCGTGGAAAAGTAGGTAAATCGCATGTCAATAATCAGGAAGAAACTATCACATATAAAACGAAGCTCTCTGGTCCCTGTTCGGGCGCCAATTATAATGAATAGAATTCTCCGGCTAGACGTGTAGTGCAGGAAAACTTACGTTAAGTCACGTTAGGGTTATTAAAAGGTTACTTGACGTAGCTAAAGTGTGCTTAATCTTCAAAGTGTTAGACTTTGTTTAGGTACGACACGCACGTGCAATAAATTCCAAGAATATGGAATTTATTTTTACTCAGCGTTCCTCATTATCTTGAATATCAGTAATATAACTTCGGTTTTAGTACATTAGTACCTTGAAGGCTCCTTATTGCAGCGGTAAACACAATATCCCCTGAACTTAACGTAAACACTCAATGAAATAGACTTAACGGCCAGACAGAGGTCTGACAATAAAATGAACTAAGTAAACGTACTCACTTTTAACCTTTTATTGGGGAGCTCCTGGTATTACTCAAATACACACTCCAATATAACACAACTACTGATAGCCCGAACTTTCGTACTATCGTAATATCGTAGAAAAGTAGGTAAATCGCATATCAATAATCAGGAAGAACCTATCACATATAAAACGAAGCTCTCTCGTATCTTGAGCGCGCCTATATATATATACTGATACCACCACGTCATGACTTACACTCGTTGCCACATATAATTCAGCGGGAGAAACAACATCTCGTTAAGTGAGAAGATAATTTGCATAGGAAAATAAAATAACAAGAGATAGTAAAATCAAAAAGAAACTGAATCTAGAGTATACGTTACAAACTGCCAAGTCAATTAGGCAGGTTGCTTCTTGGAGCCCCGCACAATGCTGGGAATTCACCAAAGATGGTAAGCAGCAACTGAAGAAATAATTAGAAGGCGATTGAATAATTAATACAGACATTTGACGTGAACCAGGAACATCAAACAAAGATCTTCGCTCTTTCCACGTTTATAAGTGAGTCACGGAAAAATTCTCATTGGCCGCCACCGACAGTCGAACCCAAGGTCTTCCAGTTATGCTTCCGCTACACCACAGCGGCCTCGAATTCCTCCAGACTCACACACACTAACTATAATGAATAAAGTTCTCCGCTGGACGTGTAGTGCAGGGAAGTTTACGTTATAAGTCACGTTAGGATTATTGAAAGGTTACTTGACGTAGCTAAAGTGTGCTTAATCTTCAAAGTGCTAGAGTTTGTTTAGGTAAGACACGCACGTGCAATAAATTCCAAGAATATGGAATTTATTTTTACTCAGCGTTCCTCATTATCTTGAATATCAGTAATATAACTTCGGCTTTAGTACATTAATACCTTGAAGGCTCCTTATTAGATCGGTAAACACAATATTCCCTGAACTTAACGTAAACACTCAATGAAATAGACTTAACGGCCAGACAGAGGTCTGGCAATAAAATGAACTAAGAAAACGTACTCACTTTTAACCATTTATTGGGGAGCTCCTGGTATTACTCAAATACACACTCCAAAATAACACAACTATACTGATAGCCCGAACTTTCGTACTATCGTAGAAAAGTAGGTAAATCGCATATCAATAATCAGGAAGAACCTATCACATATAAAACGAAGCTCTCTGATCCCTGTTCGGGCGCCAATTATATTGAATAGAATTCTCCGGCTGGACATGTAGTGCAGGAAAGCTTACGTTAAGTCACGTTAGGGTTATTGAAAGGTTACTTGACGTAGCTAAAGTGTGCTTAATCTTCAAAGTGCTAGAGTTTGTTTAGGTAAGACACGCACGTGCAATAAATTCCAAGAATATGGAATTTATTTTTACTCAGCGTTCCTCATTATCTTGAATATCAGTAATATAACTTCGGTTTTAGTACATTAGTACCTTGAAGGCTCCTTATTAGAGCGGTAAACACAATATTCCCTGAACTTAAGGTAAACACTCAATGAAATAGACTTTACGGCCAGACAGAAGTCTGACAATAAAATGAACTAAGAAAACGTACTCACTTTTAACCTTTTATTGGGGAGCTCCTGGTATTACTCAAATACACTCCAATATAACACAACTACTGATAGCCCGAACTTTCGTACTATCGTGGAAAAGTAGGTAAATCGCATGTCAATAATCAGGAAGAAACTATCACATATAAAACGAAGCTCTCTGGTCCCTGTTCGGGCGCCAATTATAATGAATAGAATTCTCCGGCTAGACGTGTAGTGCAGGAAAACTTACGTTAAGTCACGTTAGGGTTATTAAAAGGTTACTTGACGTAGCTAAAGTGTGCTTAATCTTCAAAGTGTTAGACTTTGTTTAGGTACGACACGCACGTGCAATAAATTCCAAGAATATGGAATTTATTTTTACTCAGCGTTCCTCATTATCTTGAATATCAGTAATATAACTTCGGTTTTAGTACATTAGTACCTTGAAGGCTCCTTATTGCAGCGGTAAACACAATATCCCCTGAACTTAACGTAAACACTCAATGAAATAGACTTAACGGCCAGACAGAAGTCTGACAATAAAATGAACTAAGAAAACGTACTCACTTTTAACCTTTTATTGGGGAGCTCCTGGTATTACTCAAATACACTCCAATATAACACAACTACTGATAGCCCGAACTTTCGTACTATCGTGGAAAAGTAGGTAAATCGCATGTCAATAATCAGGAAGAAACTATCACATATAAAACGAAGCTCTCTGGTCCCTGTTCGGGCGCCAATTATAATGAATAGAATTCTCCGGCTAGACGTGTAGTGCAGGAAAACTTACGTTAAGTCACGTTAGGGTTATTAAAAGGTTACTTGACGTAGCTAAAGTGTGCTTAATCTTCAAAGTGTTAGAGTTTGTTTAGGTACGACACGCACGTGCAATAAATTCCAAGAATATGGAATTTATTTTTACTCAGCGTTCCTCATTATCTTGAATATCAGTAATATAACTTCGGTTTTAGTACATTAGTACCTTGAAGGCTCCTTATTGCAGCGGTAAACACAATATCCCCTGAACTTAACGTAAACACTCAATGAAATAGACTTAACGGCCAGACAGAGGTCTGACAATAAAATGAACTAAGTAAACGTACTCACTTTTAACCTTTTATTGGGGAGCTCCTGGTATTACTCAAATACACACTTCAAAATAACACAACTACTGATAGCCCGAACGTTCGTACTATCGTAATATCGTAGAAAAGTAGGTAAATCGCATATCAATAATCATTAAGAACCTATCACATATAAAACGAAGCTCTCTCGTATCTTGAGCGCGCCTATATATATATACTGATACCACCACGTCATGACTTACACTCGTTGCCACATATAATTCAGCGGGAGAAACAACATCTCGTTAAGTGAGAAGATAATTTGCATAGGAAAATAAAATAACAAGAGATAGTAAAATCAAAAAGAAACTGAATCTAGAGTATACGTTACAAACTGCCAAGTCAATTAGGCAGGTTGCTTCTTGGAGCCCCGCACAATGCTGGGAATTCACCAAAGATGGTAAGCAGCAACTGAAGAAATAATTAGAAGGCGATTGAATAATTAATACAGACATTTGACGTGAACCAGGAACATCAAACAAAGATCTTCGCTCTTTCCACGTTTATAAGTGAGTCACGGAAAAATTCTCATTGGCCGCCACCGACAGTCGAACCCAAGGTCTTCCAGTTATGCTTCCGCTACACCACAGCGGCCTCGAATTCCTCCAGACTCACACACACTAACTATAATGAATAAAGTTCTCCGCTGGACGTGTAGTGCAGGGAAGTTTACGTTATAAGTCACGTTAGGATTATTGAAAGGTTACTTGACGTAGCTAAAGTGTGCTTAATCTTCAAAGTGCTAGAGTTTGTTTAGGTAAGACACGCACGTGCAATAAATTCCAAGAATATGGAATTTATTTTTACTCAGCGTTCCTCATTATCTTGAATATCAGTAATATAACTTCGGCTTTAGTACATTAATACCTTGAAGGCTCCTTATTAGATCGGTAAACACAATATTCCCTGAACTTAACGTAAACACTCAATGAAATAGACTTAACGGCCAGACAGAGGTCTGGCAATAAAATGAACTAAGAAAACGTACTCACTTTTAACCATTTATTGGGGAGCTCCTGGTATTACTCAAATACACACTCCAAAATAACACAACTATACTGATAGCCCGAACTTTCGTACTATCGTAGAAAAGTAGGTAAATCGCATATCAATAATCAGGAAGAACCTATCACATATAAAACGAAGCTCTCTGATCCCTGTTCGGGCGCCAATTATATTGAATAGAATTCTCCGGCTGGACATGTAGTGCAGGAAAGCTTACGTTAAGTCACGTTAGGGTTATTGAAAGGTTACTTGACGTAGCTAAAGTGTGCTTAATCTTCAAAGTGCTAGAGTTTGTTTAGGTAAGACACGCACGTGCAATAAATTCCAAGAATATGGAATTTATTTTTACTCAGCGTTCCTCATTATCTTGAATATCAGTAATATAACTTCGGTTTTAGTACATTAGTACCTTGAAGGCTCCTTATTAGAGCGGTAAACACAATATTAACTGAACTTAAGGTAAACACTCAATGAAATAGACTTTACGGCCAGACAGAGGTCTGACAATAAAATGAACTAAGAAAACGTACTCACTTTTAACCTTTTATTGGGGAGCTCCTGGTATTACTCAAATACACACTCCAAAATAACACAACTACTGATAGCCCAAACTTTCGTACTATCGTAATATCGTAGAAAAGTAGGTAAATCGCATATCAATAATCAGGAAGAACCTATCACATATAAAACGAAGCTCTCTCGTATCTTGAGCGCGCCTATATATATATACTGATACCACCACGTCATGACTTACACTCGTTGCCACATATAATTCAGCGGGAGAAACAACATCTCGTTAAGTGAGAAGATAATTTGCATAGGAAAATAAAATAACAAGAGATAGTAAAATCAAAAAGAAACTGAATCTAGAGTATACGTTACAAACTGCCAAGTCAATTAGGCAGGTTGCTTCTTGGAGATCCGCACAATGCTGGGAATTCACCAAAGATGGTAAGCAGCAACTGAAGAAATAATTAGAAGGCGATTGAATAATTAATACAGACATTTGACGTGAACCAGGAACATCAAACAAAGATCTTCGCTCTTTCCACGTTTATAAGTGAGTCACGGAAAAATTCTCATTGGCCGCCACCGACAGTCGAACCCAAGGTCTTCCAGTTATGCTTCCGCTACACCACAGCGGCCTCGAATTCCTCCAGACTCACACACACTAACTATAATGAATAAAGTTCTCCGCTGGACGTGTAGTGCAGGGAAGTTTACGTTATAAGTCACGTTAGGATTATTGAAAGGTTACTTGACGTAGCTAAAGTGTGCTTAATCTTCAAAGTGCTAGAGTTTGTTTAGATACGACACGCACGTGCAATAAATTCCAAGAATATGGAATTTATTTTTACTCAGCGTTCCTCATTATCTTGAATATCAGTAATATAACTTCGGTTTTAGTACATTAGTACCTTGAAGGCTCCTTATTAGAGCGGTAAACACAATATTCCCTGAACTTAACGTAAACACTCAATGAAATAGACTTAACGGCCAGACAGAGGTCTGGCAATAAAATGAACTAAGAAAACGTACTCACTTTTAACCATTTATTGGGGAGCTCCTGGTATTACTCAAATACACACTCCAAAATAACACAACTATACTGATAGCCCGAACTTTCGTACTATCGTAGAAAAGTAGATAAATCGCATATCAATAATCAGGAAGAAACTATCACATATAAAACGAAGCTCTCTGGTCCCTGTTCGGGCGCCAATTATAATGAATAGAATTCTCCGGCTAGACGTGTAGTGCAGGAAAACTTACGTTAAGTCACGTTAGGGTTATTGAAAGGTTACTTGACGTAGCTAAAGTGTGCTTAATCTTCAAAGTGCTAGAGTTTGTTTAGGTAAGACACGCACGTGCAATAAATTCCAAGAATATGGAATTTATTTTTTACTCAGCGTTCCTCATTATCTTGAATATCAGTAATATAACTTCGGTTTTAGTACATTAGTACCTTGAAGGCTCCTTATTGCAGCGGTAAACACAATATCCCCTGAACTTAACGTAAACACTCAATGAAATAGACTTAACGGCCAGACAGAAGTCTGACAATAAAATGAACTAAGAAAACGTACTCACTTTTAACCTTTTATTGGGGAGCTCCTGGTATTACTCAAATACACACTCCAAAATAACACAACTACTGATAGCCCGAACTTTCGTACTATCGTAGAAAAGTAGATAAATCGCATATCAATAATCAGGAAGAAACTATCACATATAAAACGAAGCTCTCTGGTCCCTGTTCGGGCGCCAATTATAATGAATAGAATTCTCCGGCTAGACGTGTAGTGCAGGAAAACTTACGTTAAGTCACGTTAGGGTTATTGAAAGGTTACTTGACGTAGCTAAAGTGTGCTTAATCTTCAAAGTGTTAGAGTTTGTTTAGGTACGACACGCACGTGCAATAAATTCCAAGAATATGGAATTTATTTTTACTCAGCGTTCCTCATTATCTTGAATATCAGTAATACACTGCTGGACAATTGCTAAGGACAGATCATAAACGGCTATATAGCGCATAAAAAAGTAAGTGTAGTTGGATGCCAAGTGAAATAAAATAATGTCAGAATGCCAGGACATTACAAGAAAGACAATTTATTGTGCTTTGAAATTCAGATGGCTTTGGAACGTGTTCAAGGGACAAACAGGCCATTTTGTGCAGAATACGTAAACGTGAAAGAAATGCAATTACCGTCCGCAGGCGTTCCGGCGTAAGATGTCAATACGGGATATGGCCACCATGGAGGACGATGCAAGATTCCACACGTCGTGTCATGCTTTGCACAACATTATCAAGCAGCTGTTGGGGTAATTTATCCCATTCCTCTGTCAGTGCACGGATGAGGGTGCCCTTGTTTATTGGAGGGCATTGGCGACCAGCAAGACTCCTCTCCTAAGCATCCCACACATTTTCAATGGGATTCAGATCTGGAGAACGTGCTGGCCATACGAGACGTTGAATATCCTCGCTCTCAAGACACTCCTGGACAGCGACTGTTCGATGACATGTTGCGTTGTCGTCCATGAATATGAATCTATCACCGACAGCACCAAGGAACATGCGAACATGAGGTAGCAGAACATCATTAATGTATCGTTGGCCAGTCATAGTCCCAGTTGGAAGCACATAGAGGGACGTACGGCCATTGATCATGATGCCAGCCCATACCATGACACTACATGTCGGATATCGGTCCCTTTCCTGTATGTTTGCTGGACAATATGCAGTACCACTATCACGCCAGATCAGTTGTCGTCGACAATCAGACGATAGACTGTATCTACTCTCATCTGAGAAGAGGACAGCAGACCAGTCGTTATCAGCCCAACTGCGATGTTGATGGCACCATTGCAAACGGGCGGTACGGTGACGTCTGGACAATGGGATGCTCACAACAGGACGGCGGGCGTATAGTCCTCCTTCATGCAAACGTCTGGCGACAGTTTTTCGGGAGATCTGCTTGCCAGTAGCAGCCATAAACTGATTTGCTACCTCACTAGCTGTGCTGCGGCGGTGTCTTTTTGTTGATAGCACTATGTACCGATCTTCTGCAGGTGTCGTACTGCGAACACGACCTCCCCCGTGACGTTTGCTACACTCTCCATTTGTTTGAAATGATTTCCAAAGCCTTGAAACAACACTGTGGCTGACGTCGAACTCCCTGGCAACATCTGTTATTTTTCGCCCTTCTTCAATCTTGTCAATAATACGGCCACGCTTAAAATCATCTAGGTGATGTCGGGAAGACATACTGAAAATTGCAAGTTCGTCAAATGATTCTTTCCCTTTCAACTTTGCGTTTGAACAACAACGGTCAATACGCGTCAAATCCTTTATATCTCTTATCAGCGCTATGACGTCACGAACAAGTTCGGCAATCCAAAATTTGCATACGCACAACACGTCTTACTGTATCCCGCACTTATGCTAATTTCCACATTTTCCTGCCTTCCATTTTATGGTTGCTATCGTTGCTATTGTCATCCGTCCTTAGCAATTGTCCGGCAGTGTATAACTTCGGTTTTAGTACATTAGTACCTTGAAGGCTCCTTATTGCAGCGGTAAACACAATATCCCCTGAACTTAACGTAAACACTCAATGAAATAGACTTAACGGCCAGACAGAGGTCTGACAATAAAATGAACTAAGTAAACGTACTCAGTTTTAACCTTTTATTGGGGAGCTCCTGGTATTACTCAAATACACACTTCAAAATAACACAACTACTGATAGCCCGAACGTTCGTACTATCGTAATATCGTAGAAAAGTAGGTAAATCGCATATCAATAATCATTAAGAACCTATCACATATAAAACGAAGCTCTCTCGTATCTTGAGCGCGCCTATATATATATACTGATACCACCACGTCATGACTTACACTCGTTGCCACATATAATTCAGCGGGAGAAACAACATCTCGTTAAGTGAGAAGATAATTTGCATAGGAAAATAAAATAACAAGAGATAGTAAAATCAAAAAGAAACTGAATCTAGAATATACGTTACAAACTGCCAAGTCAATTAGGCAGGTTGCTTCTTGGAGCCCCGCACAATGCTGGGAATTCACCAAAGATGGTAAGCAGCAACTGAAGAAATAATTAGAAGGCGATTGAATAATTAATACAGACATTTGACGTGAACCAGGAACATCAAACAAAGATCTTCGCTCTTTCCACGTTTATAAGTGAGTCACGGAAAAATTCTCATTGGCCGCCACCGACAGTCGAACCCAAGGTCTTCCAGTTATGCTTCCGCTACACCACAGCGGCCTCGAATTCCTCCAGACTCACACACACTAACTATAATGAATAAAGTTCTCCGCTGGACGTGTAGTGCAGGGAAGTTTACGTTATAAGTCACGTTAGGATTATTGAAAGGTTACTTGACGTAGCTAAAGTGTGCTTAATCTTCAAAGTGTTAGAGATTGTTTAGGTACGACACGCACGTGCAATAAATTCCAAGAATATGGAATTTATTTTTACTCAGCGTTCCTCATTATCTTGAATATCAGTAATATAACTTCGGTTTTAGTACATTAGTACCTTGAAGGCTCCTTATTGCAGCGGTAAACACAATATCCCCTGAACTTAACGTAAACACTCAATGAAATAGACTTAACGGCCAGACAGAGGTCTGACAATAAAATGAACTAAGTAAACGTACTCACTTTTAACCTTTTATTGGGGAGCTCCTGGTATTACTCAAATACACACTCCAAAATAACACAACTACTGATAGCCCGAACTTTCGTACTATCGTGGAAAAGTAGGTAAATCGCATGTCAATAATCAGGAAGAAACTATCACATATAAAACGAAGCTCTCTGGTCCCTGTTCGGGCGCCAATTATAATGAATAGAATTCTCCGGCTAGACGTGTAGTGCAGGAAAACTTACGTTAAGTCACGTTAGGGTTATTGAAAGGTTACTTGACGTAGCTAAAGTGTGCTTAATCTTCAAAGTGCTAGAGTTTGTTTAGGTAAGACACGCACGTGCAATAAATTCCAAGAATATGGAATTTATTTTTTACTCAGCGTTCCTCATTATCTTGAATATCAGTAATATAACTTCGGTTTTAGTACATTAGTACCTTGAAGGCTCCTTATTAGAGCGGTAAACACAATATCCCCTGAACTTAACGTAAACACTCAATGAAATAGACTTAACGGCCAGACAGAGGTCTGGCAATAAAATGAACTAAGAAAACGTACTCACTTTTAACCTTTTATTGGGGAGCTCCTGGTATTACTCAAATACACACTCCAATATAACACAACTACTGATAGCCCGAACTTTCGTACTATCGTGGAAAAGTAGGTAAATCGCATGTCAATAATCAGGAAGAAACTATCACATATAAAACGAAGCTCTCTGGTCCCTGTTCGGGCGCCAATTATAATGAATAGAATTCTCCGGCTAGACGTGTAGTGCAGGAAAACTTACGTTAAGTCACGTTAGGGTTATTGAAAGGTTACTTGACGTAGCTAAAGTGTGCTTAATCTTCAAAGTGTTAGAGTTTGTTTAGGTACGACACGCACGTGCAATAAATTCCAAGAATATGGAATTTATTTTTACTCAGCGTTCCTCATTATCTTGAATATCAGTAATACACTGCTGGACAATTGCTAAGGACAGATCATAAACGGCTATATAGCGCATAAAAAAGTAAGTATAGTTGGATGCCAAGTGAAATAAAATAATGTCAGAATGCCAGGACATTACAAGAAAGACAATTTATTGTGCTTTGAAATTCAGATGGCTTTGGAACGTGTTCAAGGGACAAACAGGCCATTTTGTGCAGAATACGTAAACGTGAAAGAAATGCAATTACCGTCCGCAGGCGTTCCGGCGTAAGATGTCAATACGGGATATGGCCACCATGGAGGACGATGCAAGATTCCACACGTCGTGTCATGCTTTGCACAACATTATCAAGCAGCTGTTGGGGTAATTTATCCCATTCCTCTGTCAGTGCACGGATGAGGGTGCCCTTGTTTATTGGAGGGCATTGGCGACCAGCAAGACTCCTCTCCTAAGCATCCCACACATTTTCAATGGGATTCAGATCTGGAGAACGTGCTGGCCATACGAGACGTTGAATATCCTCGCTCTCAAGACACTCCTGGACAGCGACTGTTCGATGACATGTTGCGTTGTCGTCCATGAATATGAATCTATCACCGACAGCACCAAGGAACATGCGAACATGAGGTAGCAGAACATCATTAATGTATCGTTGGCCAGTCATAGTCCCAGTTGGAAGCACATAGAGGGACGTACGGCCATTGATCATGATGCCAGCCCATACCATGACACTACATGTCGGATATCGGTCCCTTTCCTGTATGTTTGCTGGACAATATGCAGTACCACTATCACGCCAGATCAGTTGTCGTCGACAATCAGACGATAGACTGTATCTACTCTCATCTGAGAAGAGGACAGCAGACCAGTCGTTATCAGCCCAACTGCGATGTTGATGGCACCATTGCAAACGGGCGGTACGGTGACGTCTGGACAATGGGATGCTCACAACAGGACGGCGGGCGTATAGTCCTCCTTCATGCAAACGTCTGGCGACAGTTTTTCGGGAGATCTGCTTGCCAGTAGCAGCCATAAACTGATTTGCTACCTCACTAGCTGTGCTGCGGCGGTGTCTTTTTGTTGATAGCACTATGTACCGATCTTCTGCAGGTGTCGTACTGCGAACACGACCTCCCCCGTGACGTTTGCTACACTCTCCATTTGTTTGAAATGATTTCCAAAGCCTTGAAACAACACTGTGGCTGACGTCGAACTCCCTGGCAACATCTGTTATTTTTCGCCCTTCTTCAATCTTGTCAATAATACGGCCACGCTTAAAATCATCTAGGTGATGTCGGGAAGACATACTGAAAATTGCAAGTTCGTCAAATGATTCTTTCCCTTTCAACTTTGCGTTTGAACAACAACGGTCAATACGCGTCAAATCCTTTATATCTCTTATCAGCGCTATGACGTCACGAACAAGTTCGGCAATCCAAAATTTGCATACGCACAACACGTCTTACTGTATCCCGCACTTATGCTAATTTCCACATTTTCCTGCCTTCCATTTTATGGTTGCTATCGTTGCTATTGTCATCCGTCCTTAGCAATTGTCCGGCAGTGTATAACTTCGGTTTTAGTACATTAGTACCTTGAAGGCTCCTTATTGCAGCGGTAAACACAATATCCCCTGAACTTAACGTAAACACTCAATGAAATAGACTTAACGGCCAGACAGAAGTCTGACAATAAAATGAACTAAGTAAACGTACTCACTTTTAACCTTTTATTGGGGAGCTCCTGGTATTACTCAAATACACACTCCAATATAACACAACTACTGATAGCCCGAACTTTCGTACTATCGTGGAAAAGTAGGTAAATCGCATGTCAATAATCAGGAAGAAACTATCACATATAAAACGAAGCTCTCTGGTCCCTGTTCGGGCGCCAATTATAATGAATAGAATTCTCCGGCTAGACGTGTAGTGCAGGAAAGCTTACGTTAAGTCACGTTAGGGTTATTGAAAGGTTACTCGACGTAGCTAAAGTGTGCTTAATCTTCAAAGTGTTAGAGATTGTTTAGGTACGACACGCACGTGCAATAAATTCCAAGAATATGGAATTTATTTTTACTCAGCGTTCCTCATTATCTTGAATATCAGTAATATAACTTCGGTTTTAGTACATTAGTACCTTGAAGGCTCCTTATTGCAGCGGTAAACACAATATCCCCTGAACTTAACGTAAACACTCAATGAAATAGACTTAACGGCCAGACAGAAGTCTGACAATAAAATAAACTAAGAAAACGTACTCACTTTTAACCTTTTATTGGGGAGCTCCTGGTATTACTCAAATACACACTCCAATATAACACAACTACTGATAGCCCGAACTTTCGTACTATCGTGGAAAAGTAGGTAAATCGCATGTCAATAATCAGGAAGAAACTATCACATATAAAACGAAGCTCTCTGGTCCCTGTTCGGGCGCCAATTATAATGAATAGAATTCTCCGGCTAGACGTGTAGTGCAGGAAAGCTTACGTTAAGTCACGTTAGGGTTATTGAAAGGTTACTTGACGTAGCTAAAGTGTGCTTAATCTTCAAAGTGTTAGAGTTTGTTTAGGTACGACACGCACGTGCAATAAATTCCAAGAATATGGAATTTATTTTTACTCAGCGTTCCTCATTATCTTGAATATCAGTAATATAACTTCGGTTTTAGTACATTAGTACCTTGAAGGCTCCTTATTGCAGCGGTAAACACAATATCCCCTGAACTTAACGTAAACACTCAATGAAATAGACTTAACGGCCAGACAGAGGTCTGGCAATAAAATGAACTAAGAAAACGTACTCACTTTTAACCATTTATTGGGGAGCTCCTGGTATTACTCAAATACACTCTCCAAAATAACACAACTATACTGATAGCCCGAACTTTCGTACTATCGTAGAAAAGTAGGTAAATCGCATATCAATAATCAGGAAGAACCTATCACATATAAAACGAAGCTCTCTGATCCCTGTTCGGGCGCCAATTATATTGAATAGAATTCTCCGGCTGGACGTGTAGTGCAGGAAAGCTTACGTTAAGTCACGTTAGGGTTATTGAAAGGTTACTTGACGTAGCTAAAGTGTGCTTAATCTTCAAAGTGTTAGAGTTTGTTTAGGTACGACACGCACGTGCAATAAATTCCAAGAATATGGAATTTATTTTTACTCAGCGTTCCTCATTATCTTGAATATCAGTAATATAACTTCGGTTTTAGTACATTAGTACCTTGAAGGCTCCTTATTGCAGCGGTAAACACAATATCCCCTGAACTTAACGTAAACACTCAATGAAATAGACTTAACGGCCAGACAGAGGTCTGACAATAAAATGAACTAAGTAAACGTACTCACTTTTAACCTTTTATTGGGGAGCTCCTGGTATTACTCAAATACACACTTCAAAATAACACAACTACTGATAGCCCGAACGTTCGTACTATCGTAATATCGTAGAAAAGTAGGTAAATCGCATATCAATAATCATTAAGAACCTATCACATATAAAACGAAGCTCTCTCGTATCTTGAGCGCGCCTATATATATATACTGATACCACCACGTCATGACTTACACTCGTTGCCACATATAATTCAGCGGGAGAAACAACATCTCGTTAAGTGAGAAGATAATTTGCATAGGAAAATAAAATAACAAGAGATAGTAAAATCAAAAAGAAACTGAATCTAGAATATACGTTACAAACTGCCAAGTCAATTAGGCAGGTTGCTTCTTGGAGCCCCGCACAATGCTGGGAATTCACCAAAGATGGTAAGCAGCAACTGAAGAAATAATTAGAAGGCGATTGAATAATTAATACAGACATTTGACGTGAACCAGGAACATCAAACAAAGATCTTCGCTCTTTCCACGTTTATAAGTGAGTCACGGAAAAATTCTCATTGGCCGCCACCGACAGTCGAACCCAAGGTCTTCCAGTTATGCTTCCGCTACACCACAGCGGCCTCGAATTCCTCCAGACTCACACACACTAACTATAATGAATAAAGTTCTCCGCTGGACGTGTAGTGCAGGGAAGTTTACGTTATAAGTCACGTTAGGATTATTGAAAGGTTACTTGACGTAGCTAAAGTGTGCTTAATCTTCAATGTGTTAGAGTTTGTTTAAGTAAGACACGCACGTGCAATAAATTCCAAGAATATGGAATTTATTTTTACTCAGCGTTCCTCATTATCTTGAATATCAGTAATATAACTTCGGTTTTAGTACATTAGTACCTTGAAGGCTCCTTATTGCAGCGGTAAACACAATATCCCCTGAACTTAACGTAAACACTCAATGAAATAGACTTAACGGCCAGACAGAAGTCTGACAATAAAATGAACTAAGAAAACGTACTCACTTTTAACCTTTTATTGGGGAGCTCCTGGTATTACTCAAATACACACTCCAAAATAACACAACTACTGATAGCCCGAACTTTCGTACTATCGTAGAAAAGTAGATAAATCGCATATCAATAATCAGGAAGAACCTAACACATATAAAACGAAGCTCTTCCGTATACTTGAGCGCGCCTATATATATATATATATCATCATCATCATCATCATTGTCAACCATTATCAATCCACTGCTGGACGAAGGTCTCCCCAAGTTTCCTCCACAACGGTCTGTCTTGTGCCAGTCTCCTCCATGTCACCCCTGCATACTTTCGAATTTCATCCACCCATCTCCCATGTGGTCTTCTTCTGGGTCTTTTCCTGTCCCTTGGAATCCAATCTAAAATTTCGGCTGTCCATCGATGATCTGTCCTTCTGGCAGTATGTCCAGTCCATTGCCATTTCAGGAATTTTACTCTGATCATGATGTCTTGTCATTTTTTGGATCCACGAGTTCCTCTTCTTATCTCTCCTGGTTACACCAAGCATGCACCTCTCCATGCTGCTTTGAGTTGTCTGCAGCTTTTGTATGTCTCTTTTAGCTAAGGTCCACGTCTCTGCACCATACGTAAGCACTGGAAGGATGCATTGATCAAACACTTTTCTTTTAAGACATAATGGCATATTGCTCTTGAAAATTATGCTGTTTCTTCCAATAGCTCTCCAGGAAAGTTTTATACGCCGATTAATTTCTTCATCAATGTGACCCTCACTTGATATCTGCTGTCCAAGATAAACGTGCGTGTCTGTTATCTCCAGCTTTTCTCCATCAATCGATAAATCTTCATTTCTTGTAAAAGCATTGAACATCACTTTTGTCTTCTGAAAGTTCATTTTTAATCCCACTTCTTTACTCTTGTCAGCAAGTTCCTGGATCATACTCTGCAGCTCTGATGGGGTAGTTGCAAAAATGACTACGTCATCAGCAAAACGAAGGTGGGTTAGATAATCTCCATTAATCTTTATCCCCTTGTTTTCCCAGCTCAGCGACTGAAAAACACCCTCCAATGTGGCATTAAAGAGCTTCGGAGATATGGTGTCACCTTGTCTCACTCCCTTTCCAATTCTTACGTGTGTTGTATTTTCAAACAGCCGAATCTTTGCACTTGCATTTTCATAGATGTTATTAATAATATTAATGTATGCATCTTCAATACCGCCGGATTTCAGAGCCATTGTAACTGCTGATGGTTTCACCGAATCAAAGGCTTTTTCATAATCGATAAAAGCCATGCACAATGGAAGTTCATATTCCCTCGCTCTTTCAATTAGTTCTCTCAATACGTTGATATGATCTATTGTGCTGTAGCCAGCAGATATCAAGTGAGGGTCACAAATAATGAAGAAATTAATCGGCGTACAAAACTTGCCTGGAGAGCTTTTGGAAGAAACAGCATAATTTTCAAGAGCAATATGCCATTATGTCTTAAAAGAAAAGTGTTTGATCAATGCATCCTTCCAGTGCTTACGTATGGTGCAGAGACGTGGACCTTAACTAAAAGAGACATACAAAGGCTGCAGACAACTCAAAGCAGCATGGAGAGGTGCATACTTGGTGTAACCAGGAGAGATAAGAAGAGGAACTCGTGGATCCGAAAAATGACAAGACATCATGATCAGAGTTAAATCCCTGAAATGGCAATGGGCTGGACATACTGCCAGAGGGACAGATCATCGATGGACAGCCGAAATTTTAGATTGGATTCCAAGGGACAGGAAAAGACCCAGAAGAAGACCACATGGGAGATGGGTGGATGAAATTCGAAAGTATGCGGGGGTGACATGGAGGAGACTGGCACAAGACAGACCGTTGTGGAGGAAACTTGGGGAGACCTTCGTCCAGCAGTGGATTGATAATGGTTGACAATGATGATGATGATGATATATATACTGCATACCACCACGTCATGACTTACACTCGTTGCCACATATAATTCAGCGGGAGAAACAATATCTCGTTAAGTGAGAAGATAATTTGCATAGGAAAATAAAATAACAAGAGATAGTAAAATCAAAAAGAAACTGAATCTAGAGTATACGTTACAGGTTCATGTCAGGTAAATTTATTGACCAGGGCAAGATCACCAGCATGTTCCTCGAACCACTCCTTCACGTTCTAGCAGTGTGGCATGGCGCATTATCCTGTTGGTAATACCCATCACCAGCAGGGAACACAGTTGCCACTGAATGAGTGAACTTAGTACGCAACAATTGTCAGATACCTGACAGCGATTGTGTCACCTACAGGGTGTCCCACAAAGGACTACCTGATTTCAAAATGAAATAACTCGGAAACGGAGATCG
This sequence comes from Macrothele yani, assembly GCA_039090855.1. Lineage (NCBI taxonomy): Eukaryota > Metazoa > Arthropoda > Arachnida > Araneae > Macrothelidae > Macrothele > Macrothele yani. Next base: position 221,872,264 of record CM077034.1, on the reverse strand, counting down.
GTAGAAGTATAAAACAATTGGTATGCTTATTTTGAAAGCCGTAAAAATCTGCAACAGAAGTTTCAAATTTACTTACAAATGTTGCCGACAGGTGGCTCTGTACGCTTCACTCGCAGTAGGGCGTCCGAGAAACAGTCTATAAACTGTCCTTTGCAAGCCGTCGTTGCAATCGCATGACAATCGATTCAAAATGGGCACCTTTCGCAGCAAATGAAGAATGAAATTTTCAGTCACCCTCTGTAGTGTGTCAACGGGAATGGACGCGCATGCCTCACCGATCAACTCTTCAAGCTCGTCCAGTGTTGCAGAATTGTTCTGGAAAAGCAGTGTCCTTCAATGTGCCCCACAAAAAGTAATCGCAGGGGTAAGATCGGGTGAGTATGGAGGCCAATCCATGCCTGTTCCAGTAAATGTGGAATAGTTCAAAGCAATGACTCTATTCCCGAAGTATTCGCCGCCCCGGTGGCGCAGTGGTCTAAGCGATGGCCTCTGATCCTTCGTCCGAACGGGGTCCGTGTTCGAATCCCGGTGAGGCATGGATGTTGTGTTTGTCTTACGGCACTGGCTCTCTCCCTTCCCTGGAACCAGTGACCCTAAATTAGGGACGGGCAACTGCTTATAGCCCATTGAGTTGCTCACGGTGGTCGTTAAATCTCTAATAAAAAAAAAAAAATTCCGAAGTATTCCTCAAGAAAGGCAAAAACCACTGGGGTACGGTGTGATTGGGCCCCATCTTGCATATACCACGAAGTCCCTGATACTCGAGTACCAGAAAAACACGTTGCTCCACGGAATACATGACTTCATCCACTTCCTTCAGTACGTTGACCTTCTTTCACCTTTCGACAGCGAAACTGTCCGAAGACTGATCGCTCTGTGCTTCGCAGCATTATTTATAGGACCGCACTGCGACTACAGCGTACAGCGCCACCTTTCGGCAACATTTGTAAGTAATTTTGAAACTTCTGTATCAGATTTTTACTGTTTCTCAAATAAACATACCACTTGTTTTATTCTTCTATCGATCTCCGTTTCCGAGTTATTTCATTTTAAAATCGGGGAGTTTTTGTGGGACACCCTGTAGATAATTAGGCCTGAAGTGTCCCAAGAAAACTTCACCCACAGCATAACACCGCTACAGCCGGCGTCTGTTTGCGCCGAGTGCATTTCGGGTGCCATAGCCTCCGTTGGTAATCTGCGCATCCGCCGCCTGCGTGATTCACGAGGAATCTTGATTCGTCAGACCAGGCCACTTTCTTCCAATCATTGACGGTCCAATCTCGATGATCTTGGGCCCATTTGATGCGTTGTTGACGATGACGTGCAGTGAGCATGGGTCTTCCGCTACACAGGCTTATGCCCAGAAAGCTGCGATGAACTGTGTGCTGTGACACATTGCCGTGATCACCACCGTTGTAGCTGCAGGTGATTTGTAGCACTGTGGCCCAACGGTCGCTGCGAACACTGCGCGACAGTCTCCGATCCCTTACAGCACCAGTGAGCTGCGGACGACCCACGGCTGGACGACGATTCGTCGTTTCGCCATGTGTGCATCACTTTTGATGCGTACTCACTACCATGGCACGTGAACAAGCAGCGGCCCACAAACCGCGCCGTATCCGACATCGTAGTTTCGAAACGTGAACAAGCAGGGGGGGGGTTCCGAGACGTGAACAAGCAGCGGCCCACAAGCCGCCCGTTTCCGAGACGTGAACAAACATCGGCCCACAAGCCGCGCCGATTCCGAGATCGCAGTTTCGAGACGTGAACAAGCAGCGGCCCAGAAGCCGCGCCGTTTCCGAGACGTGAACAAACAGCGGCCCACAATCCGCCCGTTTCCGAGACGTGAACAAACAGCGGCCCACAATCCGCCCCGTTTCCGAGACGTGAACAAGCAGTGGCCGAAAAGCCGCGCCGTTTCCGAGATCGTATTTTCCAGACGTGAACAAGCAGCGGCCCACGAGCCGCGCCGTTTCCGAAACGTGAACAAACAGCGGCCCACAAGCCGCGCCGATTCCGAGATCGCAGTTTCGAGACGCGAACAAGCAGCGGCCCAGAAGCCGCGCCGTTTCCGAGACGTGAACAAACAGCGGCCCACAAGCCGCCCCGTTTCCGAGATGTGAACAAGCAGCGGCCGACAAGCCGCGCCGTTTCCGAGATCGTAGTTTCCAGACGTCAACAAACAGCGGCCCACAAGCCGCGCCGTTTCCGAGATCGTAGTTTCGAGACGTGAACAAGCAGCGGCCCACAAGCCGCGCCGTTTCCGAGATCGTAGTTTCGAGACGTGAACAAGCAGTGGCCCACAAGCCGCGCCGTTTCCGAGATCGTATTTTCTAGATGCTGTGCCATCACAATTTGTCCTTTAAATCAAACTCCAGTAAATCGGCAACTTTTCCCTTTCTTACTCGGGACACTCTACTAACCGAAAGCTGTTCCTCGGGTTGTATATACACGTATACTGCTTTGTGAACTTCACCTGCGTTACCGTTCGGTCTTCAGGCGCACTCATTTCTCTAGGCACGGGGTGGTCATAACGGAACGGCTCACCGGTGTATCTAAATCTGGTCCTCCCATGATTTCCTTGGCCTTCCTCTATCCTTTTTTACGCCACTTGGGCCGAAATTTTTTTATTAGTAAGCTTCTGTTCACTCAATCTTTCAACATGGCCAAACCACCTAAAGCTATTAGTCTCTACCTTACTAACAACATTTTGCTTCACATTACACAGCTGCATTACATCTTCATTCCTCACATGATCAGAGCGAGTCTTGCCGCAAATGCCCTGCAAGTAACGCATCTCTCACGCAGACAAAGGAGTCCTATGTTTCTTCTGCAGTATCCAGGTTTCACTGCCATATATCAGAGTAGGAACAAATACAGTTTTGTTTACAATCTGATTAAAATTAGAATTAAACTTTTCCACCAGTTTCAGGCCCAATGTTTTCGCCCCACACTTTGTCTTTTGTCCACTAATAGAATTCGTTTATGTTTTACCAGTCCCCCCCTTTGCATCCTGAATTCGCATTGGTGGCCGCTCTGAAAGCCTAAATTCACGTTGGCAGCTCCCCATGGAAATCCAAATTCGTACTGGCAGCCTAAATTCACGTTGATAGCTCCCCATGGAAATCTAAATTCGTACTGGCAGCCTAAATTCACGTTGGCAGCTCCCCATGGAAATCTAAATTCGTACTGGCAGCCTAAATTCACGTTGGCAGCTCCCCATGAAAATCTAAATTCGTACTGGCAGCCTAAATTCACATTGGCAGCTCCCCATGGAAATCTACATTCGTACTGGCAGCCTAAATTCACGTTGGCAGGTCCCCATGGAAATCTAAATTCGTACTGGCAGCCTAAATTCACGTTGGCAGCTCCCCATGGAAATCTAAATTCGTACTGGCAGCCTAAATTCACGTTGGCAGCTCCCCATGGAAATCTAAATTCGTGCTGGCAGCCTAAATTCACGTTGATAGCTCCCCATGGAAATCTAAATTCGTACTGGCAGCCTAAATTCACGTTGGCAGCTCCCCATGGAAATCTAAATTCGTACTGGCAGCCTAAATTCACGTTGGCAGCTCCCTATGGAAATCTAAATTCGTACTGGCAGCCTAAATTCACGTTGGCAGCTCCCCATGAAAATCTAAATTCGTACTGGCAGCCTAAATTCACGTTGACAGCTCCCCATGGAAATCTAAATTCGTACTGGCAGCCTAAATTCACGCTGGCTGCTCCCCATGGAAATCTAAATTCGTACTGGCAGCCTAAATTCACGTTGATAGCTCCCCATGGAAATCTAAATTCGTGCTGGCAGCCTAAATTCACGTTGATAGCTCCCCATGGAAATCTAAATTCGAACTGGCAGCCCAAATTCACGTTGACGGCTCCCCATGGAAATCTAAATTCGTACTGGCAGCCTAAATTCAAGTTGACGGCTCCCCATGGAAATCTAAATTCGTACTGGCAGCCTAAATTCACGTTGGCAGCTTCCCATGGAGATCTAAATTCGTACTGGCAGCCTAAATTCACGTTGGCAGCTTCCCATGGAGATCTAAATTCGTACTGGCTGCCTAAATTCACGTTGGCAGCACCCCATGGAAATCTAAATTCGTACTGGCAGCCTAAATTCACGTTGGCAGCTAGCTCCACATGGAAATCTAAATTCGTACTGGCAGCCTAAATTCACGTTGGCAGCTCCCCATGGAAATCTAAATTCGTACTGGCAGCCTAAATTCACGTTGGCAGATCCCCATGGAAATCTAAATTCGTACTGGCAGCCTAAATTCACGTTGGCAGCTCCCCAAGGAAATCTAAATTCGTACTGGCAGTCTAAATTCACGTTGGCAGCTCCCCATGGAAATCTAAATTCTTACTGGCAGCCTAAATTCCCGTTGGCAGTTCCCCATGGAAATCTAAATTCGTACTGGCAGCCTAAATTCACGTTGATAGCTCCCCATGGAAATCTAAATTAGTACTGGCAGCCTAAATTCACGTTGGCAGCTCCCCATAGAAATCTAAATTCGTACTGGCAGCCTAAATTCACGTTGGCAGCTCCCCATGGAAATCTAAATTCGTGCTGGCAGCCTAAATTCACGTTGATAGCTCCCCATGGAAATCTAAATTCGAACTGGGAGCCTAAATTCAGGTTGGCAGCTCCCCATGGAAATCTAAATTCGTACTGGCAGCCTAAATTCACGTTGGCAGCTCGCCATGGAAATCTAAATTCGTACTGGCAGCCTAAATTCACGTTGGCAGCTCCCTATGGAAATCTAAATTCGTACTGGCAGCCTAAATTCACGTTGGCAGCTCCCCATGGAAATCTAAATTCGTACTGGCAGCCTAAATTCACGTTGACAGCTCCCCATGGAAATCTAAATTCGTACTGGCAGCCTAAATTCACGCTGGCTGCTCCACATGGAAATCTAAATTCGTACTGGCAGCCTAAATTCACGTTGATAGCTCCCCATGGAAATCTAAATTCGTGCTGGCAGCCTAAATTCACGTTGATAGCTCCCCATGGAAATCTAAATTCGAACTGGCAGCCCAAATTCACGTTGACGGCTCCCCATGGAAATCTAAATTCGTACTGGCAGCCTAAATTCACGTTGACGGCTCCCCATGGAAATCTAAATTCGTACTGGCAGCCAAAATTCACGTTGGCAGCTCCCCATGGAAATCTAAATTCGTACTGGCAGCCTAAATTCACGTTGGCAGCTCTCCATAGAAATCTAAATTCGTACTGGCAGTATAAATTCACGTTGATAGCTCACTATGGAAATCTAAATTCGTACTGGCAGCCTAAATTCACGTTGGCAGCTCCCCATGGAAATCTAAATTTGAACTAGGAGCCTAAATTCAGGTTGGCAGCTCCCCATGGAAATCTAAATTCGTACTGGCAGCCTAAATTCACGCTGGCTGCTCCCCATGGAAATCTAAATTCGTACTGGCAGCCTAAATTCACGTTGATAGCTCCCATGGAAATCTAAATTCGTGCTGGCAGCCTAAATTCACGTTGATAGCTCCCCATGGAAATCTAAATTCGAATTGGGAGCCTACATTCACGTTGGCAGCGCACTAATGGAAATCTAAATTCGTACTGGCAGCCTAAATTCACGTTGACAGCTCCCCATGGAAATCTAAATTCGTACTGGCAGCCTAAATTCACGTTGGCAGCTCCCCATGGAAATCTAAATTCGTACTGGCAGCCCAAATTCACGTTGACGGCTCCCCATGGAAATCTAAATTCGTACTGGCAGCCTAAATTCACGTTGATAGCTCCCCATGGAAATCTAAATTCGTGCTGGCAGCCTAAATTCACGTTGATAGCTCCCCATGGAAATCTAAATTCGAACTGGCAGCCCAAATTCACGTTGACGGCTCCCCATGGAAATCTAAATTCGTACTGGCAGCCTAAATTCAAGTTGACGGCTCCCCATGGAAATCTAAATTCGTACTGGCAGCCTAAATTCACGTTGGCAGCTTCCCATGGAGATCTAAATTCGTACTGGCAGCCTAAATTCACGTTGGCAGCTTCCCATGGAGATCTAAATTCGTACTGGCTGCCTAAATTCACGTTGGCAGCACCCCATGGAAATCTAAATTCGTACTGGCAGCCTAAATTCACGTTGGCAGCTAGCTCCACATGGAAATCTAAATTCGTACTGGCAGCCTAAATTCACGTTGGCAGCTCCCCATGGAAATCTAAATTCGTACTGGCAGCCTAAATTCACGTTGGCAGATCCCCATGGAAATCTAAATTCGTACTGGCAGCCTAAATTCACGTTGGCAGCTCCCCAAGGAAATCTAAATTCGTACTGGCAGTCTAAATTCACGTTGGCAGCTCCCCATGGAAATCTAAATTCTTACTGGCAGCCTAAATTCCCGTTGGCAGTTCCCCATGGAAATCTAAATTCGTACTGGCAGCCTAAATTCACGTTGATAGCTCCCCATGGAAATCTAAATTAGTACTGGCAGCCTAAATTCACGTTGGCAGCTCCCCATAGAAATCTAAATTCGTACTGGCAGCCTAAATTCACGTTGGCAGCTCCCCATGGAAATCTAAATTCGTGCTGGCAGCCTAAATTCACGTTGATAGCTCCCCATGGAAATCTAAATTCGAACTGGGAGCCTAAATTCAGGTTGGCAGCTCCCCATGGAAATCTAAATTCGTACTGGCAGCCTAAATTCACGTTGGCAGCTCGCCATGGAAATCTAAATTCGTACTGGCAGCCTAAATTCACGTTGGCAGCTCCCTATGGAAATCTAAATTCGTACTGGCAGCCTAAATTCACGTTGGCAGCTCCCCATGGAAATCTAAATTCGTACTGGCAGCCTAAATTCACGTTGACAGCTCCCCATGGAAATCTAAATTCGTACTGGCAGCCTAAATTCACGCTGGCTGCTCCACATGGAAATCTAAATTCGTACTGGCAGCCTAAATTCACGTTGATAGCTCCCCATGGAAATCTAAATTCGTGCTGGCAGCCTAAATTCACGTTGATAGCTCCCCATGGAAATCTAAATTCGAACTGGCAGCCCAAATTCACGTTGACGGCTCCCCATGGAAATCTAAATTCGTACTGGCAGCCTAAATTCACGTTGACGGCTCCCCATGGAAATCTAAATTCGTACTGGCAGCCAAAATTCACGTTGGCAGCTCCCCATGGAAATCTAAATTCGTACTGGCAGCCTAAATTCACGTTGGCAGCTCTCCATAGAAATCTAAATTCGTACTGGCAGTATAAATTCACGTTGATAGCTCACTATGGAAATCTAAATTCGTACTGGCAGCCTAAATTCACGTTGGCAGCTCCCCATGGAAATCTAAATTTGAACTAGGAGCCTAAATTCAGGTTGGCAGCTCCCCATGGAAATCTAAATTCGTACTGGCAGCCTAAATTCACGCTGGCTGCTCCCCATGGAAATCTAAATTCGTACTGGCAGCCTAAATTCACGTTGATAGCTCCCATGGAAATCTAAATTCGTGCTGGCAGCCTAAATTCACGTTGATAGCTCCCCATGGAAATCTAAATTCGAATTGGGAGCCTACATTCACGTTGGCAGCGCACTAATGGAAATCTAAATTCGTACTGGCAGCCTAAATTCACGTTGACAGCTCCCCATGGAAATCTAAATTCGTACTGGCAGCCTAAATTCACGTTGGCAGCTCCCCATGGAAATCTAAATTCGTACTGGCAGCCCAAATTCACGTTGACGGCTCCCCATGGAAATCTAAATTCGTACTGGCAGCCTAAATTCACGTTGACGGCTCCCCATGGAAATCTAAATTCGTACTGGCAGCCAAAATTCACGTTGGCAGCTCCCCATGGAAATCTAAATTCGTACTGGCAGCCTAAATTCACGTCGGCAGCTCTCCATAGAAATCTAAATTCGTACTGGCAGCCTAAATTCACGTTGATAGCTCCCCATGGAAATCTAAATTCGTACTGGCAGCCTAAATTCACGTTGACGGCTTGCCATGGAAATCTAAATTCGTACTGGCAGCCTAAATTCACGCTGGCTGCTCCCCATAGAAATCTAAATTCGTACTGGCAGCCTAAATTCACGTTGATAGCTCCCATGGAAATCTAAATTCGTACTGGGAGCCTAAATTCACGTTGACAGCTCCCCATGGAAATCTAAATTCGTACTGGCAGCCTAAATTCACGTTGGCAGCTCCCCATGGAAATCTAAATTCGTACTGGCAGCCTAAATTCACGTTGGCAGCTCCCCATGGAAATCTAAATTTGAACTGGGAGCCTAAATTCACGTTGGCAGCTCCCCATGGAAATCTAAATTCGTACTGGCAGCCTAAATTCACGCTGGCTGCTCCCCATGGAAATCTAAATTCGTACTGGCAGCCTAAATTCACGTTGATAGCTCCCCATGGAAATCTAAATTCGTGCTGGCAGCCTAAATTCACGTTGATAGCTCCCCATGGAAATCTAAATTCGAACTGGGAGCCTACATTCACGTTGGCAGCGCACTAATGGAAATCTAAATTCGTACTGGCAGCCTAAATTCACGTTGACAGCTCCCCATGGAAATCTAAATTCGTACTGGCAGCCTAAATTCACGTTGGCAGCTCCCCATGGAAATCTAAATTCGTACTGGCAGCCCAAATTCACGTTGACGGCTCCCCATGGAAATCTAAATTCGTACTGGCAGCCTAAATTCACGTTGACGGCTCCCCATGGAAATGTAAATTCGTACTGGCAGCCAAAATTCACGTTGGCAGCTCCCCATGGAAATCTAAATTCGTACTGGCAGCCTAAATTCACGTTGGCAGCTCTCCATAGAAATCTAAATTCGTACTGGCAGCCTAAATTCACGTTGGCAGCTCCCCATGGAAATCTAAATTCGTACTGGCAGCCTAAATTCACGTTGGCAGCTCTCCATAGAAATCTAAATTCGTACTGGCTGCCAAAATTCACGTTGGCAGCTCCCCATGGAAATCTAAATTCGTACTGGCAGCCTAAATTCACGTTGGCAGATCCCCATGGAAATCTAAATTCGTACTGGCAGCCTAAATTCACGTTGGCAGCTCCCCAAGGAAATCTAAATTCGTACTGGCAGTCTAAATTCACGTTGGCAGCTCCCCATGGAAATCTAAATTCTTACTGGCAGCCTAAATTCCCGTTGGCAGTTCCCCATGGAAATCTAAATTCGTACTGGCAGCCTAAATTCACGTTGATAGCTCCCCATGGAAATCTAAATTAGTACTGGCAGCCTAAATTCACGTTGGCAGCTCCCCATAGAAATCTAAATTCGTACTGGCAGCCTAAATTCACGTTGGCAGCTCCCCATGGAAATCTAAATTCGTGCTGGCAGCCTAAATTCACGTTGATAGCTCCCCATGGAAATCTAAATTCGAACTGGGAGCCTAAATTCAGGTTGGCAGCTCCCCATGGAAATCTAAATTCGTACTGGCAGCCTAAATTCACGTTGGCAGCTCGCCATGGAAATCTAAATTCGTACTGGCAGCCTAAATTCACGTTGGCAGCTCCCTATGGAAATCTAAATTCGTACTGGCAGCCTAAATTCACGTTGGCAGCTCCCCATGGAAATCTAAATTCGTACTGGCAGCCTAAATTCACGTTGACAGCTCCCCATGGAAATCTAAATTCATACTGGCAGCCTAAATTCACGCTGGCTGCTCCCCATGGAAATCTAAATTCGTACTGGCAGCCTAAATTCACGTTGATAGCTCCCCATGGAAATCTAAATTCGTGCTGGCAGCCTAAATTCACGTTGATAGCTCCCCATGGAAATCTAAATTCGAACTGGCAGCCCAAATTCACGTTGACGGCTCCCCATGGAAATCTAAATTCGTACTGGCAGCCTAAATTCATGTTGACGGCTCCCCATGGAAATCTAAATTCGTACTGGCAGCCGAAATTCACGTTGGCAGCTCCCCATGGAAATCTAAATTCGTACTGGCAGCCTAAATTCACGTTGGCAGCTCTCCATAGAAATCTAAATTCGTACTGGCAGTATAAATTCACGTTGATAGCTCCCTATGGAAATCTAAATTCGTACTGGCAGCCAAAATTCACGTTGGCAGCTCCCCATGGAAATCTAAATTCGTACTGGCAGCCTAAATTCACGTCGGCAGCTCTCCATAGAAATCTAAATTCGTACTGGCAGCCTAAATTCACGTTGATAGCTCCCCATGGAAATCTAAATTCGTACTGGCAGCCTAAATTCACGTTGACGGCTTGCCATGGAAATCTAAATTCGTACTGGCAGCCTAAATTCACGCTGGCTGCTCCCCATAGAAATCTAAATTCGTACTGGCAGCCTAAATTCACGTTGATAGCTCCCCATGGAAATCTAAATTCGTGCTGGCAGCCTAAATTCACGTTGATAGCTCCCCATGGAAATCTAAATTCGAACTGGGAGCCCAAATTCACGTTGACGGCTCCCCATGGAAATCTAAATTCGTACTGGCAGCCTAAATTCATGTTGACGGCTCCCCATGGAAATCTAAATTCGTACTGGCAGCCGAAATTCACGTTGGCAGCTCCCCATGGAAATCTAAATTCGTACTGGCAGCCTAAATTCACGTTGGCAGCTCTCCATAGAAATCTAAATTCGTACTGGCAGCCTAAATTCACGTTGACGGCTCCCATGGAAATCTAAATTCGTACTGGCAGCCAAAATTCACGTTGGCAGCTCCCCATGGAAATCTAAATTCGTACTGGCAGCCTAAATTCACGTCGGCAGCTCTCCATAGAAATCTAAATTCGTACTGGCAGCCTAAATTCACGTTGATAGCTCCCCATGGAAATCTAAATTCGTACTGGCAGCCTAAATTCACGTTGACGGCTTGCCATGGAAATCTAAATTCGTACTGGCAGCCTAAATTCACGCTGGCTGCTCCCCATAGAAATCTAAATTCGTACTGGCAGCCTAAATTCACGTTGATAGCTCCCCATGGAAATCTAAATTCGTACTGGGAGCCTAAATTCACGTTGACAGCTCCCCATGGAAATCTAAATTCGTACTGGCAGCCTAAATTCACGTTGGCAGCTCCCCATGGAAATCTAAATTCGTACTGGCAGCCTAAATTCACGTTGGCAGCTCCCCATGGAAATCTAAATTTGAACTGGGAGCCTAAATTCACGTTGGCAGCTCCCCATGGAAATCTAAATTCGTACTGGCAGCCTAAATTCACGCTGGCTGCTCCCCATGGAAATCTAAATTCGTACTGGCAGCCTAAATTCACGTTGATAGCTCCCCATGGAAATCTAAATTCGTGCTGGCAGCCTAAATTCACGTTGATAGCTCCCCATGGAAATCTAAATTCGAACTGGGAGCCTACATTCACGTTGGCAGCGCACTAATGGAAATCTAAATTCGTACTGGCAGCCTAAATTCACGTTGACAGCTCCCCATGGAAATCTAAATTCGTACTGGCAGCCTAAATTCACGTTGGCAGCTCCCCATGGAAATCTAAATTCGTACTGGCAGCCCAAATTCACGTTGACGGCTCCCCATGGAAATCTAAATTCGTACTGGCAGCCTAAATTCACGTTGACGGCTCCCCATGGAAATGTAAATTCGTACTGGCAGCCAAAATTCACGTTGGCAGCTCCCCATGGAAATCTAAATTCGTACTGGCAGCCTAAATTCACGTTGGCAGCTCTCCATAGAAATCTAAATTCGTACTGGCAGCCTAAATTCACGTTGGCAGCTCCCCATGGAAATCTAAATTCGTACTGGCAGCCTAAATTCACGTTGGCAGCTCTCCATAGAAATCTAAATTCGTACTGGCTGCCAAAATTCACGTTGGCAGCTCCCCATGGAAATCTAAATTCGTACTGGCAGCCTAAATTCACGTTGGCAGATCCCCATGGAAATCTAAATTCGTACTGGCAGCCTAAATTCACGTTGGCAGCTCCTCAAGGAAATCTAAATTCGTACTGGCAGTCTAAATTCACGTTGGCAGCTCCCCATGGAAATCTAAATTCTTACTGGCAGCCTAAATTCCCGTTGGCAGTTCCCCATGGAAATCTAAATTCGTACTGGCAGCCTAAATTCACGTTGATAGCTCCCCATGGAAATCTAAATTAGTACTGGCAGCCTAAATTCACGTTGGCAGCTCCCCATAGAAATCTAAATTCGTACTGGCAGCCTAAATTCACGTTGGCAGCTCCCCATGGAAATCTAAATTCGTGCTGGCAGCCTAAATTCACGTTGATAGCTCCCCATGGAAATCTAAATTCGAACTGGGAGCCTAAATTCAGGTTGGCAGCTCCCCATGGAAATCTAAATTCGTACTGGCAGCCTAAATTCACGTTGGCAGCTCGCCATGGAAATCTAAATTCGTACTGGCAGCCTAAATTCACGTTGGCAGCTCCCTATGGAAATCTAAATTCGTACTGGCAGCCTAAATTCACGTTGGCAGCTCCCCATGGAAATCTAAATTCGTACTGGCAGCCTAAATTCACGTTGACAGCTCCCCATGGAAATCTAAATTCGTACTGGCAGCCTAAATTCACGCTGGCTGCTCCCCATGGAAATCTAAATTCGTACTGGCAGCCGAAATTCACGTTGGCAGCTCCCCATGGAAATCTAAATTCGTACTGGCAGCCTAAATTCACGTTGGCAGCTCGCCATGGAAATCTAAATTCGTACTGGCAGCCTAAATTCACGTTGATAGCTCCCCATGGAAATCTAAATTCGTGCTGGCAGCCTAAATTCACGTTGATAGCTCCCCATGGAAATCTAAATTCGAACTGGCAGCCCAAATTCACGTTGACGGCTCCCCATGGAAATCTAAATTCGTACTGGCAGCCTAAATTCATGTTGACGGCTCCCCATGGAAATCTAAATTCGTACTGGCAGCCGAAATTCACGTTGGCAGCTCCCCATGGAAATCTAAATTCGTACTGGCAGCCTAAATTCACGTTGGCAGCTCTCCATAGAAATCTAAATTCGTACTGGCAGTATAAATTCACGTTGATAGCTCCCTATGGAAATCTAAATTCGTACTGGCAGCCTAAATTCACGTTGGCAGCTCCCCATGGAAATCTAAATTCGTGCTGGCAGCCTAAATTCACGTTGATAGCTCCCCATGGAAATCTAAATTTGAACTAGGAGCCTAAATTCACGTTGGCAGCTCCCCATGGAAATCTAAATTCGTACTGGCAGCCTAAATTCACGCTGGCTGCTCCCCATGGAAATCTAAATTCGTACTGGCAGCCTAAATTCACGTTGATAGCTCCCCATGGAAATCTAAATTCGTGCTGGCAGCCTAAATTCACGTTGATAGCTCCCCATGGAAATCTAAATTCGAATTGGGAGCCTACATTCAAAATGGCAGCGCACTAATGGAAATCTAAATTCGTACTGGCAGCCTAAATTCACGTTGACAGCTCCCCATGGAAATCTAAATTCGTACTGGCAGCCTAAATTCACGTTGGCAGCTCCCCATGGAAATCTAAATTCGTACTGGCAGCCCAAATTCACGTTGACGGCTCCCCATGGAAATCTAAATTCGTACTGGCAGCCTAAATTCACGTTGACGGCTCCCCATGGAAATCTAAATTCGTACTGGCAGCCAAAATTCACGTTGGCAGCTCCCCATGGAAATCTAAATTCGTACTGGCAGCCTAAATTCACGTCGGCAGCTCTCCATAGAAATCTAAATTCGTACTGGCAGCCTAAATTCACGTGGATAGCTCCCCATGGAAATCTAAATTCGTACTGGCAGCCTAAATTCACGTTGGCAGCTCCCCATGGAAATCTAAATTCGTACTGGCAGCCTAAATTCACGTTGACGGCTTGCCATGGAAATCTAAATTCGTACTGGCAGCCTAAATTCACGCTGGCTGCTCCCCATAGAAATCTAAATTCGTACTGGCAGCCTAAATTCACGTTGATAGCTCCCCATGGAAATCTAAATTCGTACTGGGAGCCTAAATTCACGTTGACAGCTCCCCATGGAAATCTAAATTCGTACTGGCAGCCTAAATTCACGTTGGCAGCTCCCCATGGAAATCTAAATTCGTACTGGCAGCCTAAATTCACGTTGGCAGCTCCCCATGGAAATCTAAATTTGAACTGGGAGCCTAAATTCACGTTGGCAGCTCCCCATGGAAATCTAAATTCGTACTGGCAGCCTAAATTCACGTTGATAGCTCCCCATGGAAATCTAAATTCGTGCTGGCAGCCTAAATTCACGTTGATAGCTCCCCATGGAAATCTAAATTCGAACTGGGAGCCTACATTCACGTTGGCAGCGCACTAATGGAAATCTAAATTCGTACTGGCAGCCTAAATTCACGTTGACAGCTCCCCATGGAAATCTAAATTCGTACTGGCAGCCTAAATTCACGTTGGCAGCTCCCCATGGAAATCTAAATTCGAACTGGGAGCCTACATTCACGTTGGCAGCGCACTAATGGAAATCTAAATTCGTACTGGCAGCCCAAATTCACGTTGACGGCTCCCCATGGAAATCTAAATTCGTACTGGCAGCCTAAATTCACGTTGACGGCTCCCCATGGAAATCTAAATTCGTACTGGCAGCCAAAATTCACGTTGGCAGCTCCCCATGGAAATCTAAATTCGTACTGGCAGCCTAAATTCACGTTGGCAGCTCTCCATAGAAATCTAAATTCGTACTGGCAGCCTAAATTCACGTTGGCAGCTCCCCATGGAAATCTAAATTCGTACTGGCAGCCTAAATTCACGTTGGCAGCTCTCCATAGAAATCTAAATTCGTACTGGCTGCCAAAATTCACGTTGGCAGCTCCCCATGGAAATCTAAATTCGTGCTGGCAGCCTAAATTCACGTTGATAGCTCCCCATGGAAATCTAAATTTGAACTGGGAGCCTAAATTCACGTTGGCAGCTCCCCATGGAAATCTAAATTCGTACTGGCAGCCTAAATTCACGCTGGCTGCTCCCCATGGAAATCTAAATTCGTACTGGCAGCCAAAATTCACGTTGGCAGCTCCCCATGGAAATCTAAATTCGTACTGGCAGCCTAAATTCACGTTGGCAGCTCTCCATAGAAATCTAAATTCGTACTGGCAGCCTAAATTCACGTTGGCAGCTCCCCATGGAAATCTAAATTCGTACTGGCAGCCTAAATTCACGTTGACGGCTTGCCATGGAAATCTAAATTCGTACTGGCAGCCTAAATTCACGCTGGCTGCTCCCCATAGAAATCTAAATTCGTACTGGCAGCCTAAATTCAAGTTGATAGCTCCCCATGGAAATCTAAATTCGTACTGGCAGCCTAAATTCACGTTGACGGCTCCCCATGGAAATCTAAATTCGTACTGGCAGCCAAAATTCACGTTGACAGCTCCCCATGGAAATCTAAATTCGTACTGGCAGCCTAAATTCACGTTGGCAACTCCCCATGGAAATCTAAATTCGTACTGGCAGCCTAAATTCACGTTGGCAGCTCCCCATGGAAATCTAAATTTGAACTGGGAGCCTAAATTCACGTTGGCAGCTCCCCATGGAAATCTAAATTCGTACTGGCAGCCTAAATTCACGCTGGCTGCTCCCCATGGAATTCTAAATTCGTACTGGCAGCCTAAATTCACGTTGATAGCTCCCCATGGAAATCTAAATTCGTGCTGGCAGCCTAAATTCACGTTGATAGCTCCCCATGGAAATCTAAATTCGAACTGGGAGCCTACATACACGTTCACAGCGCACTAATGGAAATCTAAATTCGTACTGGCAGCCTAAATTCACGTTGACAGCTCCCCATGGAAATCTAAATTCGTACTGGCAGTTTAAATTCACGTTGGCAGCTCCCCATGGAAATCTAAATTCGTACTGGCAGCCCAAATTCACGTTGACGGCTCCCCATGGAAATCTAAATTCGTACTGGCAGCCTAAATTCACGTTGACGGCTCCCCATGGAAATCTAAATTCGTACTGGCAGCCTAAATTCACGTTGACGGCTCCCCATGGAAATCTAAATTCGTACTGGCAGCCAAAATTCACGTTGGCAGCTCCCCATGGAAATCTAAATTCGTACTGCCAGCCTAAATTCACGTTGATAGCTCCCCATGGAAATCTAAATTCGTACTGGCAGCCTAAATTCACGTTGGCAGCTCCCCATGGAAATCTAAATTCGTACTGGCAGCCTAAATTCACGTTGACGGCTTGCCATGGAAATCTAAATTCGTACTGGCAGCCTAAATTCACGCTGGCTGCTCCCCATAGAAATCTAAATTCGTACTGGCAGCCTAAATTCACGTTGATAGCTCCCCATGGAAATCTAAATTCGTACTGGGAGCCTAAATTCACGTTGACGGCTCCCCATGGAAATCTAAATTCGTACTGGCAGCCAAAATTCACGTTGGCAGCTCCCCATGGAAATCTAAATTCGTACTGGCAGCCTAAATTCACGTTGGCAGCTCTCCATAGAAATCTAAATTCGTACTGGCAGTATAAATTCACGTTGATAGCTCCCTATGGAAATCTAAATTCGTACTGGCAGCCTAAATTCACGTTGGCAGCTCCCCATGGAAATCTAAATTTGAACTAGGAGCCTAAATTCACGTTGGCAGCTACCCATGGAAATCTAAATTCGTACTGGCAGCCTAAATTCACGTTGATAGCTCCCATGGAAATCTAAATTCGTGCTGGCAGCCTAAATTCACGTTGATAGCTCCCCATGGAAATCTAAATTCGAATTGGGAGCCTACATTCACGTTGGCAGCGCACTAATGGAAATCTAAATTCGTACTGGCAGCCTAAATTCACGTTGACAGCTCCCCATGGAAATCTAAATTCGTACTGGCAGCCTAAATTCACGTTGGCAGCTCCCCATGGAAATCTAAATTCATACTGGCAGCCTAAATTCACGTTGGCAGCTCTCCATAGAAATCTAAATTGGTACTGGCAGTATAAATTCACGTTGGCAGCTCCCCATGGAAATCTAAATTCGTGCTGGCAGCCTAAATTCACGTTGATAGCTCCCCATGGAAATCTAAATTTGAACTGGGAGCCTAAATTCACGTTGGCAGCTCCCCATGGAAATCTAAATTCGTACTGGCAGCCTAAATTCACGCTGGCTGCTCCCCATGGAAATCTAAATTCGGACCGGCAGCCAAAATTCACGTTGGCAGCTCCCCATGGAAATCTAAATTCGTACTGGCAGCCTAAATTCACGTTGGCAGCTCTCCATAGAAATCTAAATTCGTACTGGCAGCCTAAATTCACGTTGGCAGCTCCCCATGGAAATCTAAATTCGTACTGGCAGCCTAAATTCACGTTGACGGCTTGCCATGGAAATCTAAATTCGTACTGGCAGCCTAAATTCACGCTGGCTGCTCCCCATAGAAATCTAAATTCGTACTGGCAGCCTAAATTCAAGTTGATAGCTCCCCATGGAAATCTAAATTCGTACTGGCAGCCTAAATTCACGTTGACGGCTCCCCATGGAAATCTAAATTCGTACTGGCAGCCAAAATTCACGTTGACAGCTCCCCATGGAAATCTAAATTCGTACTGGCAGCCTAAATTCACGTTGGCAACTCCCCATGGAAATCTAAATTCGTACTGGCAGCCTAAATTCACGTTGGCAGCTCCCCATGGAAATCTAAATTTGAACTGGGAGCCTAAATTCACGTTGGCAGCTCCCCATGGAAATCTAAATTCGTACTGGCAGCCTAAATTCACGCTGGCTGCTCCCCATGGAATTCTAAATTCGTACTGGCAGCCTAAATTCACGTTGATAGCTCCCCATGGAAATCTAAATTCGTGCTGGCAGCCTAAATTCACGTTGATAGCTCCCCATGGAAATCTAAATTCGAACTGGGAGCCTACATACACGTTCACAGCGCACTAATGGAAATCTAAATTCGTACTGGCAGCCTAAATTCACGTTGACAGCTCCCCATGGAAATCTAAATTCGTACTGGCAGCCTAAATTCACGTTGACGGCTCCCCATGGAAATCTAAATTCGTACTGGCAGCCAAAATTCACGTTGGCAGCTCCCCATGGAAATCTAAATTCGTACTGGCAGCCTAAATTCACGTTGGCAGCTCTCCATAGAAATCTAAATTCGTACTGGCAGCCTAAATTCACGTTGGCAGCTCCCCATGGAAATCTAAATTCGTACTGGCAGCCTAAATTCACGTTGGCAGCTCTCCATAGAAATCTAAATTCGTACTGGCTGCCAAAATTCACGTTGGCAGCTCCCCATGGAAATCTAAATTCATACTGGCAGCCTAAATTCACGTTGGCAGCTCTCCATAGAAATCTAAATTGGTACTGGCAGTATAAATTCACGTTGGCAGCTCCCCATGGAAATCTAAATTCGTGCTGGCAGCCTAAATTCACGTTGATAGCTCCCCATGGAAATCTAAATTTGAACTGGGAGCCTAAATTCACGTTGGCAGCTCCCCATGGAAATCTAAATTCGTACTGGCAGCCTAAATTCACGCTGGCTGCTCCCCATGGAAATCTAAATTCGTACTGGCAGCCAAAATTCACGTTGGCAGCTCCCATGGAAATCTAAATTCGTACTGGCAGCCTAAATTCACGTTGGCAGCTCTCCATAGAAATCTAAATTCGTACTGGCAGCCTAAATTCACGTTGGCAGCTCCCCATGGAAATCTAAATTCGTACTGGCAGCCTAAATTCACGTTGACGGCTTGCCATGGAAATCTAAATTCGTACTGGCAGCCTAAATTCACGCTGGCTGCTCCCCATAGAAATCTAAATTCGTACTGGCAGCCTAAATTCAAGTTGATAGCTCCCCATGGAAATCTAAATTCGTACTGGCAGCCTAAATTCACGTTGACGGCTCCCCATGGAAATCTAAATTCGTACTGGCAGCCAAAATTCACGTTGACAGCTCCCCATGGAAATCTAAATTCGTACTGGCAGCCTAAATTCACGTTGGCAACTCCCCATGGAAATCTAAATTCGTACTGGCAGCCTAAATTCACGTTGGCAGCTCCCCATGGAAATCTAAATTTGAACTGGGAGCCTAAATTCACGTTGGCAGCTCCCCATGGAAATCTAAATTCGTACTGGCAGCCTAAATTCACGCTGGCTGCTCCCCATGGAATTCTAAATTCGTACTGGCAGCCTAAATTCACGTTGATAGCTCCCCATGGAAATCTAAATTCGTGCTGGCAGCCTAAATTCACGTTGATAGCTCCCCATGGAAATCGAAATTCGAACTGGGAGCCTACATACACGTTCACAGCGCACTAATGGAAATCTAAATTCGTACTGGCAGCCTACATTCACGTTGACAGCTCCCCATGGAAATCTAAATTCGTACTGGCAGCCTAAATTCACGTTGGCCGCTCCCCATGGAAATCTAAATTCGTACTGGCAGCCCAAATTCACGTTGACGGCTCCCCATGGAAATCTAAATTCGTACTGGCAGCCTAAATTCACGTTGACGGCTCCCCATGGAAATCTAAATTCGTACTGGCAGCCTAAATTCACGTTGACGGCTCCCCATGGAAATCTAAATTCGTACTGGCAGCCAAAATTCACGTTGGCAGCTCCCCATGGAAATCTAAATTCGTACTGGCAGCCTAAATTCACGTCGGCAGCTCTCCATAGAAATCTAAATTCGTACTGGCAGCCTAAATTCACGTTGATAGCTCCCCATGGAAATCTAAATTCGTACTGGCAGCCTAAATTCACGTTGGCAGCTCCCCATGGAAATCTAAATTCGTACTGGCAGCCTAAATTCACGTTGACGGCTTGCCATGGAAATCTAAATTCGTACTGGCAGCCTAAATTCACGCTGGCTGCTCCCCATAGAAATCTAAATTCGTACTGGCAGCCTAAATTCACGTTGATAGCTCCCCATGGAAATCTAAATTCGTACGGGGAGCCTAAATTCACGTTGACGGCTCCCCATGGAAATCTAAATTCGTACTGGCAGCCAAAATTCACGTTGGCAGCTCCCCATGGAAATCTAAATTCGTACTGGCAGCCTAAATTCACGTTGGCAGCTCTCCATAGAAATCTAAATTCGTACTGGCAGTATAAATTCACGTTGATAGCTCCCTATGGAAATCTAAATTCGTACTGGCAGCCTAAATTCACGTTGGCAGCTCCCCATGGAAATCTAAATTTGAACTAGGAGCCTAAATTCACGTTGGCAGCTACCCATGGAAATCTAAATTCGTACTGGCAGCCTAAATTCACGTTGATAGCTCCCATGGAAATCTAAATTCGTGCTGGCAGCCTAAATTCACGTTGATAGCTCCCCATGGAAATCTAAATTCGAATTGGGAGCCTACATTCACGTTGGCAGCGCACTAATGGAAATCTAAATTCGTACTGGCAGCCTAAATTCACGTTGACAGCTCCCCATGGAAATCTAAATTCGTACTGGCAGCCTAAATTCACGTTGGCAGCTCCCCATGGAAATCTAAATTCATACTGGCAGCCTAAATTCACGTTGGCAGCTCTCCATAGAAATCTAAATTGGTACTGGCAGCCTAAATTCACGTTGACGGCTTGCCATGGAAATCTAAATTCGTACTGGCAGCCTAAATTCACGCTGGCTGCTCCCCATAGAAATCTAAATTCGTACTGGCAGCCTAAATTCAAGTTGATAGCTCCCCATGGAAATCTAAATTCGTACTGGCAGCCTAAATTCACGCTGGCTGCTCCCCATAGAAATCTAAATTCGTACTGGCAGCCTAAATTCACGTTGATAGCTCCCCATGGAAATCTAAATTCGTACTGGCAGCCCTAAATTCACGTTGGCAACTCCCCATGGAAATCTAAATTCGTACTGTACTGGCAGCCTAAATTCACGTTGGCAGCTCCCCATGGAAATCTAAATTCGTACTGGCAGCCTAAATTCACGTTGGCAGCTCCCCATGGAAATCTAAATTCGTACTGGCAGCCTAAATTCACGTTGACAGCTCCCCATGGAAATCTAAATTCGTACTGGCAGCCTAAATTCACGTTGATAGCTCCCCATGGAAATCTAAATTCGTGCTGGCAGCCTAAATTCACGTTGATAGCTCCCCATGGAAATCTAAATTCGAACTGGGAGCCTAAATTCACGTTGACAGCTCCCCATGGAAATCTAAATTCGTACTGGCAGCCTAAATTCACGTTGACAGCTCCCCATGGAAATCTAAATTCGTACTGGCAGCCTAAATTCACGTTGATAGCTCCCCATGGAAATCTAAATTCGTACTGGCAGCTAAATTCACGTTGGCAGCTCCCATGGAAATCTAAATTCAACTGGCAGCCCTAAATTCACGTTGGCATTCCATGGAAATCTAAATTCGTACTGGCAGCCTAAATTCACGTTGGCAGCTAGCTCCCCATGGAAATCTAAATTCGTACTGGCAGCCTAAATTCACGTTGGCAGCTCCCCATGGAAATCTAAATTCGTACTGGCAGCCTAAATTCACGTTGGCGGCTCCCCATGGAAATCTAAATTCGTACTGGCAGCCTAAATTCACGTTGGCAGCTCCCTATGGAAATCTAAATTCGTACTGGCAGCCTAAATTCACGTTGATAGCTCCCCATGGAAATCTAAATTCTTACTGGCAGCCTAAATTCACGTTGACGGCTCCCATGGAAATCTAAATTCGTACTGGCAGCCTAAATTCACGTTGACGGCTCCCCATGGAAATCTAAATTCGTACTGGCAGCCTAAATTCACGTTGACGGCTCCCCATGGAAATCTAAATTCGTACTGGCAGCCTAAATTCACGTTGGCAGCTCCCCATGGAAATCTAAATTCGTACTGGCAGCCTAAATTCACGTTGATAGCTCCCCATGGAAATCTAAATTCGTACTGGGAGCCTAAATTCACGTTGACGGCTCCCCATGGAAATCTAAATTCGTACTGGCAGCCAAAATTCACGTTGGCAGCTCCCCATGGAAATCTAAATTCGTACTGGCAGCCTAAATTCACGTTGGCAGCTCTCCATGGAAATCTAAATTCGTACTGGCAGCCTAAATTCACGTTGGCAGCTCCCCATGGAAATCTAAATTCGTACTGGCAGCCTAAATTCACGTTGACAGCTCCCCATGGAAATCTAAATTCGTACTGGCAGCCTAAATTCACGCTGGCTGCTCCCCATGGAAATCTAAATTCGTACTGGCAGCCTAAATTCACGTTGATAGCTCCCCATGGAAATCTAAATTCGTGCTGGCAGCCTAAATTCACGTTGATAGCTCCCCATGGAAATCTAAATTCGACTGGGAGCCTAAATTCACGTTGGCAGCTCCCCATGGAAATCTAAATTCGTACTGGCAGCCTAAATTCACGTTGACGGCTCCCCATGGAAATCTAAATTCGTACTGGCAGCCAAAATTCACGTTGGCAGCTCCCCATGGAAATCTAAATTCGTACTGGCAGCCTAAATTCACGTTGGCAGCTCTCCATAGAAATCTAAATTCGTACTGGCAGTATAAATTCACGTTGATAGCTCCCTATGGAAATCTAAATTCGTACTGGCAGCCTAAATTCACGTTGGCAGCTCCCCATGGAAATCTAAATTTGAACTAGGAGCCTAAATTCACGTTGGCAGCTCCCCATGGAAATCTAAATTCGTACTGGCAGCCTAAATTCACGCTGGCTGCTCCCCATGGAAATCTAAATTCGTACTGGCAGCCTAAATTCACGTTGGCAGCTCCCATGGAAATCTAAATTCGTGCTGGCAGCCTAAATTCACGTTGATAGCTCCCCATGGAAATCTAAATTCGTACTGGCAGCCTAAATTCACGTTGGCAGCGCACTAATGGAAATCTAAATTCGTACTGGCAGCCTAAATTCACGTTGACAGCTCCCCATGGAAATCTAAATTCGTACTGGCAGCCTAAATTCACGTTGGCAGCTCCCCATGGAAATCTAAATTCGTACTGGCAGCCTAAATTCACGTTGGCAGCTCCCCATGGAAATCTAAATTCGTACTGGCAGCCTAAATTCACGTTGACGGCTCCCCATGGAAATCTAAATTCGTACTGGCAGCCAAAATTCACGTTGGCAGCTCCCCATGGAAATCTAAATTCGTACTGGCAGCCTAAATTCACGCTGGCAGCTCCCCATGGAAATCTAAATTCGTACTGGCAGCCTAAATTCACGTTGATAGCTCCCCATGGAAATCTAAATTCGTACTGGCAGCCTAAATTCACGTTGGCAGCTCCCCATGGAAATCTAAATTCGTACTGGCAGCCTAAATTCACGCTGGCTGCTCCCCATGGAAATCTAAATTCGTACTGGCAGCCTAAATTCACGTTGATAGCTCCCCATGGAAATCTAAATTCGTACTGGCAGCCTAAATTCACGTTGGCAGCTCCCCATGGAAATCTAAATTCGTACTGGCAGCCTAAATTCACGTTGGCAGCTCCCCATGGAAATCTAAATTCGTACTGGCAGCCTAAATTCACGTTGGCAGCTCCCCATGGAAATCTAAATTCGTACTGGCAGCCTAAATTCACGTTGGCAGCTCCCCATGGAAATCTAAATTCGTACTGGCAGCCTAAATTCACGTTGGCTGCTCCCATGGAAATCTAAATTCGTACTGGCAGCCTAAATTCACGTTGGCAGCTCCCCATGGAAATCTAAATTCGTACTGGCAGCCTAAATTCACGTTGGCAGCTCCCCATGGAAATCTAAATTCGTACTGGCAGCCTAAATTCACGTTGGCAGCGCACTAATGGAAATCTAAATTCGTACTGGCAGCCTAAATTCACGTTGGCAGCTCCCCATGGAAATCTAAATTCGTACTGGCAGCCTAAATTCACGTTGGCAGCTCCCCATGGAAATCTAAATTCGTACTGGCAGCCTAAATTCACGTTGGCAGCTCCCCATGGAAATCTAAATTCGTACTGGCAGCCTAAATTCACGTTGGCAGCTCCATAGAAATCTAAATTCGTACTGGCAGCCTAAATTCACGTTGGCAGCTCCCCATGGAAATCTAAATTCGTACTGGCAGCCTAAATTCACGTTGGCAGCTCTCCATGGAAATCTAAATTCGTACTGGCAGCCTAAATTCACGTTGGCAGCTCCCCATGGAAATCTAAATTCGTACTGGCAGCCTAAATTCACGTTGGCAGCTCTCCATGGAAATCTAAATTCGTACTGGCAGCCTAAATTCACGTTGGCAGCTCCCCATGGAAATCTAAATTCGTACTGGCAGCCTAAATTCACGTTGGCAGCTCCCCATGGAAATCTAAATTCGTACTGGCAGCCTAAATTCACGTTGGCAGCTCCCCATGGAAATCTAAATTCGTACTGGCAGCCTAAATTCACGTTGGCAGCTCCCCATGGAAATCTAAATTCGTACTGGCAGCCTAAATTCACGTTGGCAGCTCCCCATGGAAATCTAAATTCGTACTGGCAGCCTAAATTCACGTTGATAGCTCCCCATGGAAATCTAAATTCGTACTGGCAGCCTAAATTCACGTTGGCAGCTCCCCATGGAAATCTAAATTCGTACTGGCAGCCTAAATTCACGTTGGCAGCTCCCCATGGAAATCTAAATTCGTACTGGCAGCCTAAATTCACGTTGATAGCTCCCCATGGAAATCTAAATTCGTACTGGCAGCCTAAATTCACGTTGGCAGCTCCCCATGGAAATCTAAATTCGTACTGGCAGCCTAAATTCACGTTGGCAGCTCCCCATGGAAATCTAAATTCGTACTGGCAGCCTAAATTCACGTTGGCAGCTCCCCATGGAAATCTAAATTCGTACTGGCAGCCTAAATTCACGTTGGCAGCTCCCCATGGAAATCTAAATTCGTACTGGCAGCCTAAATTCACGCGGCTCCCCATGGAATTCTAAATTCGTACTGGCAGCCTAAATTCACGTTGATGGCTGCTGGCAGCTAAATGGAAATCTAAATTCGTACTGGCAGCCTAAATTCACGTTGATAGCTCCCCATGGAAATCTAAATTCGTACTGGCAGCCTAAATTCACGTTGGCAGCTCCCCATGGAAATCTAAATTCGTACTGGCAGCCTAAATTCACGTTGGCAGCTCCCCAATGGAAATCTAAATTCGTACTGGCAGCCTAAATTCACGTTGACGGCTCCCCATGGAAATCTAAATTCGTACTGGCAGCCTAAATTCACGTTGACGGCTCCCCATGGAAATCTAAATTCGTACTGGCAGCCCAAATTCACGTTGACGGCTCCCCATGGAAATCTAAATTCGTACTGGCAGCCTAAATTCACGTTGGCAGCTCCCCATGGAAATCTAAATTCGTACTGGCAGCCTAAATTCACGTTGCAGCTCCCCATGGAAATCTAAATTCGTACTGGCAGCCAAAATTCACGTTGGCAGCTCCCCCATGGAAATCTAAATTCGTACTGGCAGCCTAAATTCACGTCGGCAGCTCTCCATAGAAATCTAAATTCGTACTGGCAGCCTAAATTCACGTTGATAGCTCCCCATGGAAATCTAAATTCGTACTGGCAGCCTAAATTCACGTTGACGGCTTGCCATGGAAATCTAAATTCGTACTGGCAGCCTAAATTCACGTTGGCTGCTCCCCATAGAAATCTAAATTCGTACTGGCAGCCTAAATTCACGTTGATAGCTCCCCATGGAAATCTAAATTCGTGCTGGCAGCCTAAATTCACGTTGATAGCTCCCCATGGAAATCTAAATTCGAACTGGGAGCCTAAATTCACGTTGGCAGCTCCCCAATGGAAATCTAAATTCGTACTGGCAGCCTAAATTCACGTTGACAGCTCCCCATGGAAATCTAAATTCGTACTGGCAGCCTAAATTCACGTTGGCAGCTCCCCATGGGAAATCTAAATTCGTACTGGCAGCCTAAATTCACGTTGACGGCTCCCCATGGAAATCTAAATTCGTACTGGCAGCCTAAATTCACGTTGACGGCTCCCCATGGAAATCTAAATTCGTACTGGCAGCCAAAATTCACGTTGGCAGCTCCCCATGGAAATCTAAATTCGTACTGGCAGCGAAAATTCACGTCGGCAGCTCTCCATAGAAATCTAAATTCGTACTGGCAGCCTAAATTCACGTTGATAGCTCCCCATGGAAATCTAAATTCGTACTGGCAGCCTAAATTCACGTTGACGGCTTGCCATGGAAATCTAAATTCGTACTGGCAGCCTAAATTCACGCTGGCTGCTCCCCATAGAAATCTAAATTCGTACTGGCAGCCTAAATTCACGTTGATAGCTCCCCATGGAAATCTAAATTCGTACTGGGAGCCTAAATTCACGTTGACAGCTCCCCATGGAAATCTAAATTCGTACTGGCAGCCTAAATTCACAATGGCAGCTCCCCATGGAAATCTAAATTCGTACTGGCAGCCTAAATTCACGTTGGCAGCTCCCCATGGAAATCTAAATTTGAACTGGGAGCCTAAATTCACGTTGGCAGCTCCCCATGGAAATCTAAATTCGTACTGGCAGCCTAAATTCACGCTGGCTGCTCCCCATGGAAATCTAAATTCGTACTGGCAGCCTAAATTCACGTTGATAGCTCCCCATGGAAATCTAAATTCGTGCTGGCAGCCTAAATTCACGTTAATAGCTCCCCATGGAAATCTAAATTCGAACTGGGAGCCTACATTCACGTTGGCAGCGCACTAATGGAAATCTAAATTCGTACTGGCAGCCTAAATTCACGTTGACAGCTCCCCATGGAAATCTAAATTCGTACTGGCAGCCTAAATTCACGTTGGCAGCTCCCATGGAAATCTAAATTCGTACTGGCAGCCCAAATTCACGTTGACGGCTCCCCATGGAAATCTAAATTCGTACTGGCAGCCTAAATTCACGTTGACGGCTCCCCATGGAAATGTAAATTCGTACTGGCAGCCAAAATTCACGTTGGCAGCTCCCCATGGAAATCTAAATTCGTACTGGCAGCCTAAATTCACGTTGGCAGCTCTCCATAGAAATCTAAATTCGTACTGGCAGCCTAAATTCACGTTGGCAGCTCCCCATGGAAATCTTAATTCGTACTGGCAGCCTAAATTCACGTTGGCAGCTCTCCATAGAAATCTAAATTCGTACTGGCTGCCAAAATTCACGTTGGCAGCTCCCCATGGAAATCTAAATTCGTACTGGCAGCCTAAATTCACGTTGGCATATCCCCATGGAAATATAAATTCGTACTGGCAGCCTAAATTCACGTTGGCAGCTCCTCAAGGAAATCTAAATTCGTACTGGCAGTCTAAATTCACGTTGGCAGCTCCCCATGGAAATCTAAATTCTTACTGGCAGCCTAAATTCCCGTTGGCAGTTCCCCATGGAAATCTAAATTCGTACTGGCAGCCTAAATTCACGTTGATAGCTCCCCATGGAAATCTAAATTAGTACTGGCAGCCTAAATTCACGTTGGCAGCTCCCCATAGAAATCTAAATTCGTACTGGCAGCCTAAATTCACGTTGGCAGCTCCCCATGGAAATCTAAATTCGTGCTGGCAGCCTAAATTCACGTTGATAGCTCCCCATGGAAATCTAAATTCGAACTGGGAGCCTAAATTCAGGTTGGCAGCTCCCCATGGAAATCTAAATTCGTACTGGCAGCCTAAATTCACGTTGGCAGCTCGCCATGGAAATCTAAATTCGTACTGGCAGCCTAAATTCACGTTGGCAGCTCGCTATGGAAATCTAAATTCGTACTGGCAGCCTAAATTCACGTTGGCAGCTCCCCATGGAAATCTAAATTCGTACTGGCAGCCTAAATTCACGTTGACAGCTCCCCATGGAAATCTAAATTCGTACTGGCAGCCTAAATTCACGCTGGCTGCTCCCCATGGAAATCTAAATTCGTACTGGCAGCCGAAATTCAAATCTAAATTCGTACTGGCAGCCTAAATTCACGTTGATAGCTCCCCATGGAAATCTAAATTCGTGCTGGCAGCCTAAATTCACGTTGATAGCTCCCCATGGAAATCTAAATTCGAACTGGCAGCCCAAATTCACGTTGACGGCTCCCCATGGAAATCTAAATTCGTACTGGCAGCCTAAATTCATGTTGACGGCTCCCCATGGAAATCTAAATTCGTACTGGCAGCCGAAATTCACCTTGGCAGCTCCCCATGGAAATCTAAATTCGTACTGGCAGCCTAAATTCACGTTGGCAGCTCTCCATAGAAATCTAAATTCGTACTGGCAGTATAAATTCACGTTGATAGCTCCCTATGGAAATCTAAATTCGTACTGGCAGCCTAAATTCACGTTGGCAGCTCCCCATGGAAATCTAAATTCGTGCTGGCAGCCTAAATTCACGTTGATAGCTCCCCATGGAAATCTAAATTTGAACTAGGAGCGTAAATTCACGTTGGCAGCTCCCCATGGAAATCTAAATTCGTACTGGCAGCCTAAATTCACGCTGGCTGCTCCCCATGGAAATCTAAATTCGTACTGGCAGCCTAAATTCACGTTGATAGCTCCCCATGGAAATCTAAATTCGTGCTGGCAGCCTAAATTCACGTTGATAGCTCCCCATGGAAATCTAAATTCGAATTGGGAGCCTACATTCAAAATGGCAGCGCACTAATGGAAATCTAAATTCGTACTGGCAGCCTAAATTCACGTTGACAGCTCCCCATGGAAATCTAAATTCGTACTGGCAGCCTAAATTCACGTTGGCAGCTCCCCATGGAAATCTAAATTCGTACTGGCAGCCCAAATTCACGTTGACGGCTCCCCATGGAAATCTAAATTCGTACTGGCAGCCTAAATTCACGTTGACGGCTCCCCATGGAAATCTAAATTCGTACTGGCAGCCAAAATTCACGTTGGCAGCTCCCCATGGAAATCTAAATTCGTACTGGCAGCCTAAATTCACGTCGGCAGCTCTCCATAGAAATCTAAATTCGTACTGGCAGCCTAAATTCACGTGGATAGCTCCCCATGGAAATCTAAATTCGTACTGGCAGCCTAAATTCACGTTGGCAGCTCCCCATGGAAATCTAAATTCGTACTGGCAGCCTAAATTCACGTTGACGGCTTGCCATGGAAATCTAAATTCGTACTGGCAGCCTAAATTCACGCTGGCTGCTCCCCATAGAAATCTAAATTCGTACTGGCAGCCTAAATTCACGTTGATAGCTCCCCATGGAAATCTAAATTCGTACTGGGAGCCTAAATTCACGTTGACAGCTCCCCATGGAAATCTAAATTCGTACTGGCAGCCTAAATTCACGTTGGCAGCTCCCCATGGAAATCTAAATTCGTACTGGCAGCCTAAATTCACGTTGGCAGCTCCCCATGGAAATCTAAATTTGAACTGGGAGCCTAAATTCACGTTGGCAGCTCCCCATGGAAATCTAAATTCGTACTGGCAGCCTAAATTCACGTTGATAGCTCCCCATGGAAATCTAAATTCGTGCTGGCAGCCTAAATTCACGTTGATAGCTCCCCATGGAAATCTAAATTCGAACTGGGAGCCTACATTCACGTTGGCAGCGCACTAATGGAAATCTAAATTCGTACTGGCAGCCTAAATTCACGTTGACAGCTCCCCATGGAAATCTAAATTCGTACTGGCAGCCTAAATTCACGTTGGCAGCTCCCCATGGAAATCTAAATTCGAACTGGGAGCCTACATTCACGTTGGCAGCGCACTAATGGAAATCTAAATTCGTACTGGCAGCCCAAATTCACGTTGACGGCTCCCCATGGAAATCTAAATTCGTACTGGCAGCCTAAATTCACGTTGACGGCTCCCCATGGAAATCTAAATTCGTACTGGCAGCCAAAATTCACGTTGGCAGCTCCCCATGGAAATCTAAATTCGTACTGGCAGCCTAAATTCACGTTGGCAGCTCTCCATAGAAATCTAAATTCGTACTGGCAGCCTAAATTCACGTTGGCAGCTCCCCATGGAAATCTAAATTCGTACTGGCAGCCTAAATTCACGTTGGCAGCTCTCCATAGAAATCTAAATTCGTACTGGCTGCCAAAATTCACGTTGGCAGCTCCCCATGGAAATCTAAATTCGTGCTGGCAGCCTAAATTCACGTTGATAGCTCCCCATGGAAATCTAAATTTGAACTGGGAGCCTAAATTCACGTTGGCAGCTCCCCATGGAAATCTAAATTCGTACTGGCAGCCTAAATTCACGCTGGCTGCTCCCCATGGAAATCTAAATTCGTACTGGCAGCCAAAATTCACGTTGGCAGCTCCCCATGGAAATCTAAATTCGTACTGGCAGCCTAAATTCACGTTGGCAGCTCTCCATAGAAATCTAAATTCGTACTGGCAGCCTAAATTCACGTTGGCAGCTCCCCATGGAAATCTAAATTCGTACTGGCAGCCTAAATTCACGTTGACGGCTTGCCATGGAAATCTAAATTCGTACTGGCAGCCTAAATTCACGCTGGCTGCTCCCCATAGAAATCTAAATTCGTACTGGCAGCCTAAATTCAAGTTGATAGCTCCCCATGGAAATCTAAATTCGTACTGGCAGCCTAAATTCACGTTGACGGCTCCCCATGGAAATCTAAATTCGTACTGGCAGCCAAAATTCACGTTGACAGCTCCCCATGGAAATCTAAATTCGTACTGGCAGCCTAAATTCACGTTGGCAACTCCCCATGGAAATCTAAATTCGTACTGGCAGCCTAAATTCACGTTGGCAGCTCCCCATGGAAATCTAAATTTGAACTGGGAGCCTAAATTCACGTTGGCAGCTCCCCATGGAAATCTAAATTCGTACTGGCAGCCTAAATTCACGCTGGCTGCTCCCCATGGAATTCTAAATTCGTACTGGCAGCCTAAATTCACGTTGATAGCTCCCCATGGAAATCTAAATTCGTGCTGGCAGCCTAAATTCACGTTGATAGCTCCCCATGGAAATCTAAATTCGAACTGGGAGCCTACATACACGTTCACAGCGCACTAATGGAAATCTAAATTCGTACTGGCAGCCTAAATTCACGTTGACAGCTCCCCATGGAAATCTAAATTCGTACTGGCAGTTTAAATTCACGTTGGCAGCTCCCCATGGAAATCTAAATTCGTACTGGCAGCCCAAATTCACGTTGACGGCTCCCCATGGAAATCTAAATTCGTACTGGCAGCCTAAATTCACGTTGACGGCTCCCCATGGAAATCTAAATTCGTACTGGCAGCCAAAATTCACGTTGACGGCTCCCCATGGAAATCTAAATTCGTACTGGCAGCCTAAATTCACGTTGGCAGCTCTCCATAGAAATCTAAATTCGTACTGGCAGCCTAAATTCACGTTGATAGCTCCCCATGGAAATCTAAATTCGTACTGGCAGCCTAAATTCACGTTGATAGCTCCCCATGGAAATCTAAATTCGTACTGGCAGCCTAAATTCACGTTGACGGCTTGCCATTGAAATCTAAATTCGTACTGGCAGCCTAAATTCACGCTGGCTGCTCCCCATGGAAATCTAAATTCGTACTGGCAGCCTAAATTCACGTTGATAGCTCCCCATGGAAATCTAAATTCGTACTGGGAGCCTAAATTCACGTTGACGGCTCCCCATGGAAATCTAAATTCGTACTGGCAGCCAAAATTCACGTTGGCAGCTCGCCATGGAAATCTAAATTCGTACTGGCAGCCTAAATTCACGTTGGCAGCTCCCTATGGAAATCTAAATTCGTACTGGCAGTATAAATTCACGTTGGCAGCTCCCTATGGAAATCTAAATTCGTACTGGCAGCCTAAATTCACGTTGGCAGCTCCCCATGGAAATCTAAATTTGAACTAGCAGCCTAAATTCACGTTGGCAGCTACCCATGGAAATCTAAATTCGTACTGGCAGCCTAAATTCACGTTGATAGCTCCCATGGAAATCTAAATTCGTGCTGGCAGCCTAAATTCACGTTGATAGCTCCCCATGGAAATCTAAATTCGAATTGGGAGCCTACATTCACGTTGGCGGCGCACTAATGGAAATCTAAATTCGTACTGGCAGCCTAAATTCACGTTGACAGCTCCCCATGGAAATCTAAATTCGTACTGGCAGCCAAAATTCACGTTGGCAGCTCCCCATGGAAATCTAAATTCATACTGGCAGCCTAAATTCACGTTGGCAGCTCTCCATAGAAATCTAAATTGGTACTGGCAGTATAAATTCACGTTGGCAGCTCCCCATGGAAATCTAAATTCGTGCTGGCAGCCTAAATTCACGTTGATAGCTCCCCATGGAAATCTAAATTTGAACTGGGAGCCTAAATTCACGTTGGCAGCTCCCCATGGAAATCTAAATTCGTACTGGCAGCCTAAATTCACGCTGGCTGCTCCCCATGGAAATCTAAATTCGGACCGGCAGCCAAAATTCACGTTGGCAGCTCCCCATGGAAATCTAAATTCGTACTGGCAGCCTAAATTCACGTTGGCAGCTCTCCATAGAAATCTAAATTCGTACTGGCAGCCTAAATTCACGTTGGCAGCTCCCCATGGAAATCTAAATTCGTACTGGCAGCCTAAATTCACGTTGACGGCTTGCCATGGAAATCTAAATTCGTACTGGCAGCCTAAATTCACGCTGGCTGCTCCCCATAGAAATCTAAATTCGTACTGGCAGCCTAAATTCAAGTTGATAGCTCCCCATGGAAATCTAAATTCGTACTGGCAGCCTAAATTCACGTTGACGGCTCCCCATGGAAATCTAAATTCGTACTGGCAGCCAAAATTCACGTTGACAGCTCCCCATGGAAATCTAAATTCGTACTGGCAGCCTAAATTCACGTTGGCAACTCCCCATGGAAATCTAAATTCGTACTGGCAGCCCAAATTCACGTTGGCAGCTCCCCATGGAAATCTAAATTTGAACTGGGAGCCTAAATTCACGTTGGCAGCTCCCCATGGAAATCTAAATTCGTACTGGCAGCCTAAATTCACGCTGGCTGCTCCCCATGGAATTCTAAATTCGTACTGGCAGCCTAAATTCACGTTGATAGCTCCCCATGGAAATCTAAATTCGTGCTGGCAGCCTAAATTCACGTTGATAGCTCCCCATGGAAATCTAAATTCGAACTGGGAGCCTACATTCACGTTCACAGCGCACTAATGGAAATCTAAATTCGTACTGGCAGCCTAAATTCACGTTGACAGCTCCCCATGGAAATCTAAATTCGTACTGGCAGCCTAAATTCACGTTGACGGCTCCCCATGGAAATCTAAATTCGTACTGGCAGCCAAAATTCACGTTGGCAGCTCCTCATGGAAATCTAAATTCGTACTGGCAGCCTAAATTCACGTTGGCAGCTCTCCATAGAAATCTAAATTCGTACTGGCAGCCTAAATTCACGTTGGCAGCTCCCCATGGAAATCTAAATTCGTACTGGCAGCCTAAATTCACGTTGGCAGCTCTCCATAGAAATCTAAATTCGTACTGGCTGCCAAAATTCACGTTGGCAGCTCCCCATGGAAATCTAAATTCATACTGGCAGCCTAAATTCACGTTGGCAGCTCTCCATAGAAATCTAAATTGGTACTGGCAGTATAAATTCACGTTGGCAGCTCCCCATGGAAATCTAAATTCGTGCTGGCAGCCTAAATTCACGTTGATAGCTCCCCATGGAAATCTAAATTTGAACTGGGAGCCTAAATTCACGTTGGCAGCTCCCCATGGAAATCTAAATTCGTACTGGCAGCCTAAATTCACGCTGGCTGCTCCCCATGGAAATCTAAATTCGTACTGGCAGCCAAAATTCACGTTGGCAGCTCCCCATGGAAATCTAAATTCGTACTGGCAGCCTAAATTCACGTTGGCAGCTCTCCATAGAAATCTAAATTCGTACTGGCAGCCTAAATTCACGTTGGCAGCTCCCCATGGAAATCTAAATTCGTACTGGCAGCCTAAATTCACGTTGACGGCTTGCCATGGAAATCTAAATTCGTACTGGCAGCCTAAATTCACGCTGGCTGCTCCCCATAGAAATCTAAATTCGTACTGGCAGCCTAAATTCAAGTTGATAGCTCCCCATGGAAATCTAAATTCGTACTGGCAGCCTAAATTCACGTTGACGGCTCCCCATGGAAATCTAAATTCGTACTGGCAGCCAAAATTCACGTTGACAGCTCCCCATGGAAATCTAAATTCGTACTGGCAGCCTAAATTCACGTTGGCAACTCCCCATGGAAATCTAAATTCGTACTGGCAGCCTAAATTCACGTTGGCAGCTCCCCATGGAAATCTAAATTTGAACTGGGAGCCTAAATTCACGTTGGCAGCTCCCCATGGAAATCTAAATTCGTACTGGCAGCCTAAATTCACGCTGGCTGCTCCCCATGGAATTCTAAATTCGTACTGGCAGCCTAAATTCACGTTGATAGCTCCCCATGGAAATCTAAATTCGTGCTGGCAGCCTAAATTCACGTTGATAGCTCCCCATGGAAATCGAAATTCGAACTGGGAGCCTACATACACGTTCACAGCGCACTAATGGAAATCTAAATTCGTACTGGCAGCCTACATTCACGTTGACAGCTCCCCATGGAAATCTAAATTCGTACTGGCAGCCTAAATTCACGTTGGCCGCTCCCCATGGAAATCTAAATTCGTACTGGCAGCCCAAATTCACGTTGACGGCTCCCCATGGAAATCTAAATTCGTACTGGCAGCCTAAATTCACGTTGACGGCTCCCCATGGAAATCTAAATTCGTACTGGCAGCCTAAATTCACGTTGACGGCTCCCCATGGAAATCTAAATTCGTACTGGCAGCCAAAATTCACGTTGGCAGCTCTCCATGGAAATCTAAATTCGTACTGGCAGCCTAAATTCACGTCGGCAGCTCTCCATAGAAATCTAAATTCGTACTGGCAGCCTAAATTCACGTTGATAGCTCCCCATGGAAATCTAAATTCGTACTGGCAGCCTAAATTCACGTTGGCAGCTCCCCATGGAAATCTAAATTCGTACTGGCAGCCTAAATTCACGTTGACGGCTTGCCATGGAAATCTAAATTCGTACTGGCAGCCTAAATTCACGCTGGCTGCTCCCCATAGAAATCTAAATTCGTACTGGCAGCCTAAATTCACGTTGATAGCTCCCCATGGAAATCTAAATTCGTACGGGGAGCCTAAATTCACGTTGACGGCTCCCCATGGAAATCTAAATTCGTACTGGCAGCCAAAATTCACGTTGGCAGCTCCCCATGGAAATCTAAATTCGTACTGGCAGCCTAAATTCACGTTGGCAGCTCTCCATAGAAATCTAAATTCGTACTGGCAGTATAAATTCACGTTGATAGCTCCCTATGGAAATCTAAATTCGTACTGGCAGCCTAAATTCACGTTGGCAGCTCCCCATGGAAATCTAAATTTGAACTAGGAGCCTAAATTCACGTTGGCAGCTACCCATGGAAATCTAAATTCGTACTGGCAGCCTAAATTCACGTTGATAGCTCCCCATGGAAATCTAAATTCGTGCTGGCAGCCTAAATTCACGTTGATAGCTCCCCATGGAAATCTAAATTCGAATTGGGAGCCTACATTCACGTTGGCAGCGCACTAATGGAAATCTAAATTCGTACTGGCAGCCTAAATTCACGTTGACAGCTCCCCATGGAAATCTAAATTCGTACTGGCAGCCTAAATTCACGTTGGCAGCTCCCCATGGAAATCTAAATTCATACTGGCAGCCTAAATTCACGTTGGCAGCTCTCCATAGAAATCTAAATTGGTACTGGCAGCCTAAATTCACGTTGACGGCTTGCCATGGAAATCTAAATTCGTACTGGCAGCCTAAATTCACGCTGGCTGCTCCCCATAGAAATCTAAATTCGTACTGGCAGCCTAAATTCAAGTTGATAGCTCCCCATGGAAATCTAAATTCGTACTGGCAGCCTAAATTCACGTTGACGGCTCCCCATGGAAATCTAAATTCGTACTGGCAGCCAAAATTCACGTTGACAGCTCCCCATGGAAATCTAAATTCGTACTGGCAGCCTAAATTCACGTTGGCAACTCCCCATGGAAATCTAAATTCGTACTGGCAGCCTAAATTCACGTTGGCAGCTCCCCATGGAAATCTAAATTTGAACTGGGAGCCTAAATTCACGTTGGCAGCTCCCCATGGAAATCTAAATTCGTACTGGCAGCCTAAATTCACGCTGGCTGCTCCCCATGGAATTCTAAATTCGTACTGGCAGCCTAAATTCACGTTGATAGCTCCCCATGGAAATCTAAATTCGTGCTGGCAGCCTAAATTCACGTTGATAGCTCCCCATGGAAATCTAAATTCGAACTGGGAGCCTACATACACGTTCACAGCGCACTAATGGAAATCTAAATTCGTACTGGCAGCCTAAATTCACGTTGACAGCTCCCCATGGAAATCTAAATTCGTACTGGCAGCCTAAATTCACGTTGGCAGCTCCCCATGGAAATCTAAATTCGTACTGGCAGCCCAAATTCACGTTGACGGCTCCCCATGGAAATCTAAATTCGTACTGGCAGCCTAAATTCACGTTGACGGCTCCCCATGGAAATCTAAATTCGTACTGGCAGCCTAAATTCACGTTGACGGCTCCCCATGGAAATCTAAATTCGTACTGGCAGCCAAAATTCACGTTGGCAGCTCCCCATGGAAATCTAAATTCGTACTGGGAGCCTAAATTCACGTTGATAGCTCCCCATGGAAATCTAAATTCGTACTGGCAGCCTAAATTCACGTTGGCAGCTCCCCATGGAAATCTAAATTCGTACTGGCAGCCTAAATTCACGTTGACGGCTTGCCATGGAAATCTAAATTCGTACTGGCAGCCTAAATTCACGCTGGCTGCTCCCCATAGAAATCTAAATTCGTACTGGCAGCCTAAATTCACGTTGATAGCTCCCCATGGAAATCTAAATTCGTACTGGGAGCCTAAATTCACGTTGACGGCTCCCCATGGAAATCTAAATTCGTACTGGCAGCCAAAATTCACGTTGGCAGCTCCCCATGGAAATCTAAATTCGTACTGGCAGCCTAAATTCACGTTGGCAGCTCTCCATAGAAATCTAAATTCGTACTGGCAGTATAAATTCACGTTGATAGCTCCCCATGGAAATCTAAATTCGTACTGGCAGCCTAAATTCACGTTGGCAGCTCCCCATGGAAATCTAAATTTGAACTAGGAGCCTAAATTCACGTTGGCAGCTACCCATGGAAATCTAAATTCGTACTGGCAGCCTAAATTCACGTTGATAGCTCCCCATGGAAATCTAAATTCGTGCTGGCAGCCTAAATTCACGTTGATAGCTCCCCATGGAAATCTAAATTCGAATTGGGGAGCCTACATTCACGTTGGCAGCGCACTAATGGAAATCTAAATTCGTACTGGCAGCCTAAATTCACGTTGACAGCTCCCCATGGAAATCTAAATTCGTACTGGCAGCCTAAATTCACGTTGGCAGCTCCCCATGGAAATCTAAATTCATACTGGCAGCCTAAATTCACGTTGGCAGCTCTCCATAGAAATCTAAATTGGTACTGGCAGTATAAATTCACGTTGGCAGCTCCCCATGGAAATCTAAATTCGTGCTGGCAGCCTAAATTCACGTTGATAGCTCCCCATGGAAATCTAAATTTGAACTGGGAGCCTAAATTCACGTTGGCAGCTCCCCATGGAAATCTAAATTCGTACTGGCAGCCTAAATTCACGCTGGCTGCTCCCCATGGAAATCTAAATTCGTACTGGCAGCCAAAATTCACGTTGGCAGCTCCCCATGGAAATCTAAATTCGTACTGGCAGCCTAAATTCACGTTGGCAGCTCTCCATAGAAATCTAAATTCGTACTGGCAGCCTAAATTCACGTTGGCAGCTCCCCATGGAAATCTAAATTCGTACTGGCAGCCTAAATTCACGTTGACGGCTTGCCATGGAAATCTAAATTCGTACTGGCAGCCTAAATTCACGCTGGCTGCTCCCCATAGAAATCTAAATTCGTACTGGCAGCCTAAATTCAAGTTGATAGCTCCCCATGGAAATCTAAATTCGTACTGGCAGCCTAAATTCACGTTGACGGCTCCCCCATGGAAATCTAAATTCGTACTGGCAGCCAAAATTCACGTTGACAGCTCCCCATGGAAATCTAAATTCGTACTGGCAGCCTAAATTCACGTTGGCAACTCCCCATGGAAATCTAAATTCGTACTGGCAGCCTAAATTCACGTTGGCAGCTCCCCATGGAAATCTAAATTTGAACTGGGAGCCTAAATTCACGTTGGCAGCTCCCCATGGAAATCTAAATTCGTACTGGCAGCCTAAATTCACGCTGGCTGCTCCCCATGGAATTCTAAATTCGTACTGGCAGCCTAAATTCACGTTGATAGCTCCCCATGGAAATCTAAATTCGTGCTGGCAGCCTAAATTCACGTTGATAGCTCCCCATGGAAATCTAAATTC
This sequence comes from Macrothele yani, assembly GCA_039090855.1. Lineage (NCBI taxonomy): Eukaryota > Metazoa > Arthropoda > Arachnida > Araneae > Macrothelidae > Macrothele > Macrothele yani. Next base: position 221,833,978 of record CM077034.1, on the reverse strand, counting down.
GAACTGGGAGCCTACATACACGTTCACAGCGCACTAATGGAAATCTAAATTCGTACTGGCAGCCTAAATTCACGTTGACAGCTCCCCATGGAAATCTAAATTCGTACTGGCAGCCTAAATTCACGTTGACGGCTCCCCATGGAAATCTAAATTCGTACTGGCAGCCAAAATTCACGTTGGCAGCTCCCCATGGAAATCTAAATTCGTACTGGCAGCCTAAATTCACGTTGGCAGCTCTCCAGAAATCTAAATTCGTACTGGCAGCCTAAATTCACGTTGGCAGCTCCCCATGGAAATCTAAATTCGTACTGGCAGCCTAAATTCACGTTGGCAGCTCTCCATAGAAATCTAAATTCGTACTGGCTGCCAAAATTCACGTTGGCAGCTCCCCATGGAAATCTAAATTCATACTGGCAGCCTAAATTCACGTTGGCAGCTCTCCATAGAAATCTAAATTGGTACTGGCAGTATAAATTCACGTTGGCAGCTCCCCATGGAAATCTAAATTCGTGCTGGCAGCCTAAATTCACGTTGATAGCTCCCCATGGAAATCTAAATTTGTACTGGGAGCCTAAATTCACGTTGGCAGCTCCCCATGGAAATCTAAATTCGTACTGGCAGCCTAAATTCACGCTGGCTGCTCCCCATGGAAATCTAAATTCGTACTGGCAGCCAAAATTCACGTTGGCAGCTCCCCATGGAAATCTAAATTCGTACTGGCAGCCTAAATTCACGTTGGCAGCTCTCCATAGAAATCTAAATTCGTACTGGCAGCCTAAATTCACGTTGGCAGCTCCCCATGGAAATCTAAATTCGTACTGGCAGCCTAAACTCACGTTGACGGCTTGCCATGGAAATCTAAATTCGTACTGGCAGCCTAAATTCACGCTGGCTGCTCCCCATAGAAATCTAAATTCGTACTGGCAGCCTAAATTCAAGTTGATAGCTCCCCATGGAAATCTAAATTCGTACTGGCAGCCTAAATTCACGTTGACGGCTCCCCATGGAAATCTAAATTCGTACTGGCAGCCAAAATTCACGTTGACAGCTCCCCATGGAAATCTAAATTCGTACTGGCAGCCTAAATTCACGTTGGCAACTCCCCATGGAAATCTAAATTCGTACTGGCAGCCTAAATTCACGTTGGCAGCTCCCCATGGAAATCTAAATTTGAACTGGGAGCCTAAATTCACGTTGGCAGCTCCCCATGGAAATCTAAATTCGTACTGGCAGCCTAAATTCACGCTGGCTGCTCCCCATGGAATTCTAAATTCGTACTGGCAGCCTAAATTCACGTTGATAGCTCCCCATGGAAATCTAAATTCGTGCTGGCAGCCTAAATTCACGTTGATAGCTCCCCATGGAAATCTAAATTCGAACTGGGAGCCTACATACACGTTCACAGCGCACTAATGGAAATCTAAATTCGTACTGGCAGCCTAAATTCACGTTGACAGCTCCCCATGGAAATCTAAATTCGTACTGGCAGCCTAAATTCACGTTGGCAGCTCCCCATGGAAATCTAAATTCGTACTGGCAGCCCAAATTCACGTTGACGGCTCCCCATGGAAATCTAAATTCGTACTGGCAGCCTAAATTCACGTTGACGGCTCCCCATGGAAATCTAAATTCGTACTGGCAGCCTAAATTCACGTTGACGGCTCCCCATGGAAATCTAAATTCGTACTGGCAGCCAAAATTCACGTTGGCAGCTCCCCATGGAAATCTAAATTCGTACTGGCAGCCTAAATTCACGTCGGCAGCTCTCCATAGAAATCTAAATTCGTACTGGCAGCCTAAATTCACGTTGGCAGCTCCCCATGGAAATCTAAATTCGTACTGGCAGCCTAAATTCACGTTGACGGCTTGCCATGGAAATCTAAATTCGTACTGGCAGCCTAAATTCACGCTGGCTGCTCCCCATAGAAATCTAAATTCGTACTGGCAGCCTAAATTCACGTTGATAGCTCCCCATGGAAATCTAAATTCGTACTGGGAGCCTAAATTCACGTTGCCGGCTCCCCATGGAAATCTAAATTCGTACTGGCAGCCAAAATTCACGTTGGCAGCTCCCCATGGAAATCTAAATTCGTACTGGCAGCCTAAATTCACGTTGGCAGCTCTCCATAGAAATCTAAATTCGTACTGGCAGTATAAATTCACGTTGATAGCTCCCTATGGAAATCTAAATTCGTACTGGCAGCCTAAATTCACGTTGGCAGCTCCCCATGGAAATCTAAATTTGAACTAGGAGCCTAAATTCACGTTGGCAGCTACCCATGGAAATCTAAATTCGTACTGGCAGCCTAAATTCACGTTGATAGCTCCCATGGAAATCTAAATTCGTGCTGGCAGCCTCAAATTCACGTTGATAGCTCCCCATGGAAATCTAAATTCGAATTGGGAGCCTACATTCACGTTGGCAGCGCACTAATGGAAATCTAAATTCGTACTGGCAGCCTAAATTCACGTTGACAGCTCCCCATGGAAATCTAAATTCGTACTGGCAGCCTAAATTCACGTTGGCAGCTCCCCATGGAAATCTAAATTCGTACTGGCAGCCCAAATTCACGTTGACGGCTCCCCATGGAAATCTAAATTCGTACTGGCAGCCTAAATTCACGTTGACGGCTCCCCATGGAAATCTAAATTCGTACTGGCAGCCAAAATTCACGTTGGCAGCTCCCCATGGAAATCTAAATTCGTACTGGCAGCGAAAATTCACGTCGGCAGCTCTCCATAGAAATCTAAATTCGTACTGGCAGCCTAAATTCACGTTGATAGCTCCCCATGGAAATCTAAATTCGTACTGGCAGCCTAAATTCACGTTGGCAGCTCCCCATGGAAATCTAAATTCGTACTGGCAGCCTAAATTCACGTTGACGGCTTGCCATGGAAATCTAAATTCGTACTGGCAGCCTAAATTCACGCTGGCTGCTCCCCATAGAAATCTAAATTCGTACTGGCAGCCTAAATTCACGTTGATAGCTCCCCATGGAAATCTAAATTCGTACTGGGAGCCTAAATTCACGTTGACAGCTCCCCATGGAAATCTAAATTCGTACTGGCAGCCTAAATTCACAATGGCAGCTCCCCATGGAAATCTAAATTCGTACTGGCAGCCTAAATTCACGTTGGCAGCTCCCCATGGAAATCTAAATTTGAACTGGGAGCCTAAATTCACGTTGGCAGCTCCCCATGGAAATCTAAATTCGTACTGGCAGCCTAAATTCACGCTGGCTGCTCCCCATGGAAATCTAAATTCGTACTGGCAGCCTAAATTCACGTTGATAGCTCCCCATGGAAATCTAAATTCGTGCTGGCAGCCTAAATTCACGTTAATAGCTCCCCATGGAAATCTAAATTGAACTGGGAGCCTACATTCACGTTGGCAGCGCACTAATGGAAATCTAAATTCGTACTGGCAGCCTAAATTCACGTTGACAGCTCCCCATGGAAATCTAAATTCGTACTGGCAGCCTAAATTCACGTTGGCAGCTCCCCATGGAAATCTAAATTGCGTACTGGCAGCCCAAATTCACGTTGACGGCTCCCCATGGAAATCTAAATTCGTACTGGCAGCCTAAATTCACGTTGACGACTCCCCATGGAAATGTAAATTCGTACTGGCAGCCAAAATTCACGTTGGCAGCTCCCCATGGAAATCTAAATTCGTACTGGCAGCCTAAATTCACGTTGGCAGCTCTCCATAGAAATCTAAATTCGTACTGGCAGCCTAAATTCACGTTGGCAGCTCCCCATGGAAATCTTAATTCGTACTGGCAGCCTAAATTCACGTTGGCAGCTCTCCATAGAAATCTAAATTCGTACTGGCTGCCAAAATTCACGTTGGCAGCTCCCCATGGAAATCTAAATTCGTACTGGCAGCCTAAATTCACGTTGGCATATCCCCATGGAAATATAAATTCGTACTGGCAGCCTAAATTCACGTTGGCAGCTCCCCAAGGAAATCTAAATTCGTACTGGCAGTCTAAATTCACGTTGGCAGCTCCCCATGGAAATCTAAATTCTTACTGGCAGCCTAAATTCCCGTTGGCAGTTCCCCATGGAAATCTAAATTCGTACTGGCAGCCTAAATTCACGTTGATAGCTCCCCATGGAAATCTAAATTAGTACTGGCAGCCTAAATTCACGTTGGCAGCTCCCCATAGAAATCTAAATTCGTACTGGCAGCCTAAATTCACGTTGGCAGCTCCCCATGGAAATCTAAATTCGTGCTGGCAGCCTAAATTCACGTTGATAGCTCCCCATGGAAATCTAAATTCGAACTGGGAGCCTAAATTCAGGTTGGCAGCTCCCCATGGAAATCTAAATTCGTACTGGCAGCCTAAATTCACGTTGGCAGCTCGCCATGGAAATCTAAATTCGTACTGGCAGCCTAAATTCACGTTGGCAGCTCGCTATGGAAATCTAAATTCGTACTGGCAGCCTAAATTCACGTTGGCAGCTCCCCATGGAAATCTAAATTCGTACTGGCAGCCTAAATTCACGTTGACAGCTCCCCATGGAAATCTAAATTCGTACTGGCAGCCTAAATTCACGCTGGCTGCTCCCCATGGAAATCTAAATTCGTACTGGCAGCCTAAATTCACGTTGATAGCTCCCCATGGAAATCTAAATTCGTGCTGGCAGCCTAAATTCACGTTGATAGCTCCCCATGGAAATCTAAATTCGAACTGGCAGCCCAAATTCACGTTGACGGCTCCCCATGGAAATCTAAATTCGTACTGGCAGCCTAAATTCACGTTGACGGCTCCCCATGGAAATCTAAATTCGTACTGGCAGCCGAAATTCACCTTGGCAGCTCCCCATGGAAATCTAAATTCGTACTGGCAGCCTAAATTCACGTTGGCAGCTCTCCATAGAAATCTAAATTCGTACTGGCAGTATAAATTCACGTTGATAGCTCCCTATGGAAATCTAAATTCGTACTGGCAGCCTAAATTCACGTTGGCAGCTCCCCATGGAAATCTAAATTCGTGCTGGCAGCCTAAATTCACGTTGATAGCTCCCCATGGAAATCTAAATTTGAACTAGGAGCGTAAATTCACGTTGGCAGCTCCCCCATGGAAACCTAAATTCGTACTGGCAGCCTAAATTCACGCTGGCTGCTCCCCATGGAAATCTAAATTCGTACTGGCAGCCTAAATTCACGTTGATAGCTCCCCATGGAAATCTAAATTCGTGCTGGCAGCCTAAATTCACGTTGATAGCTCCCCATGGAAATCTAAATTCGAATTGGGAGCCTACATTCAAAATGGCAGCGCACTAATGGAAATCTAAATTCGTACTGGCAGCCTAAATTCACGTTGACAGCTCCCATGGAAATCTAAATTCGTACTGGCAGCCTAAATTCACGTTGGCAGCTCCCCATGGAAATCTAAATTCGTACTGGCAGCCCAAATTCACGTTGACGGCTCCCCATGGAAATCTAAATTCGTACTGGCAGCCTAAATTCACGTTGACGGCTCCCCATGGAAATCTAAATTCGTACTGGCAGCCAAAATTCACGTTGGCAGCTCCCCATGGAAATCTAAATTCGTACTGGCAGCCTAAATTCACGTCGGCAGCTCTCCATAGAAATCTAAATTCGTACTGGCAGCCTAAATTCACGTTGATAGCTCCCCATGGAAATCTAAATTCGTACTGGCAGCCTAAATTCACGTTGGCAGCTCCCCATGGAAATCTAAATTCGTACTGGCAGCCTAAATTCACGTTGACGGCTTGCCATGGAAATCTAAATTCGTACTGGCAGCCTAAATTCACGCTGGCTGCTCCCCATAGAAATCTAAATTCGTACTGGCAGCCTAAATTCACGTTGATAGCTCCCCATGGAAATCTAAATTCGTACTTGGGAGCCTAAATTCACGTTGACAGCTCCCCATGGAAATCTAAATTCGTACTGGCAGCCTAAATTCACGTTGGCAGCTCCCCATGGAAATCTAAATTCGTACTGGCAGCCTAAATTCACGTTGGCAGCTCCCCATGGAAATCTAAATTTGAACTGGGAGCCTAAATTCACGTTGGCAGCTCCCCATGGAAATCTAAATTCGTACTGGCAGCCTAAATTCACGCTGGCTGCTCCCCATGGAAATCTAAATTCGTACTGGCAGCCTAAATTCACGTTGATAGCTCCCCATGGAAATCTAAATTCGTACTGGCAGCCTAAATTCACGTTGATAGCTCCCCATGGAAATCTAAATTCGAACTGGGAGCCTACATTCACGTTGGCAGCGCACTAATGGAAATCTAAATTCGTACTGGCAGCCTAAATTCACGTTGACAGCTCCCCATGGAAATCTAAATTCGTACTGGCAGCCTAAATTCACGTTGGCAGCTCCCCATGGAAATCTAAATTCGAACTGGGAGCCTACATTCACGTTGGCAGCGCACTAATGGAAATCTAAATTCGTACTGGCAGCCCAAATTCACGTTGACAGCTCCCCATGGAAATCTAAATTCGTACTGGCAGCCTAAATTCACGTTGACGGCTCCCCATGGAAATCTAGGCAGCGCACTAATGGAAATCTAAATTCGTACTGGCAGCCTAAATTCACGTTGGCAGCTCCCCATGGAAATCTAAATTCGTACTGGCAGCCTAAATTCACGTTGGCAGCTCCCCATGGAAATCTAAATTCGTACTGGCAGCCTAAATTCACGTTGGCAGCTCCCCATGGAAATCTAAATTCGTACTGGCAGCCTAAATTCACGTTGGCAGCTCCCCATGGAAATCTAAATTCGTACTGGCAGCCTAAATTCACGTTGGCAGCTCTCCATGGAAATCTAAATTCGTACTGGCAGCCTAAATTCACGTTGGCAGCTCCCCATGGAAATCTAAATTGGTACTGGCAGCCTATAAATTCGTTTGGCAGCTCCCCATGGAAATCTAAATTCGTGCTGGCAGCCTAAATTCACGTTGGCAGCTCCCCATGGAAATCTAAATTCGTACTGGCAGCCTAAATTCACGTTGGCAGCTCCCCATGGAAATCTAAATTCGTACTGGCAGCCTAAATTCACGTTGGCAGCTCCCCATGGAAATCTAAATTCGTACTGGCAGCCTAAATTCACGTTGGCAGCTCTCCATAGAAATCTAAATTCGTACTGGCAGCCTAAATTCACGTTGGCAGCTCCCCATGGAAATCTAAATTCGTACTGGCAGCCTAAATTCACGTTGGCAGCTTGCCATGGAAATCTAAATTCGTACTGGCAGCCTAAATTCACGTTGGCAGCTCCCCATAGAAATCTAAATTCGTACTGGCAGCCTAAATTCACGTTGATAGCTCCCCATGGAAATCTAAATTCGTACTGGCAGCCTAAATTCACGTTGACAGCTCCCCAATGGAAATCTAAATTCGTACTGGCAGCCTAAATTCACGTTGACAGCTCCCCATGGAAATCTAAATTCGTACTGGCAGCCTAAATTCACGTTGGCAGCTCCCCATGGAAATCTAAATTCGTACTGGCAGCCTAAATTCACGTTGACGGCTCCCCATGGAAATCTAAATTCGTACTGGCAGCCTAAATTCACGTTGGCAGCTCCCCATGGAAATCTAAATTCGTACTGGCAGCCTAAATTCACGTTGGCTGCTCCCCATGGAAATCTAAATTCGTACTGGCAGCCTAAATTCACGTTGATAGCTCCCCATGGAAATCTAAATTCGTACTGGCAGCCTAAATTCACGTTGATAGCTCCCCATGGAAATCTAAATTCGAACTGGCAGCCTAAATTCACGTTCACAGCTCACTAATGGAAATCTAAATTCGTACTGGCAGCCTAAATTCACGTTGACAGCTCCCCATGGAAATCTAAATTCGTACTGGCAGCCTAAATTCACGTTGGCAGCTCCCCATGGAAATCTAAATTCGTACTGGCAGCCCAAATTCACGTTGACAGCTCCCCATGGAAATCTAAATTCGTACTGGCAGCCTAAATTCACGTTGGCAGCTCCCCATGGAAATCTAAATTCGTACTGGCAGCCTAAATTCACGTTGGCAGCTCCCCATGGAAATCTAAATTCGTACTGGCAGCCTAAATTCACGTTGGCAGCTCTCCATAGAAATCTAAATTCGTACTGGCAGCCTAAATTCACGTTGGCAGCTCCCCATGGAAATCTAAATTCGTACTGGCAGCCTAAATTCACGTTGATAGCTCCTTTGTGAAATCTAAATTAGTACTGGCAGCCTAAATTCACGTTGGCAGCTCCCCATTGAAATCTAAATTCGTACTGGCTGCTCCCCATGGAAATCTAAATTCGTGCTGGCAGCCCAAATCTGATAGCTCCCCATGGAAATCTAAATTCGAACTGGGAGCCTAAATTCACGTTGGCAGCTCCCTAATGGAAATCTAAATTCGTACTGGCAGCCTAAATTCACGTTGGCAGCTCGCCATGGAAATCTAAATTCGTACTGGCAGCCTAAATTCACGTTGGCAGCTCCCTATGGAAATCTAAATTCGTACTGGCAGCCTAAATTCACGTTGGCAGCTCCCCATGGAAATCTAAATTCGTACTGGCAGCCTAAATTCACGTTGACAGCTCCCCATGGAAATCTAAATTCGTACTGGCAGCCTAAATTCACGCTGGCTGCTCCCCATGGAAATCTAAATTCGTACTGGCAGCCTAAATTCACGTTGATAGCTCCCTATGGAAATCTAAATTCGTGCTGGCAGCCTAAATTCACGTTGATAGCTCCCCATGGAAATCTAAATTCGAACTGGCAGCCCAAATTCACGTTGACGGCTCCCCATGGAAATCTAAATTCGTACTGGCAGCCTAAATTCACGTTGACGGCTCCCCATGGAAATCTCATGGAAATCTAAATTCGTACTGGCAGCCAAAATTCACGTTGGCAGCTCCTCATGGAAATCTAAATTCGTACTGGCAGCCTAAATTCACGTTGGCAGCTCTCCATAGAAATCTAAAATCTAAATTCGTACTGGCAGTATAAATTCACGTTGATAGCTCCCTATGGAAATCTAAATTCGTACTGGCAGCCTAAATTCACGTTGGCAGCTCCCCATGGAAATCTAAATTCGTGCTGGCAGCCTAAATTCACGTTGATAGCTCCCCATGGAAAATGGAAATCTAAATTCGTACTGGCAGCCTAAATTCACGCTGGCAGCTCCCCATGGAAATCTAAATTCGTACTGGCAGCCTAAATTCACGTTGATAGCTCCCCATGGAAATCTAAATTCGTACTGGCAGCCTAAATTCACGTTGATAGCTCCCCATGGAAATCTAAATTCGTACTGGCAGCCTAAATTCACGTTGGCAGCTCCCCATGGAAATGCTGCTCCCCATGGAAATCTAAAATTCGTACTGGCAGCCTAAATCACGTTGATAGCTCCCCATGGAAATCTAAATTCGTACTGGCAGCCTAAATTCACGTTGGCAGCTCCCCATGGAAATCTAAATTCGTACTGGCAGCCCAAATTCACGTTGACAGCTCCCCATGGAAATCTAAATTCGTACTGGCAGCCTAAATTCACGTTGACGGCTCCCCATGGAAATCTAAATTCGTACTGGCAGCTCAAATTCACGTTGGCAGCTCCCCATGGAAATCTAAATTCGTACTGGCAGCCAAAATTCACGTTGGCAGCTCCCCATGGAAATCTAAATTCGTACTGGCAGCCTAAATTCACGTTGGCAGCTCTCCATAGAAATCTAAATTCGTACTGGCAGCCTAAATTCACGTTGATAGCTCCCCATGGAAATCTAAATTCGTACTGGCAGCCTAAATTCACGTTGGCAGCTCCCCATGGAAATCTAAATTCGTACTGGCAGCCTAAAACTGGCAGCCTAAATTCACGTTGGCAGCTCCCCATGGAAATCTAAATTCGTACTGGCAGCCTAAATTCACGTTGGCAGCTCCCCATGGAAATCTAAATTCGTACTGGCAGCCTAAATTCACGTTGATAGCTCCCCATGGAAATCTAAATTCGTACTGGCAGCCTAAATTCACGTTGGCAGCTCCCCATGGAAATCTAAATTCGTACTGGCAGCCTAAATTCACGTTGGCAGCTCCCATGGAAATCTAAATTCGTACTGGCAGCCTAAATTCACGTCTAAATTCGTACTGGCAGCCTAAATTCACGTTGGCAGCTCCCCATGGAAATCTAAATTCGTACTGGCAGCCTAAATTCACGTTGGCAGCTCCCCATGGAAATCTAAATTCGTACTGGCAGCCTAAATTCACGTTGATAGCTCCCCATGGAAATCTAAATTCGCACTGGCAGCCTAAATTCACGTTGGCAGCTCCCCATGGAAATCTAAAATTGTACTGGCAGCCCAAATTCACGTTGACAGCTCCCCATGGAAATCTAAATTCGTACTGGCAGCCTAAATTCACGTTGGCAGCTCCCTCATGGAAATCTAAATTCGTACTGGCAGCCTAAATTCACGTTGGCAGAAATCTAAATTCGTACTGGCAGCCCAAATTCACGTTGACGGCTCCCCATGGAAATCTAAATTCGTACTGGCAGCCTAAATTCACGTTGACGGCTCCCCATGGAAATCTAAATTCGTACTGGCAGCCAAAATTCACGTTGGCAGCTCCCCATGGAAATCTAAATTCGTACTGGCAGCCTAAATTCACGTTGGCAGCTCTCCATAGAAATCTAAATTCGTACTGGCAGCCTAAATTCACGTTGGCAGCTCCCCATGGAAATCTAAATTCGTACTGGCAGCCTAAATTCACGTTGATAGCTCCCCATGGAAATCTAAATTAGTACTGGCAGCCTAAATTCACGTTTCGTACTGGCTGCCAAAATTCACGTTGGCAGCTCCCCATGGAAATCTAAATTCATACTGGCAGCCTAAATTCACGTTGGCAGCTCCCCCATGGAAATCTAAATTCGTACTGGCAGCCTAAATTCACGTTGGCAGCTCCCCATGGAAATCTAAATTCGTGCTGGTAGCCTAAATTCACGTTGATAGCTCCCCATGGAAATCTAAATTTGAACTGGGAGCCTAAATTCACGTTGGCAGCTCCCCATGGAAATCTAAATTCGTACTGGCAGCCTAAATTCACGCTGGCTGCTCCCCATGGAAATCTAAATTCGTACTGGCAGCCAAAATAAATTCACGTTGGCAGCTCCCCATGGAAATCTAAATTCGTACTGGCAGCCTAAATTCACGTTGGCAGCTCTCCATGGAAATCTAAATTCGTACTGGCAGCTCCCCATGGAAATCTAAATTCGTACTGGCAGCCTAAATTCACGTTGACGGCTCCCCATGGAAATCTAAATTCGTACTGGCAGCCTAAATTCACGCTGGCTGCTCCCCATAGAAATCTAAATTCGTACTGGCAGCCTAAATTCACGTTGGCAGCTCCCCATGGAAATCGGAAATCTAAATTCGTACTGGCAGCCTAAACAGCCTAAATTCACGTTGACAGCTCTCCCATGGAAATCTAAATTCGTACTGGCAGCCTAAATTCACGTTGGCGGCTCCCCATGGAAATCTAAATTCGTACTGGCAGCCTAAATTCACGTTGGCAGCTCCCCATGGAAATCTAAATTTGAACTGGGAGCCTAAATTCACGTTGGCAGCTCCCCATGGAAATCTAAATTCGTACTGGCAGCCTAAATTCACGTTGGCAGCTCCCCATGGAAATCTAAATTCGTACTGGCAGCCTAAATTCACGTTGATAGCTCCCCATGGAAATCTAAATTCGTGCTGGCAGCCTAAATTCACGTTGATAGCTCCCCCCCATGGAAATCTAAATTCGTACTGGCAGCCTAAATACACGTTCACAGCGCAGCTAATGGAAATCTAAATTCGTACTGGCAGCCTAAATTCACGTTGATAGCTCCCCATGGAAATCTAAATTCGTACTGGCAGCCTAAATTCACGTTGGCAGCTCCCCATGGAAATCTAAATTCGTACTGGCAGCCTAAATTCACGTTGATAGCTCCCCATGGAAATCTAAATTCGTACTGGCAGCCTAAATTCACGTTGGCAGCTCCCCATGGAAATCTAAATTCGTACTGGCAGCCAAAATTCACGTTGGCAGCTCCCCATGGAAATCTAAATTCGTACTGGCAGCCTAAATTCACGTTGGCAGCAGAAATCTAAATTCGTACTGGCAGCCTAAATTCACGTTGGCAGTTCCCCATGGAAATCTAAATTCGTACTGGCAGCCTAAATTCACGTTGATAGCTCCCCATGGAAATCTAAATTAGTACTGGCAGCCTAAATTCACGTTGGCAGCTCCCCATGGAAATCTAAATTCGTACTGGCAGCTCCCCATGGAAATCTAAATTCGTGCTGGCAGCCTAAATTCACGTTGATAGCTCCCCATGGAAATCTAAATTCGAACTGGGAGCCTAAATTCACGTTGGCAGCTCCCCATGGAAATCTAAATTCGTACTGGCAGCCTAAATTCACGTTGGCAGCTCGCCATGGAAATCTAAATTCGTACTGGCAGCCTAAATTCACGTTGGCAGCTCCCTATGGAAATCTAAATTCGTACTGGCAGCCTAAATTCACGTTGGCAGCTCCCCATGGAAATCTAAATTCGTACTGGCAGCCTAAATTCACGTTGACAGCTCCCCATGGAAATCTAAATTCGTACTGGCAGCCTAAATTCACGTTGGCTGCTCCCCATGGAAATCTAAATTCGTACTGGCAGCCTAAATTCACGTTGATAGCTCCCTATGGAAATCTAAATTCGTGCTGGCAGCCTAAATTCACGTTGATAGCTCCCCATGGAAATCTAAATTCGAACTGGCAGCCCAAATTCACGTTGACGGCTCCCCATGGAAATCTAAATTCGTACTGGCAGCCTAAATTCACGCTGGCAGCTCCCCATGGAAATCTAAATTCGTACTGGCAGCCAAAATTCACGTTGGCAGCTCCCCATGGAAATCTAAATTCGTACTGGCAGCCTAAATTCACGTTGGCAGCTCTCCATAGAAATCTAAATTCGTACTGGCAGTATAAATTCACGTTGATAGCTCCCTATGGAAATCTAAATTCGTACTGGCAGCCTAAATTCACGTTGGCAGCTCCCCATGGAAATCTAAATTCGTGCTGGCAGCCTAAATTCACGTTGATAGCTCCCCATGGAAATCTAAAGGGAGCCTAAATTCACGTTGGCAGCTCCCCATGGAAATCTAAATTCGTACTGGCAGCCTAAATTCACGTTGGCAGCTCCCCATGGAAATCTAAATTCGTACTGGCAGCCTAAATTCACGTTGATAGCTCCCCATGGAAATCTAAATTCGTGCTGGCAGCCTAAATTCACGTTGATAGCTCCCCATGGAAATCTAAATTCGTACTGGCAGCCTAAATTCACGTTGGCAGCTCCCTATGGAAATCTAAATTCACGTTGGCAGCTCCCCATGGAAATCTAAATTCGTACTGGCAGCCTAAATTCACGTTGACAGCTCCCCATGGAAATCTAAATTCGTACTGGCAGCCCAAATTCACGTTGGCAGCTCCCCATGGAAATCTAAATTCGTACTGGCAGCCTAAATTCACGTTGGCAGCTCCCCATGGAAATCTAAATTCGTACTGGCAGCCAAATTCACGTTGGCAGCTCCCCATGGAAATTCACGTTGGCAGCTCCCCATGGAAATCTAAATTCGTACTGGCAGCCCAAATTCACGTTGACGGCTCCCCATGGAAATCTAAATTCGTACTGGCAGCCTAAATTCACGTTGACGGCTCCCCATGGAAATCTAAATTCGTACTGGCAGCCAAAATTCACGTTGGCAGCTCCCCATGGAAATCTAAATTCGTACTGGCAGCCTAAATTCACGTTGGCAGCTCTCCATAGAAATCTAAATTCGTACTGGCAGCCTAAATTCACGTTGGCAGCTCCCATGGAAATCTAAATTCGTACTGGCAGCCTAAATTCACGTTGGCAGCTCCCCATGGAAATCTAAATTCGTACTGGCAGCCAAAATTCACGTTGGCAGCTCCCCATGGAAATCTAAATTCGTACTGGCAGCCTAAATTCACGTTGGCAGCTCCCCATGGAAATCTAAATTCGTACTGGCAGCCTAAATTCACGTTGGCAGCTCCCCATGGAAATCTAAATTCGAACTGGCAGCCTAAATTCACGTTGGCAGCTCCCCATGGAAATCTAAATTCGTACTGGCAGCCTAAATTCACGTTGGCTGCTCCCCATGGAAATCTAAATTCGTACTGGCAGCCTAAATTCACGTTGATAGCTCCCCATGGAAATCTAAATTCGTACTGGCAGCCTAAATTCACGTTGGCAGCTCCCCATGGAAATCTAAATTCGTACTGGCAGCCTAAATTCACGTTGGCAGCTCCCCATGGAAATCTAAATTCGTACTGGCAGCCTAAATTCACGTTGACAGCTCCCCATGGAAATCTAAATTCGTACTGGCAGCCTAAATTCACGTTGGCAGCTCCCCATGGAAATCTAAATTCGTACTGGCAGCCTAAATTCACGTTGGCAGCTCCCCAATGGAAATCTAAATTCGTACTGGCAGCCTAAATTCACGTTGATAGCTCCCCATGGAAATCTAAATTCGTACTGGCAGCCTAAATTCACGTTGACGGCTCCCCATGGAAATCTAAATTCGTACTGGCAGCCAAAATTCACGTTGGCAGCTCCCCATGGAAATCTAAATTCGTACTGGCAGCCTAAATTCACGTTGGCAGCTCCCCATGGAAATCTAAATTCGTACTGGCAGCCTAAATTCACGTTGGCAGCTCCCCATGGAAATCTAAATTTGAACTGGGAGCCTAAATTCACGTTGGCAGCTCCCCATGGAAATCTAAATTCGTACTGGCAGCCTAAATTCACGCTGGCTGCTCCCCATGGAAATCTAAATTCGTACTGGCAGCCTAAATTCACGTTGATAGCTCCCCATGGAAATCTAAATTCGTGCTGGCAGCCTAAATTCACGTTGATAGCTCCCCATGGAAATCTAAATTCGAACTGGCAGCCTAAATTCACGTTGGCAGCGCACTAATGGAAATCTAAATTCGTACTGGCAGCCTAAATTCACGTTGACAGCTCCCCATGGAAATCTAAATTCGTACTGGCAGCCTAAATTCACGTTGGCAGCTCCCCATGGAAATCTAAATTCGTACTGGCAGCCTAAATTCACGTTGACGGCTCCCCATGGAAATCTAAATTCGTACTGGCAGCCTAAATTCACGTTGACAGCTCCCTCATGGAAATCTAAATTCGTACTGGCAGCCAAAATTCACGTTGGCAGCTCCCCATGGAAATCTAAATTCGTACTGGCAGCCTAAATTCACGTTGGCAGCTCTCCATAGAAATCTAAATTCGTACTGGCAGCCTAAATTCACGTTGGCAGCTCCCCATGGAAATCTAAATTCGTACTGGCAGCCTAAATTCACGTTGATAGCTCCCCATGGAAATCTAAATTAGTACTGGCAGCCTAAATTCACGTTGGCAGCTCCCCATGGGAAATCTAAATTCGTACTGGCAGCCTAAATTCACGTTGATAGCTCCCCATGGAAATCTAAATTCGTGCTGGCAGCCTAAATTCGCATGAAATCTAAATTCGACTGGCAGCCAAATTCACGTTGGCAGCTCCCCATGGAAATCTAAATTCGTACTGGCAGCCTAAATTCACGTTGGCAGCTCCCCATGGAAATCTAAATTCGTACTGGCAGCCTAAATTCACGTTGGCAGCTCGCCATGGAAATCTAAATTCGTACTGGCAGCCTAAATTCACGTTGGCAGCTCCCTATGGAAATCTAAATTCGTACTGGCAGCCTAAATTCACGTTGGCAGCTCCCCATGGAAATCTAAATTCGTACTGGCAGCCTAAATTCACGTTGACAGCTCCCCATGGAAATCTAAATTCGTACTGGCAGCCTAAATTCACGTTGGCTGCTCCCCAATGGAAATCTAAATTCGTACTGGCAGCCTAAATTCACGTTGATAGCTCCCCATGGAAATCTAAATTCGTGCTGGCAGCCTAAATTCACGTTGATAGCTCCCCATGGAAATCTAAATTCGTACTGGCAGCCCAAATTCACGTTGACGGCTCCCCATGGAAATCTAAATTCGTACTGGCAGCCTAAATTCACGTTGACGGCTCCCCATGGAAATCTAAATTCGTACTGGCAGCCAAAATTCACGTTGGCAGCTCCCCATGGAAATCTAAATTCGTACTGGCAGCCTAAATTCACGTTGGCAGCTCTCCATGGAAATCTAAATTCGTACTGGCAGCCTAAATTCACGTTGATAGCTCCCCATGGAAATCTAAATTCGTACTGGCAGCCTAAATTCACGTTGGCAGCTCCCCATGGAAATCTAAATTCGTACTGGCAGCCTAAATTCACGTTGATAGCTCCCCATGGAAATCTAAATTCGTACTGGCAGCCTAAATTCACGTTGGCAGCTCCCCATGGAAATCTAAATTCGTACTGGCAGCCTAAATTCACGTTGGCAGCTCCCCATGGAAATCTAAATTCGTACTGGCAGCCTAAATTCACGTTGGCAGCTCCCCATGGAAATCTAAATTCGTACTGGCAGCCTAAATTCACGTTGGCAGCTCCCCATGGAAATCTAAATTCGTACTGGCAGCCTAAATTCACGTTGGCAGCTCCCATGGAAATCTAAATTCGTACTGGCAGCCTAAATTCACGTTGACAGCTCCCCATGGAAATCTAAATTCGTACTGGCAGCCTAAATTCACGTTGGCAGCTCCCCATGGAAATCTAAATTCGTACTGGCAGCCCAAATTCACGTTGGCACGGCTCCCCATGGAAATCTAAATTCGTACTGGCAGCCTAAATTCACGTTGGCAGCTCCCCATGGAAATCTAAATTCGTACTGGCAGCCTAAATTCACGTTGGCAGCTCCCCATGGAAATCTAAATTCGTACTGGCAGCCCAAATTCACGTTGACGGCTCCCCATGGAAATCTAAATTCGTACTGGCAGCCCAAATTCACGTTGACGGCTCCCCATGGAAATCTAAATTCGTACTGGCAGCCTAAATTCACGTACTGGCAGCTCCCCATAGAAATCTTGGCAGCTCCCCATGGAAATCTAAATTCGTACTGGCAGCCTAAATTCACTCTGGCAGCTCCCCATGGAAATCAAAATTCGTACTGGCAGCCTAAATTCACATTTCTTGTTCAAAATGTTCAGTGGATCTCAATTGCTCACATTCAGAAATGAAACACGGCCGTACGTGAGGTGCAAGATGCGGTTATTGTTCATATTGTTGAAGGTTCTATGTGGGCTATTCGATCATTTCTGCTGGCCACGAGTGCAGATACAAACCCTGAAGTATTTGGGAGTCCGGATCTTCGGTTCGAAGTATTTTGTATAAATGGCCACAGTTTTATTGTGCCTCCCACGTAGAGACAACACAGGGGTGTGAAAATTGATTTTGCTTGAGCAGTGCGTACTACGTATTAATGTGGGTGTGTTCAAGATAGAAAGACAAAAGGGGCATAATATTTTGTGCGTTGCCCGGCGCAGAAATGCCTAGTTACGTCTCTGGTGATTACACTAGCTCTGTTTCTTACAAAACTTTCTAATAATAATAGGAGGATAGAATGGTATTTTAAAAGGCGTAAAGACCTTCTTGACTTTACTTGTACTTAATCTGACGGATAAAAATTCCCGAGGCGGTAAGGAAGGGAAGAAGGCCCTTGAATCATTTAGCGTCTAGGGCCCCAAAAGATCTAAAGTCGCCTCTGCAGTTAGGCCTAAGTATCCGTACAAAATGCAGACATTCCCTAGTATTTGACATTACTGAAAATGTTCCTAAAAGATTGAAGAAGAAACAAAAGCCTTAACTAACCCAATTGGCGTAACAAAGCTAACATATCCGATTTGTGAAGTGATTAGGCTACCGAGAAGGTAACAATCACGTGCTGTGAGTAGCTCGGCTGACTGTTCTTTACCCAAAGAATTGAAGTCAACAGAAATACGCATGCGCAGTCTGCTCCGGGATCAGCCTGTATGTTGGCTTCTGTGCACTGCATTTTTCTCTGAAGATATGGCGGCGCTAGTTACGTCTCGCCGAGCCTTAACTTCTTCTCGTTAGATATTCTTTAATGAAACTATACGATAGCGTTAGTCATGTGATACAGTACCAGTGGCGACACCAGTAGCACCGCTGATAAAGTTATAAACTAGGCCGCGGATAGGCTAGTGGTCAATGTTTGTGACTGCCACAGATGAAACCTCAGGTTCAATCACAGGCAGGTACGAGAAAGCTCGAACCATTAAATTTCCGCCGTGCGTCGGATGTCCATGTTAAGCCGTTGGACCCCGGGTACTGGCTCCCCCCCCCCCCCGGAAATATAAATAAGGACGTCTTCCTACCCGGCTTCCGTGTCACTTTCCTATCGGGCACTCTAGCTCAAATCTCCTAGCTTCCTATTTCTAAGGGTTGTTTAAGACCTGGAGTCAGACACTCCCTTCTTAAAATCCTCTACGTATGATCTGATCTGATGACCTGAGAAAGAAAAAAAAAAAGGCAGACGGTTACGGTTCGACGTTATAGTTCCATGTCCGCCCACTGGCGCGCTGTTCTATTGAGATCTTCGGGGCCAAATTGTTGCCATTAGTCTCTATGGAAGATTTACCTCTGAGTCTCCTGTTCTGTGGCTTCAACAATTTGAACACGATGACTTGACTTGATAATAAATAAATACGACATAATATTCATTTAAAGACACGAGGCATCACATTGGCAGTGCACACGGTATCCTAGTATAGGAAAAAGGCGGTATTTGAAGAACTGGTTTCAAATTCGTGGTAACTCCACAGAGACACTAACATTTCAAGCTCCAATATTGGTAATAATCTTCAAGGTTTCTCGAATGGCTGTGAACTTAGGGTTGAGTAGGTATCTAGTTTCTTTATATCATCCCATATGACATCTCTGGACAGGGCCGTGGTTACATTACCGTTCTTTAAGTCCATTTCATGCTCCTTGATTCTCATTCTAAACGAACGCTTGGCCATTCCAATGTAGTATCGTTTAGAGCCGTCGGGATATTGTGTGGGGATCGCATAAACATTTGCTTCGCTGGAAAGAAGTTTTCTTTTTCAGTATTTCTCTCTAGCATAGTATACAAGGTGTCCCGGAACTTCGTGTACAAACTTGGAGGAGAGGTAGAGAACAGCGTTCGGAACCAGAATTAAATAGGAAAGCATGGGCGGAAACGCCACCTTCACGCGAGAAAGAGACACAAAAACACAGTAAGGCCACAATACAGAAAGCAGTGTAAAACGCTTTATTACACAACAAAAGAGTACAATGTAGGACTTACAAGCATCACAGGAGGTGTTCGAAATTGCGCCCATTGGCCTGGATGCACGCATGATGGGTCTAGTACGATTCGTCCAACGACGATTGGTCCAATGCCGATTCGTCCAATGGACAATTGGTCCAAAGGTACGATTCGTCCAATGGACAATTGGTCCAAAGGTACGATTCGTCCAATGGACAATTGGTCCAAAGGTACGATTCCTCCAACGACGATTGGTCCAATGCCGATTCGTCCAATGGACAATTGGTCCAAAGGTACGATTCGTCCAATGGACAATTGGTCCAAAGGTACGATTCGTCCAATGGACAATTGGTCCAAAGGTACGATTCGTCCAATGGACAATTGGTCCAAAGGTACGATTCGTCGAACGGACGATTGGTCCAATGCCGATTCGTCCAATGCCGATTCGTCCAAAGGCACGATTCGTCCAATGGAGAATTCGTCCAATGCCGATTCGTCCAAAGGCACGATTCGTCCAATGGATGATGGTCCAAAATTCAAGGTACGATTCGTCCAATGGTACGATTGGTCCAATGCCGATTCGTCCAATGGACGATTGGTCCAATTCCGTCCTATCTGTCCGAAGTGCTACTCGTGCTATAAAAGTCTCATCTGTTCTGATTCTATCTCCGATGTTATACGAAAGTGCCGGCAGTACAAAGAATGTAAAATAATGTTACATTTCATGCGTAATATCTTGGTTACAGATTTCTTTTTCTTTCTTTTTTTTTTTTTTTTTGAATCGCGTTTTCTTTTTATACTGTCCTTGCTGCCGTACGAAGTTACTGATGTACGAGCCGTTCTATCAACTTCAATGTTTCTCTTTTGCATGAAATAATATAAAATACTAGTTTTCCGTTTCTGTTTGTAGAATGCAGTGGGGTTTTCCGCCAACTGCCCAATGGAAACAACTGGTCGGGGTTTGGACAGAAGCCTTTTCAACAGTTTTTATTCCAGCGATGTCATATTCATAACGTTTACATATTAAATGAAGTTAATAATATGTGCTTTCACTTAAGCACGAAATATTAATTCATAGGCCTGCGACCAGGTTTATGTAAAATGTTTACCTTACAAAGATGTCAGAAATGTTACGATGAATGCCTTTTATAAAGTGTTATAAAATGTTTGCAAATACCAAATATCTAGGTTGTAACTTAAAATCTTCTAAAAAGGCCCGCGACCTAGGTGCCTGGTAAAAAGCTGAGAAATGATTCGTTGAGTTTTTATAAGGTTTTTTAAAATGTTTACAAATACCAAATACCTAGGTTGTGACTTAAAATCTTTAAAAAGGCCAGCGGCCGAGTAAAGACCTGAGAAGTGATACGATGAGTGCCTTTTATTAGGTTTTATGAAATGTTTACAAATACCAAATATCTAGGTTGTAACTCAAAATCTTCTAAAAAAGCCCGTGGCCTAGGTGCTTCGTAAAGACCTGAGGAATGATACGATGAGTGCCTTTTATTAGGTTTTATGAAATGCTTACAAATACCACATATCTAGGTTGCAACTTAAAATCTTTTAAAAAGGCCCGGGGCCTAGGTGCCTCGTAAAGACCTGAGGAATGATACGATGAGTGCCTTTTATTAGGTTTTATGAAATGTTTACAAATGCCACATATCTAGGTTGCAACATAAAATCTTCAAAAAATGACCGCGGCCTAGGTGCTTTGCAAACAGCTGAGAAATGCTCCATGGAGTGCCTTCTACCAGGTTTATGTAAAATGTTTACAATTACCAAATATACCGAAATTATCTTTCAAAAGGATATAAAGAGGAAAATAATTTAAATTATTATTCCTTTCTGGAAAATAAAAAAGTTTACCGTTGGTAAGATGATACCATTGGAGGAATCTGCGTTGGACCAATCGTACCATTGGACGAATCGGCATTGGACCAATCGTACCATTGGACGAATCGGCATTGGACCAATCGTCCCTTTGGACGAATCGGCATTGGTCCAATCGGACATTGGACGAATCGGACATTGGACCAATCGGCATTGGACCAATCGTCTCATTGGTCGAATCGGCATTGGACCAATCGTACCATTGGACGAATCGGACATTGGACGAATCGGACATTGGACCAATCGGACATTGGACGAATCGGACATTGGACCAATCGGCATTGGAACAATCGTCCCTTTGGACGAATCGGCATTGGACCAATCGTATAATTGGACGAATCGGCATTGGACCAATCGTCCCATTGGTCGAATCGGCATTGGACCAACCGTACCATTGGACGAATCGGCATTGGACCAATCGTCCCTTTGGACGAATCGGCATTGGACCAATCGTACCATTGGACGAATCGGCATTGGACCAATCGTACCATTGGACGAATCGGCATTGGACCAATCGTACCTTTGGACGAATCGGCATTGGACCAATCGGCGTTGGACGAATCGTCCGGGACCGCGCATGACACCTACGCGGCATGGATTGGCGAACATTGTTGAAGATACCTGGCGGATCGTATCAGCAGCGATGGAGATTCGTGCCACCAGGTCCCTTTCAGAATTTACTGGCGTGTCGTACACAATGCTCTTCATGGCACTCCAGAGATAACAATCAAGAGGAGATAAATCAGGTGATTTGGGGGCCATTCGACGGGACCGCCACGCCCAATCCACTTGGTTCCAAATGTCCGGTCCAAATGGTCACGTACGCATCTTGCGTGATGAGATGGCGCCCCATCATGTTGCAACCACATTCCGCGTCGAACATGTGCGGGGACATCGTGCAGCATTTCCGGAAGAAAGACGATATACTTGCGAGCGCCCAGTCGAGGTGGTAAGATGTATGATTTGGTTGGCGCCTCGTTGGATATCTTTCCAGATACAACCGACCAGCAGCGCGTCCATTTCCGTTGGTTAGGCCATAGACGAAGTGCACATCCGTCAACTCGGCGTGTGTGAAACGATTCATGTTGATCGCACGCAGTCCGCGTCTATAATGAGGAAGCCACACGTGCCGACCTTGCGAACTCGCGTACAGCGCCGCCTATCGTTTCCGCCCATGCTTTCCTAATTAATTCTGGTTCCTGACGCTGTTTCTCTACCGGCTCCAAGTTTGTACACGAAGTTCCGGGACACCATGTATAAAGATGAAGGCGATCTTATGCTGACACCGTAGTTCATCTTCTTGAGAGCGTTCTTGAGTTTGCAAGAAACATTTGCAGAGGCGTCACCAGGTATTTCTGCGCCCGCGGCAAACCACAAAATATTTCACCACCTTCTAATCAGTCTTTTATATATCATCGTCATCAACATCAACCGTTATCAATCCACTGCTGGATGAAGATCTACCTAAGTTTCTCCCACAACGGTCTGTCTTGTGTCAGTTTCTTTCATGTAACTCTAACGCCGCCTGCTTTCGAACTCCATCCACCCATTTCCCATGTGGTCTACTTCTGGGTCTTTTCCTGTACCTTGGAATCCAGTCTAAAAATTTCAGTTGTCCATCGGTGGTCCGTCCTTTTGGCAATGTCCAGCCCATTGCATTTCAGGTACACTGCCGGACAATTGCTAAGGACGAATGACAATAGCAACGATAGCAACCATAAAATGGAAGGCAGGAAAATGTGGAAATTAGCCTAAGTGCGGGATACAGTAAGACGTGTTGTGCGTATGCAGATTTTGTATTGCCGAACTTGTTCGTGACGTCATAGCGCTGATAAGAGATATAAAATATTTGACGCGTATTGACCGTTGTTGTTCAAACGCAAAGTTGAAAGGGAAAGAATCAATTGACGAACTTGCAATTTTCAGTATGTCTTCCCGACATCACCTAGATGATTTTACGCGTGGCCGTATTATTGGCAAGATTGAAGAAGGGCGAAAAATAACAGATGTTGCCAGGGAGTTCGACGTCAGCCACAGTGTTGTTTCAAGGCTTTGGAAATCATTTCAAACAAATGGAGAGTGTAGCAAACGTCACGGGGAGGTCGTGTTCGCAGTACGACACCTGCAGCAGATCGGTACATAGTGCTATCAACAAAAAGACACCGGCGCAGCACAGCTAGTGAGGTAGCAAATCAGTTTATGGCTGCTACTGACAAGCGGATCTCCCGGAAAACTGTCGCCAGACGTTTGCATGAAGGAGGACTATACGCCCGCCGTCCTGTTGTGTGCATCCCATTGTCCAGACGTCACCGTACCGCCCGTTTGCAATTGTGCCATCAACATCGCAATTGGACTGATAACGACTGGTCTGCTGTGTCCAGATGAGAGTAGATACAGTCTATCGTCTGATTGTCGACGACAACTGATCTGGCGTGATAGTGGTACTGCATATTGTCCAGCAAACATACAGGAAAGGGACCGATATCCGACATGTAGTGTCATGGTATGGGCTGGCATCATGATCAATGGCCGTACGTCCCTCTATGGGCTTCCAACTGGGACTATGACCGGCCAACGGTACATTAATGATGTTCTGCTACCTCATGTTCGCATGTTCCGTGGTGCTGTCGGTGATAGATTCATTTTCATGGACGACAACGCAACATGTCATCGAACAGTCGCTGTCCAGGAGTGTCTTGAGAGCGAGGATATTCAACGCCTCGTATTTCTCCAGATCTGAATCCCATTGAAAATGTGTGGGATGCTTTGGGGAGGAGTCTTGCTGGCCGCCAATGCCCTCCAATAAACAAGGACACCCTCATCCGTGCACTGACAGAGGAATGGGATAAATTACCCCAACAGCTGCTTGATAATGTTGTGCAAAGCATGACACGACGTGTGGAATCTTGCATCGCCATCCATGGTGGCCATATCCCGTATTGACATCTTACGCCGGAGGACGGTAATTGCATTTTTTTCACGTTTACGTATTCCGCACAAAATGGCCTGTTTGTCCCTTGAACACGTTCCAAAGCCTTCTGGATTTCAGAGCACAATAAATTGTCTTTCTTGTACTGTCCTGGCGTTCTGACATTATTTTATTTCACTTGGCATCCAACCACACTTACTTTTTTATGCGCTATATAGCCGTTTATGATCCGTCCTTAGCAATTGTCCAGCAGTGTATTTTACTCTGATCACGATTTCTCCCACTCTTGTCATTTTCCTGATCCACGAGTTCCTCTTCTTATCTATCTATCTATCTATCTATCTATCTATCTATCTATCTATCTATCTATCATTGTCAACGTTATCAGTCCATTGCTGGATAAAAATCTGCCCAAGCTTCTTCTACCACGGTCTGTTTTCAGCCAGTCTCTTACATGTCATTCCGGCACGCTTTCGAATTTCATCCACCCATTTCCCACGTGGTCTTCTCCTGGGTTTGTCTCTGTCTCTTAGTCAAAAATTTTGGTTGTCTATCGGCCGGTATATATACAATGCTTTTACAAGAAACGAAGACTTATCGCTTGACGGAGAAAAGCTTGAGACAGCCGATACCTACATTTATCTTGGACAGCAGATATCAAGTGAGGGTCACATTGATGAAGAAATTAATCGGCGTACAAAACTTGCCTGGAGAGCTTTTGGAAGAAACAGCATAATTTTCAAGAGCAATATGCCATTATGTCTTAAAAGAAAAGTGTTTGATCAATGCATCCTTCCAGTGCTTACGTATGGTGCAGAGACGTGGACCTTAACTAAAAGAGACATACAAAGGCTGCAGACAACTCAAAGCAGCATGGAGAGGTGCATACTTGGTGTAACCAGGAGAGATAAGAAGAGGAACTCGTGGATCCGAAAACTGACAAGAGTGGAAGACATCATGATCAGAGTTAAATCCCTGAAATGGAAATGGGCTGGACATACTGCTAGAAGGACAGACCATCGATGGACAGCCGAAATTTTAGACGGGATTCCGAGTGACAGGAAAAGACCCAAAAGAAGACCACATATGAGATGGAAGGATGCAATTCGAAAGTATGCTGGAGTGACGTGGAGGAGACAGGCCCAAGACAGACAATTGTGGAAGAAATTTTGGGAGACCTTCATCCAGCAGTGGATTCATAATGGCCAGCAACTTAGAGTAAATGAAATAAAGTATTTACTAAAAAAATACCCTGGTTAATGGAAAAAATGCTTAAATATATAGTCTATCTAATGTAGCCTAGTGCAAAAGAACTAAATAAAAATGAGATATGGGCACCAAAGAACCAATGTGCAATACATTCATGCAAAAGAGTAACCTAAGGAATGAATAATAAAAACCCAAGGTGAAGAACAGTTCTTTCTAAAAAATAACGAAACAGTACATCATTTTGAAAATAATAAAAAACATCCTAAATAGTAATAGATATGCGAAACATCCATGTACTGAGAGAACTAATTGAAAGAGCGAGGGAATATGAACTTCCATTGTGCATGGCTTTTATCGACTATGAAAAAGCCTTTGATTCGGTGAAACCATCAGCAGTTACCACGGCTCTGAAATCCTGCGGTATTGAAGATGCATACATTAATATTATTAATAACATCTATGAAAATGCAAGTGCAAAGATTCGGCTGTTTGAAAATACAACACACGTAAAAATTGGAAAGGGAGTGAAACAAGGTGACACCATATCTCCGAAGCTCTTTAATGCCACATTGGAAAATGTCTTTCAATCACTGAACTGGGAAAACAAAGGGATAAAGATTAATGGAGATTATCTAACCCACCTTCGTTTTGATGATGACGTAATCAGTTTTGCAACTACCCCATTAGAGCTGCAGAATATGATTCAGGAACTTGCTGACAAGAGTAAAGAAGTGGGATTAAAAATGAACTTTCAGAAGACAAAAGTGATGTACAATGCTTTTACAAGAAATGAAGATTTATCGATTGATGGAGAAAAGCTGGAGATAACAGATACGTATGTTTATCTTGGACAGCAGATATCAAGTGAGGGTCACATTGATGAAGAAATTAATCGGCGTACAAAACTTGCCTGGAGAGCTTTTGGAAGAAACAGCATAATTTTCAAGAGCAATATGCCATTATGTCTTAAAATAAAAGTGTTTGATCAATGCATCCTTCCAGTGCTTACGTATGGTGCAGAGACGTGAACCTTAACTAAAAGAGACATACAAAGGCTGCAGACAACTCAAAGCAGCATGGAGAGGTGCATGCTTGGTGTAACCAGGAGAGATAAGAAGAGGAACTCGTGGATCCGAAAAATGACGAGAGTGGAAGACATCATGATCAGAGTTAAATCCCTGAAATGGCAATGGGCTGGACATACTGCCAGAAGGACAGACCATCGATGGACAGCCGAAATTTTAGATTGGATTCCAAGGGACAGGAAAAGACCCAGAAGAAGACCACATGGGAGATGGGTGGATGAAATTCGAAAGTATGCGGGAGTGACATGGAGGAGACTGGCACAAGACAGACCGTTGTGTAGGAAACTCGGTGAGACCTTCGTCCAGCAGTGGATTGATAATGGTTGACAATGATGATGATGATGTGAAACATAGTGTTGCAAGTAGAAATTTACAATTATTTACATAAATATTGTTCTAGTCAGTAATAAATCCTGAGGAAGGCCCTAAGACTATTGTTCACCTGACATGCCACAAAGCTTGGTTACTTGTAACAAAGCAATCCAAAAACGAGGACAAAAGTTTCGCGGAAAAACTAAAAATACTCCTAACACGAAAACCAGGTTTCAAGAGACGCTGATGAAGAACTAAAAAAATAAAATTAAAAAATAAATGATACCAAATAAGAAATAAGAAGAATAAGAAAACTTAACCCACCATTGCAGCAAACCGAACAAACCTCCTGTCACTACAACATCAACTTTCAAATGGAAGGGCACTCGCTACGCAGCGCCATCTAGCGGCCAACAATAGAACCTTCCTAGGAGGAGAAGTCAAGCTGTTTCCTGAATGGAAACCATG
Organism: Macrothele yani; assembly: GCA_039090855.1. NCBI lineage: Eukaryota > Metazoa > Arthropoda > Arachnida > Araneae > Macrothelidae > Macrothele > Macrothele yani. The sequence goes on along the minus strand of CM077034.1, from coordinate 221,806,855 downwards.
ATCACCAGAAGTAACACGCTGAAAAAATTGCTACAAATTCTCAGATCAACGCAGAATACTAGAAAGTCTTGCTGGGGACACAGTAATTTATTTCTCTGTACCCAGGATTTCTAGTGGTATTTCCAAAAAACCCAAATAGCCTCTGATAATTTAATATTACTATTTTTATCTGTTTTTATTTTTAAAAATATTTTTTATACAAAATTTTACGCAATAGTTTAATGAATTTGTTTGTATATTTTTAATTATAAACTTTTTTGAATCAAAGGACAGGGAAAAAAAAAGTGTATTATAGGTTCCTGAATTTGTGGTAGACCACATCATCATCTAAACCTCTAAGAATAGCTTTAATTTAGACAATTCATTCGGTCACCAAGTTTAAATTAAGTCTTCCATCTTAACTCTACATTTAGAACTACTTTCTTTAATGCAACTATAAATATACGGAATTATTAAAATATTCTACGCAAATTCGAACCGAGCAAAAAACAAAGAAAAATCAAAGTCATAAACCATATACACTGCTGGCCACCCAAAATGCAACACCAAGAAGGACACGAGATAGCAAAGCCAGATTTACTGGACACATAACAACAGATACAAAGATGAAACGATTGAGCTTACAGGCCCGTGCGACTTGCGGAACACGCAGACAGCAATAGTTCGTGTGGCCCCCATGGCTGGCAATAACAGCCGCTCCACACCGCGGCATCAAACGAAAGAGGCTTTGGATGTGGGCTTGGGGTATGTCGGTCCAGGCTGCTTCCACACGTTGCCACAGTTCATCACGGGTGGTGCTTGCAGGGCCACTCGGTTGCCGATCAGCGACCAGATGTGTTCGATGCATGGGCGACATATGGAGAGAACAGGCGGGCCACGGAAGCAGTGACACCTGGTGGGCCGTGAAGTATTGTTGCACGATGCGTGCAACGCGCGGGCGCGCATTGTCCTGTTGAAACGTGGCCGCTGGCAGGTCCTGCAGGTAAAGGAGGACTACAGACTCCAAAACGTCGGAGATGTAGCGGTGGCTGTTGAGTGTACCGGCGATGCGTACCAGAGGGCTGCGGGTGTCCTATCCAAATGCGCCTCAAACCATAACGCCAGGCGACGGACCGGTATGGCGATGCATAATGCAGGCGTCATGCAGTCTCTCGCCGCGGTGCCGCCTCACGCGGATCCGGCCATCGTGGTGTTGCAGGCAGAAGCGAGATTCGTCGGAGAAGACAATGTCGTGCCATTGCGTAGTCCAGGTGCGGCGTTCAACGGCCCACTGCCGCCGCACTCGCCGGTGGTGATACGTCAATGATAATCGGAGCAATGGGCGCCGTGCGACAAGTCCCCGCTCATGCAGGCAGACGACGTCGAACGGTACGTGCTAACACAGGTTGTTCCGCAACACACTCTAATTCCTGCGCTAACATTCGTGATGTGGCGGTGCGAGCCGTCAATGCCCGCAGCACTACATACCGGTCCTTCCGTTCGGTGGTGTGCCGCGGCTGCGGCAATCGCTCACGTCGGCCTGTCCGTCCCTCATGCACCCGCCGAATCCATACTCACCTCACTGTGGCTGGATGTCGTCCCACACGGGCACCGATGTCAAGGTACGATAAACCGCTGTCGCGATAAGCCACTATTCGTCCTCTGTCGAACTCCGAAACGTGCTGGAATGACTGCCGTATTTTGCGACGAACCATCAGGAAGCTTCCCACGCACAAGTTCGGCAGCACAACACACTTCCACCACTTACACCCCGCCTTCTGTGCACCCTTCTTACAGTGCTTATCGGTGGCGTGTCGGGCGCACATACTTTGCATATGCCCTGCAATGCTAATCGTTTTCATGTCCTCTCGCGGGCGACGCCTGCTGCGAATTTCATGCCAATCGGATGCTTCCTTCTTGGTGTTGCATTTTGGGTGGCCAGCAGTGTATATACAGGGTGATCAGAATCGACGGCACAATGAACCTACCAGACGATTCCTCGTGGAGAAAGAAGCCGGAAACCGTTGTCTGATCGTACGTCACATTCCGGAGATATACGCGCCGAAAGTTTCGTGACGTCACATCCGGTAGCGCGCATGCTCGTTGAAGAGCGACGTGGATAGTTATACAGACGCAAGTATCACAAGGCAATCAAGCCGCCCTCGGTGGCACAGTAGTCTAAGGCGATGGCTTCTGATCATTTGCCCGAAAGCGTCTCGGGTTCGAATCCCGGTGAAGCATGGAGGTTGTGTTTTTTTTTTTTTTTTTTTTTGATTGGAGGTTTAACGACCACCGTGAGCAACTCCAATGGGCTATAAGCAGTCGCCCGTCCCTAATTTAGGGTCACTGGTTCCAGGGAAGGGAGAGAGCCAGTGCCGTAAGACAAACACAACATCCATGCCTGACCGGGATTCGAACCCGGACCCCTCACGGACGAATGATCAGAGGCCAACGCCTTAGACCACTGCGCCACCGGGGCGGCGGAGGTTGTGTTTGTTCTACGTCACTGACTCTCTCCCTTCCCTGGAACCCGTGGTCCTAAATTGTTTGTTGTTTTGTTGTTGTTGATTGGATTTTTAACGACCACTGTGAGCAACTCAATGGGCTATATAAGCAGTCGCCCTTCCCTAATTTAGGGGCCGCCCCGGTGGCGCAGTGGTCTAAGCGACGGCCTCTGATCATTCGTCCAAAAGGGGTCCGGGTTCGAATCCCGGTGAGGCATGGATGTTGTATTTGTCTTACGGCACTGGCTCTCTCCCTTCCCTGGAACCAGTGACCCTAAATTTGGGACGGGCGACTGCTTATAGCCCATTGAGTTGCTCACGGTGGTCGTTAAACTTCCAATCAAAAAAAAAAAAATAAATTAGTCACTGGTTCCAGGAAAGGGAGAGAGCCAGTGCCGTAAGACAAACACAACATCCATGCTTCACCGGGATTCGAACCCGGACCCCGTTCGGACGAATGATCAGAGGGCATCGCTTAGACCACTGCGCCACCGGGGCGGCCGTCTTAAATTCAGGACGGGCAACTACTTATAGCCCACTGAGTTGCACGCGGTGTGGTCGTTAAACCTCCAATAAAAAAAAATTAAAGAAAAAAAGCAATCAACATTTTAAAACGTGCCGCGGGGTGGGTACGCAAATTCGAAGGACGTGTTGGCGTGAAACCATCAGTTGTACGCCTGCGCGGTACGGCAGATAGGGATAAAAGGATTGGTGGCAGTAGCAGGTAAGCCAAAACCCCTGAAGATTAAGAAAGCCTCCGAACTGGTGTGTGACGTCAGAGCTAGTGGGCCGACCAACTCGAGCCTCGAGCTCTCCGCTCCTGAAAACGCCAACGAAATACCGCGGTCTTTACGCAGAGAAATAATTTCTCGAGTGCCATACTAGAAAATGTGCGCACACAACAATAAATCGACCATGGTTTTTTTTCTCTGTAATTTTTATCCTTAGATAACATCGAAAGATTATATCCTTAGCTTTTACTTTTTTTTTCTCAGTTTCCAGCAATATCTGTAAATCGGGGAATTCCAAAGTTTTGCTCTTCTGCTGGGAAATGATTTCATGAAATTTTTCCTTTAGTTTTCAATTTGGCTAAAGGAGCAAAAAAAAATAAGTTTTTTTAAGCATAACGTGAAAGAAAAACCCAGCATTTTATTTTAAGCATTTTTACAACTACGATCTTTTTAAGTGCGTTAATGGCAAATTGGTAGGACTGCATGAACGTAATCATTTCACTTAAAACTTTTAGAAATTCCCTTCGCGTTCGATTTATTAAAATGAAAGATAAAAAAAAGACTTTTCCATAATTTCGTAATGAACGCGAGAGCAAAATTTCCGATTTAGTGAGTATAATTACTTACAATACGGTAAGATGTGTGCTCAAATCTTGCAACTATTTGTAGAAGGTAAAAAAAAACTGTAAATTAAAATCATTTAGGAAAAAGTTCTTTGTCAAATGAACATGGAATATATTAATTCCAAACTTTCTGATACATTTGTTGGACATTCCAATAAACTTTTCTTTAAGCTAGCCTTCCGATTATCAGCGCATCAAGTAGTTCTGTACATTTCGTGCGGATTCTTGTTTTAATTAGGACACTGATACGCAGCAATTTTATGAAGAAAAATGACATTTGTTTTACGGAAATTAAATGGTAATTAATAAATAACGTAATTATTTATAGCCAGTTTCTTTGCCTGGTTAACCTTAGTACTTGATGCGCTGATAACATCTTTTTTTTTTTCAATTTGAACACTACTAATTACGAAATTTTGTAAAGAAAAATAACTATTACTTTATGGAAATGAAATGTTGAATGGTAATTAATACCATTATTTAAACGACAATAAATAATGAGCTGATAATCGGAAGGCTAGGCTCTTTAATTTTACTCCGTCAATAATTAAAAAAAAAACGAGTAACAATTCACTAAATTATAATTGTATTTACAACGAAAGCAGAAAATGCTGTCATGAGAACAATTAGGCTTAACCAACCTTTGAATTCACGGTGGGTTCAAGATTCTTCATTGGTACGGAAGAAATCCGCCTTCTTCGAAAGCTTTCACCTTCACGAAAGCTGAAAACAGTGGCTTTTGGATGTGCTTTGTAATTAGATTTGCATAAAGGCACTCAATATTTTCCAGGCATGTTGTATAAAAATGCTTACTCACGTGCACGACTACCGAAAGCTCAATACTGATCAATGCCGCTGAACGCGAAGCTAATATCGGCATTCTCGTTACGTTTGCCCTTTGACGTCTCTGGAGAGAAGGATTGCGATGGCCCTTTGACTGTGACGTCACATCCCTTCGTAGTTCGCGCGCCGGGGCTTTCTCTCCAGGGGGTTTTGGGTAAGCTCATACTGCTTTGGTGCATTTGATAGTAGTGTGGGTAGCGATATGTCGTACAATTTCAGAGAATGTTGTGACATGTATCTCCATAGGGGGAATGCCATGGTTCAGCATTGCGTGCAGCAAGGACCTACAGCAAGCGATACCCAGCACGACGGCACCCGGACGCCCGGGTCATACGGCGGCTTGACGCTCGAATGCGCGACACAGGCAATGTCGCACTACGTCCAAGTGTAAGCAGTGGCGCTGGACCCTCTGTGAGAACACCATCCTTCAAGGACGCTATACTAGAGTTCATAGAGGAGGAGCCAACGACCAGTATAACGAAGTAAATTTCTCCGTCATTTTTGGTCTACGCCGGAATTCGAACCCGAGTCCGCTTATTCCGGAACAAGTCGCTCTACCAACTGAGCTACGCAGACGTACATTCTGATTGCTATGTGTCTTTATGTCGTGTGCGTCCTGCTGGCAGGTACGTCACACCAGCATCCTTGCGATCGCGCGCCAGCTCGGCGTGCACCAAAGTACCGTACTTGCCGTTCTACACGACGAAGACCTGCATCCATATCACGTTACACGGGTGCAAGGCCTATTACCACAGGGTTATCCTCGAAGACAGGCATACTGTGACTGGCTGCTGCAGATTAAGTTTCATCCGCCGGATTTTGTGGACTGATGAAGCAAGGTTTTTTCGTGTGTGTGTGATTGGAGGTTTAACGACCACCGTGAGCAACTCAATGGGCTATAAGCAGTCGCCCGTCCCTAATTTAGGGTCACTGGTTCCAGGGAAGGGAGAGAGACAGTGCCGTAAGACAAACACAACATCCATTGATTGATTGGAGGTTTAACGACCACCGTGAGCAACTCAATGGGCTATAAGCAGTCGCCCGTCCCTAATTTAGGGTCACTGGTTCCAGGGAAGGGAGAGAGTCAGTGCCGTAAGACAAACACAACATCCATGCCTCAGGGGATTCGAACCCGGACCTTTTTTTTAATTAGAGGTTCTTTTTTTTTTTTTTTTGATTGGAGGTTTTACGACCACCGTGAGCTACTCAATGGGCTATAAATTTAGGGTCACTGGTTCCAGGGAAGGGAGAGAGTCAGTGCCGTAAGACAAACACAACATCCATGCCTCACCGGGATTCGAACCCGGACCTTTTTTAATTGGAGGTTCTTTTTTTTTTTTTTTTTGATTGGAGGTTTAACGACCACCGTGAGCAACTCAATGGGCTATAAGCAGTCGCCCGTCCCTAATTCAGGGTCACTGGTTCCAGGGAAGGGAGAGAGTCAGTGCCGTAAGACAAACACAACATCCATGCCTCACCGGAATTCGAACCCGGACCTTTTTTTAATTGGAGGTTCTTTTTTTTTTTTTTTTTGATTGGAGGTTTTACGACCACCGTGAGCTACTCAATGGGCTATAAATTTAGGGTCACTGGTTCCAGGGAAGGGAGAGAGTCAGTGCCGTAAGACAAACACAACATCCATGCCTCACCGGGATTCGAACCCGGACCTTTTTTTAATTGGAGGTTCTTTTTTTTTTTTTTTTTTTTTTTTTGATTGGAGGTTTAACGACCACCGTGAGCAACTCAATGGGCTATAAGCAGTCGCCCGTCCCTAATTTAGGGTCACTGGTTCCAGGGAAGGGAGAGAGTCAGTGCCGTAAGACAAACACAACATCCATGCCTCACCGGGATTCGAACCCGAACCTTTTTTTAATTGGAGGTTCTTTTTTTTTTTTTTTGATTGGAGGTTTTACGACCACCGTGAGCTACTCAATGGGCTATAAATTTAAGGTCACTGGTTCCAGGGAAGGGAGAGAGTCAGTGCCGTAAGACAAACACAACATCCATGCCTCACCGGGATTCGAACCCGGACCTTTTTTAATTGGAGGTTCTTTTTTTTTTTTTTTGATTGGAGGTTTAACGACCACCGTGAGCAACTGAATGGGCTATAAGCAGTCGCCCGTCCCTAATTTTGGGTCACTGATTCCAGGGAAGGGAGAGAGCCAGTGCCGTAAGACAAACACAACATCCATGCCTCACCGGGATTCGAACCTGGACCTTTTTTTTTTTTATTGGAGGTTCTTTTTTTTTTTTGATTGGAGGTTTAACGACCACCGTGAGCAACTCAATGGGCTATAAGCAGTCGCCCGTCCCTAATTTAAGGTCACTGATTCCAGGGAAGGGAGAGAGCCAGTGCCGTAAGACAAACACAACATCCATGCCTCACCGGGATTCGAACCCGGACACCGTTCGGACGAATGATCAGAGGCCATCGCTTAGACCACTGTGCCACCGGGGCGGCAAAGCAAGGTTTACACGGCAGGATATCTGCAACACACATAATAGTCATGTTTGGGCATTGGATTATACGCACGCAACACGTGAACACACTCACCTGGTCCGGTGAGGTGTTAATATCTGGTGTGGTATAGATGGGCGATATTCTAGTGGGACCATATCTCCTTCTCGAACGTCTCACAGCTGCTAACTACACGGTGTTCCAACGTGATGTTCTGCCGGACTTACTGGAAAACGTACCATTGCCTGTTCTCAGGAATCTATGATTCCAGCATGATGAACTGTAACGAAGTAAATTTCTCCGTCATTTTTGGTCTACGCCGGGATTCGAACCCGAGTACGCTTATTCCGGAAAAAGCCGCTCTACCAACTGAGCTACGCAGACATGTATTCTGATTCCTATCTGCCTTTATGTCATGTGCGTCCTGCTGGCAGGTACGTCACATCTCCCCCCACGAAAGAGGGCCGGGGGCATGGCCTACGGGTCAGCCGTGACCATGAATCGTTGCAGGCAGCCATCCACTGTAGAACGTGCACTTGAGAACTCCCAGTCAATCTGGTGTGTGGAATGCAACGTCACACACATTTATTTTTCGAAGCACTGGAGAAGGGATTCTCTGATTTTTCCTATCTCGCGGTGTGGAAATAACATCACACCATTGCGAGATTTTGAACGGTCGGGTCATCCGGATAACTCGGGCGCCATTATAACGAAGTAAATTTCTCCGTCATTTTCGGTCTACGCCGGGATTCGAACCCGAGTACGCTTATTCCGGAACAAGCCGCTCTACCAACTGAGCTACGCAGACAATTATTCTGATTCCTATCTGCCTTTATGTGCGTCCTGCTGGCAGGTACGTCACAGGACCACCGGCGCATAATGCTGAAAATGTTCGCCAGTGGCTGGATACGGAATATCCCGGTCGACGGTGGTCCTGTCGCATGGCCCGCTAGGTAGCCGGATCTTAACCCACTGGACTTCTTCCTCTGTGGGGTCATCAAAAGGAAATGGTATATCGACAGCATGTCAATAGCCTGCACGACCTAGTGGTCACCTTACACGCGGCCCTCACAACTGTAACCCCTGCTATGCTGCAACGCGTGCAGATGTCTATTCCTCGGCGGGCGCCCGCCTGTTCCGCACCACTACAAGGTGGTCATTTTGAACACGTGTTGTAATCTGACACGAATCCACGTGTTTTATCATTTGTGTTGTAGTGGTACACATCAATAAATTACATGCTTCCTGTCAAAGTGATTGGGTAAGTTATTTCTAATGTCAGTATTCTTACCGGATGTGACGTCAAGAACTTTCGGTGCGTATATCTCCGGAACGCGACGTCCGATCGGACAACAGTTTTAGGCTTCTTTCTCCACGAATAATCATCCGGTAGGTTTATTGTGCGGTCGTTTCTGATCACCCTGTATATATACACTGCCGGAGAGTGAAACAAGAACACCAAGAAGGAATTGGCGGACGATCATGAAATTTACATATGTTAATGGGGTCGAGTTTACGTAGGTGTGATGTTAATTTCGGGACACACCGGTGAGCGCTTACGCCACAGCACGGCATAATATGCAAATTATCGTCGGTGGTATTTAAGGAGTACGGCGAAGTGAATGTAATCAGTCGTCGGCGTACGGACACGTGCGAAGACCCTGAAGAAGCTGCAATGCCTGGACATGGAAGACGTGTACGATTTCAGCAGTTATCGGACTTTGAGCGAGGTTGTCTAGTCGGACTCCGCGAGGCCGGGTGGGCGCATCGTCGTACTGCGGAGTGAATTGGACGGGAAATATCGGTGGTGGTACGATGGTGGCGTAGATGGTCCGAGAAACATTCCCACACGATAAGACGTGGAACCGGGAGTCACAGGCGGACTGATGAGCGAACCGATCGACGCATAAGAAGAGCGGCGTTGTCAAGCAGAAATCCACTGCGACGCAAATCCGAGCTGCCGTTGCACCTGAGGTGACTGTGCGAACAATCAGCCACCGTCTACCAGATTCAGGACTACGTGCACGTGTGCCCCTGGCATGTGTACCTCTGACCCCAGCCCACCTTCAGGAACGGCTGCAGTGGTGTCACCAACGTCTGCACTGGAGAACGCAATGGCGATCTGTCGTGTTCAGCGATGAAAGCAGATTCTGCTTGGGAGCCTCCGATGGCCGTATGCGTGTTCGCAGACGCACAGGGGAGCGTCTCCACCCTTCTTGCATCCGCCAGCGACAAGCAGGGCCTATACACCTGGTCTCCTGGTGTGGAGAGCGATCAGCTATCACTCCCGTACACAACTAGTGTTTGTACCGGGTACGTTAAACAGCACCTCCTACATCAACAACATCATTCAGCCCGTTGTTGTGCAATTTGTAAGGTCTGTTCATCGTGGTGCTTTCCAGCAAGATAACGCACGCCCACACACGGCACGTGCAACGCAACATGCACTTCAGGGTGTGAGACAACTTCCATGGCCTGCACGTTCACCGGATTTGTCCCCTATTGAGCACGTGTGGGATTTTATGGGACAGTCCGGTCTCCACGGCCAGCCACGACCATCCCCGATTTAGGCGTCCAGGTTGAGGATGCTTGGAACTCAATACCCCAAACTTACATCCAACATCTGTACGACAGACTCCATGCCAGAATTGCACAGTGTGACGCAGTTCATGGCGGTTCAACCTCGTACTAACCATGTTACATGGAAATGTTATTTTTCAGTTTACCAGCAAATACAGCTGTATTTTGAAATAATGTTTTGATCACGTTATCCTCTGTATTCCGTTATTATGCTGTATAAATTTCGTTGTTATCAGACGTCTCCTTCTTGGTGTTCTTTTTTCACTTTCCGCCAGTGTATATTGTTAGTAGCAGGAGATGGCGAAAATTTTCCCGTATTAACCACGCTGCCTCCCTCCCAGCCCACCCCACACGAGCAGGGATTGACTTCGGAGTGGGTGGAACAACCGAGAGTACCCGTTATGCGTGAGGGAGCAGGAAAAGAGAAAGAAGTCCTAAAAACACCATCTGGGAGGAAGTGGTGGGACATTTTTACGAATTTTCTTTATGACCCAATTAAGATACGTATGTAGATCAGACTGTTATTCACAGTTTCTCCCACCTACTCTGATTTCAGTACTAAGCTCTGCCTTACCCTGTTTCGAGACGTTACAGATGCTAGACAATGTGACAACAGCAAAGAACTACCAAAGAATATCCCCATGTTTTTTACCCCCGCTGTTCCTGTTTTCCCTTTATCTTTTGCACTCTCTCGCTTTCTTTATTCTATTCACTTCTCTTTCTTTTTTTACTGAACCTAAACCAATGTAATAAGTATTTTAAATCCGCCGTACTAAGTTCAGTTCTTTTAAAAAAACTAATAACAAAATATGCAAAGTTAATTATTTACGATCTTCGCTACTTTTAACGTAAACACTTCGTTAGCATTTAGGAGGGGGGCGATCTCCCCAATCGCCCCCCCCCGCTGGAACCACCACTGGGCCCAGCGAGAAAATGCCCTTCGACCAAGAGTTCCTTCCGCACAAACTTCTTGCAAGACAGTGTGGATCTGTGTGTCGGAGTTTCCCCCGCAGAGTTCATATTTTCTAGTACTGGCCTAACGCTGTGACTCGACCTGAGGAGCTGCACACTTCCGTTTCCCAAACCTCCGACGTCCACACAGCAAACGATAGAGCATGGTTCTGACACCACTGCGTTGCTGAGAGTCTGACCTTGACATGACGCAATCGTTTTCCCGATTGCATCATTTGCTTTTGTGTTAGTTTAACGTGTGTAGAACTTTTGTTATGACTCTCGTAGGAAATTTCATTATTACTTTCTACTGTAAGTTTCCCCTCTTTGTACTGGAAATTTCCAAATTTTTTTGCTATTTTTACTGCATATACACAATCATCCAGAAATTCTCTGAAAAAATTAGCAATCATAATTAATGTTATCGCGATATCTCAGTAGTACCTTCCAAAAAGAGAAAAAGCATAGTCCAATTTCCGGGGAAGGCAGATGCCCCCACTTGCGCCCCGATATGGGCGTCCACTAGTATTTCTACTTCTGGGAAATGGACGGAGTCATTGGAGCACCCACGGAGGGGGATTTGGGGGCTTAAGCCCCTCCAAGGAGATTAAGAACGACGTACGTCACAAATTAAACATTCAAAAATATTATTGTACGTGTTCAAAAAATTACATAGTGTCTTCTATTACATGGTGTATTTTCCCCAAAGAGACTAAGAGCGATGTACGTCACAAATTAAACATTCAAAAATATTATTGTACGTGTTCAAAAAATTACATAGTGTCTTCTATTACATGGTGTATTTTCCCCAAAGAGACTAAGAGCGATGTACGTCACAAATTAAACATTCAAAAATATTATTGTACGTGTTCAAAAAATTACATAGTCTCTTCTATTACATGGTGTATTTTCCCCAAAGAGACTAAGAGCGATGTACGTCACAAATTAAACATTCAAAAATATTATTGTACGTGTTCAAAAAATTACATAGTGTCTTCTATTATATGGTGTATTTACCCCAAAGAGACTAAGAGCGATGTACGTCACAAATTAAACATTCAAAAATATTATTGTACGTGTTCAAAAAATTATATAGTCTCTTCTATTACATGGTGTATTTTCCCCAAAGAGACTAAAAGCGATGTACGTCACAAATTAAACATTCAAAAATATTATTGTACGTGTTCCAAAAATTACATAGTGTCTTCTATTACATGGTGTATTTTCCCCAAAGAGACTAAGAGCGATGTACGTCACAAATTAAACATTCAAAAATATTACTTCACTTGTTCAAAAAATTACATAGTGTCTTCTATTACATGGTGTGTTTTCCCCAAAGAGACCGAGAGCGATGTACGTCACAAATTAAACATTCAAAAATATTATTTCACTTGTTCAAAAAATTACATAGTGTCTTCTATTACATGGTGTATTTTCCCCAAAGAGAATCAGAGTGATGAACGTCACAAATTAAACATTCAAAAATATTATTTCACTTGTTCAAAAAATTACATAGTGTCTTCTATTACATGGTGTATTTTCCCCAAAGAGACTAAGAGCGATGTAAGTCACAAATTAAACATTCAAAAATATTATTGTACGTGTTCAAAAAATTACATAGTGTCTTCTATTACATGGTGTATTTTCCCCAAAGAGACTGAGAGCGATGTACGTCACAAATTAACAGTCAAAAATATTATTTCACTTGTTCAAAAAATTACATAGTGTCTTCTATTACATGGTGTATTTTCCCCAAAGAGACTAAGAGCGATGTACGTCACAAATTAAACATTCAAAAATATTTTTGTACGTGTTCAAAAAATTACATAGTCTCTTCTATTACATGGTGTATTTTCCCCAAAGAGACTGAGAGCGATGTACGTCACAAATTAAACATTCAAAAATATTATTTCACTTGTTCAAAAAATTACATAGTGTCTTCTATTACATGGTGTATTTTCCCCAAAGAGACTAAGAGCAATGTACGTCACAAATTAAACATTCAAAAATATTATTTCACTTGTTCAAAAAATTACATAGTGTCTTCTATTACATGGTGTATTTTCCCCAAAGAGAATCAGAGTGATGAACGTCACAAATTAAACATTCAAAAATATTATTTCACTTGTTCAAAAAATTACATAGTGTCTTCTATTACATGGTGTATTTTCCCCAAAGAGACTAAGAGCGATGTAAGTCACAAATTAAACATTCAAAAATATTATTTCACCTGTTCAAAAAATTACATAGTGTCTTCTATTACATGGTGTATTTTCCCCAAAGAGACTGAGAGCGATGTACGTCACAAATTAACAGTCAAAAATATTATTTCACTTGTTCAAAAAATTACATAGTGTCTTCTATTACATGGTGTATTTTCCCCAAAGAGACTAAGAGCGATGTACGTCACAAATTAAACATTCAAAAATATTTTTGTACGTGTTCAAAAAATTACATAGTCTCTTCTATTACATGGTGTATTTTCCCCAAAGAGATTAAGAGCGATGTACGTCACAAATTAAACATTCAAAAATATTATTTCATTTGTTCAAAAAATTACATAGTGTCTTCTATTACATGGTGTATTTTCCCCAAAGAGACTAAGAGCGATGTACGTCACAAATTAAACATTCAAAAATATTATTTCACTTGTCCAAAAATTTACATAGTGTCTTCTATTACATGGTGTATTCTCCCCAAAGAGACTAAGAGCGATGTACGTCACAAATTAAACATTCAAAAATATTATTGTACGTGTTCAAAAAATTACATAGTGTCTTCTGTTACATGGTGTATTTTCCCCAAAGAGACTAAGAGCGATGTACGTCACAAATTAAACATTCAAAAATATTATTTCACTTGTTCAAAAAATTACATAGTGTCTTCTATTACATGGTGTATTTTCCCCAAAGAGACTAAGAGCGATGTACGTCACAAATTAAACATTCAAAAATATTATTTCACTTGTTCAAAAAATTACATAGTGTCTTCTATTATATGGTGTATTTTCCCCAAAGAGACTAAGAGCGATGTACGTCACAAATTAAACATTCAAAAATATTATTGTACGTGTTCAAAAAATTACATAGTCTCTTCTATTAGATGGTGTATTTTCCCCAAAGAGACTAAGAGCGATGTACGTCACAAATTAAACATTCAAAAATATTATTTCACCTGTTCTAAAAATTACATAGTGTCTTCTATTACGTGGTGTATTTTCCCCAAAGAGACTAAGAGCGATGTACGTCACAAATTAAACATTCAAAAATATTATTGTACGTGTTCAAAAAATCACATAGTGTCTTCTATTACATGGTGTATTTTCCCCAAAGAGACTAAGAGCGATGTACGTCACAAATTAAACATTCAAAAATATTATTTCACTTGTTCAAAAAATTACATAGTGTCTTCTATTACATGGTGTATTTTCCCCAAAGAGACTAAGAGCGATGTACGTCACAAATTAAACATTCAAAAATATTATTTCACTTGTTCAAAAAATTACATAGTGTCTTCTATTACATGGTGTATTTTCCCCAAAGAGACTGAGAGCGATGTACGTCACAAATTAAACATTCAAAAATATTATTTCACTTGTTCAAAAAATTACATAGTGTCTTCTATTACATGGTGTATTTTCCCCAAAGAGACTAAGAGCGATGTACGTCACAAATTAAACATTCAAAAATATTTTTGTACGTGTTCAAAAAATTACATAGTCTCTTCTATTACATGGTGTATTTTCCCCAAAGAGACTGAGAGCGATGTACGTCACAAATTAAACATTCAAAAATATTATTTCACTTGTTCAAAAAATTACATAGTGTCTTCTATTACATGGTGTATTTTCCCCAAAGAGACTAAGAGCAATGTACGTCACAAATTAAACATTCAAAAATATTATTTCACTTGTTCAAAAAATTACATAGTGTCTTCTATTACATGGTGTATTTTCCCCAAAGAGAATCAGAGCGATGTACGTCACAAATTAAACATTCAAAAATATTATTTCACTTGTTCAAAAAATTACATAGTGTCTTCTATTACATGGTGTATTTTCCCCAAAGAGACTAAGAGCGATGTACGTCACAAATTAAACATTCAAAAATATTATTTCACTTGTTCAAAAAATTACATAGTGTCTTCTATTACATGGTGTATTTTCCCCAAAGAGACTAAGAGCGATGTACGTCACAAATTAAACATTCAAAAATATTATTTCACTTGTTCAAAAAATTACATAGTGTCTTCTATTACATGGTGTATTCTCCCCAAAGAGACTAAGAGCGATGTACGTCACAAATTAAACATTCAAAAATATTATTGTACGTGTTCAAAAAATTACATAGTGTCTTCTATTACATGGTGTATTTTCCCCAAAGAGACTAAGAGCGATGTACGTCACAAATTAAACATTCAAAAATATTATTTCACTTGTTCAAAAAATTACATAGTGTCTTCTATTACATGGTGTATTTTCCCCAAAGAGACTAAGAGCGATGTACGTCACAAATTAAACATTCAAAAATATTATTGTACGTGTTCAAAAAATTACATAGTGTCTTCTATTACATGGTGTATTTTCCCCAAAGAGACTAAGAGCGATGTATGTCACAAATTAAACATTCAAAAATATTATTTCACTTGTTCAAAAAATTACATAGTGTCTTCTATTACATGGTGTATTTTCCCCGAAGAGACTGAGAGCGATCTACGTCACAAATTAAACATTCAAAAATATTATTTCACTTGTTCAAAAAATTACATAGGTTCTTCTATTACTGTACATGGTGTCTTCTTCCCAAAGCCCCAAATAATTTTTTTTTTTTGATTCGAGGTTTAAGGACCACCGTGAGCAACTCAATGAGCTGTAAGCAGTCGCCCGTCCCTAATTTAGGGTCACTGTTTCCAGGGAAGGGAGAGAGCCAGTGCCGTAAGACAAACACAACATCCATGCCTCACCGGGATTCGAACCCGGACCCCTTTCGGACGAATGATCAGAAGCCATCGCATAGACCACTGCGCCACCGGGGCGGCCACAAAGAAATTAAGAGCCACGTACGTCACAACCGTATATAAACTATAGGCATATATATACACTGCTGGCCACCTAAAATGCAACACCAAGAAGGAAGCATACGATTGACCTGAAATTTGTAGCATGCGTCGGGCGCGAGAGGACATGCAAACGATTAGCATTGCAAGGCATATGCAATTCATGCCCTGCACGCCACCTAGAAGCACTATAAAAAGGGTGCACAGAAGGCGGGGTGTAAGTGAGCCGCGGATGGCTTAGTGGTTAGCGAGTCAGACTATCGATGCAAGGTCCCCAGGTTCGAACCTGGGCTGATCTTTCAGAGATGGTGTGATTTACTAACAAACGCTGAATATCCGCCGTGCATCGGACGAGCACGTTAAGTGACGGCCCCCATGCTGGACCCACTGGTTAAATGGGTATCCTTTCCTATGTCCTCCCTGAAATTCTCTCACCCATCTATGTGCAATATCGTACTTGTACGGTGGCGCCATCTACTGTACTCTAATCACACTACAAACTGTTTTGTCAAAGTCGCTAGACTTGCTCTCATTCCTTCCGTTTCTATGTCCTGCCCAAAAGGCGATCTCGCTGTAGGTGGCTGGGACCTAAACTCTACTCACTGTGGACGGAAGTCCTACAAGAAAATGACAAATACTGTGTATGTTATGATAGAAAACGGGGTGTAAGTAGTGGAAGTGTGTTGTGCTGCCGGACCTTTGCGTGTGATGCTTCCAGATGCCTCGTCGCAGAATACGGCAGTCATTCCAGCACGTTTCGGAATTCGACAGAGGACGAATAGTGACTTATCGCGACAACGGTTTATCGTACCGAGTCATCGGCGCCCGTACAGGACGACATCCAGCCACAGTGAGGCGAGTCTGGATTCGGTGAGTGCAGGAGGTTTGGACGAACCGACGTGAGCGATTGCCGCAGCCGCGGCACACCACCGAACGGAAGGACCGGCATGTTGTGCGGCGAGCATTGACGTCTCGCACCGCCAGCGCAGGAATTAGGGTGTGTTGCGCAACAACCTGTGTCAGCACGTACCGTTCGACGTCGTATGCAGGAGCGGTGACTTGTCGTACGGCGCCCATTGCTCCGATTACGATTGACGTTACACCACCGGCTAGTGCGGCGGCAGTGTGCCGTTGAACGCCGCACCTGGACAACGCAATGGCAGGACATTGCCTTCTCCGACGAATCCCGCTTCTGCCTGCAACACCACGATGGTCGAATCCGTGTGTGGCGGCACCGCAGCGAGAGACTGCATGACGCCTGCATTATGCATCGCCATACCAGTCCGTCGCCTGGCGTAATGGTTTGGGGCGCAAATGGATATGACACTCGCACCCCTCTGGTACGCATCGCCTGTACACTCAACAGCCACCGCTACATCTCCGATGTTTTGGAGCCTGTAGTCCTCCCTTACCTGCAGGACCTGCCAGCGGCCACGTTTCAACTGGACAATGCGCGCCCGCACGTTGCACGCATCGTGCAACAGTTCTTCACGGCCCACCAGGTGTCACTGCTGCCGTGGCCCGCTTGCTCTCCCGATATGTCGCCCATCGAACATGTCTGGTCGCTGATCGGCAACCGAGTGATCCGGCAAGCACCACCTGCGGCTACGCTTGATGAACTGTGGCAACGTGTGGAAGCAGCCTGGACCGACATATACCCCAAGCCTACATGCAAAGCCTCTTTCGTTCGATGTCGTGGCGTGTAGCAGCCGTTATTGCCAGCCATGGGGGCCACACGAACTATTGATGTCAGCGTGTTCCGCAAGTCGCACCGGCGTGTAAGTTCAATCGTTTCATCTTTGTATCTGTTGCTATGTGTCCAGTAAATCTGGCTTTGCTATTTCGTGTCCTTCTTGGTGTTGCATTTTGGGTGGCCAGCAGTTCATATACACTGACGGAAAAAAATCCCAACACCAAGAAGAGATTGTGTTAGATAAACGACAGTTGGTAGGCGGTGAGAGTACATCTGTAAGATGAAGTCTATGCAAATTTCGCGCTCGGCGCATACGTGTGGCGCTAGTAGCGCCCCTCGGAACATGCAAAGCAGGTTTGCTGTAAATACGCGCTGTAACGTTCGTGAGCGTTAGTTATCGTTGAGTTTCGACGTAGTGTGTTGAGGTTAGTCAAGAATGCCTTTAAGAAGACGAAGAAGCCATTATCAACAGCTCACGGAGTTTGAACGAGGTTGAGTAATAGGGCTACGAGAAGGTGGATTTTCTTTCCGCAATATAGCAGAACGACTTGGCAGGAATGTAGCCACTGTGCATGATTGTTGATAGCGGTGGTCAAGGGAAGGTGCTGCCTCAAGAAGACCGGGTTCCGGCCGGCCACGTGACAGTACTGAGAGGGAAGACCGCCGTGTACGGCGTATGGCCGTGGCGCATCGTACCGCGTCTGCGGCAGCAATTCGAGTTGCAGTTGCCACCACAGTGACACAACGAACTGTTACAAATCGGTTACTTGAAGGACACCTCCGAGCCAGACGCCCTGTAGCGTGCATTCCACTTACTCCAAACCACTGCCGTTTGCGACGTCAGTGGTGCCAAGCTAGAGCTCATTGGAGGACGGAGTGGAGATCTGTTGTGTTTTCTGATGAAAGCCGGTTCAGCCTGGGTGCCAGTGATGGCCGTGTGTTGGTTAGAAGGAGGCCAGGTGAGCGCCTGCAACCAAACTGTCTGCGGCCGAGACACACTGGACATACACCTGGAGTTATGGTCTGGGGAGCAATTTCCTATGACAGCAGGAGCACTCTCGTGGTTATCCCACGCACCCTGACGGCACAGTTGTACGTCGGTCTGGTGATTCAACCTGTTGTGCTGCCATTCATGAACACCATTCCAGGGGCGTTTTCCAACAGACTAACGCTCGCCCGCATACCGCTGTTGTAACCCAACATGCTCTACAGAGTGTCGACATGTTGCCGTGGCCTGCTAGATCACCAGATCTTTCACCAATCGAGCACGTATGGGACATCATTGGACGACAACTCCAGCGTCACCCCCAACCAGCATTAACCGTCCCTGTATTGACCGACCAAGTGCAACAGGCATGGAACTGCATCCCACAAACTGACATCCAGCACCTGTACGACGCAATGCATGAACGTTTGCGTGCTTGCATTCAACATTCTGGCGGTTACACCAGTTATTAATGTACCAGCAGTTCACATTTAAAATGGCTCTTCTCGCGCTTACATTAAGCTGTGATCTTGAAACCTTAATCGATTAAATATGTTACCTATACAAATTTATTGCCGCCATTTCATTCCTCTACAACTATTTTTTCGTGGTGTTGGGATTTTTTTCCGTCAGTGTATATATATATACAGCCCCTCTAACAAAAATTCTTGTTATATAAACTATATACTGCTCCCTCCAACAAAAATTCCTGGGTGCGCCACTAGAGGGAGTCCTCTGAGAGAAATTCCAAGAGATTAGTAAAAACACACCATTTTTATTTTATAACTATATGGATATTGCTAGTCAGGTTACAAACTAAAATTTATAAACAGCCTTATGACAGAAAAAAAAAAAAAAAAAAAACGTAAGCAAGCTAAAATTGAGCATTAGTCATAGAGATTCGTATGCATGCTTCCCATACCACGTACGTTGAATAAATGCTACGTACACTTTCCGTCAGTGTATATATATATACAGCCCCTCCAACAAAAATTCTTGTTATATAAACTATATACTGCTCCCTCCAACAAAAATTCTTGGGTGCGCCACTAGAGGGAGTGCTCTGAGAGAAATTCCAAGAGATAAGTAAAAACACACCATTTTTATTTTATAACTATGGATATTTCTAGTCAGGTTACAAACTAAAATTTATAAACAGCCTTATGACAGAAAAAAAAAAAATACGTAAGCAAGCTAAAATTGAGCATTAGTTATAGAGATTCGTATGCATGCTTCCCATACCACGTACGTTGAATAAATGCTACGTACACTATGAACCTGAAAACTTTTTTTGATTAGGGATACCATTATCACCATCGGGTAGAATATAAAAACCGTATGAACAGAGTTTTTGCCAAAATTTCTGCCCAGCACTCTTTGAAGTGCTAGGCAGAAATTTGTATGTCCCCTATTTGTCATTTTCTTGTAGGACTTCCGTCCACAGTGAGTAGAGTTTAGGTCCCAGCCGCCTACAGCGAGATTGCCTTTTGGGCAGGACACAGAAACGGGAGGAATTAGAGCAAGCCTGGCGACTTTGACAAAACAGTTTGTAGTGAGATTAGAGTACAGTAGATGGCGCCACCGTCTTCTTGTAGGACTTCCGTCCACAGTGAGTAGAGTTTAGGTCCCAGCCGCCTACAGCGAGATTGCCTTTTGGGCAGGACACAGAAACGGGAGGAATTAGAGCAAGCCTGGCGACTTTGACAAAACAGTTTGTAGTGAGATTAGAGTACAGTAGATGGCGCCACCGTCTTCTTGTAGGACTTCCGTCCACAGTGAGTAGAGTTTAGGTCCCAGCCGCGTACAGCGAGATCGCCTTTTGGGCAGGACACAGAAACGGGAGGAATTAGAGCAAGTCTGGCGACTTTGACAGAACAGTTTGTAGTGAGATTAGAGAACAGTAGATGGCGCCACCGTCTTCTTGTAGGACTTCCGTCCACAGTGAGTAGAGTTTAGGTCCCAGCCGCCTACAGCGATATCGCCTTTTGGGCAGGACACAGAAACGGGAGGAATTAGAGCAAGTCTGGCGACTTTGACAGAACAGTTTGTAGTGAGATTAGAGTACAGTAGATGGCGCCACCGTCTTCTTGTAGGACTTCCGTCCACAGTGAGTAGAGTTTAGGTCCCAGCCATCTACAGCGAGATCGCCTTTTGGGCAGGACACAGAAACGGGAGGAATTAGAGCAAGTCTGGCGACTTTGACAGAACAGTTTGTAGTGAGATTAGAGTACAGTAGATGGCGACACCGTATTCTTGTAGGACTTCCGTCCACAGTGAGTAGAGTTTAGGTCCCAGCCATCTACAGCGAGATCGCCTTTTGGGCAGGACACAGAAACGGGAGGAATTAGAGCAAGTCTGGCGACCTTGACAGAACAGTTTGTAGTGAGATTAGAGTACAGTAGATGGCGCCACCGTTTTCTTGTAGGACTTCCGTCCACAGTGAGTAGAGTTTAGGTCCCAGCCATCTACAGCGAGAACGCCTTTTGGGAAGGACACAGAAACGGAAGGAATGAGAGCAAGTCTAGCGACTTTGACAGAACAGTTTGTAGTGAGATTAGAGTACAGTAGATGGCGCCACCATACAAGTAAGTACGATATTGCACATAGAAGGGTGAGAGAATTTCAGGGGGGCATAGGAAAGGATACATATTTAACCAGTGGGTCCAGCCTGGGGGCCGTCACTTAACGTGTTCGTCCGATGCACGGAGGATTTTCAGTGATTGTTAGTAAATCATACCATCTCTGAAAGATCAGCCCAGGTTCGAACCTGAGGACCTTGCATTGACAGTCTGACTCGCTACACAGTCATTTTCTAGGGACATTGCATTGACAGTCTGACTCGCACCTTGTCATTTTCTAGTAGGACTTCCGTCCACAGTGAGTAGAGTTTAGGTCCCAGCCACCTACAGCGAGTTCGCTTTTTGGGCAGGACACAGAAACGGAAGGAATGAGAGCAAGTCTAGCGACTTTGACAGAACAGTTTGTAGTGAGATTAGAGTACAGTAGATGGCGCCACCGTCTTCTTGTAGGACTTCCGTCCACAGTGAGTAGAGTTTAGGTCCCAGCCACCTACAGCGAGAACGCCTTTTGGGCAGGACACAGAAACGGAAGGAATGAGAGCAAGTCTAGCGACTTTGACAGAACAGTTTGTAGTGAGATTAGAGTACAGTAGATGGCGCCACCATACAAGTAAGTACGATATTGCACATAGAAGGGTGAGAGAATTTCAGGGGGCATAGGAAAGGATACCCATTTAACCAGTGGGTCCAGCCTGGGGCCGTCACTTAACGTGCTCGTCCGATGCACGGCGGATATTCAGCGATTGTTAGTAAATCACACCATCTCTGAAAGATCAGCCCAGGTTCGAACCTGGGGACCTTGCATCGATAGTCTGACTCGCTCCACAGTCATTTTCTAGGGACATTGCATTGACAGTCTGACTCGCACCTTGTCATTTTCTAGTAGGACTTCCGTCCACAGTGAGCAGAGTTTAGATCCCAGCCACCAACAGCGAGATCGCCTTTTGGGCAAGACACAGAAACGGGAGGAATTAGAGCAAGTCTAGCGACTTTGACAGAACAGTTTGTAGTGAGATTAGAGTACAGTAGATGGCGCCACCGTCTTCTTGTAGGACTTCCGTCCACAGTGAGTAGAGTTTAGGTCCCAGCCACCTACAGCGAGATCGCCTGTTGGACAGGACACATAAACGGAAGGAATGAGAACAAGTTTGACAGAACAGTCTGTAGTGAGATTAGAGTACAGTAGATAGCGCTACCGTACAAGTACGATGTTGCACACAGAGGGGTGAGAGAAGTTCAGGGGGAGGGGGGGTATAGGAAAGGATACCCATTTAACCAGTGGGTCCAGCCTGGGGCCGTCACTTAACGTGCTCGTCCGATGCACGGTGGATTTTCAGCGATTGTTAGTAAATCACACCATATCCGAAAGATCAGCCCAGGCTTGAATCTGGGGACTTTGCATCGACAGTCTGAATCACTAACCACTAAGCTACCCACGGCTCTTTGCAAGTCCCCCATCATGCTCAGCCCCTTAATAGCTCACCCAGCAGCAGCGTCGGAACCGCGGGGGCAGAGGGAGCAGTTGCGCCCACACGGAAATGATGGGGGGGGGGGAGGCATAGGAAAGGATACCCATTTAACTAGTGGGTCCAGCCTGGGTGCCGTCACTTACCGAGCTCACCCGGTGCACGGTGGATTTTCAGCGAATGTTCGTAAATCACACCAGCTCTGAAAGATCAGCCCAGGTTCGAACCTAAGGACCTTGCATTGATAGTCTGAATAGCTAACCACTAAGCCATCCGCGGCTCTTTGTATGTCCCGCATCATGCTCAGCCCCTTAATAGCCCACCCAGACAGCAGCGTCAGAACCGCGGGGACAGTTGCGCCCACTCGAAAATGAGGAGGGAGGGGACATCACGTTTGCCCCCTCAGTTTTCTTCCCTTTCAAATTACATATGTTCATGATGGAAAATCTGAAACATTCGGTTTTTTTAAAAGTTCACTTTGATAAAAAATGAGTATTGCTTTTCATTTTTTGCCATGAACTATCTAGAAATCTGAATATTTTTTTTAATGTCACTCACTCATAAGACGCCAAAAAAAAAAAAATGCTGCAAATAGTCCAGAGCGCTGGTTCCCGTTTGAAGACCAGCAATCTCATTAGGTGTAAAAAATTATTCTTCCTCTAAAAAAAATGAGTAAAAATAAATAGGGAAATGGAAGTACGTTGAAGCATGAGATATAAGTTCCTCCAATGTTGAATTATAGCGTTTACGACCAAAGCTTATCATATGCGATCATGAAAGAAATACGGGATTACGCCATATAATACAAATTTTGAAGATGACAATCCGATTTTTGGCGTAAATGTGACAAGGATGGTAAGTCAGATAATATCCGAAAACTTGAAAATTTTCATCGTCCTGGAGCGGAACTCGAATCCGCGTCTCCCAGAAAACGCCCGGGTATGCTAACCACTACACCACCCAGAACGACAAAGTTTCAAGTTTCCGATGTGATGGTAATATTCAAATTGATCGGAAACTGGAAACTTTGTCGTTCTGGGTGGTGTAGTGGTTAGCATACCCGGGCGTTTTCTGGGAGAAGCGGGTTCGAGTTCCGCTCCAGGACGATGAAAATTTTCAAGTTTTCGGACATTATCTGACTTACCATCCTTGTCACATTTACGCCAAAAATCGGATTGTCATCTTCAAAATTTGTATTATATGGCGTAATCCCGTATTTCTTTCATGATTTATCTGCTTCTCCGGGCAAACACGGGATAAGATTCTTAACCTCCAGATTCGCTAAACATGAATGCCGGTTGCTTCGACTAGCGAATCCCGTGATGGTTATATTCAAATTGATCGGAAACTTGAAACTTGGTCGTTCTGGGTGGTGTAGTGGTTAGCACACCCGCGCGTTTTCTGGGAGACGCGGGTTCGAGTCCCGCTCCAGGACGATGAAAATTTTCAAGTTTTCGGATATTATCTGACTTACCATTCTTGTCACATTTACGCCAAAAATCGGATTGTCATCTTCAAAATTTGTCTTATCATATGCGTTTACGACCAAAGTCGATTATGGGCTTTGGTTTACGACTGCAATTCTTGTGGAATTCTTCTTCTTTTTTTTTTTTTTTTTTTTGATTGGAGGTTTAACGACCACCGTGAGCAACTCAATGGGCTATAAGCAGTCGCCCGTCCCTAATTTAGGGTCACTGGTTCTAGGGAAGGAAGAGAGCCAGTGCCGTAAGACAAACACAACATCCATTGATTGATTGGAGATTTAACGACCACCGTGAGCAACTCAATGGGCTATAAGCAGTCGCCCGTCCCTAATTTAGGGTCACTGGTTCCAGGGAAGGGAGAGAGCCAGTGCCGTAAGACAAACACAACATCCATTGATTGATTGGAGATTTAACGACCACCGTGAGCAACTCAATGGGCTATAAGCAGTCGCCCGTCCCTAATTTAGGGTCACTGGTTCTAGGGAAGGAAGAGAGCCAGTGCCGTAAAACAAACACAACATCCATTGATTGATTGGAGATTTAGAACTCAATGGGCTATAAGCAGTCGCCCGTCCCTAATTAAGGGTCACTGGTTCTAGGGAAGGAAGAGAGCCAGTGCCGTAAGACAAACACAACATCCATTGATTGATTGAAGGTTTAACGACCACCGTGAGCAACTCAATGGGCTATAAGCAGTCGCCCGTCCCTAATTTAGGGTCACTGGTTCCAGGGAAGGAAGAGAGCCAGTACCGTGAGACAAACACAACATCAATTTTTATTGTTTGATTGAAGGTTTAGCGAGCACCGTGAGCAACTCAATGGGCTATAAGCAGTCGCCCGTCCCTAATTTAGGGTCACTGGTTCCAGGGAAGGGAGAGAGCCAGTGCCGTAAGACAAACACAACATCCATTGATTGATTGGAGATTTAACGACCACCGTGAGCAACTCAATGGGCTATAAGCAGTCGCCCGTCCCTAATTTAGGGTCACTGGTTCCAGGGAAGGGAGAGAGCCAGTGCCGTAAGACAAACACAACATCCATTGATTGATTGGAGATTTAACGACCACCGTGAGCAACTCAATGGGCTATAAGCAGTCGCCCGTCCCTAATTTAGGGTCACTGGTTCTAGGGAAGGAAGAGAGCCAGTGCCGTAAAACAAACACAACATCCATTGATTGATTGGAGGTTTAACGACCACCGTGAGCAACTCAATGGGCTATAAGCAGTCGCCCGTCCCTAATTAAGGGTCACTGGTTCTAGGGAAGGAAGAGAGCCAGTGCCGTAAGACAAACACAACATCCATTGATTGATTGAAGGTTTAACGACCACCGTGAGCAACTCAATGGGCTATAAGCAGTCGCCCGTCCCTAATTTAGGGTCACTGGTTCCAGGGAAGGAAGAGAGCCAGTGCCGTAAGACAAACACAACATCCATGCCTCACCGGGATTCGAACCCGGACCCCTTTCGGACGAATGATCAGAAGCCATCGCTTAGACCACTGCGCCACCGGGTGCGGACTTGTGGAAGTCGTACCAATCCCGAAGTATGAAGATCTATAGTTTAACGCCGTTCATGTTTACAGTTAGTTTACATTGAGAAACTATATCGATATGAAAAGTGCCCCCCCCCCTTTTTTTTATAGATGAATCTTTAATCGAAAAAAAAATGTTTTTCAGCAAATTTTCGTAATGAAGTCAGCACATCTTCTGTTACAGTAGTACGATCAATTCTATGCCAGGGTGAAATATTTTGTTCTCCGACATAAAACGAGTTCCACTGCCACCCAGTATTGAGCAGCTAGCGTCAGCACTGTGTGTAGCTCCCTATCCCCCTCTTGCCAACCATATGGGCACCGGTCCTGTATATATTTAAAAGCATATAAGACAGACCGTTGTGGAGGAAACTTGGGGAGACCTTCGTCCAGCAGTGGATTGATAATGGTTGACAATGATGATGATGATGATGATATCTATATACTGGATTCAGGAGTGGCTACAGCACAATAGATCATATCCACGTACTGAGAGAACTAATTGAAAGAGCGAGGGAATATGAACTTCCATTGTGCATGGCTTTTATCGATTATGAAAAAGCCTTTGATTCGGTGAAACCATCAGCAGTTACAATGGCTCTGAAAACCTGCGGTATTGAAGATGCATACATTAATATTATTAATAACATCTATGAAAATGCAAGTGCAAAGATTCGGCTGTTTGAAAATACAACACACATAAAAATTGGAAAAGGAGTGAGACAAGGTGACACCATATCTCCGAAGCTCTTTAATGCCACATTGGAAAATGTCTTTCAGTCACTGAACTGGGAAAACAAAGGGATAAAGATTAATGGAGATTATCTAACCCACCTTCGTTTTGCTGATGACGTAGTCATTTTTGCAACTACCCCATCAGAGCTGCAGAGTATGATCCAGGAACTTGCCGACAAGAGTAAAGAAGTGGGATTAAAAATGAACTTTCAGAAGACAAAAGTGATGTTCAATGCTTTTACAAGAAATGAAGATTTATCGATTGATGGAGAAAAGCTGGAGATAACAGACACATACGTTTATCTTGGACAGCAGATATCAAGTGAGGGTCACATTGATGAAGAAATTAATCGGCGTACAAAACTTGCCTGGAGAGCTTTTGGAAGAAACAGCATAATTTTCAAGAGCAATATGCCATTATGTCTTAAAAGAAAAGTGTTTGATCAATGCATCCTTCCAGTGCTTACGTATGGTGCAGAGACGTGGACCTTAACTAAAAGAGACATACAAAGGCTGCAGACAACTCAAAGAAGCATGGAGAGGTGCATACTTGGTGTAACCAGGAGAGATAAGAAGAGGAACTCGTGGATCCGAAAAATGACAAGAGTGGAAGACATCATGATCAGAGTTAAATCGCTGAAATGGCAATGGGCTGGACATACTGCCAGAAGGACAGATCATCGATGGACAGCCGAAATTTTAGATTGGATTCCAAGGGACAGGAAAAGACCCAGAAGAAGACCACATGGGAGATGGGTGGATGAAATTCGAAAGTATGCAGGGGTGACATGGAGGAGACTGGCACAAGACAGACCGTTGTGGAGGAGACTGGCACAAGACAGACCGTTGTGGAGGAAACTTGGGGAGACCTTCGTCCAGCAGTGGATTGATAATGGTTGACAATGATGATGATGATGATGATATCTATATACTGGATTCAGGAGTGGCTACAGCACAATAGATCATATCCACGTGCTCAGAGAACTAATTGAAAGAGCGAGGGAATATGAACTTCCATTGTGCATGGCTTTTATCGATTATGAAAAAGCCTTTGATTCGGTGAAACCATCAGCAGTTGCAATGGCTCTGAAATCCTGCGGTATTGAAGATGCATACATTAATATTATTAATAACATCTATGAAAATGCAAGTGTAAACATTCGGCTGTTTGAAAATACAACACACGTAAAAATTGGAAAGGGAGTGAGACAAGGTGACACCATATCTCCGAAGCTCTTTAATGCCACATTGGAGGGTGTTTTTCAGTCACTGAGCTGGGAAAACAAGGGGATAAAGATTAATGGAGATTATCTAACCCACCTTCGTTTTGCTGATGACGTAGTCATTTTTGCAACTACCCCATCAGAGCTGCAGAGTATGATCCAGGAACTTGCTGACAAGAGTAAAGAAGTGGGATTAAAAATGAACTTTCAGAAGACAAAAGTGATGTTCAATGCTTTTACAAGAAATGAAGATTTATCGATTGATGGAGAAAAGCTGGAGAAATACCAGATACCTACATTTATCTTGGACAGCAGATATCAAGTGAGGGTCACATTGATGAAGAAATTAATCGGCTTACAAAACTTGCCTGGAGAGCTTTTGGAAGAAACAGCATAATTTTCAATAGCAATATGCCATTATGTCTTAAAAGAAAAGTGTTTGATCAATGCATCCTTCCAGTGCTTACGTATGGTGCAGAGACGTGGACCTTAACTAAAAGAGATATACAAAGACTGCAGACAACTCAAAGCAGCATGGAGAGGTGCATGCTTCGTGTAACCAGGAGAGATAAGAAGAGGAACACGTGGATCCGAAAAATGACAAGAGTGGAAGACATCATGATCAGAGTTAAATCCCTGAAATGGCAATGGGCTGGACATACTGCCAGAAGGACAGATCATCGATGGACAGCCGAAATTTTAGATTGGATTCCAAGGGACAGGAAAAGACCCAGAAGAAGACCACATGGGAGATGGGTGGATGAAATTCGAAAGTATGCGGGAGTGACATGGAGGAGACTGGCACAAGACAGACCGTTGTGGAGGAAACTTGGGGAGACCTTCGTCCAGCAGTGGATTGATAATGGTTGACAATGATGATGATGATGATGATATATAGAGAGAATCTACCTGAAGTATTTCATTAAAGCATAGCAATCGTCACCAGGGCCCGACTTACACAGAATTGGGCCCTAGGCACAACCCAAAACGAGGCCCCCTCCACTCGACATTTACTTTACGGAGTCGAATAGGTAGTGTGACCATTTTGGGCGACTGTATTACAATCCAGCGTAATAATTTAATAAACACAATGCATTTATAACACTGACATTAAATTACGGTAGTATCTGGTAAAAGTATTGTTTTCTCCTAGATTTTTATGCTGTCCTACTGATTTGCATCTGAAAAGACTTGAACCTTCATCGAGGAAACAGTTGTGTGTGACAAAGCCACATGACGGGTAAAATTTAATTGGACATTGGATTTTTTGCCAGGTGTGTCTAAACTATACTATTACCATATTAACCAGGAGTGTATTTAAGAGAGAGGTTTTTTTTTTTTTGATTGGAGATTTAACGACCACCGTGAGCAACTCAATGGGCTATAAGCAGTCGCCCGTCCCTAATTTAGGGTCACTGGTTCCAGGGAAGGGAGAGAGCCAGTGCCGTAAGACAAACACAACATCCATGTCTCCCCGGGATTCGAACCCGGATCCCTTACGGACGAATGATCAGAGGCCAGCGCCTTAGACCACTGCGCCACTGGAGCGGCAGAGAGAGGTTTGGGGGGATTCAAACCCTGCCCGAATTAAGTCGAAAGATTTTTTTTTTTTTTTTTTTCAAAAAAAGCCGCCCCGGTGGCGCAGTGGTCTAAGGCGCTGGCCTCTGATCATTCGTCCGTAAGGGGTCCGGGTTCGAATCCCGGTCAGACATGGATGTTGTGTTTGTCTTACGGCACTGGCTCTTTCCCTTCCCTGGAACCAGTGACCCTAAAGTAGGGACGGGCGACTGCTTATAGCCCATTGAGTTGCTCACGGTGGTCGTTAAACTTCCAATGCAAAAAAACAAAACAAAAAAAAAACTGAAAGGCCGCCCCGGTGTCGCAGTGGTCTAAGGCGCCGGCCTCTGATCATTCGTCCGTAAGGGGTCCGGGTTCGAATCCCGGGGAGACATGGATGTTGTGTTTGTCTTACGGCACTGGCTCTTTCCCTTCCCTGGAACCAGTGACCCTAAAGTAGGGACGGGCGACTGCTTATAGCCCATTGAGTTGCTCACGGTGGTCGTTAAACCTCCAATCAAAAAAAAAAATTTTTTTTTTTCAAATATAACTTTTTGGTGCTAAAATGTCAAAATGTTTAAAAATTGCTTCAGAAGCATGCAGTATTTGAAATTGAAGTATATAGTTGATCTTAGTAAGCCATAATTACAAACATACACATACTGCTAGTTTTTATTACACAACACGACAATTTTTTGTTTAATCTCACACAAAAACCCTCCCTAAATTATCTGGAAAATGTTACTGATATTAACTAGAAATATGACATATTATTTTGCCAGTACTTGCGTGTGTTTTGCCAGCGATTTATATATAGTTACTCCACATCACATCTACCCAAGTATAAATATTTTGAAAAAGGGAAAGTTTTTTTTTTTTTAACCAAGATTTTGGGGCCCTTTCAATTTGAGGGCCCTAGGCATGTGTCTTGCGTGCCTAGGCGTAAAGCAGGCCCTGATCGCCACCATTCTCCCTTACTTTTGGGAACTTCACTTTTTTTTATTTGTGGTTATTAAACTAATAAATTAAAATTATTTAAATTACTTGTAGTACGTGTTTCAAAGTCGCTTAATAAATGAATCTGAGAAACATAAGAACGTATTCATTCTGCTGAAACAATTTCAAACTGGTAGATTTTGAAATAAATGGAGTTTAAAAAGACTTCAAATAGCTTTGCAGATGATTTCTAAATAATTCTGAATCTTAACGATAGATGGCAGAGAGACTCCCCTGATGTCATTCGAGTTCTAGTTTCTGATTGGCTGCTCTAAGTGTAGGATAGATGATGATCGTATTTCTGTCTCTGTAGTAACCACAGACGGTCTTCGCGGCTGGCATCGTTGGTAGTGTTGTGAGGTACGTAAGTTTTAGGTAATTTTAGTTGCATGTACTGTTTAGCTGCAACATTTTCCGTATCGTAAGGATTCGTTTTTGCCTTCTGCATGAGATTTTAGGATTGTTTTCCTCCCAGTGTAATTTCTTCCAGTCACCAATGTGATTTCATGGCGGATTTTTGACAAGACACTGATTTCACGCCGGGATTTAAAATCATGTGCTTGAAGATGCTTCCGATTGATAAAAGAAGTGTTTTTCACGACACCACGCAGCTCATTAAGAATTTCCTCTCTCACTGGAGCTTAAGTCGACTAGTAATGTGTAATGCATGTTGATTTGTTTAAGTGCATTATTGGAGCTCGTTGATTGATTCACCCGTATTGACGAAACAAATACATTGCGGTAGGCCGTACGGAGATATATATTTGGGATATTAGTAATCCGAACGTGATACCGACTTCCTTATATGGTATGGTAAAATAGTGGAGTTATTTTTGCATTTATATGGTTTTGTAGCCATTCCAGAAGTGATCATTTACCTAACATCATGTGTATGTGATTACCTGCTTCAATTTTTCCTGGTATTTTCCAATGGAATTGTTCATTCGAGTGCTAAAGTTAACTTTGTTTTTGGAAAGATCAGTTTTTTACTCGGTGTGGGGTTTCATATAAATTCCAATTTCTGAGAAATTAAAATCATACGTAAAAGTATTTGTTTTGCAGACAAAAAGTTCCACTTTAAAATTTTCAATATGAGTAAAAAAATTGCTAGTGATGCTAAGCTATGAAGTTAGTAAATAACGTCATTGTGTGTGGCTTTATTATAACAATCAGCAGAAACGTATTTTTTGCTTATTTTAATTTATTTACCAGTACATAATTTGTTATGATACCTTGTTTTTCACCCCCTCCCTTCCAAGGTTGGAGGTGTATGTTAAAGAGGACAAGCAATTTTCCTAAAGAAAAAACAGCTTCTGTGATGAGTAATTTTTCTTACTGACAAAAACTAATTGTTGGCATATTTTTTTGCTGGGTGATCAGATTTCACCATTCTCCTTGACTTCTAGGTGAAGGTCACATATTTGGGTAACATTGTACACATTTTTTTACTTTTCCTGCACAATTCATACATTCTTAAGACTAAATATAGATTTCTCATATGTGAGTTGCTGTGAATTTATGAACAGTGTGTTTTTTCTAGTGAAAGCAGCATGAACAATAATAAGTGCTATTCACAGAGCAAGGTCTGAAATCCCCATTCTGGGATAGAGTTACTCATCCTTGAGGTGGCATACCTCCAGCCAGGGCATTTTTTCTGGACAAATAGTGGCTGGAATTCTTAGATATAAGTTGCTGATAATAGTGGTGGGGATGATCTAATAAAAAGCATATCAATTTCTACAAAATGCAAAAACATAATTTATATAATTACAAATATAATGATCCGATTTATTGGTGTCTAAAGTAAGAAATCACACAAATTTCACTCCGCGGAGTGAAATTTGTGTGATTTCTTACTTTAGACACCAATAAATCGGATCATTATATTTGTAATTAGTTTTCTGGTGTTGGCGTCCCACAAGCTATACATAATTTATATGTTCATCAGTTGATCGG
Source organism: Macrothele yani (assembly GCA_039090855.1). Lineage (NCBI taxonomy): Eukaryota > Metazoa > Arthropoda > Arachnida > Araneae > Macrothelidae > Macrothele > Macrothele yani. Next base: position 221,774,926 of record CM077034.1, on the reverse strand, counting down.
GGCGGCCATTTATTTGGGAAAATTCTTGAACATCCCAGATTAGCTCTTTGATATTAAACTTCACATAATTGGGCAAAAGTTTTCTAGCCCAATGTGTTCCAGTTAACTGGAATCTACCGTACATAATAAATGCTGATATTAAAATCTATCAAGCTTACCCACAATCAATCGTGCTAAGCTGCTCTCTAAGATTCAGAGGTTAGCTCCACAAAGAAAGAAAATCTGCCAGAAAATTTTTTTAACTTAGTATTTACTCACTGTTGCCATATTAAACTTCTCCATTCAGACCTGTTTGTAATCCGTGTGTAGCCCGGAATTCCGGGTTATTGGTGTCTAAAGTAAGAAATCACGCAAATTTCACTCCCGCGGAGTGAAATTTGTGTGATTTCTTACTTTAGACACCAAAAAATCGGATCATTATATTTGTAATTAGTTTTCTGGTGTTGGCGTCCCACAAGCTATACATAATTTATATGTTCATCAGTTGATCGGGGCAGCCATTTATTTGGGAAAATTCTTGAACATCCCAGATTAGCTCTTTGATATTAAACTTCACATAATTGGGCAAAAGTTTTCTAGCCCAATGTGTTCCAGTTAACTAGAATCTACCGTACATAATAAATGCTGATATTAAAATCTATCAAGCTTACCCACAATCAATCGTGCTAAGCTGCTCTCTAAGATTCAGAGGTTAGCTCCACAAAGAAAGAAAATCTGCCAGAAAATTTTTTTAACTTAGTATTTATTTACTCACTGTTGCCATATTAAACTTCTCCATTCAGACCTGTTTGTAATCCGTGTGTAGCCCGGAATTCCGGGTTTTTTTGTCACATTTCAAACCCGTAAATCCGGGTTTTTAAGTTTATGAAGAATTTGAGATGCTTCGGACATTTCATTTCTAAAAATGCTACGAAATGATAACTAAACGTTATCATTTCGTAGCATTTTAGAAATGAAATGTCCGATAATAACTAAACGTTCAGGTTCCATTTTCTTTCGGAATTGTCTGTGCCGATGGTGAATGTAGACGATTTGTGACACCTTAAGTGTTTCTTTTGTTGTCAACCAAGCTCTCAAGATAACAGCCTGCTGAAAGGAAGGTTTCTTGTCATTATTTTGAAAGTTGCATCTACATCAAATAATTTAAAAACACACACCGCATGTCCGTGCAGATGGCGAATGTAGACGATTTGTGACACCTTAAGTGTTTCTTTTGTTGTCAACCAAGCTCTCAAGATAACAGCCTGCTGAAAGGAAGGTTTCTTGTCATTATTTTGAAAGTTGCATCTACATCAAATAATTTAAAAACAGACACCGCATGTCCGTGCAGATGGTGAATGTAGAAGATTTGTGACACCTTGAGTGTTTCTTTTGTTGTCAACCAAGCTCTCAAGATAACAGCCTGCTGAAAGGAAGGTTTCTTGTCATTATTTTGAAAGTTGCATCTACATCAAATAATTTAAAAACACACACCGCATGTCCGTGCAGATGGTGAATGTAGAAGATTTGTGACACCTTGAGTGTTTCTTTTGTTGTCAACCAAGCTCTCAAGATAACAGCCTGCTGAAAGGAAGGTTTCTTGTCATTATTTTGAAAGTTGCATCTACATCAAATAATTTAAAAACACACACCGCATGTCCGTGCAGATGGTGAATGTAGAAGATTTGTGACACCTTGAGTGTTTCTTTTGTTGTCAACCAAGCTCTCAAGATAACAGCCTGCTGAAAGGAAGGTTTCTTGTCATTATTTTGAAAGTTGCATCTACATCAAATAATTTAAAAACACACACCGCATGTCCGTGCAGATGGTGAATGTAGAAGATTTGTGACACCTTGAGTGTTTTCTTTTGTTGTCAACCAAGCTCTCAAGATAACAGCCTGCTGAAAGGAAGGTTTCTTGTCATTATTTTGAAAGTTGCATCTACATCAAATAATTTAAAAACACACACCGCATGTCCGTGCAGATGGTGAATGTAGAAGATTTGTGACACCTTGAGTGTTTCTTTTGTTGTCAACCAAGCTCTCAAGATAACAGCCTGCTGAAAGGAAGGCTTTTCATAATTTTGAAAGTTGCATCTACATCAAATAATTTAAAAACACCGCATGTCCGTGCAGATGGTGAATGTAGAAGATTTGTGACACCTTGAGTGTTTCTTTTGTTGTCAACCAAGCTCTCAAGATAACAGCCTGCTGAAAGGAAGGCTTCTTTTCATTATTTTGAAAGTTGCATCTACATCAAATAATTTAAAAACACACACCGCATGTCCGTGCAGATGGTGAATGTAGAAGATTTGTGACACCTTGAGTGTTTCTTTTGTTGTCAACCAAGCTCTCAAGATAACAGCCTGCTGAAAGGAAGGCTTCTTTTCATTATTTTGAAAGTTGCATCTACATCAAATAATTTAAAAACACACACCGCATGTCCGTGCAGATGGTGAATGTAGAAGATTTGTGACACCTTGAGTGTTTCTCTTGTTGTCAACCAAGCTCTCAAGATAACAGCCTGCTGAAAGGAAGGTTTCTTTTCATTATTTTGAAAGCTGCATTCTATATAAAATAATTTGATTATCTTAGATTCGGTTAATACAATGAGCTACTTTTAGAAATTGAATAGAATCCATAGAATCCACTGTAGGCTTCAAGTAAAACTGATCCACATAGACTGCTCAATTAACATATAATATGAAGTGCGAAATTTGATTTCAAAGATGCAATGCCTGAAGGATTTTGCACAGTGAAAGAAAATTGGGTGCAAGAAAAGATCTGAAGTTTAACTGCACCAGCACTAGGGCTTATTTGTTGTGTAGTTAGTTTATATGTGCGTATCATCATCATCATAATTATCAACCATTATCAATCCACTGCTGGACGAAGGTCTCGCCGAGTTTCCTCCACAACGGTCTCTTGTGCCAGTCTCCTCCATGTCACTCCCGCATACTTTCGAATTTCATCTCCCACGTGGTCTTCTTCTGGGTCTTTTCCTGTCCCTTGGAATCCAATCTAAAATTTCGGCTGTCCATCGATGGTCTGTCCTTCTGGCAGTGTGTCCAGCCCATTGCCATTTCAGGGATTTAACTCTGATCATGATGTCTTCCACTCTCGTCATTTTTCGGATCCACGAGTTCCTCTTCTTATCTCTCCTGGATATACCAAGCATGCACCTCTCCATGCTGCTTTGAGTTGTCTGCAGCCTTTGTATGTCTCTTTTAGTTAAGGTCCATGTCTCTGCACCATACGTAAGCACTGGAAGGATGCATTGATCAAACACTCTTCTTTTTAGACATAATGGCATATTGCTCTTGAAAATTATGCTGTTTCTTCCAAAAGCTCTCCAGGCAAGTTTTGTACGCTGATTAATTTCTTCATCAATGTGACCCTCACTTGATATCTGCTGTCCAAGATAAACGTACGTATCTGTTATCTCCAGCTTTTCTCCATCAATCGATAAATCTTCATTTCTTGTAAAAGCATTGAACATCACTTTTGTCTTCTGAAAGTTCATTTTTAATCCCACTTCTTTACTCTTGTCAGCAAGTTCCTGGATTATACTCTGCAGCTCTGATGGGGTAGTTGCAAAAATGACTACGTCATCAGCAAAACGAATGTGAGTTAGATAATCTCCATTAATCTTTATCCTTTTGTTTTCCCAGTTCAGTGATTGAAAGACACCCTCCAATGTGGCATTAAAGAGCTTCGGAGATATGGTGTCACCTTGTCTCACTCCCTTTCCAATTTTTATGTGTGTTGTATTTTCAAACAGCCGAATCTTTGCACTTGCATTTTCATAGATGTTATTAATAATATTAATGTATGCATCTTCAATAATGCAGGATTTCAAAGCCATTGTAACTGCTGATGGTTTCACCGAATCAAAGGCTTTTTCATAATCGATAAAAGCCATGCACAATGCAAGTTCATATTCCCTCGCTCTTTCAATTAGTTCTCTCAGTACGTGGATATGATCTATTGTGCTGTAGCCACTCCTGAATCCAGCTTGTTCTCTTGGTTGAGCCATGTCCAGTGTCACCTTCAAGCGGTGTGAAAGAACTTTAGTGAAGATTTTATAAACCACTGATAGGAGGCTGATAGGTCTGTAGTCCTTGATATCCTCAATGTCACCTTTTTTATGTAGCAGGATCATTGTAGCGTTGTTCCAATCCTCAGGAATCTTCCCTTCAATAAGGCACCGAGTGAAAGCTTGGGCGAGTACTGTTTCGATGTGCGTGTAATATATATAAATATACGTAATATGCATTATATGTATATTGGCGCTGAGCTGAGAGTTTCAGGGGTTCTTGTTTCACCTTAGAATCACCCCTGTCCATTTGCAGTGATCTCGGCACAAGACCTTATGAACTTCATTCTCAATCCTTTTTCTCGTGCAGATGCTCCTGAATCTGGTCCTCCCATGATTCGAGTTCTCATCACCGGGTTGCGGTGTACACCGATTCTTTGAGTGTTTTACAGGCTTTGTCATCGTTGGACTGCTGTGACCACCCTTTTCTTTTTACCGTACGAAGGCTTCTTTGTTCTTTGCTCGAGGCCGGTGTCCAGATACAATTTTGTTGGATTCCCGGGCATGTTGGAATCTCGGGTAACGAGTGTGCTGATGTGGCTGCTAGATCTGCTTCCTCTTTGGTCGTCACACCCTTGCCACTGTTTCACCGGGATTTCCGCTTTCTGGTTCGCGACCATATCAAGCGAACGTGGCAAGGTCTGTGGGACCAACGGGTGGAAAATAAACTGCATCGTATTAAACCTAATCTTGAAGTCTGGAAATCCTCATATCGTCGGAACCGTAGGGAGGAAGTGGTGCTTGCGCGTCTCCGCATTGGGCATTGTCGATTCACTCACCGCTTTTTGCTGTGTGGCGGCACTGCGCCGATGTGTGAGACGTGCAACTGCCGACTCACCGTCACTCATCTTCTGTGTACCTGTGTTCGTTTTCGTGATGTACGTTTTCATTTCTTTCATTCTCATTTGTTGAACGAGGATGCCGCTACACTGCAGCGGCTGCTAAATGACCACTGCAATATTGTTGCTGTTTTTTCATTTTTTAAACAAATTGACTATTTTAAACGTATCTAGATTTTAGCCCTATCATCATACTCATTTTTCAGTTTTACTGAATCAGCTAGATTTTAATCATTGTATCATGTTTTTAGTACTGTTTGTTTCATTATCATTTTTAGCCCTTTCATCGTTCTCATTCTTCAGTTTTATTTGATCAGCCATATTTTAAGCTTCATAGCACGTTTTTAATACTGTTTGTTTGTCTGTCTTTTGTCTGGCGCTCTTTGGCCAAACATGGCCCTTGCGCCATAAAAATCAATCAACCAACCAACCAACCAACCAACCTCCCATGATTTCCTTGGCATTCCTGTACCTTTCTTTCCTGCCACGTGGGCTGAAAAAAATTCAGTAAATCTCGGCATTCTTTTATTTATTTATTTACGCTTTCCAACCGTAGTTTGAAGAAGCCTATATGCTCCAGCTTTGTCCTTCCGTCTGTCTGTCCGCTTGATAACTTGCATAAAAATGGATCGATTTCAATGAAATTTTAGTATGTGGTAGGGGACAACTTGAGGATGAACCCTATTGAAAATGGGTGAAATGGAGTCAAAGATCAGGACATGCTGGGATCCTCTCCTTCGCCCTTATGCGTCATAACTTACATAAAACTTGTAAATAAAGGTGAACTCAATGGGTTCTTCAAAAACCTAAAATCTGAGTGGCAGTAAATTTGTTGAGTAAAAGGGTTATTTCTAAAGCTGTTTCTCTAGAACTTGTATCCACCTCAGCCTAGCCTGAGGGCGGAAAGGTTCCCAGTTCTTATTGTGGCATAATTGCTGTGTCCTGAGATCACCGCCAGAATGAGTACAAGGTCACTGATTATTTTGTGATACAAATTTCTTGCACATGTGACCGTAACACCTTTTAGTGATAAAACTTTATCATGTTCCGGAAGTATACTGAACCACGTCTGTTGAATATCATCAAAATGGGGTCAAAGGTCAGGGCACAGGATCAAGATTTATTCCACGGCCATTATCCTCATAACTTGACTAAAAATGCTTCTATTGCAACAAAATTTTAGTATGTTGTTCCGGAGGTATACTGAACCAGTTCTGTTGAATATCATCGAAATGGGGTCAAAGGTCAGGGCACAGGATCAAGATTTATTCCACGGCCATTATCCTCATAACTTGACTAAAAATGCTTCTATTGCAACAAAACTTTAGTATGTTGTTCCGGAGGTATACTGAACCAATTCCGTTGAATGTCATCGAAATGGGGTCAAAGGTCAGGGCACAGGATCAAGATTTATTTTACGGCCATTATCCTCATAACTTGACTAAAAATGCTTCTATTGCAACAAAACTTTAGTATGTTGTTCCGGAGGTATACTGAACCAATTCAGTTGAATGTCATCGAAATGGGGTCAATGGTCAGGGCACAGGATCAAGATTTATTCCACGGCCATTATCCTCATAACTTGACTAAAAATGCTTCTATTGCAACAAAACTTTAGTATGTTGTTCCGGAGTTATACTGAACCAATTCCCTTGAATGTCATCGAAATGGGGTCAAAGGTCAGGGCACAGGATCAAGATTTATTCCACGGCCATTATCCTCATAACTTGACTAAAAATGCATTCTATTGCAACAAAACTTTAGTATGTTGTTCCGGAGGTATACTGAACCAATTCCGTTGAATGTCATCGAAATGGGGTCAAAGGTCAGGGCACAGGATCAAGATTTATTCCACAGCCATTATCCTCATAACTTGACTAAAAATGCATTCCATTGCAACAAAACTTTAGTATGTTGTTCCGGAGGTATACTGAACCAATTCTGTTGAATGTCATCAAAATGGGGTCAAAGGTCAAGGCACAGGATCAAGATCTATTCCACAGCCATTATCCTCATAACTTGACTAAAAATGCATTCTATTGCAACAAAACTTTAGTATGTTGTTCCGGAGGTATACTGAACCACTTCCGTTGAATGTCATCGAAATGGGGTCAAAGGTCAGGGCACAGGATCAAGATTTATTCCACGGCCATTATCCTCATAACTTGACTAAAAACGCTTCTATTGCAACAAAACTTTAGTATGTTGTTCCGGAGGTATACTGAACCAGTTCTGTTGAATATCATCCAAATGGGGTCAAAGGTCAGGGCACAGGATCAAGATTTATTCCACGGCCATTATCCTCATAACTTGACTAAAAATGCTTCTATTGCAACAAAACTTTAGTATGTTGTTCCGGAGGTATACTGAACCAGTTCTGTTGAATATCATCGAAATGGGGTCAAAGTTCAGGGCACAGGATCAAGATTTATTCCACAGCCATTATCCTCATAACTTGACTAAAAATGCTTCTATTGCAACAAAACTTTAGTATGTTGTTCCGGAGGTATACTGAACCAATTCCGTTGAATGTCATCGAAATGGGGTCAAAGGTCAGGGCACAGGATCAAGATTTATTCCACAGCCATTATCCTCATAACTTGACTAAAAACGCTTCTATTGCAACAAAACTTTAGTATGTTGTTCCGGAGGTATACTGAACCACTTCCGTTGAATGTCATCGAAATGGGGTCAAAGGTCAGGGCACAGGATCAAGATTTATTCCACGGCCATTATCCTCATAACTTGACTAAAAACGCTTCTATTGCAACAAAACTTTAGTATGTTGTTCCGGAGGTATACTGAACCAGTTCTGTTGAATATCATCGAAATGGGGTCAAAGGTCAGGGCACAGGATCAAGATTTATTCCACGGCCATTATCCTCATAACTTGACTAAAAACGCTTCTATTGCAACAAAACTTTAGTATGTTGTTCCGGAGGTATACTGAACCAGTTCTGTTGAATATCATCGAAATGGGGTCAAAGGTCAGGGCACAGGATCAAGATTTATTCCACGGCCATTATCCTCATAACTTGACTAAAAACGCTTCTATTGCAACAAAACTTTAGTATGTTGTTCCGGAGGTATACTGAACCAGTTCTGTTGAATATCATCGAAATGGGGTCAAAGGTCAGGGCACAGGATCAAGATTTATTCCACGGCCATTATCCTCATAACTTGACTAAAAACGCTTCTATTGCAACAAAACTTTAGTATGTTGTTCCGGAGGTATACTGAACCAGTTCTGTTGAATATCATCGAAATGGGGTCAAAGGTCAGGGCACAGGATCAAGATTTATTCCACGGCCATTATCCTCATAACTTGACTAAAAACGCTTCTATTGCAACAAAACTTTAGTATGTTGTTCCGGAGGTATACTGAACCAGTTCTGTTGAATATCATCCAAATGGGGTCAAAGGTCAGGGCACAGGATCAAGATTTATTCCACGGCCATTATCCTCATAACTTGACTAAAAATGCTTCTATTGCAACAAAACTTTAGTATGTTGTTCCGGAGGTATACTGAACCAGTTCTGTTGAATATCATCGAAATGGGGTCAAAGTTCAGGGCACAGGATCAAGATTTATTCCACAGCCATTATCCTCATAACTTGACTAAAAATGCTTCTATTGCAACAAAACTTTAGTATGTTGTTCCGGAGGTATACTGAACCAATTCCGTTGAATGTCATCGAAATGGGGTCAAAGGTCAGGGCACAGGATCAAGATTTATTCCACAGCCATTATCCTCATAACTTGACTAAAAACGCTTCTATTGCAACAAAACTTTAGTATGTTGTTCCGGAGGTATACTGAACCACTTCCGTTGAATGTCATCGAAATGGGGTCAAAGGTCAGGGCACAGGATCAAGATTTATTCCACGGCCATTATCCTCATAACTTGACTAAAAACGCTTCTATTGCAACAAAACTTTAGTATGTTGTTCCGGAGGTATACTGAACCAGTTCTGTTGAATATCATCGAAATGGGGTCAAAGGTCAGGGCACAGGATCAAGATTTATTCCACGGCCATTATCCTCATAACTTGACTAAAAACGCTTCTATTGCAACAAAACTTTAGTATGTTGTTCCGGAGGTATACTGAACCAGTTCTGTTGAATATCATCGAAATGGGGTCAAAGGTCAGGGCACAGGATCAAGATTTATTCCACGGCCATTATCCTCATAACTTGACTAAAAACGCTTCTATTGCAACAAAACTTTAGTATGTTGTTCCGGAGGTATACTGAACCAGTTCTGTTGAATATCATCGAAATGGGGTCAAAGGTCAGGGCACAGGATCAAGATTTATTCCACGGCCATTATCCTCATAACTTGACTAAAAACGCTTCTATTGCAACAAAACTTTAGTATGTTGTTCCGGAGGTATACTGAACCAGTTCTGTTGAATATCATCGAAATGGGGTCAAAGGTCAGGGCACAGGATCAAGATTTATTCCACGGCCATTATCCTCATAACTTGACTAAAAACGCTTCTATTGCAACAAAACTTTAGTATGTTGTTCCGGAGGTATACTGAACCAGTTCTGTTGAATATCATCGAAATGGGGTCAAAGGTCAGGGCACAGGATCAAGATTTATTCCACGGCCATTATCCTCATAACTTGACTAAAAATGCTTCTATTGCAACAAAACTTTAGTATGTTGTTCCGGAGGTATACTGAACCAGTTCTGTTGAATATCATCGAAATGGGGTCAAAGGTCAGGGCACAGGATCAAGATTTATTCCACGGCCATTATCCTCATAACTTGACTAAAAATGCTTCTATTGCAACAAAACTTTAGTATGTTGTTCCGGAGGTATACTGAACCAGTTCTGTTGAATATCATCGAAATGGGGTCAAAGGTCAGGGCATAGGATCAAGATTTATTCCACGGCCATTATCCTCATAACTTGACTAAAAATGCTTCTATTGCAACAAAACTTTAGTATGTTGTTCCGGAGGTATACTGAACCAATTCCGTTGAATGTCATCGAAATGGGGTCAAAGGTCAGGGCACAGGATCAAGATTTATTCCACGGCCATTATCCTCATAACTTGACTAAAAACGCTTCTATTGCAACAAAACTTTAGTATGTTGTTCCGGAGCTATACTGAACCACGTCTGTTGAATATCATCAAAATGGGGTCAAAGGTCAGGTCACAGGATCAAGATTTATTCCACAGCCATTATCCTCATAACTTGACTAAAAACGCTTCTATTGCAACAAAACTTTAGTATGTTGTTCCGGAGGTATACTGAACCAATTCCGTTGAATGTCATCGAAATGGGGTCAAAGGTCAGGGCACAGGATCAAGATTTATTCCACAGCCATTATCCTCATAACTTGACTAAAAATGCTTCTATTGCAACAAAATTTTAGTATGTTGTTCCGGAGGTATACTGAACCAGTTCTGTTGAATATCATCGAAATGGGGTCAAAGGTCAGGGCACAGGATCAAGATTTATTCCACGGCCATTATCCTCATAACTTGACTAAAAACGCTTCTATTGCAACAAAACTTTAGTATGTTGTTCCGGAGGTATACTGAACCAGTTCTTTTGAATATCATCGAAATGGGGTCAAAGGTCAGGGCACAGGATCAAGATTTATTCCACGGCCATTATCCTCATAACTTGACTAAAAATGCTTCTATTGCAACAAAACTTTAGTATGTTGTTCCGGAGGTATACTGAACCAATTCCGTTGAATGTCATCGAAAATGGGGTCAAAGGTCAGGGCACAGGATCAAGATTTATTCCACGGCCATTATCCTCATAACTTGACTAAAAATGCTTCTATTGCAACAAAATTTTAGTATGTTGTTCCGGAGGTATACTGAACCAGTTCCGTTGAATATCATCGAAATGGGGTCAAAGTTCAGGGCACAGGATCAAGATTTATTCCACAGCCATTATCCTCATAACTTGACTAAAAATGCTTCTATTGCAACAAAACTTTAGTATGTTGTTCCGGAGGTATACTGAACCAGTTCTGTTGAATATCATCGAAATGGGGTCAAAGGTCAGGGCACAGGATCAAGATTTATTCCACGGCCATTATCCTCATAACTTGACTAAAAATGCTTCTATTGCAACAAAACTTTAGTATGTTGTTCCGGAGGTATACTGAACCAATTCTGTTGAATGTCATCGAAATGGGGTTGCCGCCCCGGTGGCGCAGTGGTCTAAGCGATGGCCTCTGATCATTCGTCCGTACGGGGTCCGGGTTCGAATCCCGGTCTGGCATGGATGTTGTGTTTGTCTTACGGCACTGGCTCTCTCCCTTCCCTTTAACCAGTGACCCCAAATTAAGGACGGGCGACTGCTTATAGCACATTGGTTGGTTGCTCACGGTGGTCGTAAACCTCCAATAAAAAAAAACAAAAAAAAAAAAAATGGGATCAAAGGTCAGGGCATATGACCGAGATTTATTCCACAGCCATTATCCTCATAACTTGAGTAATGATTTCTGGTATGTTGGAAAGCGTATTATAATCAATGCATTGCATGATTTTACTAACTTGTTTACGCTTTCCTACCGTAGGTTGAAGAAGCGTATATGCTCCAGCTTTGGCCGTCTGTCGGCACGATAACTCACGTAAAAATGGTTCGATTAATTTTAATATGTGGTAGGGGACCACTTGGGCATGAACCCTATTGGAAATGGGGTCAAAGGTCAGGACACTGGAGTGGGAACCATTCCATTGCCCTTGTGCATCATAACTTACCAAAAAATGTTTCGATTGTGACAAAACGTTATCGTGCTGTTCCGGAGGTATAGTGAACCGGTTCTGTTGAATATTAATGAAATGGGGTCAAAGGTCATTGCACAAAAGGAAGATTTATTCCACAGCCATTATTCTCATAACTTGCGTAAAACTGCTTCCATTGCGACAAAACTTTAGTATGTTATTCTTGAGGTGTACTGAACCGGTTCTGTTGAATATCATCGAAATGGGGTCAAAGGTCAGGACACAGGAGCGAGATTTATTCCACAGCCATTGTCCTCATAACTTGAGTAATGATTTTTGGTATGTTGGAAAGCGTATCATTATCAATGCATTGCATGATTTTACTAACTTGTTAGCTTTTGTGTTATTGCAAAGACAAATCATGCATACATATCACTAAGCTGTTCTCTGAGATTCAGAAATTAGCTCCACAAAGAAATACAAACTACCAGATAAATTTCTAACTGATTATTTTCTTACTGTTGCTGTATCAAACTGTAAAGCAATCCTGACACACAACTAGCAATCTTTGGAACAATCTTCACACACAACTCAGGCTGCACTGACATTCATCACACGATGTGCACAAGACCTGTACTTCATACTTAATCTTTTTCTCATGCAGACACTCCTGAATCTGGTCCTCCCAAGATTTCCTTGGCCTTCCTCTTTCTTTCCTGCCACTTGGGCTGAAAAAATTCCCTTAGTAAGCATCTCATCACTCATTCTTTCAATGTGGTGAAACCACCTAAGCATAATTATCTCCATTTTATTAATAACATTTTGCCTCACATTACACATCTGCAACATATCTTCGTTCCTCACATGATCAGAGCATGTCATGCCACAAACTCCCAATAAGTAACGCATCTTTCCAGCACACAGACTCCTCCTATGTATATATTGTATATACACTATCTACCAACAAGTAATTGGACACCTGTGTTAGCAAAGGAAAACGAAGTTTATTCACCTTCAATAGTTGGTGGAGCCTCCACGAGCGGCGATTACAACTGCGCATACTCTCAACCAGGCGTTCTACGACGGCTAGCGGTATTTTCTTCCACTCGGCTTCGAGAAGACAGGTCAGTTCCTTCACCGATTTCGGACGGTGGGGGCATCCCTTAAGTCGACGCTCCAACTCGTCCCAGATGTGTTCGATAGGGTTAAGGTCCGGGGCCAGTCCATTCGATTAACCCCATTGTCACCATACCAAGCCATGGTGGACCTCGGAACATGACAGATGGCATTGTCATCCTGAAAGTAACATGGGTCCACCCCGTAAAACTGCCACAACGTAGGAAGCGCATGGTCATCCAAAATGGTGCAGTAGGTCTCGGCGTTGAGTCTACCAGGAATTGCAACCATGGGTCCCGTGCCATACCAGGAGAAACACCCGCATAGCATAATTCCACCGCCGCCGAACTTCACGGTTGGCGCAATACGTTCCGGCAGGAGGCGTTCTCCAGGCAGACGCCAAACCCAGACCCTGCCATCCGAACGGTAGAGGGTGAACCTTGATTCGTCGCTCCAGAGAACCTGTTTCCACTGTTCAACGGTCCACTGTCGACGTTCTTTGCACCACGTTAGCCGAGCAGCGCTATTGGACTTGGTGATCAAAGGCTTGTGGGCGGCAGCACGTCCATGATAACCGAGCAGATGGGCTTCCTTACGGATGGTATTCATCGAACGAACACTCCCGGAAGCCTGTTGAAACTCCTCGCGGATGTGGCCCATCGATTTGGTGCGGTTCTTCCGAATTTCTCTGGCCAGCATCCGTTAGTCTCTAACTCCCAGTTTTGTGGGTCTGCCGGGTCGGGGCACATTCCGACAGTCACCTCTCATCTTCCACTTGCCAATCACGTAGGCCACTGTCGATTTTGGGTACTTCAACTCGCTGGATATGTCACGTATGGATCGGCCATTTCTGTGATACCCGACGATTACACCTTTCTCGAAATTAGAGAGCTCCGAACTGCGTGGCATCTTGCATGCGACTGGTTGCGTTGTTGTTTCCCACACGATATTTAACGGCGGCGGTCGTGACGTGTATCAGGACCGCAGATATCTTCGATTGCAGGGGTGTCCAATTACTTGTTGGTAGATAGTGTACTTGTCAACCATTAGTTGACATACTGTTTCTCACGTTATATGTCTAAGTGCTCGCAAAAAAAACTTTCATCTCTTTAATAATCTAATGCAACTTTTATGGGAATTTTACTAGGAAATTTTTTTCTTTAAAAGCAAATTTTCGGAGAAAACTCTTCTCCTTCTTCAGGCTGTCTTGTTGTCACTTTTTACTTGTCACTATCACGGTTACGGTTAACCTTGACGGTTTAGGTTTTTTTTTTTTTTTTTGATTGGAGGTTTAACGACCACCGTGAGCAACTCAATGGGCTATAAGCAGTCGCCCGTCCCTAATTTAGGGTCACTGGTTCTAGGGAAGGGAGAGAGCCAGTGCCGTAAGACAAACACAACATCCATGCCTCACCGGGATTCGAACCCGGACCCCTTACGGACGAATGATCAGAGGCCAACGCCTTAGACCACTGCGCCACCGGGGCGGCAGGTTATTTTTCAACAAATCCTGCCAGATGTTAGGCAGGGAAAATCCTTTGCAGTCATTGATGATGGAATTTTGATTTTTCTCAATCTCTATTCCTTCTTTCAGTTTTCTTTTTTGGAAATTGCTTTGGAAACTGATTACTTTGAGGGAATTCCAATCCATGCTGTGCCCAGTTTCTCTAACATGCCTATCTGATCCAGTCTTGTTGGAGCAATTTTTTTATAGCTGCTTTATGCTCAGCTATACGAGTTTCTAGTCTGCGACCTGTTTCACCTATGTAAGATAGTCCACAACTACAATTTACTTCATAAACTACTTCTTGCATTTTTAAAATATCTTCTTCTCTTTGAACTATTTTAGGGAAAAATTTTTTAACTTTGTTCTCTAAACTTGGAGCTAGCCTAATATTGTATTTTTTACTAATTCTCTTTAAAGACTCAAATAAACCTTTGTGATAAGAAATTTTTCTAGTGAATTTTACTTGTTGCTTTTACTTGTTTCAACTCTGTTTAACATAGGGTTATTGTCATTGAATGCAATAGAATATTATAATACTAAGGTAAAAAAACATTATGTAAATGAAGACTGTTACTCACTCTTTGGTTTTAAGGAGTATTTTGGAAAATTAAACTTTATTCGACGAAATCTTGAATTTGTCGATAATCACTTCTTGTAATCACTTCGTGATGATATTCATGTTGTTAAGTTGTAAAATGTGGGCAGCATTTCTTCTTAATGAACATCGATTCGGTCTAACCTTCGAATTGAAGTGAAACGATATTGCTAGATATTCAATTTTGACAATATCCCATACATCATTTCTACTTGATAAGTTAAAACTGGTGGGTGAGTATTCTTCTTATTGACTCATCATTGAGATTCTTTCTTATTGAGCCGTCAACAATTGAAAAAAATTCAAACACAATGGGGTTTACTTCTGCTGTGCATGTTATGGTAATTATAGATTGTTAGATATTGCTGTATCTTAATTAAATAATTACATTCCAAACCGTAAAACCAAAAATTTTGCACTAAAGCACCATTTTGCCAGAAAAAAAAAGTCCTGCCTGTAGCCTTCAGGTGAGTGAGTTTTGGTAACTACTATGTGTTCATTTTCCTGCTTGATGCAGTATACAATCCCCAATTTTAGGGGTGGGGTAGGAATATTTCAGATAGACTTGTAGAACATTGTATCAGATCTGAGGACATATGAACATTATTATTGTACAGACACAACTGCGCCGTAACAAATCTTTAAATTATAAGATATTTTAGTGTGACAAATTTTTATCACCTTCTTACTGCCATCCAAAGCAAATAATTAAAAATATAATTACGAGGTTGAACCGCCATGAACTGTGTCACAGTGTGCAATTCCGGCATGGAGTCTGTCGTACAGATGTTGGATGTAAGTTTGGGGTATTGAGTTCCAAGCATCCTCAACCTGGACGCCTCAATCGGGGATGGTCGTGGCTAGAAAGTGAAAAAAGAACACCAAGAAGGAGACGTCTGATACCAACGAAATTTATACATAACGGAATACAGAGGACAACGTGATCAAAACATTATGGCAAAATACAGCTGTATTTGCTGGTAAACTGAAAAATAACATTTCCATGTAACATGGTTAGTACGAGGTTGAACCGCCATGAACTGCGTCACACTGTGCAATTCTGGCATGGAGTCTGTCGTACAGATGTTGGATGTAAGTTTGGGGTATTGAGTTCCAAGCATCCTCAACCTGGACGCCTCAATCGGGGATGGTCGTGGCTAGAAAGTGAAAAAAGAACACTAAGAAGGAGACGTCTGATACCAACGAAATTAATACATAACGGAATACAGAGGATAACGTGATCAAAACATTATGGCAAAATACAGCTGTATTTGCTGGTAAACTGAAAAATAACATTTCCATGTAACATGGTTAGTACGAGGTTGAACCGCCATGAACTGCGTCACACTGTGCAATTCTGGCATGGAGTCTGTCGTACAGATGTTGGATGTAAGTTTGGGGTATTGAGTTCCAAGCATCCTCAACCTGGACGCGTAAATCGGGGGATGGTCGTGGTTGGCCATGGAAACCGGGTAAGTCGTTGTCCCATAAAATCCCACACGTGCTCAATGAGGGACAAATCCGGTGAACCATGGAAGTTGTCTCACACCCTGAAGTGCATGTTGCGTTGCACGTGCCATGTGTAGGCATGCGTTATCTTGCTGGAAAACACCACGATGGACCGACCTTACAAATGGCACAACAATGGGCTGAATGATGATGTTGATGTAGGAGGTGCTGTTTAACGTACCCGGTACAAACACTAGTTGTGTACAAGAGCGATAGCTGATCGCTCCCCACACCAGGAGACCAGGTGTAGGCCCTGTGTGTCGCTGGTGGATGCAAGAAGGTTGGAGACGCTCCCCTGTGCGTCTGCGAACACGCATACGGCCATCGGAGGCTCCCAAGCAGAATCTGCTTTCATCGCTGAATACGACAGATCGCCATTGCATTCTCCAGTGCAGACGTTGGCGACACCACTGCAGCCATTCCTGACGGTGGGCTGGAGTCAGAGGTACACATGCCAGAGGCGCACGTGCACGTAGTCTTGCATCTAGTAGACGGTTGCGGATTGTTCGCACAGTCACTTTAGGTGCAACGGCAGCTCGGATTTGCGTCACAGTGAATGTTCTGCTTGACAACGCCGCTCTTCTTATGCGTCGATCGGTTCGCTCATCAGTCCGTCTGTGACTCCCGGTTCCACGTCTTCTCGCGTGGGAACGTTCCACGGACCATCTATCGTACCACCACCGATACTTCCCGTCCAATTCGTTCCGCGATACGTCGATACGACCACCGGGTCTCGCGGAGTCCGACTAGACGACCTCGTTCAAAGTCCAGATAACTGCTGAAATCGTACACGTCTTCCATGTCCAGGCATTGCAGCTTCTTCAGGGTCTTCGCACGTGTCCGTACGCAGGCGACTGATTACGTTCACTTCGCCGTACTCCTTAAATACCACCGACAATAATTTGCATATTATGCCGTGCTGTGGCGTAAGCGCTCACCGGTTGGTCCCGAAATTAACATCACACCTACGTAAACTCGACCCCATTAACATATGTAAATTTCATGATCATCCGCCAATTCCTTCTTGGTGTTCTTTTTTTCACTTTCCGCCTGTGTATTTAAATTTATTTTTGCTCACCTTTCTTTGATTGTAAATTTCTTGGTCTTCGTTTCTCTTAGCCATATGTTTTTTATTTTCATATATCCTTTTGCATGTCCATCAAATCACTGCCTCTGCTCATTGTGCTTACGTAACGCACTATGGCTCATCTATCCTGGCCAGCCGCTTATATCTCCATGTGATTGACCTTGTCAAATGTGCACTCAGTGACGTGCTTGGGAGGGTACGCCGCAATTCCAGGGTGGTATTCTGATTCGACCGTGTAAATATTGGTGCAGTCCTTAAAAAAAAGTACCCTGTCAGTCACCTATATTTGGTCTTACATTGTCAACCACTGCCAAATTACAGGAGAAGGGTTTGTTAGTTGGAGCAGTTGGTCAACCGCAATATGAAATTTTCAAAATTTTGCTATACTCCCCAGCGTTCGAATTACCCAGTGGTCCGCTGGCCAAGTAAAACTTTCGCCGGACCAGTGAACTATCGATTTTACTGGCCCATATGGCCAGTAAGTCTTTTTTTTCCTCCTAAGTAGTCACAAGTTAAAAAATGAATTTCTATTTCTTTTAGTTTGCTATACAAGTCTCTTTTTATGTGGCAAACTAATACACTGCTGGACAATTGCTAAGGACGGATCATAAACGGCTATATAGCGCATAAAAAAGTAAGTGTGGTTGGATGCCAAGTGAAATAAAATAATGTCAGAATGCCAGGACATTAGAAGAAAGACAATTTATTGTGCTCTGAAATCCAGAAGGCTTTGGAACGTGTTCAAGGGACAAACAGGCCATTTTGTGCAGAATACGTAAACGTGAAAAAAATGCAATTACCGTCCGCAGGCGTAAGATGTCAATACGGGATATGGCCACCATGGAGGGCGATGCAAGATTCCACACGTCGTGTCATGCTTTGCACAACATTATCAAGCAGCTGTTGGGGTAATTTATCCCATTCCTCTGTCAGTGCACGGATGAGGGTGTCCTTGTTTATTGGAGGGCATTGGCGGCCAGCAAGACTCCTCGCCAAAGCATCCCACACATTTTCAATGGGATTCAGATCTGGAGAACGTGCTGGCCATACGAGGCGTTGAATATCCTCGCTCTCAAGACACTCCTGGACAGCGACTGTTCGAGGACATGTTGCGTTGTCGTCCATGAAAATGAATCTATCACCGACAGCACCACGTAACATGCGAACATGAGGTAGCAGAACATCATTAATGTATCGTTGGCCAGTCATAGTCCCAGTTGGAAGCACATAGAAGGACATACGGCCATTGATCATGATGCCAGCCCATACCATGACACTACATGTCGGATATCGGTCCCTTTCCTGTATGTTTGCTGGACAATATGCAGTACCACTATCAGGCCAGATCAGTTGTCGTCGACAATCAGGCGATAGACTGTATCTACTCTCATCTGAGAAGAGGACAGCGGACCAGTCGTTATCAGTCCAATTGCGATGTTGATGGCACCATTGCAAGCGGGCGGTACGGTGACGTCTGGACAATGGGATGCACACAACAGGACGGCGGGCGTATAGTCCTCCTTCATGCAAACGTCTGGTGACAGTTTTTTGGGAGATCCGCTTGCCAGTAGCAGCCATAAACTGATTTGCTACCTCACTAGCTGTGCTGCGCCGGTGTCTTTTTGTTGATAGCACTATGTACCGATCTTCTGCAGGTGTCGTACTGCGAACACGACCTCCCCGTGACGTTTGCTACACTCTTCATTTGTTTAAAATGATTTCCAAAGCCTTGAAACAACACTGTGGCTGACGTCGAACTCCCTGGCAACATCTGTTATTTTCGCCCTTCTTCAATCTTGCCAATAATACGGCCACGCGTAAAATCATCTAGGTGATGTCGGGAAGACATACTGAAAATTGCAAGTTCGTCAATTGATTCTTTCTCTTTCAACTTTGCGTTTGAACAACGGTCAATACGCGTCAGATCCCTTTATATCTCTTATCAGCGCTATGGCGTCACGAACAAGTTCGGCAATCCAAAATTTGCATACGCACAACACGTCTTACTGTATCCCGCACTTATGCTAATTTCCACATATTCCTGCCTTCCATTTTATGGTTGCTATCGTTGCTATTGTCATCCGTCCTTAGCAATTGTCCGGCAGTGTAAAAGGTTCATGAAATGCTATTGGATAACAGCCATTTTTTTTTAATCTCTGGAGTGGAAAAACAGCAAATACAGAAAGGCAGTTTCCTAATCCTTGTCTTTAACAACAACAGCCACTTTTTATCTCCATCCCCACTGTTCGTAATGAGCAGCAGTAAGCACAATAAATAACCTGCTTGTCCTTGGATTTGCCCACCCTAGTTAATGCAGCACACCAGACTTTGCTTCTGCCCTAAGAAAACACAATAACGGTGGACGTCAAATGGATGCGTGAAGGTATTTTTTGTAAAAGAGCAATTCACATAAGACAGTTTTCAATGGAGGACTGAAACTAACTCCATTGGAAAGTAGGAAGGATAGGCAATAAGACTAATAAAATAAGGAAAAAGAAGCTAAGTCCTAAACGATAAAACAAGAAAGGTTGTGAATTTTTGTATTGGGTATATAAATAAGTTTTGAGGGATTTCCGTTCGATTGTCGATACTTTGTTACTGCTCGCATGTCGTACTTGTTACTGCTCGCATGTATTTTTAAGGTGGCAATACTGCGATATCGCAGTACGAGACGCCAGCTGTCAGAGTCGGTATACGACTTTCGATTGAGGTGCGAAGACGTATTTGTTTTACTCGATAGAAAATGGCAACTTTCGTCTCGACAAGACAGCATTTGTGGGAAGTGTTAGTGCATTACTTTAGTGTCAAGAAAAGTGGTGCCGACAGCTATCGCTTAATGTCAGAAATCTATGGTGAACATTCCTGACGGTGGGCTGGAGTCAGAGGTACACATCCATAAAAACATGTGAGTATTGGTTTAGACGATTCAAAAGGAACGATTTCGATGTCGGTGATAAAGAATATTCTGGAACACCCAAAAAATTGCTGATGCCAAATTGGAAGCTTTACTCGACGAAGATCTATGCCAGACCCCAAAAGAACTAGCAGCAGCATTAAATGTTAGTCAACCATGCATTTCACAACATTTAGCTGCCATGGGAATGGTGCAAAAAGAAGGGAATTGGGTTCCACATGCTTTGCGGGAAAGAGACCTTGAACGTCGAAAAACCATTTGCGAATTGCTGCTTCAAAGGCAAAAAGAAAGGGTTTTTTTTTGCATCGTATTATTACTGCCGACGAGAAATGGATATGGTATGATAACCCTAAACGACAGAAAAAAAGCATGGGTGAAGCCAGGTGACAGGTCCTTCAACGCCAAAACGCAATTTCCATGGTTCAAAGGTAATGCTGTGTATCTGGTGGGACCAGAAGGGTGTGATCCACTATGAACTGCTGAAATCATCAGAACTATTATTGGTGATCGGTATCGAATCCAATTAATGCGTTTAAAACGAGCTCTTACGTAAAAAAACGGCCGGAATGGGAGAATAGACACAACAAAGTCATCTTACAGCATGACAACGCAAGACCACATGTTTCTCGGCCTGTGAAAAAGTACTTAGAAGGATCCGACTGGGAAGTTCTACCCCACCCGCCATATTCGCCAGATATTGCGCCATCGGATTACCATTTGTTCCGGTCGATGCAGTCCGCACTTTCTGGAGAACGGTTTAGTTCTTATGAAGACATCAAAAATTGGCTGGACAACTAGATCTCTTCCAAGGAACCGGAATTATTCCTTCGGGGCATACGTTCACTGCCCGAAAGATGGGGTAAAGTTGTAGTTTCAGAGGGAGCATACTTCAATTAATATTAAAATATTGTTTCTGTTCTCCAACAACGTGTCTTGTTCACCTCAAATCCCTCAAAACTTATTTATATACCCAATACATTTGAAGTCTTCTCGTTCCCTTCTTACTTAAAAAACAGATTGAGAATGCACTCTTACCCTGCTATATCAATAATCTATCTTACCCTGCTATATCAATAATCTATCTTACCCTGCTATATCAATAATCTATCGGAATCTTATTCTTAAAACATTTTTGTGCTGCCCTGGTGGCTCAGTAGTCTAAGCGATGGCTTCTGACCATTCGTCCGAAAGAGGTCCAGGTTCGAATCCTGGTAAGGCATGGATGTTGTGTTTGTCTTACAGCACTGGCTCTCTCCCTTCCCTGGAACCAGTGACCCTAAATTAGGGACGGGCGACTGCTTATAGCCCATTGAGTTGCTCATGGTGGTTGTTAAACCTCCAACCAAAAAAAAAAAAAAAAAGGATATTGTGTTTGTCTTACGGCACTGGCTCTCTCCTTCCCTGGAACCAGTGACCCTAAATTAGGGACGGGCGACTGCTTATAGCCCATTGAGTTGCTCATGGTAATTGTTAAACATCCAATTATAGCCCATTGAGTTGCTCACGGTGGTCGTCAAACCTCCAATCAAAGAAAGAAAAAAGGATATTGTGTTTGTCTTACGGTACTGGCTCTCTCCTTCCCTGGAACCAGTGCCCTTAAATTAGGGACGGGCGACTGCTTATAGCCCATTGAGTTGCTCACGGTGGTCGTTAAACCTCCAATCAAAAAAAAAAAAAAAAAAAAAAAAACATGTTTATCATTGGTATAAAGTTCCAGTCCATTTTATGTCCCATTTCTTGTCACAATCTCATCAAGTTTTATTGGAAATACTTTTAATAGCAGCTTTATGCTCATTCAACCTAATCAGTATTCTATGCACTGTCTCTCCAGTGCATAGTAATCTGCAACTGCTATTTAAACTATAAATTACTCTATATGTACACTGAAGTGCCAAAAAAAAAAAAAAAAAAAAAAAAAACAACTGGGATACTGCTTTGGCCTCGTGGGCAATTGGATAATGGCAGCAATGCAATGGGGCATGGACTCCATGAGCTCTCTGTAGTACCGCTGAGACAGTGCACCATGCTTCCTGAAGAGCATCCCACAATTCTGTAATATTTACCCGTGCAGGATTCCTGGCATTAACGGCATGTTGAATAGCATCCCAGAAGTGTTTGATGGTGTCTGAATCCGGCGAATGAGGGGGGGGGTGGGTGGTGGTGGTGGTGGTCCAAATCAGGATGCCCAACTGTGTGGAATGTTTCTCTATCCATAATCAGGCAACTGTGGACACGTGCAGTTGCACATTGTCATGTTGATGAAAGAGGTTGCACCTCTCCAAGTGGTTGCATGACACGAAAGGGTGCAAATGATCCCCAAGAATGGTTACTTAGCCTCCACGGGTCAGAACGGTCTGCAGACATATGAGGGGTCCTAATGCGTTCCATCTGAAAACACCCCACACCATAACAGAGCCACTGCTAGCCTTCACTGTCCCTTGTAGGCATGTGGGATCTAGTGCTTCATTTTGTAGGTTTGTCACCACAGATAATTCATTTGTAGGCATGTGGTATCTAGTGCTTCATGGGTGGGTTTGTTGCCACAGATAATTCATTTGTAGGCACGTGGGATCTAGTGCTTCATGGGTGGGTTTGTCACCACAGATAATTAATTTCTAGGCATGTGGGATCTAGTGCTTCATGGGTGGGTTTGTCGCTACAGATAATTCATTTGTAGGCATGTGGGACCTAGTGCTTCATGGGTGGGTTTGTCACAGATAATTCATTTGTAGGCATGTGGGACCTAGTGCTTCATGGGTGGGTTTGTCGCCACAGATAATTCATTTGTAGGCATGTGGGACCTAGTGCTTCATGGGTGGGTTTGTCGCCACAGATAATTCATTTGTAGGCATGTGGGACCTAGTGCTTCATGGGTGGGTTTGTCGCAGCAGATAATTCATTTGAAGGCATGTGGGACCTAGTGCTTCATGGGTGGGTTTGTCGCCAAAGATAATTCATTTGAAGGCATGTGGGATCTAGTGCTTCATGGGTGGGTTTGTCGCCCAGATAATTCATTTGTAGGCATGTGGGACCTAGTGCTTCATGGGTGGGTTTGTCGCCACAGATAATTCATTTGTAAGCATGTGGGATCGAGTGCTTCATAGTGTTTGTTGCTACAGATAATTCATTTGTAGGCATGTGGGATCTAGTGCTTCATGGGTGGGTTTGTCGCCACAGATAATTCATTTGTAGGCATGTGGGATCTAGTGCTTCATGGGTGGGTTTATTGCCACAGATAATTCATTTGTAGGCATGTGGGATCTAGTGCTTCATGGGTGGGTTTGTTGCCACAGATAATTCATTTGTAGGCATATGGGATCTAGTGCTTTATAGTGTTTGTTGCCACAGATAATTCATTTGTAGGCATGTGGGATCTAGTGCTTCATGGGTGAGTTTATTGCCACAGATAATTCATTTGTAGGCATGTGGGATCTAGTGCTTCATAATGTTTGTTGCTACAGATAATTCATTTGTAGGCATGTGGGATCTAGTGATTCATGGGTGGGTTTGTCACCACAGATAATTCATTTGTAATCATGTGGGATCTAGTGCTTCATGGGTGGGTTTATTGCCACAGATAATTTATTTGTAAGCATGTGGGATCTAGTGCTTCATAGTGTTTATCGCCACAGATAATTCATTTGTAGGCATGTGGGATCTAGTGCTTCATAGTGTTTATCGCCACAGATAATTCATTTGTAGGCATGTGGGATCTAGTGCTTCATGGGTGGGTTTGTTGCCACAGATAATTCATTTGTAGGCATGTGGGATCTAGTGCTTCATAGTGTTTGTTGCCACAGATAATTCATTTGTAGGCACGTGGGATCTAGTGCTTCATGGGTGGGTTTGTTGCCACAGATAATTCATTTGTAGGCATGTGGGATCTAGTGCTTCATGGGTGGGTTTGTTGCCACAGATAATTCATTTGTAGGCATGTGGGATCTAGTGATTCATGGATGGGTTTGCCACCACAGATAATTCATTGAAAGTCATAGCTGCTTTAGGAGGTTTTCACAAGAATTATGGGTTTTCAAGAGATTCCAAATGACTCTGTATGAAAGGGTAATTGTTCCTACTCTGATGTATGGCAGTGAAGCCTGGGTACTACACAAGAGACATAAGAGTCTTCACAGGAATGATAGGTTCACAAGAGAGTCCTGAATGGCTGTGTATGAAAGTATAATTGTTCCTATTTTGATGTATGGCAGTGAAGCCTGGGTACTCACACAAGAGACATAAGAGTCTTCACAGGAATGATGGGTTCACAAGAGAGTCCTGAATGGCTGTGTATGAAAGTATAATTGTTCCTATTTTGATGTATGGCAGTGAAGCCTGGGTACTACACAAGAGACATAAGAGTTTTCACAGGAATGATAGGTTCACAAGAGAGTCCTGAATGGCTGTGTATGAAAGTATAATTGTTCCTATTTTGATGTATGGCAGTGAAGCCTGGGTACTACACAAGAGACATAAGAGTCTTCACAGGAATGATAGGTTCACAAGAGAGTCCTGAATGGCTGTGTATGAAAGTATAATTGTTCCTATTTGGATGTATGGCAGTGAAGCCTGGGTACTACACAAGAGACATAAGAGTCTTCACAGGAATGATAGGTTCACAAGAGAGTCCTGAATGGCTGTGTATGAAAGTATAATTGTTCCTATTTTGATGTATGGCAGTGAAGCCTGGGTACTACACAAGAGACATAAGAGTCTTCACAGGAATGATGGGTTCACAAGAGAGTCCTGAATGGCTGTGTATGAAAGTATAATTGTTCCTATTTTGATGTATGGCAGTGAAGCCTGGGTACTACACAAGAGACATAAGAGTCTTCACAGGAATGATAGGTTCACAAGAGAGTCCTGAATGGCTGTGTATGAAAGTATAATTGTTCCTATTTTGATGTATGGCAGTGAAGCCTGGGTACTACACAAGAGACATAAGAGTCTTCACAGGAATGATGGGTTCACAAGAGAGTCCTGAATGGCTGTGTATGAAAGTATAATTGTTCCTATTTTGATGTATGGCAGTGAAGCCTGGGTACTACACAAGAGACATAAGTCTTCACAGGAATGATGGGTTCACAAGAGAGTCCTGAATGGCTGTGTATGAAAGTAATAATTGTTCCTATTTTGATGTATGGCAGTGAAGCCTGGGTACTACACAAGAGACATAAGAGTCTTCACAGGAATGATGGGTTCACAAGAGAGTCCTGAATGGCTGTGTATGAAAGTATAATTGTTCCTATTTTGATGTATGGCAGTGAAGCCTGGGTACTACACAAGAGACATAAGAGTCTTCACAGGAATGATAGGTTCACAAGAGAGTCCTGAATGGCTGTGTATGAAAGTATAATTGTTCCTATTTTGATGTATGGCAGTGAAGCCTGGGTACTACACAAGAGACATAAGAGTCTTCACAGGAATGATGGGTTCACAGAGAGTCCTGAATGGCTGTGTATGAAAGTATAATTGTTCCTATTTTGATGTATGGCAGTGAAGCCTGGGTACTACACAAGAGACATAAGAGTCTTCACAGGAATGATGGGTTCACAAGAGAGTCCTGAATGGCTGTGTATGAAAGTATAATTGTTCCTATTTTGATGTATGGCAGTGAAGCCTGGGTACTACACAAGAGACATAAGAGTCTTCACAGGAATGATGGGTTCACAAGAGAGTCCTGAATGGCTGTGTATGAAAGTATAATTGTTCCTATTTTGATGTATGGCAGTGAAGCCTGGGTACTACACAAGAGACATAAGAGTCTTCACAGGAATGATGGGTTCACAAGAGAGTCCTGAATGGCTGTGTATGAAAGTATAATTGTTCCTATTTTGATGTATGGCAGTGAAGCCTGGGTACTACATAAGAGACATAAGAGCCTTCACAGGAATGATGGGTTCACAAGAGAGTCCTGAATGGCTGTGTATGAAAGTATAATTGTTCCTATTTTGATGTATGGCAGTGAAGCCTGGGTACTACACAAGAGACATAAGAGTCTTCACAGGAATGATGGGTTCACAAGAGAGTCCTGAATGGCTGTGTATGAAAGTATAATTGTTCCTATTTTGATGTATGGCAGTGAAGCCTGGGTACTACACAAGAGACATAAGAGTCTTCACAGGAATGATGGGTTCTCAAGAGAGTCCTGAATGGCTGTGTATGAAAGTGTAATTGTTCCTACTTTGATGTATGGCCGTGAAGCCTGGGTACTACACAAGAGACATAAGAGTCTTCACAGGAATGATGGGTTCACAAGAGAGTCCTGAATGGCTGTGTATGAAAGTGTAATTGTTCCTACTTTGATGTATGGCCGTGAAGCCTGGGTACTACACAAGAGACATAAGAGTCTTCACAGGAATGATGGGTTCACAAGAGAGTCCTGAATGGCTGTGTATGAAAAGTATAATTGTTCCTATTTTGATGTATGGCAGTGAAGCCTGGGTACTACACAAGAGACATAAGAGTCTTCACAGGAATGATAGGTTCACAAGAGAGTCCTGAATGGCTGTGTATGAAAGTATAATTGTTCCTATTTTGATGTATGGCAGTGAAGCCTGGGTACTACATAAGAGACATAAGAGTCTTCACAGGAATGATGGGTTCACAAGAGAGTCCTGAATGGCTGTGTATGAAAGATATAATTGTTCCTATTTTGATGTATGGCAGTGAAGCCTGGGTACTACACAAGAGACATAAGAGTCTTCACAGGAATGATGGGTTCACAAGAGAGTCCTGAATGGCTGTGTATGAAAGTATAATTGTTCCTATTTTGATGTATGGCAGTGAAGCCTGGGTACTACACAAGAGACATAAGAGTCTTCACAGGAATGATGGGTTCACAAGAGAGTCCTGAATGGCTGTGTATGAAAGTATAATTGTTCCTATTTTGATGTATGGCAGTGAAGCCTGGGTACTACATAAGAGACATAAGAGTCTTCACAGGAATGATGGGTTCACAAGAGAGTCCTGAATGGCTGTGTATGAAAGTATAATTGTTCCTATTTTGATGTATGGCAGTGAAGCCTGGGTACTACACAAGAGACATAAGAGTCTTCACAGGAATGATGGGTTCACAAGAGAGTCCTGAATGGCTGTGTATGAAAGTATAATTGTTCCTATTTTGATGTATGGCAGTGAAGCCTGGGTACTACACAAGAGACATAAGAGTCTTCACAGGAATGATGGGTTCACAAGAGAGTCCCAAATGGCTATGTATGAAAGTGTAATTGTTCCTATTCTGATGTATGGCAAATAAAACCTAGATACTGCAGAAAAGTCATACAAATTGTGTGTGGGAGAGGTGTGTTACTTACAGGGGGTTTGTGGCAAGACATGCTCTGATTATGTAAGGGATGAAGATGTGTTACAGTTGTGTAATGTGAGGCAAAATATTGTCAGTAAGGTAGAGACTATATGCTTAGGTGGTTTGGCCATGCTGAAAGAATGAGTGATGAGATGCTTACTAAGAAAAATTTTTCAGCCCAAGTGGCAGGAAAAAAGGTAGGAGGAAGGACAAGGAAATCTTGGGAGGACCAGATTCAGAAATTCTTGAATTAAGAGACAGTCTTGTGACGATTATATATATTTAGATAATACAAATTGTACATTGTTTTGTCAAAAATATTTATTTTTTCAAGTTGACCATGGTTTCGCTGTGTATTGACCTAGTTTCATCATGACGAATGGCACTTAAATATTCAAATTGTGCATAATATCATAAATGGTGTTTACAGTGACTGGTTTTGGTTAGTTGCTTCCACGCACTTGATAGAAATGGTGTGGTTCCCATGTCATTAACAAGTTTTCCATTTTCCTGTGACATTGCCTCGAAAATTTCAAAACCTTTGATTTTAAGGTGATATAAACAAAATGAACTTTTTAGGATCAAAGTACTATGTTGAAGACAAAAACTCGTGGGAAATTTATCAAATTCCATGTGAATGTGGCGCTTCATGTATAGGACAGACCCGTAGAGCCTTGCATTTTCCATTGAAGGAGCACAAGACCTATATTCGGAACTGTGACCCAAAGAAGTCGTCGATGGCTAGACACTGTTACGAAAAGGACCATAAATTTACTTTTGACAAACCAGATTCAACCACCAAATTTGATGTTTTGGAAGCTTTCCATATATGGCAGAATTCTTTGCAACTTGTTAACGACATGGCATCCACACCATTTCTATCAAGTGCATGGAAGCAACTAACACTATTTATGATATATTTAATTTGAATATTTATGTGCCATTTGCCCCGATAAAGCTAGGTCAATAAATACTCAGTGAAACCAAGGCTGATTTGAAAAAATAAATATTTGTGACAAATGTTGTATTATCTTAATAAAGATTCAGGTATTTCTACATGACAAAAAGATTGAGTATGAAGTACAGGAAGTCTTGTATACGATGTGTGATGGATGTCAGGGAAGCTCGAGCTAGCTGCCGCCCCGGTGGCGCAGTGGTCTAAGCGATGGCCTCTGATCATTCGCACGAAAGGGGTCCGGTTCGAATCCCGGTGAGGCATGGATGTTGTATTTGTCTTACGGCACTGGCTCTCTCCCTTCCCTGGAACCAGTGACCCTAAATTAGGGACGGGCGACTGCTTATAGCCCATTGAGTTGCTCACGGTAGTCGTTAAACCTACAATAAAAAAAGAAAAATCCCAATGAGGCATGGGTGCTGTGTTTGTCTTACGGCACTGGCTCTCTCCCTTCCCTGGAACCAGTGACCCTAAATTAGGGACGGGCGACTGCTTATCGCCCATTGAGTTGCTCACGGTAGTTGTTAAACCTACAATAAAAAAAGAAAAATCCCAATGAGGCATGGATGCTGTGTTTGTCTTACGGCACTGGCTCTCTCCCTTCCCTGGAACCAGTGACCCTAAATTAGGGACGGGCGACTGCTTATCGCCCATTGAGTTGCTCACGGTAGTTGTTAAACCTACAATAAAAAAAGAAAAATCCCAATGAGGCATGGATGCTGTGTTTGTCTTACGGCACTGGCACTCTTCCTTCCCTGGAACCAGTGACCCTAAATTAGGGACGGGCGACTGCTTATAGCCCATTGAGTTGCTCATGGTAGTCGTTAAACCTACAATAAAAAAAGAAAAATCCCGGTGAGGCATGGATGCTGTGTTTGTCTTACGGCACTGGCACTCTTCCTTCCCTGGAACCAGTGACCCTAAATTAGGGACGGGCGACTGCTTATAGCCCATTGAGTTGCTCACGGTAGTCGTTAAACCTACAATAAAAAAGAAAAATCCCGGTGAGGCGTGGATGTTGTGTTTGTCTTACGGCACTGGCTCTCTCCCTTCCCTGGAACCAGTTACCCTAAATTAGGGACGGGCGACTGCTTATCGCCCATTGAGTTGCTCACGGTAGTCGTTAAACCTACAATAAAAAAAGAAAAATCCCGGTGAGGCGTGGATGTTGTGTTTGTCTTACGGCACTGGCTCTCTTCCTTTCCTGGAACCAGTGACCCTAAATTAGGGACGGGTGACTGCTTATCGCCCATTGAGTTGCTCACGGTAGTCGTTAAACCTACAATAAAAAAAGAAAAATCCCGGTGAGGCGTGGATGTTGTGTTTGTCTTACGGCACTGGCTCTCTCCCTTTCCTGGAACCAGTGACCCTAAATTAGGGACGGGTGACTGCTTATCGCCCATTGAGTTGCTCACGGTAGTCGTTAAACCTACAATAAAAAAAGAAAAATCCCGGTGAGGCGTGGATGTTGTGTTTGTCTTACGGCACTGGCTCTCTCCTTCCCTGGAACCAGTGACCCTAAATTAGGGACGGGCGACTGCTTATCGCCCATTGAGTTGCTCACGGTAGTCGTTAAACCTACAATAAAAAAAGAAAAATCCCGGTGAGGCGTGGATGTTGTGTTTGTCTTACGGCACTGGCTCTCTCCCTTCCCTGGAACCAGTGACCCTAAATTAGGGACGGGCGACTGCTTATCGCCCATTGAGTTGCTCACGGTAGTCGTTAAACCTACAATAAAAAAAGAAAAATCCCGGTGAGGCGTGGATGTTGTGTTTGTCTTACGGCACTGGCTCTCTCCCTTCCCTGAAACCAGTGACCCTAAATTAGGGACGGGCGACTGCTTATCGCCCATTGAGTTGCTCACGGTAGTCATTAAACCTACAATAAAAAAAGAAAAATCCCGGTGAGGCGTGGATGTTGTGTTTGTCTTACGGCACTGGCTCTCTCCCTTCCCTGGAACCAGTGACCCTAAATTAGGGACGGGCGACTGCTTATAGCCCATTGAGTTGCTCACGGTGGTCGTTAAACCTCCAATCAAAAAAAAAAAAAAAAAAAAAAAAAGAAGCTCGAGCTGTGTGTCAAGATCGCTGTAAATGGAGACATATGATACAGCAACAATGAGTAAATAAACAGTTAAAAATTTATCTGATGGTGTGTATTTCTTTGTGCAGCTAACCTCTGAATCTCAGAGAATAGTATAGTGATATATATAGGGGTTGTTCAAAATAATGGAAACACCTCGCTGAAAACAGAGACTTTGGTATGTGCTGCTTTTTGAGTAAAATGAACAAGTAGCTACAATTTTGTTCTTTTTTTTTTTTTGTGAAAAAGTGTTTCTTTTAGTCTCAAGGGTCTGTGTGATTGCATTGTAAATCGGTGTTTGCATAATTTCGTTCCAGGTGAAGGCACCTGTCGGAGTTCCAAAGAGGGCAGATTGTAGCCCTTCTGGTTGGTGTGTCGATAACCACAGTGGCACAGGTATCGGGGGTGTCGAGAGGGCACCGTGTCGAAGGTCATGACAGCATACAATGTTCACAGCACAACATCATCTGCAAGACACAACCGTGGACGGAAAACCAAACTCACTGCGAGAGACAGGAGGACATTAAAGAGGATTGTGACCACAAGGTGGAAGACCACGGCGACGAGAGTAACTGCTGAACTTGATGCACATCTCCAGAACCCAGTGTCGACCCATACCGTGCGAAGGGGATTGCATAAGCACAATATTTACGGCACAGCTGCGATTGCAAAACCCCTGGTGTCACAGGTGAATATGAAACGGAGACTACAGTGGTGCCGGGAACATAAAACGTGGACTGCGGATCACTGGAAACATGTCTTGTTTTACGATGAATCAAGTTTCTTACTATTCCCCACCACAGGATGGGTTCACGTGTGGAGAACCCCTGCAGAAGCCTACAACCCAGACTGTCTCCTTCCTACAGTGAAGCATGGGGGAGGTTCCGTAATGGTTTGGGCCATGATCTCGTGGTTTGCAGCAGGTTCCACGATCACCTTACACGGACGGTGTTACTATGTCACTCTTTTGGCCGACCATGTGCAGTCAATGGCGCAGACATTGTTTCCGTCAGGGGATTGCACCTTTCAAGATGATGATTCACAGAAGTCGAACTGTTCAATCATGGTTTGAGGAACGTGAGGAAGAAGTTGCACACCTTCCCTGGCCTGCACAATCACCGGCCTTACACATCATTGAGCCCCTGTGGTCTGTGTAGGATAACGGAATGCGATCCCGTTATCCTCCTCTGGCGTTTTTTTTTTTTTAAAATTTTATTGGAGGTTTAACGACCACCGTGAGCAACTCAATGGGCTATAAGCAGTCGCCCGCCGCCCGTTCCTAATTTAGGGTCACTGGTTCCAGGAAAGGGAGAGAGCCAGTGCCGTAAGACAAACACAACATCCACGCCTCACCGGAATTTTTCTTTTTTTATTGTAGGTTTAACGACTACCTTGAGCAACTCAATGGGCTATAAGCAGTCGCCCGTTCCTAATTTAGGGTCACTGGTTCCAGGTAAGAGAGAGAGAGAGAGAGAGCCAGTGCCGTAAGACAAACACAACATCCACGCCTCACCGGGATTTTTCTTTTTTTATTGTAGGTTTAACTACTACCATGAGCAACTCAATGGGCGATAAGCAGTCGCCCGTCCCTAATTTAGGGTAACTGGTTCCAGGGAAGGGAGAGAGCCAGTGCCGTAAGACAAACACAACATCCATGCCTCATTGGGATTTTTCTTTTTTTACTGTAGGTTTAACGACTACCGTGAGCAACTCAATGGGCGATAAGCAGTCGCCCGTCCCTAATTTAGGGTCACTGGTTCCAGGGAAGGGAGAGAGCCAGTGCCGTAAGACAAACACAACATCCATGCCTCATTGGGATTTTTCTTTTTTTACTGTAGGTTTAACGACTACCGTGAGCAACTCAATGGGCGATAAGCAGTCGCCCGTCCCTAATTTAGGGTCACTGGTTCCAGGGAAGGGAGAGAGCCAGTGCCGTAAGACAAACACAACATCCTCGCCTCACCGGAATTTTTCTTTTTTTATTGTAGGTTTAACGACTACCGTGAGCAACTCAATGGGCGATAAGCAGTCGCCCGTCCCTAATTTAGGGTCACTGGTTCCAGGAAAGTGAGAGAGCCAGTGCCGCAAGACAAACACAGGATCCATGCCTCATTGGGATTTTTCTTTATTTATTGTAGGTTTAACGACTACTGTGAGCAACTCAATGGGCGATAAGCAGTCGCCCGTCCCTAATTTAGGGTCACTGGTTCCAGGAAAGGGAGAGAGCCAGTGCCGCAAGACAAACACAGGATCCATGCCTCATTGGGATTTTTCTTTATTTATTGTAGGTTTAACGACTACTGTGAGCAACTCAATGGGCGATTAGCAGTCGCCCGTCCCTAATTTAGGATCACTGGTTCTAGGGAAGGGAGAGAGCCAGTGTCGTAAGACAAACACAACATTCATCACAGCGATTCGAAACCGGACCCCTTTCGGACGAATGATCAGAGGCCATCGCTTAGACCACTGCGCCACCGGGGCGGCACTGCTGAAACTTGATGCACATCTCCAGAACCCAGTGTCGACCCATACCGTGCGAAGGGGATTGCATAAGCACAATATTTACGGCACAGGTGAATATGAAACGGAGACTACAGTGGCGCCGGGAACATAAAACGTGGACTGCGGATCACTGGAAACATGTCTTGTTTTCCGATGAATCAAGTTTCTTACTATTCCCCACCACAGGATGGGTTTACGTGTGGAGAACCCCCGCAGAAGCCTGCAACCCAGACTGTCTCCTTCCTACAGTGAAGTATGGGGGAGGTTCCGTAATGGTTTGGGCCATGATCTCGTGGTTTGCAGCATGTCCCATTATCACCTTACACGGACGGCTCACTAGCGGTGACTATGCCACCCTTTTGGCCGACCATGTGCATTCAATGGCGCAGACATTGTTTCCCGTTAGGGGATTGCACCTTTCAAGATGATGATTCACAGAAGTCGAACTGTTCAATCGTGGTTTGAGAAACATGAGGATGAAGTTGCACACCTTCCCTGGCCTGCACAATCACCGGACTTACACATCATTGAGCCCCTGTGGTCTGTGTAGGATAACAGAATGCGATCCCGTTATCCTCCTCCTGCATCTCTCTAAATAAATTGGACCAGTTTCTGAAGGAAGAATGGTACATACAACATACCACTTACCACCGTCCAGGACTTGTATGCGTCCATTCCAAGGAGAATTCTAGCAGTTTTAAATGCCAAGGGTGCTCCCACACCATATTAGATGAGTAACACCTATTGTTTCAAGGTGTTTCCATTATTTTGTACAACCTCTGTGAGTGGCCACTTTATTATGACCACCCCCTCAGTACGCCGTTGGGCCACCTTTTGCCTTTAATACTGCGTCGATTCTTCGTGGCATGGACTCCACAAGATGTTGATAGGTGGTTTGTGGAATCTGAGACCATGCTTGATGAATAGCACTTCCTAGGAGTGTGAGATTGCAGGGTTGTGGATCCAGCTGTCTGATGGCTCCTTCAACTTCATCCCACAAATTCTCAATGGGATTGAGATCTGGAGATTCTGGGGGCCACCTAAGCAAAGTAAACACACCGGCATGTTCCTGAAACCAATCCTGTACAATACGAGCACTATGGCAGGACGCATTATCTTGTTGAAAGTCATTGGGATAAACCATCCACATGACAAGATGCACTTGGTCCGCAACGATGTTTAGATATGACGTGCCAGTCAGACACGAATTAAAGGGCACAAAGCATGCCAGGAAAACATTCTCCAAACCATAACGTTGCCTCCACCAGCTTAAAGAGTTGTAGCAATGCATTTGGGGTCCATGCTTTCGTGCTGCTTCAGCCAAATTCTCACTCGGCTATCGGCATAGTGAAACTGAAAACGTGATTCATCGGACCACATAATTTGTTTCCACTTATCGACTGTCCAATCCTTGTGCTTCTGTGCGAACTGGAGACGTTTTCTCTTGTTAACTGCAGACAGCAAAGGTGCTCGAACAGGCTTTCGGCTGCCATATCCCATCCGATGCAGTGTACGGCGAACAGTGCGTGGCCAGATCATTTGAGGGGATCCTTGATTAAGATGGTCTGTAATTTGCTGCACCGTTGCCATTCTGTTGTCTGTTACCAGTCCGGACACTCTCCGTTCCGCCCGAGCAGTCACTAGTCGATGACGACCACGTGTTGCACGTAAAGACCCGGTTTTTGGGCTGCCAGTAACAACAGCTGCTCTGGAACATTTCACGAATGCGGCGGTTTCGGTGACACTCGCTCCACGGCTCCGAGCTCCTACAATCATCCCACGTTGAAAGTCCGTCAAATCGCATTTTTTACCGATCTCGTCACCCAAAAATCACCTCTACTACTGTCGCAAGCACTAAGCTTTCCCTTTTTATACTAGCCTCACCCTCTGGCGGCAACAGCGTGCAGAAATAGCTCATTTGCTTGAAACTGTCAGGTGGTCATAATAAAGTGGCCACTCAGTGTATATGTACGTATGTTGATGTATAACATGAACCCCTATGATTATGGTGTTCATATTATTTTTGTCCAACCCCTGTATTTTTTTTATTAGTTTTGCAAATAGAGTGAAAGTGGTGGGGTGTGTGTGGGGAGGGAGGGGCTCTATTATAATTTTGCTTAAGGGCTGGAAATCTGTAGTTATGCCACTGGAAGAAGTGATTTTATTTATTTTTAGTTTTCCATTTATTGATGTATTTGTTTGTCTGTTTTGTTTAATATAGTGTGAAGTGTGAATCATGGATGGTAGATACATGGAACAAGAAGAAGAATGGGAGCGGGAAGGTCTTTTAGACCCTGCATGGGAGAAACAACAGCGCAAGGTAAGATTCTAAACCAGCCTTTTGTCAGTTTACCTGGAATTCAGCCATGTTGCGGATGAAGGATAAACTGAGTTTCAAGCGAAAAGCACAAGATTTTTCTTCTTCACCATCACCTGTATTTTTTTACTTTAAACTGTGCTTGGATATTTTGTTGGCTATATAAGGATGTAGTTTTTGATGTACAATAATCACACATGTGTGTCAAGAAATTTTCTAGTGCATAATCAGGGCTTAAAAAATACCATGCCCAAGGTGCCTGGGTCAGGTAAATAAAAATTCTGAGTAAATCTGGAAAACTAAATGTTAAAATAAAGTTTAGAATAGAATTTCTCCCCCCCACTCTCTCTCTCTCTCTCTCTCTCTCTCTCTCTCTATATATATATATATATATATATATATATCATCATCATCGTCAACCATTATCAATCCACTGCTGGACGAAGGTTTCCCCAAGTTTCCTCCACAACGGTCTGTCTTGTGCCAGTCTCCTCCATGTCACCCCTGCATACTTTCGAATTTCATCTACCCATCTCCCATGTGGTCTTCTTCTGGGTCTTTTCCTGTCCCTTGGAATCCAATCTAAAATTTCGGCTGTCCATCGATGATCTGTCCTTCTGGCAGTATGTCCAGCCCATTGCCATTTCAGGGATTTAACTCTGATCATGATGTCTTCCACTCTTGTCATTCTTCGGATCCACGAGTTCCTCTTCTTATCTCTCCTGGTTACACCAAGCATGCACCTCTCCATGCTGCTTTGAGTTGTCTGCAGCCTTTGTATGTCTCTCTTAGTTAAGGTCCACGTCTCTGCACCATACGTAAGCACTGGAAGGATGCATTGATCAAACACTTTTCTTTTAAGACATAATGGCATATTGCTCTTGAAAATTATGCTGTTTCTTCCAAAAGCTCTCCAGGCAAGTTTTGTACGCCGATTAATTTCTTCATCAATGTGACCTTCACTTGATATCTGCTGTCCAAGATAAACATACGTATCTGTTATCTCCAGTTTTTCTCCATCAATCGATAAATCTTCATTTCTTGTAAAAGCATTGAACATCACTTTTGTCTTCTGAAAGTTCATTTTTAATCC